>ML681964.1:54445301-54507564 GCA_007922195.1 Podocnemis expansa
TTTTTTTTTTTTTTACTTTGAAGCAATAAGCTTTCCTAATGGCCTTCTGCACCTTGTTTATGTTCATAAAATTCCTCACGACTGTTCCTCATCTAAGATGGAAATGTGTTTCCATTCCTTTGAAATCTAGTGTTATCTTGATTACGGTAACTTAATTAATGATATAAAGTAATGAATCTTCATGACATTATGCCTATAGACAAATATATTTATACAAATTAATCTTGAATTACAGTGTTTGTCTTACACCACATTCTTTATGCTCCTTCAGATTTTGAACCTCTTTCTTACATTATCCCACACACAACAGCAGGTTGGAATTATTCATTATTGAAGTGTTTTGAAAAGGAAATGAATCTATACATAAAATATAGATATTTGTTCCTAAAAAAGCATTTAGATAGATAGGTGTTGTATAATACATATACCTCTCAATATGGCTCATTTTTATACATCCATATTTATAGATCTTTGGTTTTGTTTATCTGATATTTCAGTTAAATTTCTCTTTGCTCTATTCATCACCAACTGTCCACTTGTAACTAACAGTCAAAATATGAGCTGATTCATTAAATTTGTGTTTGATTAGCCAAGGATGTTTCCACCGCATTCATCCTTAACACTCTCAGATGTAGTAGGATCACAGACAGACACTTTTTAAATGTGTGTAAAACAAAATTATCCAACAGACAGGTATTCAACTGAGAGCTATGAAATAACACTACAACAGAGCTCTTCATTCTCCTATGAGTTACCGTACAAGTACCCTGGTGAAAAAAATTAAAAGGAAACACACATGATTAAAGCCTTTAAAAAGAATTAGACTGGGGTAAAGAGTGCACTTATATGTGGTGAAAATTGTATCTTTCAACAACAGAAGTTGTTCCAGTAAAAAAAAAAACAAAAAAAAACCTTACTCATCTTGCCTTTTAAAAAAAAATCTGTAATTTGTAACTCTTTCTATTCATGGTTCCTGTGAAGAGTATAGAACTTGAATAAACTTAATCTGCCCCAGACTACTTGAAGTAAATAAATTATTTCTAACCACATTGATAGGCTTGTGGATTACCAAGTTATTTACAATGCATTCACAGACAGCATAGATATCTGCTGACTTCCTTGAAAGGTGGGTAGGAAGTGATAAATGATTAGGTCTATCAGACTGGCAAATAAATATGGGAAGGGTGAAATGTCTATGATGATTATAGGCATTATGATACACCATAGAAAGGAAGGACTGCTGTGCAGATAGTCTCAATGGGAGGTCTTTGACTTCCTTGGCCATGGGATGCTGTTTTGGGAAAAAGGTCTGCTTAGGCATGATGGCGTCCATCTCATCCAGAAGGAGAAGAGCATCTTTGTGCATTGACTCACCAACTTAGTGAGCAGGGCTTTAAACTTGGTGTGACTGAATATTCACATCATACACAACTATTGTAATATCTCTGTAGAAAATATGTCTTGTGGGGTGTCATTTCAAAACTAATAACTCACTGGGCAATAACATCTAGGTGAAATGGATGTAACAATATTATATTAAGTTATGAATTCCCTCTGTATTATATTGGTAGCACATGGTCGAACCCATGTGGTCCCAATTTGGCAGGTGTGCTTGATGAAGACTATTGGAAACAAGCAAACAAAAAAGGGTGTTTACCTCAATATATATAGAAGTAAGAAGGAGACAAGGCAAATAGACACACAGGGAAAAAGAAAAAGCACCGGATCCCCACCACATTCTTTTCTGTTTGAATAAACTTTATTTTGAAGGGTAATACTCAGAAAAATCCCTTCATAAAGGGACTGGACTATGAAAGTGTGAAGCAAAAACACCTCAGTCTGTCTCTCTTGCTCTTTCACTAAAGATGACATAGGAACCTGTAGATTCTGGGAGTCGATCCTCCCTTGGTCAGCTATGTGACTGGGAACACGTGTTAAAGATTTTACCTTGAACCAAACCTAGTTTGTAGACCCAAGTCTTAGATACTAGAAAGTAGTCTTATATTTATCTATCTCATAAACATTTCTGACCATAATATCTTGTACTCACGATCTCTCTCTGTAGTCAAATAAATTTATTTTATTCTTTAGTCAAGATTAGTCTAGTGGTGTGTTTGAACTGAATTGTTTGGTAGCTCCAATTAAAGTAACAAACTGCCCCCACAGAAGCAATGGACTGCTAATATCCAGAAAGGGCTGGACAGTTCAGAACACATTTTGGGGGGAAAGAGTGTCTTAAGAGTTACTCTGCATGTGGCAACCAAGGCTGGTGGGAGCCGGAGTGTTGACTGCACATAGACATGATGGATGTAATCTGCAAGCTGTCTGGCTACTTGTGGGGATCACAGCTTTGTGAGGCATCCAAGGTTTCAGGACAAGTGGTAACACAACCCCTCACTAATCTGGATTGCACTCTGGATTGTGGTATTAGGTTCAAAGGTGGAATGGCATATCTGTAGGTATCACTTGTATTCTTGGTATTAGTACGTCTTGGTACTAATATGTGTATGTCTTGGTATGTGTGTCTTGGTATGTGAAACACTTTACAGAAGAGTCAAGGAAATGCCTATGATCAGGCACTACTAAAAGCTAATTATCAGGGGGCCCAATTGGAGCTCTGGGGGAACTGATTTCAAGATCTAACCAATCCAGTTATTTAAGTTAGGAAACCAGTAGTATCCATTAAAAATGTTGTTTCTCTAGCTCTCACCATTTTGGAGAGCTTTTGGAACAAACAAACAAACAAACAAACAAACAAACAAACAAACAAACAACTTCCTAAAATATTTATAAGATAAGCCAATGAACAGAATATTTAATTTCATTTCACTAGGTTTTTCAATATGACTGTTAAAAGTGTAAATTATCTTGGTCTTTGGCTCACTTAGTAAGAGGCTGGTAAAGTAGAAATATGAGAATCTAAATGTACACTGGGTGAATTGCTGGTCAACAAGAAGGGTCTTTTTTTTTTGTTTGTGGGTTTTTTTTAATTATGACTGAAATTTCAGTTTAAGGAAAGACAGAAAGAGACTATTTAAACCATATTATTCCAAAATACCTCTCTATGTATGGCACAATTTCTCTAAACTAGATGTTTTGAATCCAGTCAGAGCTGCCTGAGAAGACAGTTCTCATAGATTATAATTTTTGGAAGTCTGAAAAGAGAGTTTTGTGCTTCCATTGATTTGCAGATTTTCTATGTGGGCCTTGGTATTTTTCTCTCTTCATCTGAGGTCAAGCATTGCAAGGTATATATGAAGATAAGTAATTGATTAAGAAGGGAAAGCAGATATTAGAACAGCAATTTCCTCAAAAGGGAACCTTCTTGTTACGAGTCTTATTTATTTATTTTATTTGTAGTCGTATACACAACCTTTATTGTATTGGTATACACAACTGCTATTAAGGATTTTGAAGAATTTGAATATATAGATTGAGCTTTTCCCTATTTATTAGTAACTTTAGTGTTTGGAAAGTGATTGTCTGACATACATTTCCAAACTTAGCGGGCCAAAGTTTCTGATGAGCATTAATTGAAATCAGTTGAGTTAGACAGACTTGGATTTGGTTCCACATACAGTCCTTCCTCTATTTTGCAGACCCCGCTTTCCTGGACTTTGGAAGATTCATCCGAATCTTCCGAAGTCCAGGACCCTGGCCGCGCCGCTCTGGCGGCCAGGGAAGGAGGCCCTAACCGCCCCCACTTTCAGCTCCTGGGAAGGGGGGGCTGGTGGCTGCAGGCTGCTCTGCCTGCCTGCCTGCCCGGCCTTGCCGTGGCGGGCAGAGCAGCCAAACAGCAGACCCCCCTTCAGCCGCGCCTCTTCAGGAGAGGAGGTGGCTGGCGCTGAGCTGCAGCGGGCCCTAAGCCCAAACAGTTTGGGCCGCTTCATCCCGCCCCCCCCTCCAATAGGCCTGCTCATGGCCGAGGGCAGGGCCAGGAGTGAAGCAGGCCAAACTGTTTGGGCATGGGGGGGGCGCTGCAGCTCCTGACCCCACGCACCAACCCCCTCCTCCCCTGGGGAGGTGCTGCCAGGCGAGCGGTTTGGCCTGCTTCACCCTGCCCCCCCCCCCCACCGGCCATGAGCAGGCCCATTGGAGGGGGGACCGGGGGCCAGAGGCTGCTCACCCGCCTGCCCACCTGGCCTCACCACAGCAGGCAGAGCAGCCAAACAGCGGACCCCCTGCCAGCTGCGCCTCCCAGGGGGAGGAGGGGGCCGGCTCTGAGCTGTGGGGAGGAGGCTTTCGATTTCCCAGACATTCGGGAAATCCAGATGCCTCCCCCCCCCCCCCCCATTGGTCCGAAAAAATCGAGGAAGGACTGTATCTGCATTACCTTAACAAGCAAAACTTGAACTGCTCAAGGACAAAGTTAAAGCCAACAGCCCAACTCTGTTCCCATTAAATTCCTCAGATCATTGACTAAAAGAGATGCAGGATTAGCTCTCAAGTATAAAATGCAGGTGCTTCATATACAAAAAAGTTTCTAGCCTTTTATGCTACAGATAATATTGATCCAAATCCAGGTCTTCATCATTTCATAATAGTTAATTTGTTCTGGTCTTTTCATTATGTGGACTACTTGTCATGGGATAGGTCATTATCCATATATCCATTTTGGATACCTGAAGCCAATTATTATATATAAAATTACGATTTTATTTTGCTAACTCCAAAATGGAAAAAAAATGCCACAGGAATGAAAATGTATCATAAAGCACAAATTTGTTCCTTGTACTACATGTGGAGTTGCAATCAGTAGTTAGGATCCCTGCAGGATCAAGCCCTAACTAAATAATTACATTTTCACAAAGTGTTTGGTTGTGTGAATATTAGACTGCTGGCTATTCCTTTTTGTAGTCAGATGTGCTCGTAAATTGTTATTGCATTGGACTATCTATTTCAAGGTATATTTCTTAAGTTACTATTTAAATATGATTGTAGAAAATCATATCTTTTTACTTTGCCAGGCTACCAAAATATTAGTATCATCCAACATGTGAGTTAGGATGAAAATATCTGTATGATGGTTTTTATGTCATGGGACAGAAAGTGCACTGACATCAAATGGATATGGTATCTTTATTTGCCAACGTAAAGACAATTTCTTTAAAAAGTGGTTTAAAAAGTAATGAAAACAATGGTTTAAAGATGTAACAGTTGAAGTTTTAAATAGTATCTGATTTATTAAAGAAACTTCAAAGTATGTTTTTATAATTCTGGGATTTTTATAATTAATGTTCTTAAAATAAGTACAGAAAATTTTAATTCTTAGACCCAACCCTGAAAACTTACTCATGTAAACTATCCTTACTTATACAAGAAATCCCATGGGATTAATTAATGGTTAAGGACTCATCTGAGTAAAATTCTGCGGGATTAAACTCATGGGCCCAATCCACATTTCTATTGTAGTCAGTTGCAAGACTCCCTTTGGGTTTAATAACCAAATAAAATCAGACAGTAGGAAAGTTAAATAATTATCGTCATTTTTTGATAGTCTTTGTTGTGCAAAAAAAACAGTCTGAATGTGTGTCTAGGGATGTGGAGCATGGCACTGACGATAGCTGCAACAGTGATAGAACATCAAATGTTTCATGTTGTGGGAACACATAAACACATAGAAGTTTGAATACTAATCTGAAATGTATCTGATTTATATGGAATCAGCAAAATTCATTGGAAAGCTGCAGAGGATAAGGACTAACCCTGCAGGCAATTCCTTTCTTATGGGCTGCTCCCAATAGAGCTAACCTAACATGGTTGGTTGATTCGTTTAACATAAATTCTTATAAAAAGTTATATATTAAGAAATATGCGACAAATGCAGGTGAATCTCCAAGTATCCATGTCAGGTCTACATAATTCCCTTTCCCTCTATAAGAATAATGATGGAAGAGTGTTACTGAGACAGGGACATAGCTAGAGCATGTTTCATTTGACAATCGCCACTTGTGGAAAAGTCCCCTGGAACCCTTGCAGACAGATGTGAATTGGTGTAGTACTAAGGCTGCTCAAAATTGCACCAGAGACCAGACAAGTAAACATGACCCAAGGATTTCTTGATGTTAACAGGCTGAGGGCCCAGGTTGTGTGGGGATACAGGGATCTTCTGAGTTCAAAGAAAAGTCATGTAAGTTTTCTAATGAAAGCTTGTCACACTGGTCATCATAGTCATTGTGAGATGTATGTACAAAAAATGTAAGGACTTACATGTATAAGGGGAAAATGATATTACTGAGGCCATGTAGTTAAATGCAGATTTCTCAAAAGGAGCATGCCCTGATTCAAATGTATTTAGATAGGAGGTGGTGCACCATTGTGTATTGCGTATTTCACAGTAGAAATCTATTAGTGTACTGAGTCAAATATTAATGAAGAGCTTGAAGAGACTTCAGAAGGAGATTAAATAGGAAGACAGACAGTAGGTGGGTGGAGAAACCTGTTTTCAGGTGGAGATCAAGGATTTTATTAGGTATACCTTGGAGTGCAGAAGGATGCTCTGGCATCCTTCAGTCTTTGAAAACAAACTGCCAATGGGCTTGATCTTATAAAAAGGGATCTCAGTCACACTGTGTCAAAACATAGGAAAACACTTGGGGTAAGATATTGCATAGGAGACAGGAAATATCCTGTGAGCTAAACTGAGGCTTTAGAAAGTGGCTTGATGAATTTCTTCAATATCTTATTTGCTTCCAGAATTCTGACTTGTTACATTTTGAATCTGGTTTTGATATCTTGTTTTCACTATAAATAAAAGTTACTGTTGTGTGTTCTGTGGAGTGCTTTCTCAGAATTAAAACTACTAAACTGGTGTATACTGTTCCTTTGGGAGTAGATAATCTGAGTGCTCCAGAAGGATGTGAGAGTTTGGTACTAGCTTATCAGAGACTGTTGAGGCCTGTGGAGCCCTGGAGGGCAGTGCTCGTGTGGAGTCAGGAAGTTGATCCACAACAGGCAGAATCAAGACTTCCTCACATTAAGAACAACTGGTAGCTAGGTGTCCCACAACCCTGAGTACCCATAAGAAGCATCTCAGTAGAGTTATACAAATTCTGGATTTATTCAGTTCAGTGACAATTTGAAAAACTTATAAGAGGGAAAACCATAATTCCACACTAAACCAAAATCAAAGTTTTTGGAATTTTTTGTTGAATTGAAAAGTTATGGGGGAGGAATCATTTAGGGTCAAACAAATGATTACATTTTTACAAAATGGTTTTGTTTCAATTTTGACAATTTTTAAATATTTTAAATAAAATTAAAGTCTTTTTGTTTTGTTTTGTTTTTAGGGTTCTTTTCAATTGAAATAATTTGGTGAAACAGATAAAAATTCATGAAACTTTTCAGTGTTGCATAATCTATTTTTCACACCCCAAAATTTTCAACTGAAAAAAACTTTCTACTTGGCAGCCTTAGGGACTGGGTGAATACAAATGAGCTCAACCAGTTCTGTTCCCGTCTACCAGTAGTGTCACATGGAATTTAGGCATTCCCAGACTCTGGGCAATAGACCTTATGAATTCAATTCTTTAATCCCTATTCTCTTTCTCGCTCTCTCTCACTCTCTGACCTTCTTAAATAATTTTCCATAAAGATCACTTCTGGGTCATAGAAATGATATAAATACAGCATATAATTTTCAAGAAACCATTATTTTTCTCTCTTTACTTAAGAAAACTGAAAGATTGTAAAACAGGGATCAGCAAGGTTTGCTGACTTCTGTGCTTGTCCTTCCTCCCTGAACCTCAGCTGGTGCCAGTGGCCCCCTCTGCTGAAAAAATGGGGCAGCTGCCTGAAAATTCAGCAGTGGTCATGGCTGGAGTTGGAGCACTTCCCAGGCATACCACAAAAAGCAGCAGCTCCTCTCAGGGGTTCCCAGGCATGTTGCAGAAAGAAGCTGCTCAGAGTGGCTCCTTTGGGGAGCATCACACTACAGAAGGGAGCCACTCTGGGCAGTTTTTTTTCTGTGGCACATAGAGACATAGGCATGGGGGGGGGACCCCTGCGTCCCAGCTTCACCCAAAGGAAGCTGCCCAGAGTGGCTTTCAGTGGCAGAAGTGGCAATTTCTGTGGTACTGCAGAGGATGCCATGTGGCACTCTGAATGGGCTAGGGTGCCACTGTTGGCACATGTGCCAGGGGTTGCCTACCATTGTTGTAAAACATCAAATATTGCCTTCTGCATTTTACTGTAAAGGGGTGACAGAAATGGGAACAAAATTTTAATTTCTGGTAGAAACCTAATCCAGGTTTTGCAGTGAACTAATTCTTCACTAAAACCAGATCTACACTGGCCATGGAATGCAGTGGCAATCAAAGGAAGATGAGCAAGCTACATAAAATAACTTGCATATCTCCCTTTGACTTCCTAATGTCTACTTATCGTGGTGTCTCCACTGTGCTGAGTCGAAGGGAAATGCCATCTCTTTGATTCAGTGCTACTCTTCTTGAGTGGGTGCACTTACTGTGTCAACTTCTGGGTTGATTGAGCGAATCTTCACTGACTGTTCAATTGACCCAGAAAGATCAAACTGATAGGGCAAATTTGGCACTGTCAGTGTGGACCTGACCTATGTGATGGCTGTTTGTTGAATAATGGATTTGGTGGATTCAGTCCAATTTTGAGTTAACAGTGGTCAGTTCAGTGGTCAGTTAAGGTGAGGAAGCTTGCACTGCTATTGCCTATGATACACCTATTTGGGTTTAAAAGGAGAAGTTTGATATCCAAGACTAACAATCTGGCACCTTTCACGAGTTCTTCATATAAACAACAAAACATTGAAAAGTAAAATTTCAACAGAACTAAAACCAACTAATCTACAACAAATAGAGACAGAAAGCCACAACCAAGTTTATACCCTTTAATCCACCTGCTATCAAGTCAATACATGTCTGTTATCTAACTTAAATTCTTGGCAGGAAAGTTATTCTGAGCTTTCTCACACTGATTAGATGTCAGTGCTGGCGCTCTCTCTCCAGACACTCCAGTCTTATATCTGCCCTATAAATTCAAAAAGAGTAGCTCTATGCACCATTACTTCTTAAAACATCAAAACCAAGTATGTCTCTGTTCATAAAGTCAGAGTTAAAAAATGAAACAGCAAATGAACTCAAGCATTACTGATACACATTTGAACAAGTAGTTCACCTAGTTTAATATCCTGCCTCAAACAGTGACTACTACCAGAGTCTACTGCATAAGGAGCAACAAACTCAAGAGATGATAATTATTGGTTAGTCTGCCATAGGGAAGGCATTTTCCAACATTAGGGTGTCTACACTGGAGACTTAAGCTTCCTTAAGTTGACATAAGTCAACTTACAGACCTCTGCAGCCACACTAGGTCTTTTTTAAGTTGACTTAAGCACTTCCTTAAGTCGACTTAATAACACCACCTCATAAGGTCAACTTAAGACTTAAATTGACCTTATTTAGTCATCTTAAGCCAGTGTAGATGGAGAATAGCACTTATCAACCTGATTGGCCTCCAGTCCCGCTCCCAGAGTTCCTGGCTACCAGAAAGGGTCAACCTAGCACCTGCCAGTGTGGATGCAGGCAGTCTACAGGAGTTGTCAGTGCGGATGCTCTAAGTCTACTTAATAAGGTCAACTTTAAGTCAGCTTAACAGAGCCTCCAGGGTTGATATACCCTATTAGTGGTTGGTTTATGACCAGATATGTAATAGTTTGAGTCATTTATCTATCCTCCAACTCTGAAAGTCTATACTATCTACAAAGAAATCTGTTTTATGACTTCTAAGTTTTTGGACTCAATAGCATCCTGTAGCAGTAAATTATGTTTTGTATACAAAAATATTTCCTTTCGTCAGTTGGATATTTACCACTCAATTTCATTGATTGTGCCCCTTGTTCTTGTACTACAGAGTTAACTATACAGGAACATCCGCCTTTCTTTTTATTTTCCATTAATTGTTTTCTCCAGCTCTGTTGTTTATTATTAACCTCTTCTCTAAACTAAGTCTCAATTTTTTCAATCTCCTTTAAAGTGGTTCTTTCTTACTGCCTTTAATCTTGTTACCTCTTTCTAAACTACTATTTCCACCATAACTCTCTGATATAGGATAATCAGAGGACACACTATTCCAGGTGAGATTGTATTTTCTGTATTAGTTTCTCCCATTCTTTATGTTTTATTCCATTATGTCTGTTTTCTGACTAGTGTTGCACATGAAGAGAGATTTTCACAATGATGCCCTGGGCTTGATCTCAAATGCTTGTAATTCATTTAGTACTCAGTATACTGTATGAGTAGCTTAAATTATTCCTTCTAACATGTTCTGACACTGCCACAATGTATTTACAGACCAATTTACAGACAATGCTATGAAGTCAAAACCAACACCCATTAAAGTCAGTGAAAGGACTGATTTGGATTTTAATTTAAATTGGTGTTAGGTCAAATGGGGGTGCAACCAATTGAAAATGAAACAGAACAAAAACCCAGACAGGATAGTTTATTAAAATGCCCCCCTTTTTTTATCAGCTTAACTTTCAGTATTATTGTCCACCGCTTCAGATCTCAACTAGCATTCACTTCACAGGCATTCCTATGCTACAAAGACAAATTCCCACATGCCTAAAAACAAACAATGAAAATGGAAAGTGCTTCATCTTCTCATTTCTTATTTATTTCTAGTTTTATCTATAGTGACTATCTTTCTGAGCAGCTCTAAGCCAAATCCTACATAACAACCGTATGTTTTCCTGTGCTCAGGAATCTTTACTGCAAAATATTTCAGTGATGATCAGCAGGTGACCTAACACACTTCCTAAAGTCTTCACCGAAAGACCACCCACCCACTACAGACATTAATACGAGCCTCTGTCTAACATTTCATCAATGAAACCAAGGAATGAATGATTATGGTGAATTGTTTTACCTTCTCATCCTTGCAGATTTTCTCCTTAAATAAGGTTGAGGCATGTTGGAAGGATGGTGTGAAAAGTCTTCTACTGATGGTGACTATGCCATACCTGTTCTGTGGCTAATGTTACTATTCCTGTCCCAGTCATGACTCAATGCCTGACCAGAGTTAGGGGCTATTTTGTAAAGTTCCTGCACAAATTCATAGTCAGACACCAACCTGCCCCAGAGAGTTTATAATCTAAGTAGACCATAATCTAAGCAGACATGGAGTAAGGATGGATGGATGCACAGAGAGGTGAATTTACTTGCCCCAGGTCACACAGCAAGCCAGGAGGAGAGACAGGCAATAGAATCTAGGTCTCCTCTGTGGGAGTCCAATGGTCTATCCATTAGACCACATTGCCTTTTAAAAGGAACTTGAGGGAGTTAAGTACATAAATACTAGCTTCTTTGAAAATCCCAGACAGACATAAGAGCTGTCTATGTAGCATCTTTTAGATGAGTGCCAAAAATTCCTTTGTCTTCAGAAAATATAGATATGTTTTAGTAACTAAGATTCTGCTTACAACCTTGGGTGATATTTACATTGACATCATTGGGGGACTAAGGCGAAGTTCACTGAAGTCGATAGCTATATTTCCACTGATTTTAATGAGCTTTGACTAGACCACTAAAATAAGGTGCAAGTGGAAAAAAGCAAGTGATCAAAATAGAAATAAATCCAAGGGGAAAAGATACCATTGAATGAAATCAAAACCACATTGTCAGTCTCTCACACTCATGTAAATGGGGACTCATTTTACTGAAGTTAATGGAGATAACCAGTGTAAACCCACTGTAAGTGAATCTGGCCCACAGCCTACAATGCCCATTATCTTCTCCAATGAAACTATTTACTGTTATATTACATTTGGTTTGGTCTTTTTCTCAAATTATTGACAGTCCCGAGGAGTCAAAACAATGATATTCTGTATTCACAAGAAATACTGTAAAGAGCTGCTATCCTGCCTGGTCTAGTCATTACTCTTAAGACAGAGATGACATAAAAGAGAAAGCAGTTTCTAGTCACGTTGTGCATAATAAACCAAGATCGCTCTTTCCCATCTGACATGTAAAAAACAAAACACCGCCTTGGGCCTGATCACTGTTCCACTTACAATGGGTTTATAACAGTAAAATTGCACTGCAGCTATTTCAATTAAGCCATTCCAGACTTATACCTCTTTCAATAAAATTAGAATCTGCCTGTTCTCAGCCCCACCTCACCTTTCCGTGTCCCATATCAGCAACATAAAAATCAATAGCTCATATTTTCAGCAACAGGAAAGCAAAAGAGTTAGTAGAGGGAGAGGAACTGTGAGCAGCAGAACTACAGCAAGGTCATTTGCTCAGTCTGCCAAACATGCACAAAATCTTGCCAACAGGGAACCGTTCTGGATTCTGCCAGTCTGCTGTGCTCACTGACCACAGGGTACATGTCAACACATGCAGCACATTCTGTGATATAAATACACAGACACACCTGGATTCTGCCATCGTACCAATTGGGTGCTTAGCCCCATTGTCAATAAGACAGTTGGCTCTGCGTATTTAAGCTATTAAATCCAGTTATGTTTGTAATCCTGTAATGGTTGGTCGATCTTCATAAACAAATGTGCAGCTGATCTTGCTTTCAAATGAGAAATTTCCTGGCTATATCACCTGCTGTTCTAAACTCATGTTTGGAGGGCATAATATTGTTGGCAAACCATAGCTACTATTTTTAGTGGAGGCCAAACAGGCCTCTTGGAGTGATAAAATGCCGAAGGGTTGGCTCACTGATTCCCAGCTGGTTTCAAATTGTGATGTCAGCATTAACTCTGAGCTCTGTCAGTATTTCTATGTTTCCTTCCTACTCCACAAGACTGTTCTGTTCTGCCCACACAGTGCTGCAAGAGGAAGAAGCACTAGAATCACTGGCCACCTCTTTCATGATCAGCGAGTTCTCATTTTCTCTTAGGGTATGTCTTCACTGACAGCGGCAAAATCACCGCCGTCAGCTTGGCATTTTAGGAATGGTTTTCAGCAAGTCTGAACTTGGTGCGCCACTCCTGGAAATCAGCCCCAGAAGTTCCGGGGGCCAGGGGGCATTGGAGAAAGCCTTTAGCAAGAGATTTGCTGTCAGATTTTTCGTGATGTGTACTGGCAGCTAAGAAAGTCGCTGCCAGTTACACAAGGAATTTTACATTCCTTGAGTAACTGGCAGTCAAATGCCGCCAAAATGCACTCAAGTATAGCCTAGGGAATAAGCTTAAGGTGACAAAATTTCCCAAACTGGGATACGGTGTGGGACCCTCTCTCCTCCACCTGCCCTGTGGGGGTACCCCAAACCGATTGCCAGAGAATCCCACCCTGCATGGGAGTGACCCCCAAGTCTCATACAACCCCTGTCCTGCCTCCTATATAGGGTTGGCACCTTTGCTTGTTCAAGCTCGACCTGCCTCTATGCAAGGTTGGGGCTGGTGTCTCTGCCTGAGCTCTCTTCCCCACCACCCAAACCCTACCTCCCTCCTTGTGTGGGGCTGGCAACACTGCTTACCCCTCACAGTACCTGCATATTTCTTCACATCCCACTTTTTTCGACAAATGTCCACTTTTGCCATTAAAGCTGAGGTGGTTAGGAGAGGGCTTAAAGAAGGGACTGTTCCTGCTAAAACAGGACATTCAGTTACCCTATCTACACCACAACTGGAGGTGTGATTTGCAGCTCACATCCATACTCCCTAAAAAATAGGTGTGAGGATGTCACAGTGAGGACTTCAGTGTGGGCTACAAAAGGTCATCTGGCCCCCCAAGGAGGATGTATTGTCATTGCTCACCTGCGCTGAAACCCGCACTCCCACACACTCTCTGCTCTTTTTAGCATGCTAACTATACTAAAGTAGTGTGGTATCTCTCCACCAAGCCAAATTACATCCCTGATGGTCTGAGTGTTTGATTAATGGAAAGTCACTTTTTATCTACTAATCAACATTGCCAGACCAGTTTAAATTCTCTTGGTGTTTTTTAAAGATGAAGAGGGCAGATGGTCCAGCAGTTATGGTGTTCACATGAGATTTGGGACACCCCGCCCCACCACTGACTTTCTGTGTGACCCTGAGCAAGTTATTCAGTCTCTCCTCTCTGTGCTTCAGTTCCCTGCTATATGAAGAACAGCACATCCCTGCCCCGTGGCCATGGATCCTTGTGGGCTTAAAAATATTAAGGACAGTGAAGTGACCAGACACTCCCTTCAGGTACATGCTAAGGGCAAATATTGACAGGTGGTGAAACCCTGAAACAACATTTCAGAAAGTGACTTATTTCCAAATTGGTAGTTTTAAGATTTACATTTAAGCTGACAGAACAATTCAGATTAAAAAGATAACCTAGATGATTTAGTCATGTTTGTCACTGAAGTGATCAAATTAATTCTTACATGCCTGTAGTATCTTTAGCCACTATGCTTGTGCTTACAGAACCAGTGTGTGATGCTAGTGGGAAAAAAGTCATCTGTGAATATGGTGAGAGGCAATGACACAAAGCTCTTCTTAAGTGATTGCTCTTCATAAGTAAATGGCACATCACTGTTTCCTGGCTTAGTACATTGAAACCACTAAATACTGGTAATACAGATGAGAATTCATCTTTTGGTAGAATTTTAATATCAAAACAGATCTTTTGTTTAAAAGCAATGATATAAGCTAACGGTCTAGAGAGTTTCAGAGAATTCTTCATTAGAATGATTGCGTATAAAAAGAAAACACTGTTTCAAATGCTACCACCACCATTACCTTTATGTTTTGAGCTGCACGCTATAAAATGCCCCACGATCACTGAGTAATTTTGACAATCCAGGTGTTTAATGATGTAATAAGGAGAGCTGAGGAGGCAGTGTTGCCTACTGGTTAGAACAATGGGCTGGGTCTCAGGACATTTGGATTCCATTCTCAGCTTTGTCATTGGCCTGCTGGGTAATTGTGGGCAAATCATTTCAACTATCTGTGCTTCAGTTTCCCAATCTATGAAATGGGGTAATAATATTTACCTCCTTTGTAATGCTCTAATGTTAGACCTCAGTAATTATTATTATAGGTTGTGACACAGACTTTCTTTATGAATGTGGACAGGTTGCATAAGTGAAAATTTGCAAACCCGGATGCCTAAAGATAAGTCATTAGTGCATGACTTTCAGAGATGTGGAGCAACTACATTACCTAACAAAATCAGCAGGACCTTGAGGAAGTTCAGCATCTCTAAAAAGAAGGACACTTTTTATCAGCTGCCAAGTATGCCAGCTAAGTTTGAAAATGTCAGTCTTAAACTCTCGATGTCTTGTCCTCCCTATATGATACAGGAGGATAATGATAATCTGTTGAGGCTGATTTCATTAATCTCTACAAATGCTTATACCTATAGTCTCAGAAGTACATAGAAAATAATCTAATGATCTGAATCAATTACAACTCTCCTTCCAAAAGAAATCAGTTTGGCTTTTTCCTAAGAGTTTCACATTGTAGTTGGGCCCTTGGATGCATATATGAATATAAATTCCTGTCTGTCATTAATCTATATAAATATGCTATTCAGCTGGCCATCACCTGAATTTTAATTTTGTCCTGAGATTCAGATGCAACCCTAATACTGCCACTTTGACCCATTTTTACTCTGTATGAGATGTGGAAGGGGCAAATTTTTTTTTAATCAACAGGGTGAACAATCATAGTGATTAAAAATGCCTGTGCTTTCAAAAACCTCTATAATTGTATTCCAAGCATTTTGTTGAGTCATGTTGACTGAGAATCAGTGAAAAAACAGAGGCAGCCTATGAGCCACCATAGTTGGCTGCTATTTACATTAATGGAAATGTCTCAGTGCAGGCACATTAAAAGTGGCCAGAAGGTGAAATGATTCCTCTGCTTTTCATCTCTGGCAATTTGAAAACTGAAATGTCCACAAGCATTCACAGTGTTCACCGTCTCCAAATGAAAATACTCCAACGCAAATTAGAAGATTCCACGTGGAAGGCTCAGGAATCTGACCATCACCCTCAACAGTTGGTTCAGAGGGCACACTTCTGAAGGATGGCAAAACAGATACCCTGGCATGACTAGGATTTATCACAGACAGCAGCAGCTCCAAGCAACAAATGATTTTCTGACATTGCCAGCAAGGCCCTGGTGGAAACATAGCAGGGAGGGAACATGGCTGGTTTTCTAAAGAACTGTTTTGTTCTGAGGGGTTTTGAATAGTTTGTATATTTAAAGTTTCAGAGGTGTAGCCATGTTAGTCTGTGTACAGTAAAAACAACAAGAGTAGCGTGGCACTGTATAGACTAACAGATTTCTTTGGGCATAAGCTTTCATGGGCTCACGTCAGTCGCATCTGAAGTGGGTTGGAGCCCACGAAAGCTTATGCCCAAAGAAATCTGTTAGGCTTTGTTCACACTTACACAGTTAAATCGATTTCACTTATATCAATTTAATAAAAATCACTAAATTGATTTAAGTTATATCAATTTAACAGGTCCCCGCTCGAAACTCAAATTGAAACAGCATATCCATGGACAGGACTTGCTATTTCAATTTAGGAGAGAGGCACCATGGGAGGTGTGGCAACATGGCCCCCCTAGAGGGGCCATGCCCCCACCCAATGTATAGAAAAAGTAAAGCACCTCAGGAGGAGAAGGGCAAAAAGTATTAAATCGATTTAACAGTTAGACTGAAATAACATGTCCGCACTCTGTTATTTAGAAATAACAATTTTGATTTAACCATCATATTGATCTAATACAAGGTTTTATTATATCAATATGACTTTCCGTATATCGAAATGAGGGAGCGTTATTTCAATTTAAACAGTGTGTGTGGACATACCCTTAGTCTATAAGGTGTTAGTGGCCACAGAATGTGCAGTTAGCATCAAGTGACTTCATGGATACAAGACAGAAATATTACTAACATTTATATATTATTGTTATGCCTGCAGGTCCCAACTAACTAAGATCCATTATCCTAGCCAATATAGCAAACAGTCCTAAGGTACAAAGTGGTAGCCATGTTAGTCTAGTTCAGTAAAACAAACAAACAAGGGGACTTGTTGCACTTAAAGACTAACAAGTTTATTTTTTGCATGAGCTTTTGTGGGAGAAAATCCCATTTTTCAGATGCTTTGAAGACGAAGTGCAAAAAATAAATTTGTTTGTCTTTCAGTGTCACAGCCCTAAAGTAGGCATTCTACATATATGTAACAGAGATATAAAGCAGAAGAGTGACTTGTCCAAGGTCACACAAGAAAAGCCAGGGATTGAATTCAGATCTGCTGAGTTCTAATTCACTGCCTTAATTACCAGCCAAGCCTTGCTTCCTTGGAAAGCATTTCACTTTATAAAACCACTTGGCCTGAATTACTGGGAAAGCTTTTCAGAACGACTCTCTACACTACAGAAAATCAACACCCTAACATAGGAAGACAATAGGCTTTTGTGAGACTGAACACACCCACGTCGCCACTGCTGCAAAATAAATGTTTTTTTTCTGTTTTCGTTTTTTAAATGAAGCTCAAGAGTCGGAGTTTTGTTGCACACTTGCTGCAGATTCAGTGAAAATGGATGTGAAGAACTGTTTGAGGATGTAAAACAATGATGCTGCCTTCAAGAAAACATCTGCTACTTGTCAGCTGCCTTTTAGATGACAGGAAATGGCTAATAAAAAGCTCAAAGGACTTCATTTGTGTATCTTGGTCTGCTGAGTGTCCAGTTTCTATAAGTCTACAACTCTATTTAGAGCAATGGACTAGATTCTGGCCTACCTTAGACCTTGTGCATTCCCCAGATAAACTGTATTGGTGTAACATAAGCTCTAAGTCAGGACCCAGTTTGGATCAAGATTTCCAATAATTGGCTGACTAGTTAATCAGTTATAATAGTTAATATTCAGAATTGACTATAATTTCATTTTAGTGAGGGTGAGACATACAGTCTATCATCTGCTTGTAAGAAACATACTTATCATTTAGACCTAAACTGTCCTTTTACTTCTATGTTGCTTGCTCTGGTCAATCACATTTTAGCTTGTTTCAGAACAAACAGAGACTCAAGTACCTTGTTACCCTCCTGAACTGGGATTTGGATAGTTATTGTAATGGTATTACCTATTTATTAAACTTGTGATTTAATGTTGTTTATGAGTTGAGTTACCTACAAGAAAGTGAGCATAAACCCTTAGCTTTAAATCCGCAGATCTGCTGAGCTAGCATTTGAAAGTGATTCTAACAGATAGTTATTATCTTTTTATTCCTCAGCTTTTCCTTTATGCCATGGATATTGTATTATTCTTATCCTTACAATTTGGCACAGTCAGGTTGAATTATTTTATCTAGTATCTAGACTGTGTGCAGTTATTTTATCAGAAGAGCCTCTTTTCCTTTGAAGTCCAGGACATTCACATTGTATTTTCTAACACAGCAGTACAAGTTACCTCCAATGAAGAGTGTTGGGGTTGGGTAGGGCATCTTTAAACAAAGATTTCTGCAATTCCTTCCTTCCTTCAAACAGCCTTTATCCTGCTGCACGTGTGTTTCACTGAACAGTAGCAAACAAACAATCTACTCCCTGGAGATTTTGTGAATTCATTTACTGTAGTACATCTGCTTGGCAAGAGGAATTTCACATTATGCAAAGCACTGACATGCAGTACTTTGATGCAATGCAGATTTATTCATTAAATTTAATTATTTGTTCCACAGGTAAGAAGCCTTGCATATCACCACTTGCTAACTCTTTTTGGAAGTCTACTTGGGACAGCAGATATTCGTTAATATGAAAGGAGATTCAGTGGATGAGCATTAGAAACTGGAAAGATTTTTTAAAAAAATAATTTTTGTTTTTTTTTTCTTGCAGGCATTTTGTTGAGTAGGCATCATTGGACTGAAAATGGGAGCATCCGCTAGTCTGCAACATACACATTTCATTGTTTCTCTGTTTAACCCATACGCTGCTACTTGTACAGCTTCTGCACTGCAGATGTTCTTTGATTTTGTAACTAAGGTAGGTAAATTCCCAGAAAAAAGAAACTTCCCAGGCACCCAAAAGGGAACGGGGAAAGGTGGGAAATAAGCAGGGCCAGGGTTCTGCTCAAGGCCTATCCCACACATGTTCTGGTCAATAGAGACATCTCTCTACATAAGGGGATCACGTTGCACATTTTGTGCTCCAACCCCCTACGGTGTCCCCAAATGGTCCACCCTCTGAGGCAGTCTGGTCTTGGAACTGAGCAGCTTCTCAGTGCTCCCAATACGGAGCTGTGCCTAACGTGCACAAACTAATGCCAAAAAGATTTTAATGGAGACAAGTGAGGTATTAATGCTTCCCACTAGATCTGTTTAAAAAACAGAAAACAATTTCACTATCCCTTCTAAATAGAATAATAGATTTTAAGGCTAAAGGGAGTATTATAACATGTAATCTGATCACCTGCACAACACAGGCCAAGAAATTTCAATCATTTATCTCCACCTGGGGTCCAGTGACTTGTGCTTGATTAAAGCATCTCTTCCAGAGATGTATCCGGCCTCAATCTGAAGAGAACAAGAAATGGCATGTCTACTACTTTCCTTGGCAGATTAATCACAGGAACAATCATTCTCACTGTTAAAATATGTGCCTCATTTCCATCCAGAATTTAAAATGTCAGAATTATCCATATTTTACAGGGTTGAAATAGACTGATATACCATTTTACTAATGAGGTTTACAGTATTTTAAACCAAAAATTTAACTGAATTGCTATCAATGTTTTTGTCACAATTGTGATAGGATTTTTTAGTTTCACCAAAGCCAGATTTTTGGTGTGCGCGTGCGCGCGCGCGCACACACACACACACAAAGGCAATGATGAAAGAGGTAATGTCAATAAATAAAAAAGGCAGCAAAAATATCTTGAGAGGATTCCTTGAAAAATGAATTCCAAATAATTTACAAATTTGCACAGAAAGTTTTATTTGCTAAAAAAAAAAAAGGGCCTTTTTATGGGAAAAAGCTTTTGTGGAAAAAAAAAAACCACCTCCTTGACCAACTCTGCTTCCCACACCCTTCCCTCTGCCATTCAACACACACACACACACACACACACACACCATATATAGCATCCTTCTCACCAGAGAAAAGACCGGACTTGATTGTTGTGAGTAGAGCTGAAAGATAACCTTTTTTTTTTTTTTCCAGTTCAGTGGTAGTACTTACCACTTCAGTTCAGTGCTTGAATTGAAGACAAATTTTCTTTGGGATTGAATCAAATCAGTATTATTTTTTTTCCCCCTGCCTTTCCAGAATCTAAAGAAATCTGTTCCAGGTGAGAATTTGAACCTAGGTCTCATAGTTTCTACATAAGTGCACTGACCACAGGGCTAAGTACTATATGGGGCTGGTAGAAAAGCTGTGTGTGGCCAAGGAATTTGTGGTGTAAAGTGTCAACACGACCTCCTCTTTTTTTCTCTGACTGTTTTGAGAATAGCCACAAAACAATGTGTGCCAAATATACAAATAGTTTTGAATCAACCAAAATTACGTTCCTCAAACAAACTATTTGTCCAAAAATCTTTGCCTAGCTGTAGCTCTAAATGCATGACAATTTATTTTGCATGATGACTATACACACCCTTGAACTCTCACATGCTGTAGCTCAGAATGCACACAATGTCCACCTAAATCCTAGTCCCAATTAATCCCTCATGAAAAGGATTTCCGATTACACTATGAGAAACATATTCATTCCAGACAGGCACTTAAATCCATTGTTTTCCTCTGAACAACATGTTAGGGTGGTGTTAGCAGAGTGAACTTTCTTCCTGTTGTTTCCCACTATTGGGAAAGTAAGAGGCTAGCAAAATGCCAATAAATGTGTGGGCCTTTTCAAGTGAACTAATATAAGTTTGGTTTGCTAAAATCTGAATCTCTGATGCATAGAGTTCTCTGAAGTCCTGAAAGGACTTAAATGGTCTGAACACTGGTTAAAAGGGTACACAAAATACTTTCAGTTTTACAAAAGAAAATATAAAGGAACGGTTTTGTAACTTAAATGCATATGCAAATCCTCTAGAGGACATGAAAACCTCTATGTTTTTACATATGCCTTATCGGGTAAAAAGGAGACAAGTGGAAGTATAAAAGTCTGAATATGAGAAACAAGAAAGATGTTGTTATATTATCCGAAACATTCCATTTCTAGTGAGATTTGAGCGTGTTAGATGATTAAGAATTCAATATAATTAAGTATATGAAAACAGAGAATAAGACAGATAGGCATGTCCAGTAAGAAGAATTTCAGATTCATCAATGAAAAAAGAAGATGAGGTAACATCCCCATATCATCTACATACTTTAAGTCAGCAGCGTTGGAAAAAACATCATGAAAATGATTGATGTTTAGTATGAAACATTACAAGTTCAAAGTATGATATAATAGAAAGGAATTCGAGCCAAGAGTAATGCTTATGGAATTCCAACAGTAACACACAGTACCTCAGATTCACTTCCTAGGATTTCCACTGTCAGATAATGATAAGAAAGTATATTGTGAATTATTATTAAGCATGGTAAGAAAAAAGTGTCTAATTTCTCAATGAAAAAAAAAGTAAATAACATTATCTATTTTCCTATGAAATTTTGTTATCAGCTTGGCTTTTTCCTAGGTACTTCTGAAGAAAAACAAATGTTATGATAGTATATTCAGTGGGAGAAGAAATGTCACTTTTTAGAACATTGGATTGTTGTGTTATTCTTTAATCTATCACTGTAGCCTCATGTTTCTAGCCCCTTATTTTAGATGGACAGGTTCAGGAGAGAAAAACTAATTCTAGATTTTATACAGATAACCCCCCACTCTCGTCTTGGTGTAACTCAGAAATAAACAACACTCAGCTGTGTGCCCAGGTTTCTGATGTTGTTGACAGTAAAGGAAATTCTGAGTATCCCAGTGGCAATGTCAGCTAAGTGGGAATCCTCTTTCCACCCTTTAACTTGTAAAGGAAATTAATCTTGGCACTGTCTCTACCTCACTAGGCTCTATTCACACTCACTAGCATCTCTAGGGAGCTTCCAGGAAAAAAACCTGAACTAATCTATGCAATGGCTCTTTTGAGTTAGACCCAGGTAGAAACAATATACACTTGGAGTTACCACACTTTTACTTAACAGCTTTAAAAAATGATTTAACACATTGAGATTACTGTCACAACCAATTTAAATCAGCAAGGGGTTCTTCAATAAATCAATTAATAAATTCAGTTTACAATAGTAAATGAAACTTACCTTGACAGCGTCACCATTTACCCTACCTATGAGTATGCATGGTGCTGAATTACAGAGTCCTGGGCACTTGCATGGGTACACCTGAATATTCTGAAGCTGGGAACACCACTCTGTTGGCTCAACAAAACGATCCCACCAAGGCAAGAAGGCGCAGAGAAATTCTAACTTTGGATCTTTTCAAATTGAATAACTCTTCTGAAGATAGGAGTTTAAGATCACTTGGTCTCTTCCAGGGCCAAATTTAGACCCAAACCAAGTAAGCCATGGCTTAAGTCCTCACATTATGAGGGGCTTCTAAATATGTTGGAGATAACTAAGAAGATTTATCATAAGCGAAATTGCTTTGTCTTAAGTAATCTTTCATATGACAGCCACCAGCAAAATTCTAAACCTGACCTCCCCATCCCGATCCACACCCAATCCAACAACTTCCCTTCCAGGACTGCTGGATTACTTGCATCGTCCACAGGTTGCCAAACCTCACCTCAGATCTCAAGAGGAAACAATGGGAGCTAGCCTAGCAAGACATTCTAAAGTCCCATTCCACACCAGGCATCATCTCTGCTAATCCCCTCCTTGCCACTTTCCCACCCCCACTACTCTATATACAACCATCATTTTATTTTTTTATTACCCTTTCTGTTATAATGTATTAGAGTTTTTCCTCCATTTTTTTATGGTATGGGGCCTCTGAATCTTGACATATCTTAGGGTGTCAGCATGTCTTAATCCAGCCCTGGTCTTTTCTCAGACTCAGATGACTTAAAGTCTCTTCACTATCCCCATTCCCTTACAAGCACTTCCCCAAACAACAAAGGCAGTGGTTAACTCAGCCACAGTCTGTATTCCAGTGAAGCCAGTAAGACTCTGAGGCTTCCTGCTCAGCCAAAGCCACAGCAGACTCTCACCAGCAGCTGCTGGCTTTTACAGAGTGCCCCAAAGCAATCTCAGCTCCTCTGACTAGGATCTCAGCTCCCTTCCAAGATGGAGCACACTTCATGTTTGCTCCACGTCCCCTGGAAGTGAAAAATCTCTTTCTTTCCCAAGGCTTTATATGGTAGTTGAAATTTTCAAGGCTGGATTAGGGCACACAGGATTTTCCCAGCTAAAAACACTCCCAATTAGGTTCAGAGGCCCCTCTATTAGATGGCACCCACACAGATATGAGTCAGTATTCCATAGCTGTCTGCTTTCGCATGTCACAGGTAAGTGCTAACATGGCTTAGAAGAGCATTGGGAGTGAGACAGAGATTATGAAATCAACACATATGTATTTGACTTAGCATTGCTAAAGCCAAATTCCACCTTATCCTCCCATGATTGTGTACTGGAGAGTGCAAAGAACCTTCTCTACATGAAGTATGGGCTGTCTGAATTGCAGCTATGCATTCATGAGCGTGCAGATATAAGCACATCTAGTTACCCAAAAGCAGTGGGAAAGAGGCAAAGCCTTTTCACCATTGCCACAGTGGGGGAAGAGGAGAGGGCAAAATGTACCCTATTAAAGGGCATGGCAGAGCACACACTCCCTCTGTAAACTGACTACAGTCAAATGCTCCCTTAAACCAGAGGATCTCTGCAGCAGCTTCAAAACAGGGTTGTGCTTTTCAAGCATGACTTAGCCCTTTGAGGGCTGCAAGCCAATAAGCATGAAACAGGAGATAACAGCTAGGGTCTATGTGAAGATCCCTCTCTCACTGTATATTTTTTCAAGGGGTTTTCCCTCAATACTTATGCCACTGTTCCAGACATTAGGCAAGTTGGATTAACTACAAGACTTTCCTGGCACTCGGGTGAATAGTGATTTCGGTACTCACCCATCTTCTCTACTTTTATGTTACAGACAGTCAGAATCTGATTCCAATCTCACAGCATTTTTAGATGGGTGTAACTTCATGATGCTACACATGGTTTGGACTAAAATGTGCCAGAGTGGAATCACATTCCTAGTCCACTGTGGTCCATTTGTATGAACAATCACATACGGATGTCATGTTTCCCTGTAAAACTTTGTGTCTGGAGCAGGCCTTATTCACACTTTGATTCAGTCTGGAGCTTCCACAAATTGTTCACTTTGCAGCCTTTAAGATGCCATTAACGTGAAATTGCTGGGATAGTCCATATCATCAGGGACCTAACCTGACTGTTAAAAGGCCCTACTTCATAGAATTATAGGGTTAGAAGGGACCTCATGAAGTCATCTAGTCCAACCCCCTGCTGAAAGCAGGACCACTCCCACTAAATCTCCTCAGCCACAGTTTTGTCTAACTGGGCCTTAAATATTTCCAAAGATGGAGACTCCACCACCTCCCTAGGTAACCCATTCCAATGCTTCACCACCCTCCTAGTGAGAAAGTTTTTTCCTAATATCCAACCCAACTACCCCAGCTGCAGCGTGAAACCATTGCTCCTTGTTCTGTCCTGTCACCAGTAAGAACAGCCTCAAGTAGTTGAAGGTTGATATCAAATCCTCCCTTGGTCTCCTCTTCTGCAAACAAAATAAGTCTAGTTCCTTCAGTCTTTCCTCATAAGTCATGTGCCCCAACCCCCTAATCATTTTCATTGCCCTTCACTGGACTCTTTCTAATTTGTCAACATCCTTTTGGTAGCGTGGATCCCAAAACTAGACACATTATTCCAGATGTGGCCTCACCAGTGCTGAATAGAGGGGAATAATCACATCCCTCAATCTGCTGCCAACACTCCTGCTGATGCAGCCCAATATGCCGTTGGCCTTCCTGGCAACAAGAGTACATTGTTGACTCATATCCAGCTTCCCATCCACCATAATGCCCAGGTCTTTTTCTACAGTACTGCTTCTTAGTCAATCATTCATTTCAGTCTTTGCAACATAACTTCACAACATGACCATGTTATGATTTTTTGACAGTGTGCTAAAGATGACAGTGAAGCATGAGGTGAGGATGCTAACACTTTAAAAAATCATAACATTTATGCTTTTACAGAAGGAACATGAGGAAAATTATCTCATGGGAGGAAGCAATCGATGATATGTGAATGCTGGGAAAATATTTGATTCTGGAATTCGTAGTTTTGGAAAAGAGTTTGTTTTCATGACAGCTGTAAAAACTTTTCTCCTCTTTCCCCCATTAGATAATTACACTTTTAACTAGATAGCTACACACAAGAATTTTGACAGTGCAGTTTCAGTGTTTAGTTATAACATCAAAAAACGTATTCTGCATAACTGATATGAAGCATGTTATCATGTAATTTTCCATTCATTTAATCTTTGCAAACTGTGACTGTCATCTGACATTATCAGAGCATGTGCAGATGACTAGACCCCCCCAAGGCTACATGAGAAACTGTTGGCTGAAGCCCAGAAGTTGTTTACAGTGAAAACATAGACATACTCCTTGGATAGCTAGCATTGTGTCTTGCACCACATGACAGCTAAATCAATACTGTTCCCTTTTTTTCAAATGAATCTGCCACACTTATATACCACTTTAATGAATAAGAGTTTGTAAATTGGACCAATGTTTAAGTTTCCAATAACAACAGAGAGATAAGTATGCTGTCTGAAGGAGAGGCATCAGATCAGTGGGATACAGGACTATACAATCAGTCTGCTGCCAGCATACATTAACCATTCATCTGCATCTCACATACTGGCAGAAAGAGACAAATTCATTTCTACACACTTTGGCATATCCTTCCTGCTGAGAAAATAGCATGTAGGTACAAATTAATTGGCCACTGTGAGAGCTGATAAATTTTTAGAGCCTGATTTCAGTGGAGCTCCTCACAGAAAAAAAGGTACCACTCCATGGCTATGTCTACACTGTAAAAGCTAAGTCAACTTTATTAAGTCGACTTAATACAGTCTACTTAAAGTCGACTTTAAGTAGACCTTAAGTTGACTTAGGGAGTCCACACTACATTAAGTTTATAAAGTCGACTTTAAATGGGTCTCCTGTCTTAATTTGACTTAAAAAGGTCAACTTAGTGGCCCCACTGCACTAAGTCAACTTTATTAAGTCGACTTAGTGAGTCCACATGCCTTAAGTCGACTTAATAAAGTCGACTTAACAGTAAAGTCTGGACCCTAAAGTCGACTTTATTGCCCTGCAGTGTAGACAGGGCTCTGTTTAAGTCGACTTAAGGGCCCTTAAGTTGACTTAAACACATAGTGTAGACATACCCCATGTGAGTAATGAGAGAGGGGGGCGGAATCAGGCCCTCTTACTTTATCACTAAAGGTTAGCTTGTGATAAGCCCATAAAAAGCTAGAAACACAGATTCTGCCCAGTCTTGTTCAACTTGTATTGCAATTTCCACTTGAGCAAACCCAGGAGCACCTATAAAGTTACTACACTCTTTTGACCAGCTCGCTGAGGTAGATATGTGCTGCCTCCATCCCCACATTGACCAGAAGAATTTTTAAATTTGTGTAACAAATTACTCCCTACTATCCTTCAAAACAATCAGGGAGCACTAGGAGACGTACTTCCCAAGGGTCTTCCTTAAGTAGTTTGTCTCTGCACTGCCCCCTACAATTGGATGTGCCTGAGGCAAAATTTAACTTTCTGTGCTTGCAATAGTGTATTAATAATAGTTGCAAAAGTTCATCACCATCCAGTATTTACTGGGAAGACCAGGGGCCAAATTATACTCTCAGTTATACTGTGCGAACAATTCTACTTAATTCTGTGGTAGTGGTCTGGATTCTCACGGGTATAAATGAGAACTGAATCTGGCCTCATATTTCTGATAGGACCTTTGATGAATAACTCAGCTGTGGGACAGAATAGCTATCATTCATTGGTTCAATGTGAGGTGCTGTACTTTTCTCATGCAGGGTGAAAAATCCTTCCAAGACTGTCTCTGCTGCCTTACTTGTTTTCCTTAGGAAGCTACTGCCTATAACAACAGAGGGGTTTCCAACAGAATGAGGGATTTTCAGTTCTCCAAACACAATCAGTTCGCATTATTCAAGTGAGAAAATAATAAAAAATTGTGATGTCCAAAGTCTGTGGTCAGTGATCAGGTTAACATTTATAGACATTTTTACAGAGTATCCAACTTCATAAACAAGAGGGTTGCATCCCTTACAAAAACAGCATGTTTTAATGCAATTATCTAAAGTACTATGAAAAATTGTACTACCATATACTGTAAGCTATTGAGATTTTCAGTGTTTCTACCATTGTCCTAGAATACTGCTGTGTTTCTACACAGAAAAAAATCTTTGAAGAGCTGTGATATTAAGAGACAGACTGTGACTTGGGCTATACATCTATGCAAAGGAATCCTTTTATGCAAACTATATAGACTGTAGGTCTGGATATATAAGAATATACTGAACACTCAACATCTTGGATGCCACTGAACTAAGGACCTATAGAGCTAAAAAGATGAGTTTACAACTTGAGCAGAAGAGCCAGCCTCTGAAGCTGAGAACTGTAGTAGACCCGTATCCTCTGTGGATTGTGTCCAGAGGAAGACAATGAACACATACAAGTTGGTGGGTTATACATGCTTGCTTACTATCCAAACAGAGCAGGTGTATAGGGAGAAGTAAGAAATAGTGGAGCCCTAGTTATACATCCACCCCTCAGCACTCATTGGCCAGAATAGCTGAGCAGAAGCACTATAATTTTCTGCTAGTATAGGGCCACAATTACCAGTTATCATCATCCAGGAAGGAGAAAACGGGATAGAACAGTGACTCACAGGGGTGTCTCTGGGTCATGATGCCTCTTGAGATTAACCCTGTGATCATGAAGCACATGCAAGACTCTTTCTTCATGGAGTGTGACTAAAGTCACAATCTAGCCGTTCTTTAGGTATTCGTTTTACATTAAAATAAAAATGCTTCCTCTGAAAACCCAGTATGAAATGTGGTGAGTCACATCTGTCTTCCGCATGACTCCCTTTCTTCTGTTTCAGTACCTTACGTTGCCTTACTCTGAAAAGGAAAGTAGCTTATGTAAACAACAGACACGGGGAAAAAAAGGGAACTACCACAGAAGGTTTCAGCCACCATTCTTAACACTGGTCTTCCATGTGGTTTTCCATCCATATCTTTCCGACTGCAAGCTCTTTGGAGGGAAATGCTGTGCCCACTTATGTAAATGAGAAGTTTGCTGCTTATCATTAACTTCTTATATATTTGAAATGTGCCTAAAAAGCTGCTACATTTTGGTAGTTCCTTTCAGTGGACTTATTGGATTTATTTAATGTCCAGCGTCAGTTTACTTTGCCATCACCAGAGTTGCTCCTGATTGATAGGAGAGCAAAACTAGCTCTTTTAAGTCTCAGTGGGTTAGACTGTCACTCTTGCTCTTCAGACAGTCCTATGAATTTTACTTAGACACTAGGGCCAATTACTATTCAACATAATTGTAGTTGCCGACTATTACACTCATGGTGTTTACTGAAACAGAATAGCATAGATTTAAAGCAAAACAAAGCAATTAATAAACCCTTTGATACGGCAGAAGCAAAAACAGGCAATAAAGTCAGAAAAAATTCTGTTCAACAGCAATAGCATATTGCAGACCGCCTGACAATTTCCTTCTAACACTTGCCAAATCTAGATGAGAACAGCTGATCTGAGGGTGTCTGTGACAGAACCTTTTCCATATAAGTGTCATCATATGATGACTGCAAAGCACATGCTCTAAAACAATAACAAACATTCTTCCATAGTTCTAAGCAGCCATTGTTCTTGTATCAGATGATAACTATTTGAGTTGAACATATTGAACCAAAGTGGTTCTTGGTCCCCCCCCCCATGTAGTTATTGAATTTTTCGACAGCACCATGACTTCTGTAGGTACAGACTGCTATTAACATTAAGATGATTGCCCCATCTGACTAGAGCAGGGGTCTGCAATGTGTGGCTCTTTGGCTGCCCCTTTGTGGCTTTGCCTGCTCCACCCACCCACGCCACCACCATCTGGAGACCCTGCAGGGGGCCTGCTCCTGACTCCAGGCTCCCAACACCACTGGGGACCCTGCAGGCAGCCTTCACTGGGCTCCAGGCTCCCCCCTGCCATGTGGGGAACTCTGCAAGGGGTCCACTCCCGGTTCCAGGCTCCCCCTCCCAAGTGCCAGCAGACCCTGTGGCAGGCATCTTGGTCCAGCTGCCCCCACCTTGGAAGCTACACACATTGCGTGTACTTTGTTATTGAAGGAATTTTTTAAAATGGATCTTATCTGTCAGGTTGCCAGCCCCTGGATTAGTGCTCCATAGTTAAGGCTGAAACTTGGCTGTTTCTAACACATGATGGGAGGGGAAAGGAAAGCACAACGGTAAGAACTCATGGTAGAGTTAATTCTCTGTCTTTGGTATTTTTTCTAAATTTGATTATGCATCTTTAGATTTTGTTACAGTTTGGAAGATTAGTTTCCTATCTCCAGTGAGGAAACACACGTAGTCTGATGACTGGCAACATTTGTCTAAAATAGAAACACTACTTCAGCAACAAAATCGAACATTTATTTCTCCATAGAAAAGCAAAAAAATAGGAAATAGACAACAGGATCCAACCCTATCCCATTGCCTACTTATCCATCTACCTTTTTCAATGAGGTTTTGGTCCCTAATTCAGATCCTTTAGAGCTATAGAAATAGAAATGATAAAAACATACAAGAGATATATATCAAAAGAAATACGGATAGGAAGAAAAACAGAGATGGAAATATGTGAAGAGATTAGATTAGATTAGGACCTTTTGTCCCATACGCCTAATCCTGCAAAGGCTTGCCCACATAAGGAATCTTCGCTTGCTTATGTAATCCTGGCTAACACAAAGAGCTTCCTTGACGTCCATGAGACGGCTTCATGCGTGACGATTACTCCTCGGAATGACTCTTAAAGGATGAAGCGAACCACCTTGACATTGCACTATGCACCACCAGCCTGATCAAATTCCCAATGGAGACACTGGATGGATTCTAATTGTTTACAGCGGGAGGCAGATCAGGCTACATCTGTGTGAGTGATGTCACTGTTTTCATTTCATAAATCCGTAGCTTCAAGAGGGAAGAAAATCGGTGGGAGGAGACTAGAAGTGAACAAAATCAAATAAATGTGGTATGTGGCATAAGTACAGTATGTGATGGCATGGGGAGCTGTAAAGCTTTTATTGCCTCTTGTTTAGGAAAACCTGCATAGCTCACCCTTGAGTAATATGATTGCTTCAAACTCATGGCAATAAAATCTTTATAGTGTCCTACACTGTCACGTAGCCTGTGCATATATATACTTCCATATAACATAAAATGATGACAAAATAGGGGTTTTTTCTTTCTCCCATGCCAAAAGCCATTAGAACAAAACATATTTGCTTGACATCACTTTTTGCAGCAAGGCTGCAAGCTCCCCCATAGAGCACAGTGATTTACCTTGGAAATGTGGGCTTGCCCTAGCTGCAGTGAAAGTAAGCTCATAACTAGTGAGTAGTAAAAAGAGAAGAGATCAATAGCCTCAAGGGAAAAAGATATATGGCTTCAAAAATAGTTTATAAGCAAGTAATTTGACATACAGCTGGGAACCTAGAAGCGTGAATTCCATTGTGCCACTGATGCCCAGAACCACAAAGATATTTAGGACACATCTTCACAGACCATGCTGGAAATTCACTGCCATCAGATTGATCATTCCAGATTGATTGTGCAGTCAGTGGAAACCCATTCAATTGATCTGGAAGTTGACACATTAAAACCAACCACCTCCTCAAGTCGAGTAGGGCTGTGTTGATCAGAACAAATTTCCCACTGGCTCAGTGCAGTGGAGATGCCACATAGAAGATGCATTACAAAGCTGCCAGGAATTACACAGGCTACTCTGTGTAGTTTGTGTAACTCCCACCAACTGCCATTGAATTTCTCAGTAAGTGTAGACCAAGGCACAGACTCTTAACTTCCACTGAGATAGTTACTTAAATATCTTTGTGGATCTGTACCTTGCTGATTTTGGATATGCCACTTAAAGCCTTTTGATACTGAGATGTTTAGCATGCCTATACCTCCTCTAGACTTCAGTGGAACTTCTGGGTAATCAATATTTTTGAAAATTAAGCATATTGTCTTTTGTGACTCAGTTTCCCCATCTGGGGAAGAGAGTATGATAAACTGGGTTTTAAAGTCTTTACTGTCAGGCCCTAGGAAAGCAAAAAAAGTATCATGTTATGTATTAGAAAATTTGTTCAGCTACAGATTTATTTTGTCTTTCACAAGTTACTCCATCCATAGAAAAAATGAATTAAGATAAAGTTACTGAATTATTAAAATACAATATAGAATTAATTTAAAGAAAACAGACATGCAGCTGAGTCACACCAGAGAATCAATGGCATCCATGGTTGTTTTAGATTCCTAATCTGAGGAAAGACCATTCCCATACCTTGGTCCTACAGGTGAAGTAGGGGAGAGAAGACACAGTGGGTATGTCTACACTGGAGGCTCTGTTAAGTCGACTTAACAAGGTCGACTTTAAGTCAACATAAATTCAGCCTTGTTCAGTTGACTTAGAGCTATGACCCATCTACACTGGCTTAAGTCGACTTAACAAGGTTGACTTAACTTTTAAGTCTTAAAGTTGACCTTGTTAAGTCAACGCAATAGAGCTCCCAGTGTAGACATACCCACTGTGTCTTCTCTCCCCCAGTACAACCTGTAAGACCAAGTGAGACTTACCTAGTGAAAGTTATCATTTGCCTTCAGAGAAGGGCTCTTTCTTCCCTATTTCCCTGGTGTCCCTCAGTCCAAAAATGCTCCCTTGCATGGCTATACTTTGCATAAATGTGATTCACATCTCATGTTTTCCTTTTGTAGCAAATTCCAAGTGTTCTGTTTGGAGCAAGAGTTTCTGTCACCTACAATACTCAGATGACTATAGAAAACATTTTGTTTCCTGGTTCAGTGTTTATAATGTTTACATTCCTGCAGAGGTAAATATAAAGGAAAAGATATATTACTGGTGCTCACAAAGTAAACCTAGGTATGTTCTGTGCTGAGACACTGTGAAGATTTCTCTGTCTCAGTGGAAAGGTAAAGGAAAATAGGTTTGTTTCTAAGGCAATAAAAACTTATTTGGTTCCTTATTTTCTTTTATGTTGGCTGTTACTGCATTGAAACTCATCTGCTATTTACCAGGTAATAAAATGGGCAAAACAAGCTGCTCTTCACTGGGAACAATTTTAATACTTTAGTTTAAATCAACCGTACCTGCTATGTAGACTAGAAATATAGAGGGAATGTTTTTTTTCTAAATGCATATATATTAAGTCTCAGTATTTAAATAAAGGGCATCTCTGGATTGGATTCTGACATAATTTACAGTGATGTAAATAAGGAGAAATGCAAGTAAATTAAATGCAATTTGGCTAGTCTATGCACCTAACAAACTGATGGATATCAGAGTTATATGAGGCAGTTTAGAAGTAATTTAAATATGAAAAATGAGAAACTACAGATTGTTGGAACCAGGTCCCTTCAACTTTCAAAAAATATAGATTTTTCAGTGTTTAGATACTACAGTGATCGGTATAATAGAAATATAATGGCAGGTTAGATGAGATTAAGGAGACTGACATTCTACAATATTTGACATCTCTGAACCAGTGTATAAATATTCACTATTTAAGGGTGGGACTATGTCTTGCCCAGTACACCCATGCAGGAAAGTAAATGGTGTGCCCACATCAGCAGGACACAGCATCACAGGCACAGCAGTGGCTGCTATTGCCAACACCATACATATAATCAAGGAGGATACAGGCAGGAAGGAGAAGACCGGGGGGGGGGGGTGGCCAGAAGCTTGGCTTCTCCTTCCGCATAGCCGTCATCAGAACTGACATGCTTAGAGAGGGAAATAATCTGTTGTACCTGCTATATGGCAGACATGGATTACTCTTCCCTGGAGCAAAGAAAGAGCCAGGAATCAAACTGTGACTCTCAATTGGTATTAATTCCTGAGGTAGTACAACTAAGTACCTCTACTTAGACTGGGAAAGTTATAATATTACAATAAACCCTAATTCTCACAGCACATATCTGATATAATAAATTCCTCCCTCGTTTGAAATTAAGAGGTCAGGCAGGTTGGCTGTAATTGAAAGGATATGAAAATCATTTGGAATGCAAAGTGGATGTGAGTAAATTATGGAAGCAGAAACTGGGAAACAGGTTACAGGAGATGAACCTGAGGTCTCCACATTATTGAAGTGAATACTGAAATGAGTCAGAGGAAGAGTTGGTAGACAACATAAGTACAGGGAGTTGCTAGTACTTCCCATTATAAAATATTTTGGTTCCTTTTTTGTTCTCAGTTTCTGTGCAACCTGAATAGAATTTCATGGGAAAAAAGAAAAGGCACTTTCCTAGCTTGAGGGATTTTCCCTTGCCAAATATCAAAGACTTGCTGCAAACAACGGACATGGAATTTTGTTCAGCTTTCACTGAGTTATGAATAGATAGAAATCACCATTTCCCCTCTCTTGCTTGTGTTCCAACCAAAATACTAAGTGAACATATACACATTCTAAGCAGAAGTAGCAGCACACACTATCTTGGGAACACATACTTGTTTCCAAAGCAGTTGTAGTGGCAGCAAAGAGAAATGGGAGAAAGGACCAGACTGGGCTCCATCCTAAACCTCATTCATGGCCTCATTAGTGCATCTTCCCCTTTCTGGGGACAGTGCATGGGGCAGAAATTCCTCCATCCCCAACGATAATGGGGAGAAGAGAAAACTGGGTAGGATTCATGATCACTGCATAGCACATAATACAGTATATCAGATGTAGCCAAAACTCACTCCCAAAACATCCCTCCACCCTGGGGAGAATCCTCGATCCCTACCAGGCCCTCAGCTCCCCAACTGAGTCTGGTAGAATGGTTGGGGAGGTGGGGTGCGTAGGGAGCTACACGAACCACACTAACTGAAAAAGAGCAAGATGTGGCTCACAATGCACAGTTGGGCCACCCCAATATATAATGCATAATGACATGACCATGTACTATTTTTTCCACAGGACCCCTGGATGGATGCAAAGGGGATGCAAAGGGGGAAAAAATAAAGCAGGATGGATGCAAAGGGGGAAAAAATTAAGATTCTGTGGTTCTGCCAGGTGCAGAATGTGGATCAGATCACAGACTGGTTTGCTGAGAGTGAATATCAAACTGAAAGAGTTATAGAAATCCAAATGTTATCTAGGATGGAACCTTGAAGCTCTGGGGAATCAACAGATAAAGTTGCTACCAAGAAGCATTGCAGAAAACAAAGACCAAGAGACTTGGAAACATCTGAGAGATACTATCAATGATCAACATATAGGAAAAAAGCTACTACCTAAGAAAAACCTGTGGAAAATGAATGAAATCATTGCTCTGATGGATGAAAGAAGGAAAGTAAAAAGCACAAAGATCAGCAACAGAGAAAAAGGAATATCAAAAACTACATACATTGATAAAGCAATATGCAGAGTAGCAAAGTCTGAATAACTGTCATAAAATCAACAACTGGATAAAGAGAACATAGTAAGATGTTTCAAAAGATAAGATCCTTTTATTGCAGACAAAAGGTGATTAATATTACCCAAAAGGACAAAAAATTGAAAATATTTGACAGACTCTAAAGATAAAAATGAGAGATGGTGAGAATATACCAAAGAATTATGTGGTGATAGGCCTGAAAACCTCATCTAAAGATCAGTCAAGTAAGCTCAGCAATAATGGATGAAGAAATAATTGAAATAATGTCATCGACTTTATTTAACATTTATAGCAAGTGTTTGATGAAATTAATTGAAGAAACACAAGACATTTTTTGTTGAATGGGAATGGGTGTATAATATTTGCTATGCAGATGATAGTGTTATTTGCTGATTCAGAAGGGCTGATGGAGTTAGTGGAGATTTTGTATGAATATGGCAAAGAATGTACTCTAGAGTTAACTATGGAAAAGGGGGGAAAAAAACAGGTTGGTATGCAAGGATCCATGCAATATTCCAGTGAACAATACTGCTGTACATCAAGTGGGACATTCTGAAAGAAAAAAATAGCTGATAAAAAACAGACAAATCTGTAAACTATTTTTTTCACTTAAACTTGTATTTGGTCTGTGTTAAATTACAGCTGCAAAATAAAATAATGGGGGAATTTACAGAACGGGAGGAAATAAATCCAAGGGAGTGTAAGTAATGGGAACAGATAGCAGTGTAACAGGTCACATTGTAACAGCAAATCAAAACAGTTATGAAGATTCAAACACTGGGGAACAGGATACAGAGGAAGATGAGGTCAAATTACCTGTTGTAATGAGAGAAAAATCCAATGTCCCTCTTAAATCCTGAAGCAATGCAAACCAAATTCAATCTCAGCAGTTTCTCCTTTGAAGCCTTGATCTAATATTTATCTGTCTGAGCACAGCAATTGGCAAATCATTAATGGAGTGATCATGAAGATTAAAATGCTGACCCACTGGTTTTAGAATGTTGTGATTTCTGATGTCAGATTTGTGCCCATTTATTCTTTTGTGCAGAGACTGTCCTGTATTTGCAAATTCGGGTGTATTGCCTCAGGAACTAAGGTATTCCTGATGTGGCACTGGTGAGGCCTCATCTGGAATACTGTGTCCAGTTTTGGGCTCCCCACTACAAAAAGGATATGGACAAATTAGAAAAAATCCAGAAGAGAGCAACGAAAAAGATTAGGAGACTGGGGCACATGACTTATGAGGCAAGACTGAAGGAACTAGGCTTATTTAACCTGCAGAAGAGAAGACTGAGGGGGGATTTGACAGCAACCTTCAACTACCTGAAGGGGTGCTCCAGAGTGGAGGGAGCTAGGCTTTTCTTACTGGTGCCAGAGGACAGAACAAGGAGCAGTGGTTTCCAGCTGCGTCTGAGGAGATTGAGGCTGGATATTAGTAAAAACTCTCTCACTAGGAGAGTGGTGAAGCATTGGAATGGGTTGCCTGGGGAAGTGGTGGAATCTCTTGTCTTTGGAGTTATTTAACGTCCAGTTAGACAATACCCTGGCTGGATGATTTAGTGAGAGTGGTCCTGCTTTTAGCAGGGGGTTGGACTAGATGACCTCAAGGTCCCTTCCAGCCCTGTGATTCTATGACTTAATAGGGATGCTGGATTTTTCTCTCATTACAACAGGTGATTTGATCTCATCTTCTGGATGGTGTTCCCCAGTGTTTAAATGTTTACAACTGTTTTGATTTGCTGTTCCAGTCTGACCTGCTCCCATGATTTAAATTCCTCTGCATTTATTTCCTTCCATTTTGTAAGTTCCCCCATCTTCAAAGCATCTGATGAAGTGGGATTTTCTCCCACAAAATTTCATTCAATAAATAAATGTGTTAGTCTTTAAGTGCCACAGAATTCCTTGGTGTTTTGTTTTTTTTTGCCTGAACTAGACTAACATGCCTGCCCCTTTGGAACTTGCCTACATCAGGAGTATTTCTAGGGCTCTTTTTTGCTTTGGAGGATCTGTCCAAACCAGAGGCACTGCAGGGCTGCATTGCTCTGGTGGAGGCATTTGGAGACATTTGTGGACCCCACGGGTTTGCATATTCTACACATATGTATTCCAATCCACTACCAGGTAAAGCTTACAATTTCTTACATGGCCAGTTACCTCTGATGACCAGGGTCCTGACTCCTTCCAATTCCTTCCCTAGCACTTTGGAAACTCATTATGTTCTCTTATTCACCAGTGGATCTTAAATCCACTATTCCGCATGTATTATTTTGCATGCATTGTCTTCACTTACTAAAAGGACTTTTCTCAGTTTCAGAGTACAGCATTAGCAGAACTGAGATCCGCTGATCAGAACGGATGGGAAACTTTTTCTTTTAACTTATTGATGCTTGGCAGCTTTAGAACTAAAATATAAATATATCTGAGAGGACCATTTTGTGCTTAGTGAATCTGTGCATTTTATGGTTCCATTTGTCCAGTGTGCTAGAAAAAATTAACATTTGCATACCTTTCTATTCTGCTGCCAGGGTATCTCCCCTCTAATCCTGTGCAGCATGCTTGCCCTAAAGAAGAAGAGGCAGAAGTAGCTCTGCTCCATAAAAAGTTATTCCATAACTAAACCCACAGAATCTCATTGCTTTAGATGTAATGAGGCAAGACACAGATACACACAGGAAACACTAAAGAAATCAACAAAAATTTCATAAAAAGGAGCAAGCAAAGACCCACAGTAAAAAATGTATCCATTAAAGGATGGATAATGAAAAATGAAAAAAAAAAGATAGCTGTTCTCTGGCTTAATGTAATTGGAGCCCTACAGTTAAATACACTGATCTTATCTTTTTTTTGGTTACATTTATCATTCATTTTACTCATTAACTGGTAAGGCAGAGTCAATGAAATCTAAGCCAGTACATGGGCTCTAACAAATAGCTTCCTAAGAAGACTTGATTTAATTAGGAGACAAGTTTTATTATTCTACCTTAATAGACTTCCTTTTCAAAACAACATGCTCTCATTTTTCTGCTAGTCAAGATAACACACCTGCTATTCATACATCTAAAATCTGTAAGGGCAGGTATTTCATTATGAGATAGTCATTAATTATTCACATAAGAATTCTTCAAAACTCCACTCAGAGACCACATGGAAAGTCCTGTGAAGATAGAGGAAGTCTTTCCATTGACTTCAACGGGGTCTGGATCCGAACCCAGTTTAGGGGTCAGTATAATTCATCATATGCAACCTAGGATAAGTACCCAATGATACAGGTATTCTGTATGAAAATGAGTTAACAGATCCATACGTACTAGAGAAGAGTCAAACTATAAGAAAATTGTAAGATCATTAAATGTGATATAAAATAATAAGACTTGGCATAAGAGCGCATAACTTGTCAAGTTCTTTTCATCCCATTGCTGTTTGTTGGCCTACTTAAAATGCACTGATGGGGCATTCCAGTGCCTAATGTCAGGTGCTGTTTGCCACATAATCACATGGATTAGCAAATGATATCATTCTTGGAAGTCTAACAGAGGGACCAAGAATTGAATGGTCTTGGAGAATGACCTAGGAGAGGCCGCAAGGCGAAGCATGAATAAATAGCAGACTTCACTTTAATTCCACTACTCCCCTGCCACCACAACCTTCAGTGGTCCAATCTTCCTTTTGGACCATTGTAGTTGTTTCCACCTGAGCTCCCTTCTTTCCTGTCTCCCTTTTGCCTTCCTAACCCTCAGGAAGGGTTCACCTTCACTCATTTATCTCATTTTCACAATTTGGCATCCAATCCAGATCAGTGAGGGGCTATGTCACCAACTGCCCTGCAACCTTGGTTGCCTCACCACTTCTCTACTGTAGCTCCCAACTTGCATCACTCACAGCTAGCCTCCCAGGATGCATGTCAAATAACCTGAGTACCTATGTACAGCCATAGCACTGGTTCAGTAACTCCATTCCTAGTGGTCTCTCAGCAATACACCAACTACACTCCAGCTTCCAACTATTTTGGATACTATGTGCATGATGACCCCAAAACACCTCCATTCTTGAATTCCCTCCTTGCTCCCCCAAAAATGTGTGTTCAGTACTGCCCAGACCTCACCTGGACATCATAGATATTAGAGGTCCACTACCCCTGTAATGGGCCATTATAAAATCAGTTGCTCCTTTCACTGAAGTTATCATATGGTTCAGTTTAAACATAACACTGGATTCATTTTGATAAAAGAATAAAATGTGTTTTTTAACTACAAAGAGAGAATTTTTAAGTGAGTACACATACAATATATTAAAGCAGAAATGATACAAGAGAAAAAGATAAAGCTCCTTCTTGTAACTCAAACATAACTAAGTTGATTGGATTCCAGGGAAGATCCTTCCCCCATGCTCCCAAAGTCCAAGGGCTGGTTCCTTTGACGTCTTAGGTGAGAGAAAAACTGAGAGAGAGGAGGCTCTTCAGAGTACGGATTACCAATATAAATGAACAAAATGAAGAAGAAAGTGGGAAACAAGGGTACAGAGAGGGGAAGTGGCATCCTGAAGGTCACATAGAAGATGAGTGGTGGAGCCAGTGGCCCCAAATGACAGGAATCCAGGACTCCCAATGACAGTCCAGTTCCCTAGCACAATTTGTCCTCCTTCAACCAAAAGCTCACAAATCCCAGAAAAAACCCTTGATGCTAGTCCAATCAATGATTCTACTACTTTCATTGGGTGAAAATATGTCCATGTTGTCATTAGGCTTGTTTCCATCTGAGGATACAGAAGATGAGGTCACATTTCCAGTGGTATCAATTGACTCATAACTCTGAACCATACAAATCCATATTTTTTCTTTCATAAAACCCAGAATATCTATAGATTGTTGCTGAGGAACAGATATGCAGAGTTATATAAGAGGACTGTTATTTGTTCAAGTCTTTTTGAAAATAGTTATATTACTGAACATCACATTGCTTTTTCTGTTATGAATCAAAATACAAATGATCACCTAGCAGACTCAAAGTAGCATTCAAAAATACAGGGTACTAACTAAAAGATAATGACAGTCATTAAGAAGCCAGTGTCAAAAGAGTCATGATATTTTTCTTAATGAATATCCTTTCTCTGCAGCCTTAAAATGTCTTCTGTTCCTTTGTCTTTTGAAAACTATTTTTTTTTTTTACATCTATAAGCTTCTCAAATCAGTAGAGCTGGTCAAGATTTTTCACCTGAATAGTTTGCTGTCAGAAAATGCTGATTTCACATAACTGAAACATTGACCATTAATTCCACCACATCAGTGGAAATCAGGCAGATACCTTGCAGTTTAAATCAGGCATCTACCTGGATGACAGCCAAATGCCCTGATTACTAAGTTGCCCAGTAAGTTTGCTGGCTGCCTAGCTTGCCACTGACTGGCTGCCAAACTGCCTGGATGTTTAACCAGCACTTTGATTGGCTAGCTCTTCAGCTTCCCAACTGCCAACCAGCTTTCTTGATGATCAGCTTCCCAACTGCCCATCTCCCTCTGTGCTCATCCTTCTACCAAGCTTCTCAGCTGGACATTGCCTAGCTGGTATGGAGGCTGATTCCGTGGGTACTTGGCTAGCTGCCTTTTTACATGGACACCCAGAAGATGTACATGCATCAAAATGGGCTGTTCTCTTTCCCTGCATTTGCTTCAACGTCAGCATTTTGTTGCAATGTAGAACTAAATGAAATGTAAACAGCTAAGACTGTCCTGGAAAATGAAAATCCCCTTTTCTGGCCAACTCTAGAAATTAGTAATAAATCACCATGATTTTTCCAAGGTAGGCTCATGATTAGTTGCTAGCATGTCCCTCAAATCTTTAAATAATATGTGTAACTGCATTTTCTCATTTCCTTCTTCCATGCATTTTTTTCTACCATATGCAAAACATGACATAGAATCTGGTTTTGTGGTTTTAAAGATGAAAGAACAGTTTAGTCTTTGTCAACATGTATTTTAGCTTATACTTTGGAGGAAAAACCAATTTTAAAAATACATAAAAGAAAACATGATGTCATCAGAGAGCATTTCCTCAAAGTAACATCATGGGGTCCTTAATGTCTATTTTTAATATGACTAGCTCCCTTGAGATCCATAAGATTACTCACAAATAGGTTTTATCATCATGACCCAGAGCTGCATGAGGATATGATTATATATAGTACATAAGGTAGGCCAGACTTTTAATTTAGGGGAAGTAGGCACCCAAACCATAAGAATTTCAGTACAAGTTAGGCTCCTAAATTTCCTAGGTGTCTTTGAAATTAGTAAAAGTAACTTGCATGTATTATTTATTTTTTTTACAGTAGCACATAATTTTCATGATCATTTCTAACATGTGAAAACTGGTGTAGCATTTTGTTTCTATATCCATGCATGTCATATAAAAGATGAAAGCTGGCTAGATAGACAGGCTAAGCTATGATTTCTTAAAACTCATAGTAGGTCAACAGCATGATGGACTATTACTTGTCAAAGAAAACATGACATACATGATCATTGACTGAAAGTATCTTTCATGAGGCCTTTTTAAGGGTTGTGAAGTGCATGTAGCTGCCTAAAGATTTGGCTCTCATGCTATTACAGTAGAGGCAGAAGAAAATATTATAGCTGACTATGATAAGAAGTGTAATTATGTTGTAGGTTGCACCATACAGTCATTCAGAACCTGATCCAAGGATTGCTGAAGGCAAGCAGACTTTTTCCAATGACTTCAACAGATTTGAATCAGGCCCTATCAAGAGGCTTACTGTGAGGGAACAGAAATTTTTACCAGGGAATAAGAGTACTTCCAGCCAGTCACATTCATTGCATCTAACATAAAATAGCTCCTTCAGTACTTATAAAGTGACCACTCATACAATCCCCAATATATGCTGTTGTGTAGTTACCTATTGCTACCCACTTAACCCTGCTCTATAATCAGCATATAAAAGTCTGGTGGCAAAGATGGGTCATGGAGCTACAGACTGAAAAGGGTTAAGGAAGTACTTATTTTCTCAATATTTATGTCATTCACAGTACCCTATGTGGCCCATATCCAGCAGGCTTCCCTGCACCTTTTATTTCAGTGGTGCCAGTGCAGGGACAAGGGTCTTTCTGTGCAGAGCCCTATTACAATGGATGAACTCAGCACATCTCATATATTCTCCTGTTGCATGGGCACAAAGGTCTGCAGAGAGCAACTGGCAGGCTCAGGACCTATGTGAGCAACAGTCTAAGAATAAATGTTTCAGCTCCCAGTAATTTCCTCCTATCTGAAGCCCTAATATGTTCAGTTCAAGAAGCTAAAGACCAAATAATATATCTATGATACCTTAACTCCATCTCCTTTGCTCGAGTTCTCAAGTGTAAAATTTGCTTTTCTCTTGAAGTATTTTTTGGATAATCAAAATAACAGAACCCTTGGTGATTTCACTTCATGCAAGAGATACTATTTACTTCAGTATTTTCATATGTTCTCCCACTGCTTGACTAGTCTGCCATAGATGATCTTTTCTCTTGTTACCTGCCAGACAATTTTACTTCTTTCCTTTGGATATATGGTGGCATTTTTTCCCAGTTTTGTGACAGATATAACAGTACTTTCTAAAGGGCAATATGGATAAAACTGTTGTATTTCTCCTTTTCTCCCCTATTCTTCAAATATATTAATATGGGCTTCTGTTTTAATTGTAGATCTCAAAAGAATAATCTGTTTATCCTTGCCCCATTCTCGTATAAGCTGTTTCTCCATATACAGTAAATACCAGATTTTTGTTTAGATGTTTCATGCCAATGCATATTTGTCAGGCCTTGCAAACTTGTCATATCATGATTTCCCCAATCTTAGTGCTAAAGCAATATGCTGCCAAGGTGCATGTACATACAGGCGAGGAATGTAATAAGTTGCAAAGTGCCAAAGGAAAACCACAGGGGGAAGAAAAGTCAAATATTTTCTATGAAAGAACACGGAGTGCTAGAGGCTGAAATCTTTCAAAACCAAGTGTGCTCTACTCGAAACATTCAAACATTGGAAAATGAATAATATGGGGTTTGAGAGTTAAGAGTCTTGAACTACAGTTGTGGAGTAACTCATTAACTTTTACTCCCTTTTTTGATAGTGGAAGTGTCTTGGGGTACGCTGCCCCTGCTCGCTCAAACGCAGGGGGGAACCTGGTTTGAGCCCACAAACACAGCCCCTTGATTTGGGGCAAAGCGGCCCAATGGCCAGAGTCAATGGTTCCAGACCCTTCAGCTCAGGGCAAAGCAGCCCACTGGCCAGAGTCCATGGTCCAAGACCCTTCAGCTCAGGGCAAAGCGGCCCACTGGCCAGAGTCCATGTTCAAAGGCCCTTCAGTTCAGGGCAATGTGGCCCACTGGCCAGACTCAATGTTCAAAGACCTGTTGGCACAGGGGAAGCGTGCCCAGGTAGGGGGATTCAGGCCTACCTGCTCCACTGAACCCCAGCCCAGGGCCCTGGGGTTACCGTACGGCTTAGTCCAGTCGGCAGGGATCCGTGCCGCAACACGCCAACTGGGACCATAGCAATACCACTGCTCACCCCTCTGGACACTGCCCTGAGCTGCTTCCTACCTGGGTCTTTGACAGCATTCCCCCTTTCGATTCCCTGGATCCATCCGGCGTCACCAAGTCTTTGGCCTGGGCCCCGCAATCCTCACGGCGGAGTCCACTTCACTCAGCAGCATGTCTGGTAGTCAGCGTCCTCGGCGTCTCAGTAGTGTGCCCCTTTAAGGCAGGGGCTGAACTGGTCGCTGGGTCGGAGCCTCCACCATGCATCTGCTCCCTCTGCTGGTCTGCCCCTGACTGAGGGGAACTGCAGCCTTTTATGCCTGGACAGCTGTTCAAGCATGCCCAGCAGGGCCTAAGGGGCAGGGCTACCTCTTTCCTTAAGGCATATAGGCCGGCTTGAGTGCGGGGCAAGTCCACCCCGTCACAGGTTATGTGAATTGCTGCACTACTGGCCTTTCTCAGTTGGTGCTCAAGGGTTAAAACTCTGCCTGCTCAGCTTCCATGAATCTTGTTTAGAATGGTTAAACTACATTAGGAAGAGGACTAAAACATGTGTGCTGCCAATCAGCATTTCAACTTTTACACAGCAATAGGGAAACCAATAGGGGGAGAAAAGAAACTCCCTTCCAGTCCTGAGCCTTCACCTATACATAGATGTTTATAAATCTTAATAAAAGTGCTTTGAATAGGTTTCTTTTTTCTCACTCTGACTTGTCTCTGGGTTGCTTGGACCAGAATTAAAAAATACTAAATAACTTCAGGAAAGTTTACTTCTTTCTGAATCAGCCTCAGTGGCAGTGACTTAGTACAACTCCTTTAATCAAATGTTTGCCCATGGATTGCTAAAAATAGAGCACAATATAGTTTACAAAGACACACACACAAATGTACACACTTTTAAATGTCCACATGCTGGTATAGCTCCTCCTTTCATATACAGTCCTCTTTCAAATGTTGGTGTCCTGGAGTTCTGAAAAGGCTAGAGCCACACTGGTATGCCATGAGAACTGACCAAGCATGCCATGAAATTTTGTACAAAGGTAATGAAAATCTATGTAAAACAAATATTGTTTCATCTTAAACAATATTCTATCCAACCAAAATTACAGCTCCTAAAACTCATAAAAGTTAATCCTCAAATTAAAAGCGAGGTATTGGTCTTTCAATTCTAAAACCTAAACATTCTAAACACACATGACCAATGGGCAAAACTGAGAAAATGTGTGTTTTTTCTAGTGGATTTGAAAGATTAATGCATTTGATCCTTCTTTAGCTTGTTGTATGCCCTGTATTGCAAACCTCCCAAGTAAGGCTGTAAGCATAATAAGCACAAGTAAATGTGATATTTGTAAGCAATTAACTCAGCTGAAAAAAGTGGATGTGCTACGGAAATGTCTGTCTCATTGAAGTGTGCCATGTTACTGAAAAGTTTAGGAACCACTGGGCTAGAGAAATAGTGCACTTGACTTCCACTGTTGACTTGCAAATGACCTCTCCATTTACATTTCCGGCTCTCTTCTGTGGTATACTTACCATCCTTGGGAGTAAGGAACTGGAGATCTCAGGATTATCTGTTACAATCTGACTGTGTAGGCTTGTTGATGGAAGGACCCAATGAAAACATTTTCCTCATATCAGAGTAATTATGCCAACACTCTTGTGAACTCAACATCACAAACTCATTGAATGAAATGGGAAATTTATTTGGCTCAGATAGCTCTCACTGAATTCAAATTAAGTCTGCAACACCAAACATCTCTGTAGCATGCCCCCTGTTGTCATCCTGGCACATCTTTAAGCAGCTGAGAATGTAATTTCTTTCACTTGTTATATTTACTTCATAGGTTGTCAAATAAATTTAATCCATATTAGTAACTCTTTTTTTTCTAGAATTTTGTGCCATTTTCCTGCCAGATCTCACATGTCACTTGGGTTCAGCTGAGCTCAGGATTCAGGTTAGAGACCTTCAACCAGTAGGTGCTACCCTTCCCTCCAAATAGACATAGCGTCAGTACATGATGTTGTTTTTCACCAGACTTTTGAAACTGCCTTCCTTTCAAATTAGATGCAACACCTAGCTCTTGGCCATCTGAGTTAAATATTTCATGGCAATTTTCCAAAAATAGACACACTAGGTCTGCTGTTCTTGCCAAAATTCAGACCAAGAAATTACATTGTACCAATCAAACTTGATCTTGGACATTCTGTTGGAAAATATTTATTTCAGTTTCTGTGCCAGAATATTTCATTGTGTTCATGGGCTTTACTGTACAGTCATATGAAATAACCATTGTGCATCACTCATATGATGTTAGAGTGAAAAAATATTCATAAATTCATAGAGTTTAAGGCCAGGTTAAATTATCTATTCTGACCTCCTGTAGATCAGAGCTCATTAAATTTCAACTAAGTTACTCCTAGATTGTCAAGTTCCTAAGAGGTAGGTAGGTAGGTAGTCTAGTCCAGCTCATACGATAAATAAATTTGTTAGTCTATAGAAGTGCCACCGGACTCCTTACTTCTAGATTGGGCTCAATAACATGTATTCGGCTAATGCATATCTTCCAGAAAGGCACCCAGTCTTAATATGAAGACAGCGAGATAAATTGCCCACTTCCTTTGTTCCAGTGGTTATTCACTCTCCTTGTTAAAAATACGTGCCTTCTTTCAAATTCGCATTTTTTTCTGACTTGGGCTTCCAGTCACTGGTCCTTGTTCTGGTTTTTTTTTGATAAAGAGCTCTTTAGTACCTGTTTTGTTTCTGTGAAAGTACTTATACGCTGCCTTCATGTCACCTCTCAGTCTTTTTATTTATTTATTTGCTACATTAAACTGATCAGCCTATAAGATTTTTACAATCAGGCATTTTCTCCTAACTTCACATCATTGTTGTGGCTTTTTTTTCTGCACTCCATCCAATTTTGTCAACCTCCTTTTGAAAATGTATATAGTACTCCAGTATCAGTTTCACCAATGCCATCATACACAGGTAAAATCTCCACTTAGTTCACTGTTTACATATCCAAAGATTGCATTAGTCTCTTTTGTCACTACATCAATCTTTTCCAGAGCCACTGCTTTCTAGGATCCCATTCCCATTCTGTAGATGTGGCCTGTATTTCTTGTTCCTAGATGTGTTTTAATGCAGATGTGAAATTACACATTTTGACTGATGGGCCAAGCTTCTCAAGCTACCCCAATAGTCCTATCTGATAGCTTTATTCTTTTCATTAGTTACCATTCCACCAGCCTTTGGGTAATCCTGTGACTTCTTTATATTTGCTTCTAGATCACTGGTGAAAATCTCAAACAGCATCAGTACTATTCTGAAAGAATCTTATCAGAAATATACCCTCGTGATGAGTCTACATGAAAGGCTACTTATTGAGATATCAGTTAGCCTGTCTTGATCAACTTAAAGTGTGTTGTGTGACTTTTAGTTAGAATGTCATTTGGTATTAAGTCAAATGCCTCACAAAGATCTACTATCTTTTTTCACCAAACTTGTAACAGCCTGGTAAGATAATGTGCTTATTACCTCTAATTTCTACTTGTGTCAGGTTGCAATAGTGTAAACTGTCTTGTCTCCCACATCTCCTACAGGTCATCTGCCTTTCACCAGGTTTTCTATGGCATGACTCTCTAGTGAAGTAACACAAAGTTCATTTCACCTCCAGGATAACCAAGTGCAAGCAAAAAGTCCAGATAATAGTTCTTCGACCCTCCTCAGGCTCCACTGAAGTGGTGTTCCTTGCCTTCCCTCAGAAAAGCCTAATTAGCTACTACAGCTAGGTTTGTATGGCTCTTCCTCAGGGGCTGGCAGGCCCATCTTCTGTTCTGGATTTCAGCCCAGAGCCCTGTGTTAATAAATGGCCACATCTGCTTCTTCAAACATGCTGATGTTTCCCTGGGCTGCTTCCCACATCTACGCTCCCTGGTGCTGCTCTCCCACAGCCTTACTCTCAGGCTTCTGGATCCTCCCTTCTTTGTCGAGCTAATGTCATATACCCCTCTGTGGTTCCATTGACATGCTTTTGCTAACTGTATCTCAGGGCTTTCCTCACATGACCCTTACCTACCTCAGTAGGTTGCCCTGACTGCCTCCTTCCTCCAAAGTCTCTGGCATTTCCCCCAGGGATCTCCCTTTTCCTTCATAAGTCCTAGCTCACAGTTTCCCCCACAAGAACCTGTACTACTGCTTCTAGATCCTCCTAACTGATGTCTGCCTGTGTGAGCCCTATCTCAGGGTCATAGCCCCCAGGAGCCTGATCCAGTGAGGCCACCTGCCTGCAGTAAAGTCCTGCCTTCTCAGCAGTTCTCTTCCACCACCCTCCATCTTACTTCTCCCCTCTGCCTGAATAGTCTTGAAATAACCCTTTCACAGCTGTAGTCCCTAATTATCATTATATTTCCATATCACCAGCAGCTAAGGGCTAAATGGTAAGGCAAAGGCAAGGCTGAGTCTGCCTTGCATGAAAGGTCTAGCCAGCATGTGGCATTCCTCAAAGAATGAAATCAAGTTTGTTTGACAAAGCTATTAATGAAAGCATGTTCACTGGCATTAATTATTCTCCTATCCTTACAATTCATTATTAATTGCATTCCATATCAGCTTTTCCATTGATTTACTTGGGACTGATGTCATACTAACCATCCAATAGTCACATGAACCATGCCACTTGCAATTTTTAATAAATCTTGGAATACAAGAGAAATTCCAGGAGACTTGAAGAGTGCTATTGTTATACCAATATTCAGAAAATGCAAGAGGTGTACTAGAGAGCTCTTTATCTCTTAATTAGCTCTTTTGTGACTCTTCAGGGCAAGTTATCCTCACTTATTGTTTTTAAAATGTTTCCATTTAGTAGTAGTTATTTAATATCCTTCTCAGTTAATAATGGACTGGAAAAATATTTCATCATTCTCCTGCGATACAAAGATATCATTCTGCTTCTTAGCAAATAGAACATAAATATTTATTGAACATATGTCTTTTTCCATTATTAATGATTTTTCTATCTCCATCTATTTATGGGCTTGTATCGTTGCTAGGATTTGATCTGTTCCAAATGTACATCAAAATACTCCTTATTGCCCTTAGTCTTCCCAGACAAGGATTTTTGCCTTATGTTTTTAGAATCCCTTAGCAATTTTACTTCTGTTATACTGATTTCTATTTCTCTGTTTTTTTCTTTTTTTTCCCATTTGCTGTGTATTGCCTTTTTTAATTCTAATTGCTACATTCACTTTGCCACTGAACCAGGGATGACTTTTTAACCACAGTTGTCCTCTTTTTTTTGATTGTGGCTTTCTGGCCATTTAATAAACTTTTCTTATAGAACTTCCCATTTTATTCATATTTTTCTGTCTAAAATTCTCACATCCCCTCTCCAGACAATTGTACTCATAGTTTCCCTCACATGTGGGAAATTAGAACTTTCAAAATACCAGCTGTGTGTGTGTATACACACATATACTATTGGGTGAGACCATAGTCTCATTCCCCATAATGAATTTAATCATGCATAATAAGTTGTCCCGAGGCAAGCAACATCTTTCATTCTAGTATCAATTCATCTTTAGCCAGCATAGTGAGGTCCAAAACAATTATCTCATGATGGGTTCAATATTTTTTGTATTAGAAAATTATTATGTATAACTTACAAAAATCTGATGACATCTTACTATCAGCTGTAGGAGACCTTCAGTATATGTCTCCCTCACTGAGTGTAAAAACAAAAGATGTAATCATGAAATCTACTAACATAGGTTAACTGAGTAGACTCCCCCTAACCTTGTTATTACATTGCAGTATAGCCATGCCCCTAGTTACTGATCTGGCTCCTACTGAAGTCAATGAGAGTTTTAGCATTTCTTCAAGAGAAGCAGCATTACCCCTTTTACCTGTAGAAACCTTCTACTCATACAAAAGTAAATGAAAGTAGTAACCATGACATTTTATCTTCTTACAAACTGCCAAAACAAATTAATTTCACCTGGGAATCATGTCCATGAAATTCCTAACTTATAGCATGTTATCACACTGATTACTATCCCAATAATACATTTCAGTTACACTCAATAAGGAACTCATAGGTCCTCAATTAACACATTAGCTAACAAACCTGACTCTATAAAAACAATAATATATATTGTTTTTTAATCAAAAGAAACAGATGCACCATCTGTCTAAAGAAGCACAACATTATCTCTGGAAAAACTGCAAGACATTAGAAGTAACAGAACTAAATTAAAACAAAAAACAAAAAACAAAAAAAAAAGGGAAGAAAAAGATTGTACCTGTTTATAAGGAGAAAGTGCAGCAATTAGAAATACCATAAACTAGATTCAGTCACATGTCCTTATACTGAGTAGTAATTAACACCATAAATAGCTCCATTGAAATCAATGAGACTACTCCAAAAGGAAAGTACTGCTCAGTGTGATTATAGTAATGCAATTTAAACTATATTAAGTAAAAAGTATATGCACTGTACTTAGAATCTCTCTTCTGGTTTCCTTGCTTAGAGATCATGGCAAAGCCAAGATCAAGACCTTAACCAGGGAGATTTTGTTAAAACAGCAAAATTTGCCTTGCAAGATTTTGAAATCTTCACATTCTTATAGGACACAAATATTCTTAATTCTAATCTACAGTACATCAACAGTCTGTCCAACTGGCACCCTTCAATTTAGTTTTTATTTATATATTGAAAACACTGTTAAATGTTCTTAATTAGAGGCATGGATTGGAATAACTTTCTTATTACTTTGCAGTTTTCCTACACACTTCTCTTTAAGGATGCACACGTATTTTCACCATGTCAGTATTGTCAGACAAACAAGCAAACAAACAAAACAGTCTGATATTATTAATGGTAATCATGGCAAATAAATTGAAACTGGAAGTGGATTCTTTCTTCTTGATGGATGTGGAGTTATACTTGTAAATACCTGCATGTGGATGAAATCAGAACGCTGTCATTGATATCATATTTAGTTTCATTCCTTTCTGTAAGTTCACCCATCTTCGAAGCATCTGAGGAAGTGGGATCTTCTCCCATGAAAGCTCATGCAAAAAATAAATCTGTTAGTTTTACAGTGCCACACAACTGCTTGTTGTTTTTTTACTGGACTAGACTAACATGGCTATCCCTTTTGAAATTGATATCATAGTGGTACTTGCAGAGCGATTATGATGGTTTCTTTGAAGATATTTGACTGTTACTGCAAACATATAAATACAATTAATGAACATAAAAACCAAGTTTCAGTGACATTGCACTGGGTCTGCAGCACCTTTGGACAGACCTATAGGATGTCAATTGAACTGTTATTAGGCAAATTATACTTCTTAAACTCTGTGTGACAGGTTCACTTGCCTCACACTGATTCAGTAAGGTTTAACTCCACCTGCTGAGCATGCTTTGGAGACCACGTACACAAGGAAGCACTTCAGTTCTGTCAGGGGTGACCACTGAAGAGGGAGGATGTAGCCTGCCTGTTTCAGCCAGGGAGCCTCAAAATCCCAGTGTGACACTCTGCCCTCCATAGTTACCCACAACCACCATTGCATCCATAGTGTAATAGTGTATTGTTTGGTGTAAATTATGTTTTTTAGAATGCCCATGACATACTGAACATTACTGTTATAATAATATGTTGCATGTTATATGTATGGTAATGAAGCTTTGCTATGTGATAACCCCAATGATGAGTCTCATGGCTCTAAATATAACCAAGCAAGACTCTCTGAGTCAAGTGGCTATTCACACCTCCTTAAGGCTTGTATAGAAATAACCCAGCTCTGCATTCCAAGAGCAAATGAATGGCCCAGAAATCCATAAAGGAATCAACAAAGACCCTCACTGACTCAGGGCATGGAAAAAACCACATGGACATTGTCAGCTGACCCTGAAGGGGAGGATGAAGGGGGAGGAAGTGAGGTTGAAGCCTCAAAGGGGAAAAGGAACATTTTAAAAAGAGGAATCATTTTACCATTTGCTCTGTTTTCCACCTACGTCTACAAACACCACCAAGCAATGGAAATGATGGCGTGGTGGAAAGCCTAGCTGGAGGGGAATCCAGCCAGCATGTGGTGAGATTCATCTGAGTTTGTGAGGATGCAGAAAGTGTTAAGTTTAGTTCAGAATACATTTGGCTTCTGCTTTTGTTTATTTGGAGTAAACCTGAGTTGCTTTCCTTGAACTTCTCATTTAAAATCCTTCTCTGTTTTAATAAATTCTATTTCATCTAAAACAGTGCATTTGGTTTAAAATATGTTAGAGACTCCATTCAAAGTGAGAAGGCTGGTGCATATCAATTTCTTTGATATAGTGATGAACATATGAGCTTGCAGTGTTCAGTGGACAGCCAGTTCTGAGGTTTGCATCTGGGACTGGGCATAGTGACTGAGGTCATTCTGTTGCATATTCCCAAGAGTGGCTCACTAGAAGCACTCACTCACCAAGGCGTGGGCAACTTACCTGCTGGAGCCTTTGCATGCATAGCCAGGTGTGGGAGTCCTCCCAGCAAAGCAGAGCAAGACTGGCTCCAAGAATGCAGGACTGAGGTGCCACAGTGATTCTCCAGTGAAATTTCACTAGGGGAATGTCACACCCGTGGAACATCTGGACTGCAAGGGATGCCATAGTCTGGCTGGAGCTCCTGGAAACCGCTTCAGCTGAGGAAACCCAAAACCCTGTGGATGCACATGTGGCCATCATGGAAACAGGGTAGGACTCTGTTGACCCAGTGACGGAGTATTCCAGCACTGGCAGGGCCCTGGGCTGGGACCTAGAAAAGCAGGAAGAGCCTGGGTCTCCTTACCCCAGCCATCACCCACCCCAGATGGCAGCCCTACTCTCTCTCCTTTCTCCTTCTCTGACTATCCATTAAACCTTAAAGCCCGGAGGCCAAGGACAGCCCTATTGACTCTAGCTAGTATGTCTTGCAGCCCTGAGGCTGAGGACAGCCCTACTGACACTAACTCTGAGGCTTTGTAGCTTTGAGGCTAAGGGAGACCATATAGACTGTAGCTGTCAAACCCTATGGCCTAAAGCCAAAGCCAACCAGACTGATTCTTACCCTTATGCCCTGCAGTCCTGAAGCTAAGGCTTACCATATTACTTTTAGCCATTCGTCCTGATGGCCCTGAGGATAAAAACAGCCATCATGGTCCAGAGGACTAGGCCACACACATCGGGAGAGAGAGAGGACTTAGGATTGATGGGGCTTTTACATTGCACCCCTGTATCTGAAGAGGCTGAGACACAAGGCAGTTGGGTTCTAGTGACTCTTGCTTTGCTCCAGAAAGGGGATGGGGCATGCTTTCCCCCTGACAGAATCCATGTTATGATTCATGATCAAGGAGACTGGAACATTCACACCATAATTTATATGTTTTCTAATAGCTAACATATCTTTACCCACTGCACATTTTAATAAATTACTCATAAGTACAGACTAGATCCTTGTGCGCACTAGCTCCTTGGCAGAACAAAATGAATGTACTCTTCTTCAAACTAGCAGAGGAATTGAAGTAGACTACTTACATTGTTGTGCTTTTTTTTCCACCCAGAAGCAGTATTCTAAAAACATTAGATATTGGGCCAAAATCAACAATAGTAAAATCTTAACAAAATGAGTGGAGTTACAACAGGGATGAAACTAGTACATTATGTCTGAACAGAGAAGTAGTTATTATAACCAGGTGTTTCTTCGATTCTGGCACAGATGAAGAACCTTATACCCCCTCCACTATGAAGTCCTTCAGCAATAACCGTCTGCTTCTTCTGGAGCCATGGAAGCACATTATCTCCTACTCCACAAACATTGCAAAGTCAATAACTGCATTTCACTGTATACTAAGGACCTTCACTAAAATCAAGTGAGTGATACTGTGGTCATTCAAGCTCCAAGGCCACCTTAAGTTACCTAAGTTCATCCCTCTATAAAGCAGAAATTATTCCCTGTGAGGGAAGATCAGATCTAGGGAGGGGTAAACTACCAGCCTCTCATGAGATGAGAAACATGTACTCATTCAGATGAAAGAGTAAGGTGGAACTCTTTATTTCAATTGGAAAAGAATCATAGAAACTGGGAGAATATGTCTACACACAAGGTTTTATTTTGAAATAAGCCATTCCAAAATGATTTATTTTGAAATAAAACCTTTATTTTGAAACAGCTTATTTTGAACGAAAAATAAACTTAGTTCGAAATAACCGAAAACCTGAAAGCGAAATAGCAGGTCCTATGTGCTATTTCGTTTCAGGAGATGGGCACCCTGGGAGGTGTGGCAACATGGCCCCTTGCAGGCCATGTTGCCAACAACCAGGGCGGAAGGGGGGAGAGGGGTTGCCAGGAGCCTCGGGGTGCCCCAAGCCACTTGCCCTCTGGGCAAGCGGCTTGGGGAGACGCGGCACCCCTAGGCTCCGCTGCCCAGGTCAGGGGAGCTGCAAGGAGCACGGGGTGGCTGCAGCCCCTGGCTCACCCTGCACCCTGCTGGGGGGACTGCAGCCCACCACTGGCTTCAGGGGGGCTGCAGCCCTCACGGGGTGGCCACAGCCTGGGCAGCTCAGCCCGCTGCCGGCATCAGCCCCACGGAAGATGGCGGTGGGCTGAGCTGCCCAGGCTGTGGCCACCCCACCAGGGGCTGCTGAGCAGGGCACGGGGTGAGCCGCCCAGGCTGCGCCTCACACCGCGGGGGCTTCCTTGTGCACACCCCTGCACCTCCCCTCAGCACCCTGGCCAGGGTGCTGAGGGCTCCCTTGCCAGGGTGCTGAGGGGGGGTGGGCCTTCCTCCCAGGTGCTATACAACGGCTGTTGTTTCGAAATAAAACTCTCATGTGGACGCACCCGAAGAGACCACAAGAAGTCATCAAGTCCAGTCCCTGGTACTCATGTCGGGACCGAGTACCCTCTTAAACCATCCCTGATAGGTGCCTGTCTAACCTGCTCTTAAAAACTTCCAATGCTGGAGATTCCACAACCTGCCTAGGTAACTTATTCCAGTGGTTAATCACCCTGATAGGAATTTTTTGTTAATGTACAACCTAAACCTCCTTTCCTGTAATTTACGCTCATTGTTTCTTGTTCTATCATTGACAGTTAAGGAGAACAATTTTTCTCCCTCTTCCTCATGACAAATTCTTAGGTACTTGAAAATTATCATGCCTCCTCTCAGTCTCCTCTTTTCCAGGCTAAACAAATACAACTCTTTCAATCTGCTCTCATAAATCAAGTGTTCTAGTCCCCTAAACTTTCATGTTGATCATCTCTGGACTTTCTCTAATTTGTCCACATCTTTCCTGAAATGAGGCATCCAGAACTGGACACAATATTCCAGTTGAGATCTAATCAGGACTGAGTAGAGTGGAATTACTTCTTGTGTCTTACTTACAATACTCTTGTTAATACATCCCAGAATGGTGTTTGCTTTTTTTTTGCAAGAGTTGACTCATATTTAGCTTGTAGTCACCTATGACACCCAGATCCCTTTCTGCACTACTCCTTCCTAGGCACTCATTACCTATTTTGTGTATGTGCAATGCATGGTTCTTTCCTAAGTGGAATACCTTACACTTGTCTTTACTGAATTTCCTTCTGTTTACCTCAGACCATTTCACTAGTTTGTCCAAATCTTTTGCATTGTGATCCTATCCTCCAAAGCCCTTACAACCCCTCCCAGCTTGACATCAATGCAAGCTTTATAGATTCTAAAGGGGCAGCCATGCTATTTTATTTCAGTAAAACAAATAAGGAGTCCTATGGCATTTAAAGACTAACAAATTCATTTATTGCATGAGCTTTCATAAGTGAAAATCCCACTTCATCAGACACTTTCAAGATGGGACTTACAAAATGGAAGGAAATAAATGCAGGGAAGTGCAAGTCATGGGGACAGGTCATGCTGTAACAACAAATCAAAGAAGTTGTAAAGGTTCAACTCTATGCTATCACCTAAATCACTGATGAAAATATTGAATGGAACCAGACACAGAACCACTCTCTGAGGTACCTGCTCATTACACTCTTCCAGAGGTACCCTGCTCATTACTCTCTTACAGCTTGACTGTGAACCATTGAAAACTACTCTCTGGGAGTGGTTATACAAATAATTTTTCACCCATCTTATAGTAGCTCTGTCCCAGCTGTATTTCCCTAGTTTGTTAATGAGAATGTGCTGCAAGACCACATCAAAAGTCTTACCGAAGTGTAGATACATCACATCTACTGCTTCCCCTCTATCCACAAGGCTTTTTACCCCATCACAGAAATCTATGAAGTTGGTTTGAAACAATTTGTTCTTGACAAATTCTTTATTATCACTTAGCACCCTTTTCTCTTCTAGATGCTTGCTAATGAAGTCCTTAATTTTTTGCTCCAGTATTTTTCCTGGCACAGAGGTTAAGTTGCTGGTCTAGTTCAGCAAACGGAACAAGAAATGCAAAGGTTTTGCAATTTAAAATTACAGATTCCAGTCCCCAACATCTACAAACATAGTAATTATCACTAGAAACATCTGCTAAAATTAAAATGTAAACAATTAACCATGGTAATTGCATAATTAATTTTAATTTCATGAAGAAAATGCAACCATTCATATTCCCTTTGTTCAAAGTATTCCACTTTTTCATACTGTAGAAATTTTCCTTTAACAAAATATCCTCACCTCAAATCCAGCTCGCCTTCCCCTCTTTTTGTTCTCTTACACCCATTTGCTGTAAGAGGCTTTAAATCTAAAAGAAAATGCAGTGCTTTCAGTGGAAAAGGTTTAATAGCACAATTAAATACCAGGCACAGAGTTTGCAGACTCTGGTTGGACCTCCTAGGCAGGTACCATAGTCCTGTCTTGTCCCAGTCCTGCTCTTGTCTTAAAGGTTACAGAGAAACTAATGATCATGCCAAATTACTCCAGTTGCTTTTGAGGGGCCTCCAAAGAGTTTGGGTGTTTGTACTGAATATGGAATTTAGAGTAAATAGTGAAAATGGGTGTTTGGACCTCCAAACGCTCATTTTCATGATTGTAAATTAGGGTCTGAATCTTGGGAAATATCTACACTGGAATAAAAGACACCTGCCATGGCCACTTTGTTTCAGCTAACTCAGGTTCATGGGGCTCCAACTACAGGCCTTAAAATTGCTGAGTAGATGTTTGAATTTGGGCTGTAGCCTGGTTTCTGGGACCCTCTCCCCTGGTGGGAGTCCCTGATCTCTGGCTCCCGCACAAGCATAAAAGTCTCTACAGCAATTTTTCAGTCCTCAAGCCCAAGACCTGTAAGCCCAGGTCAGCTGACCCAGGCCAGTCACAGGAGTTTAAATATGTGTACACAATCCTAAGGCTCCAGAGTAAAAAAACAAGGAATTTCTTTGCCCCTTTCAGACACTTAGCCATTGTGCTTTAAAGATTTCCTAGTGAACCATTGTACCTTTATTGCTATTATTTGTATTACAGAATCATTTAGAGCTCTTAGTTGAAAGGCTTCACTATAGGTATGTCTACACTATGGCCTTAAGTCAACTTAAGGAGGCTTAAGCTGACGTAAGCAAATCCTTAGCCACATTTGGAGTTCATTAAGTCGACCGAAGGGCTTCCTTAAGTCAACTTAATAACTCCTGCCCTTAAAGTTGACTTTAAGGGTTAAGTCGACTTTATTAAGTTGACGTAACACAATGTGGCCACTGAAGTCAACTTAATAAAGTCAACTTAGTGCAGTGGAGCCATTTAAGTCAACTTTATAGAGTCAACTTAAGCCAGGGGACCCATTTAGAGTCAACTCTTTATTAAGTCAATTTTAAATGGGTCCCCTGGCTTAAGTCAACTCTATAAAGTTCACTTAATGCAATGTGGCCTCACTAAGTTGACTTTATAAGATCAACTTAAAGTAGGTGTTATTAAGTCAACTTAATAAAGTCAACTTAGCTTTTGTAGTGTAGACATAGCCCAAGTTAGGCACTTCACAGGTACCTACCAGAAGATAGCCTCTTCCCCAAAGAACCTGCAGATTTAAATCAACATTGTAGGAAAAGAGAAGTATTATTACCATCCTTATTTTACAGATGAGGAACTGAGGCATGAACAATAAAGTGACTTAACAAACAGAATGGGGAGTTAACCTGAGACCCAGTCAAGAGCATTAACTGAAAATTCTTTCTAATCAGCCCACAATTTTTTGAACAATTAACATCCACAGAACACAATGGCCAGAAATTTGTTTCTAGAATGTATCAGATTCTAAAATTAGAGGATACTGAAAAATTTTGAAAACCAGTGTGCAGAACAAAGGACATAAGAACATCTCCTTTGGCAGGTGGAAACTAGGACACAAAACATTCTTCATGTACTACTAGTATATTACAGAGCTTCAGTGCCATCTACATCATATTGATTCAGGTATTTGTAAGTTTTGTAAAGCAAATATTTATTATGTTTAGCCTGTTCTGTCTGGCACTAAATAATGTTTCCTTTCTAGTTTTAAAGAACTCTTTTTAATCTTTGTTTACACTAAGGACTCTTTTGTTGACTTTTAACAATTGTATGCCATTGATAATTGTTTATTGTTGTTTAATTAGAAGGTGGATTATTCCTATTTTAATGATTAATGTTCAACAACTTGACAGAAATGTTATTCTCAAAGCCACTAAACACAAATTGACTTTGATTTCTTTTACTTAATCTTATTATGATTGTATTATAAGCTCTCTGCTTTATAATATTTTATTAATTATAGTATCTCAGAGTTTGAGTTTGGTAATGTATTCACCAAAGGAAACAAATCCATAAAATATCTATTCCTCTTCATTTTGGTAACTAAAAAAAAAAAGTTAGAGAATTGAATGTTAAACATAAGTGGTATAATTAGGTCTATACTGGCTCCAAATGTTCATATCTCATTTTCCAAATTTGGGGTACCTTACTTAATTTTAATACATAATTAGGATGCCCTGGGTTAGTATAGAAATCTCTGACAAAATGGCCATTACATCATAAATGTCATCAGTATCAGAAGTACAGCCTGCACAAAGTTATCACAGGAAATGTGTAATGGCAACCAGGGCCCAACAACCTGTTTCATTTTCTAACATCCTGGATGTTTTGCAAACTGACTTCATGCTGTGACATAGCAAAGTGTAAGATCATGTCCTCATGGCAAAAAATGAATGTCATATCTCAGTGTTCTCACTACTTCACTTCCTATAACATTCAGCATAGTCAAGCACAACGACTTCTGTTCTCACGTGACATAACTGGATAACTTTACAATACAACAATAGTTCCATCAGAATCACAAGAGCTATATTGAGTAACAGTTTCTTTTCAGTAGGAATCCTTATCTGTGGATTCCCACAGGGTCTTGTCCTTTATTCTAAGAATCTTCTTCCTTTCCTCCCAAACAGGCATCTGGTCCCAGTGACTTCTGTATTCTTTATCTCCACATTGGATGACTGTAAGATGTCAAAAATATGGAGTCTCCAAATCACACAAAATGCAATAGCCATGTCCTCAGCGGATTAACTGCAAAGAACCATTTATCCTTCCATATGCTCCAAGCTCTCCACAGGCTCCCAGTCCACTTCCATTCCATTTCTAGTTCAAACTCCAGGTTATGATCTTTAAGTTCACAATTGGGTTAATGAAGCCACTACATTTTATCCACTAAGAAAACTGAGCTTCTCTGGGAGAATGTACATCAGTTAGCTATGTCCCCACTCTCTGTCATGTTTTCTGGTTCCAAGACAGGACAAGGATTAATGTTTTAGACTTGTATTATCAATAAGAATGTGCAAAATGTATTGCTTTAAAGTTCTGAACCATTTTCAATAGTCTGAGAATATTTAAAAATATGCTAATTCTCTACAGACAAGGTGTGACTGCTTTATGCTGTGTCTTTGCAAAAAGGTGAAAGGGTGGGTGGTTGAGAGCAGAAGGAATGGCCATGGGGTAGGTCTATAAAGTGTCTTCTTTGCCCAGGGATAAAAGATGCAAGAATATAGGAATTTGCACTCTGTAATACACCTTTTTGGGACTGTCAGGAAAAAGTAATACATGACCACCTTCTGCACTGGACAAGATAGCAGAATATGTTGCAGGGCTCTGGCACACAAATCTCCTTAAGTCTGCCATGAACAGAATGATGTATTATTTGGGGTGTCTACCCAGTGCACAAAGAACAAGAAGCATGTACTCCTCTGCTCTTGAGCAAATCTACTATGTGAGAACAGTGGTAAAATTCACATTGTCTTCAATGGGACCAGGACAGGGCCATGGGTATAAAGAGAAGGAAAGCAGTTTCCTACAACCTCTTTATCCCAAGTGCACCCAGCCAACACAAGATTTAATTTTATACATCCTAGAAACTATAGCCAGAAATTTCAGGCAGAGAAAAAGACTCTCTGATTTAATTTGAGCCAATTTCTTTTTGCTAAATATACAGAGTAATGTCACTGAAAAGGAGACACTTATATACACACACACACAAAAATAAAAGGAAGGTGAAAATGTATTACAGATATAAGCGTATATTAGAATGTGGATCTTTCATGTAATAGGAATTGGATGATAAAATGAAATGTCAAGGACATGATTTAGCCTTTGGAGAATATATCTTGGTCTCACCTAATTCTTTCTTCTGGACATTTTAAAATTACATATAAACATATGCCTTTTCCATTCTTGCCAAACTGCAAATCAGCAAAAATTACCTACTTTCTCCAAATTAACAATAATGCTATTCAGTCAATTTCATCTGCTCTCATCCTCTGCATTTAACACTACATATTACCAATTTAGAAAGCAAAAGCCTCTTAAAACCAACTCCTCCCACCCATTCCCTCCAAATAGACTCATTCTGTTTTATAGTCTAGATTTTTGAAATAACATCAAATAAGAACATATGTTACCCAAATTCTGTACGCTAGCTGTTCATACAGCTAGTCTCTATACTTTATAGCTGTTCATGCACGTGTGTATATCCATGTGATAAATGTTTGAATCACATGATACATTTATTTATCGTATATACATCTAAGTATTTGCTCTCTGCTATTAATCTACATCCCTGGGATTCATGCTAATACTCCACCCCCTGAGCAAATATATGCCAGCAATGTATAAAATCCTAATATAACAGAAATGTTTCATTTTTCTCCCCAAAGCAAAAGGAAATTTAAAAAAAAATAGCATATGTCCAGTCCCAGGAATAAACAATTTCCTTCACAATGGGCAAGTTTTCTATACATACAAATGTTATGGCTCTAAAGTACAGTAAATTTGAGTTAACTTGGGGCCCTGAGGGGGTGGAGAAGATGGAGAGAGGAGAGAAATTCCACAAAACTCATCTGCAAATTCATAGCTATTTTCTTCTTGGTGTAAACTGCTAAAATCCATCTATCGAATACTGCTTCTCTCTCATGCTCATTTAGCAAATAAGTCATGTTTTACATTGTTTCAGCCATCTCCAGCAGTTACCTGTGTGCCCATCTCTTAGCATTTCCGTAGCTCTTGACTTGTTACATAGTAAGTTAATTACATGCTGAAAATAAGAATGAATTTTATCCAAAAAAATTGCCATCTATCCTCTTTCTCTCTTTTTAAGTTGTCTTGTTGTCCACAAATTTACAGGCCTGGCTGAAGTCATCATTTCTTAGTTATATCTTATCTTCATAATTTTAACTTAATATACTGCTGGTCTAAGTTGGTCTGACAGGAAAAAAATTAATGTTATTCTTTGTCTGGGGGACTTGGCTGAGAGGAACAAACCAATTAACATAATTTGTGAAGTCTGGACTCACAAATGTTAATTGGAAACCCATTAATGCTGACAATTAACTGTGTACTACATGGTGCCATTTACACCCAGTCCATAGAAATGAGTGTGGAGCTACTTTTCTACATGCTGCAAATTCCAAATCTGCCAGGTTCACCGAGGCTGCCCACTTCTCCGATACCATTATAAGGGATACAGTTTAAGTTCTCTAGGCAGCAAGCTAGCTCTGAAGGTGCGTGCATGGAGAGGCACAGTCACTGTTGCCCATCTCTGAGCACTTTTATGAGGATAACTGAGCACAGAGGGTACAATTTTATTTGGCCATTATGTAGGCCTTTCAGTGGGAGTGAGAAAGTTTCTTATGGCCTCCATCTATTACCGCACCTAAGGTATAGGTAGAATCTGTTCCTGGAACATTCAAGAGATAGGCCAGCAGTGATTCCTGCAATGAGTGGTAATGTAATTGAAGGGACCCATTTCTCTTTGGTTCCATAAAAGAGATATACAAATACTGAGACACGTGCCAGCTAAAGTACAAGTCACACAGAACAGTTATTTTCAGTAGTGTGTAATAACACTATACAGACATGACACAGGGGAAATTCCCATCACTGATTTGATTATGATATGAGATAACCCCAAGTGTGAATTATAGCTTTGGGAACATATTTGAAAGCCCCAAAGAAATATCTGGTTCCTTCTTCATAATTGTCTCCAACCTCCCCATTCTCAGACACCTGGGAAAAGATGAGCTCTGCAGTCTGGGGAGAGCCATAGACAGAATCCTTTAAGACACATCAAGGCCCCTAGAGCATGTGGATAGAAACCCTTTTAATATTTCCTACAAATCCAAAAACATAAATAAAATGTCCAGTTCAGGGTTTTCAAGATAATGAATTGCACTCATATGTGAACTGGCAGTGCAAGTGTCTTTCTCAGCTTGCCCGATTAAAATATATAGGTTGTCTCATTCTGAGCTAGCTGAAGCATCTGGGTGACACAACAAAATGTGTTGCAGTAGTTAGGTGATAAAATGCTACAAATTGGGAGGCCTTGCATAAACCAGGAGTCGTGTGGCACTTTAAGACTAACAGATTTATTTTTCTCATGAGCTTTCGTGGGAGAAAATCCCACTTCATCAGATGCTTCGAAGATGGGACAAAGTGGGATTTTCTCCCACAAAAGCTCACAAGAAAAATAAATCTGTTAGTCTTAAAGTAAAAAAACAACAAGCAGTTGTGTGGCGCTTTAAGACTAACAGATTTATTTTTTGCATGAGCTTTC
>ML681964.1:54507964-54653604 GCA_007922195.1 Podocnemis expansa
ACCCATCTTCGAAGCATCTGAGGAAGTGGGATCTTCTCCCACGAAAGCTCATGCAAAAAATAAATCTGTTAGTCTTAAAGTGCCACACAACTGCTTGTTGTTTTTTTACTGGACTAGACTAACACGGCTATCCCTTTGGAAACTAGTCTTAAAGTGCCACAAGACTCCTTGGTTTTTTTTGCTGGATTAGACTAACACAGCTATCCCTTTGGAAACTTGCATAAACCAGCCTTAGTGAGTCCTAAGCAAGCCTTGGTAAAGAGCATTTTCATTTATTGCTTAGGGCGGCTTCAAGTTTTTCCGTCATTGCATTGGGTTAAGTGAAATAATATATTTAATGAGGTTAGCTGGGGAAAGGGCTTAGATAATGTGCTTGGCAAGGATGCAAGGTAAGCACCTGGGTGTCTCCATAATGTGTTGAGAGCTCTTAATTTCTATTGATGTTAATGGAAGCTCAGTACTTTACAGAATCAGGCCTACATCCTCTGCAGAGTCTTGCATCATAAGTAGCTCGTTAATTGTTTTCATTTCTCAACAGGCTCATAAATGTTTCTGAATGTTTATACTTTAGCTTTCTCTCATTACTTATTTTGATTCAACTTTGTCTGTACATCTCCAGCTTAATTTCTGATCTAGTAACAGTCATATCTGCAGACTGTTGAATGATGCTTCCTATGGGAAAAAGCACTGACAGAGGGGCAACACAATGTTGTCTTTGGAACCATGTTAAATCAAATCTCAGCCTCAAATCCTTAAAAATCCTAGACTATTCCTAATATACAAAGTGTTTTCAAATGAAAGACTCAATTTGCTGCCTAACCTCATACTTTCTGACTAGAATAATACATTTTCAGGTAGTACATTGGATGAGTAAGGATTGACAAAGCCAGCCTTTGTTGTTTTGGTTTTCTTCTACCGGATATTTACTCACTGCTCACTCATTTTCATTCTCATTACCTCAGAAGGGGATTTCTGATGTTCACAGCTTTGAAATAGAAGAAAAAAAACCCCCAAGTCAGTTGAGCTCACACTTAATTATAATCATCAGAGTAGTTTCTTTCACTTTGATTCCCCTACAACTCTACTTATTTTTACAATACCATAGTACCTAGGAACCCCAGTCTTGGACTAGGACCACATTGTGCTAACCATTGAGAAAATGTGAAACAAAAAGACAATTCCTACTCTAAGGTTCTGACAATCTAATTGTAGACCAAAGATAACAGATAGATACAGACAGAAAGGGGTATATCAAGAGTCAGCATGATAGGTAATGGTCTCAATGCACCAGCAGCCTAAAGTTAAGCATGTATTTAAGTGTTTTGCTGGATCAAAGCCTGAGTTGCAAGAAGCTTAGGTTTCAAGTATTACTATCCAAATTTAACATAATAATAATAATTGAAAAACTATAAACGTATTTACACAATTTACAGTTGCTTGAGCATGGTGGACTTATTCTTCAATAGCAGGAGTTAGAAGATCAAAAATATTTGACTGTCTAGAGTGCTGAGACCAGAGACTATCAAGCTGACTGATATTGTCTCATGGGTTCCTTAAATTCCCCCGTATGTGTCTATCTCTTTTTCCTAAGTTTTCTGGCTATGTGGTTGAGGATCTATGTTTTTGTTCTGTGTTTGTACAGCCCCCAGCACAAAAGGGTCTCACTGGTCCATGAATGGTACAAAAAACAGTCTTGTGCCTGTTCCATGAAGCTCACAAGGGTAATACAATTAGATTATGGGCCTGCCCATGTTATCACTAGACTCAATGTGTACATTACCATTGACTTCAGTCTGAGAAACATCTAGTTCTACGTTTCTTTTCAAGAGTAGTAATTCTTCATTTGCTATAAATGTTCTCTCATTACACTGAATGCATCTCAGTGAGTCCTTAGGCTCCAGTGCTATGACCAAGAATAACATTAGAGAGTCTTCTAATGTACAATATCAAATTCCCACCCAAAGGAACAGTTCTAGCTGATTATTTTGAGTTATTCCTCCAGGTATAAAACCAGATAAATTTAGTTTACATGATAATTAGGGGGAAAATAAATATAAAACTTTTCTACAAATGGACTAACATAGCTTGCATCTTTGTTAAAATATTGCATCATTAAAGTTCAATATCTTAATTTTCTCCAGGACTCTGAAGTTAGTGTCCCATTGTAAAGCTAGGAATATCCCTTTTCCATTGGCACAAACCTTCATTTTCAAGATTTCCAGAGGAATGTGATTTCATATCTTATGCCTAATAATACTGCAAAGTTAACTAGTGCCCAAAATGGCCTCAGGCCAACACAATTTTAAGACAACAGGGAAAATTTTATACATAGAATGATAAGGGAAAAAGTTGGTGGTGAATTCTTGGATTTTTTAAAATAGTGATTATTTAAAGCAGCTCAGGGATTTTAGTATATAAGAATAAGTCTATTTAAGGTGAAAGGTCATTGCAGTTTACATGATTCCTCTTTTGTTTGCAAGGAGGCTCTTCAATTTAGCACAAGAATGTCACCTCTGTACATGGAACATATAATAATTTGATGTGACATAAGAATACATCATTATGAACTGGAAATGGCTATGCTACTCACTAGTTATGCAGGTTATTCAGCATGCATGTCATAAAACAGTCATTTAATCTAATAATATATTAAAAACAACATAATAAAATCAATTCTAACTTTTATTTCAAATCAGTTTTGTCCTTTAACTTTCACACAATAATGTAGCAAATAGTTACTACAGAAAATTTAATTATGCTCTTGCTTTCATTAACTTTTTAAAGATAAAAATGCTCAGATAGGTGTCCTCAATGGAATGAATTAGAGCTGATAGTAGAGCATAATTTTGAATAATTTCAATTTTGTGTGCCAATTTTGTGTGATAATTTCAAAAATTTTGTCAGTCATTTAAAATGCAATGTACTTTAATAAGATTGTCAATAGTGTGAGACAATACTTTTTTGTAAAAAGATAAAAGGAAGCTAGGAGAAAAAGGAGAAGAAAAGGAGAAAAATTATTAATAAAAGTCAAAAGCTTTGAGGGTAATTAGAGTTTAATTAGAAAGAGAGATACTATCAGTATGTTAATAGTTGCAATTTTAATAATGCTGATGTCTTATTTCTCTGTTACATAATGTAATACTATCTGTAAAACATAAACACATAAATGGCTAACTGCAAGTGGTAGTTTGGATTAAAACAATTACTGTGTTCAGTTCCCTAGCCAGTTGCTTACCAGATTTTGATTCAGTCATTTAATTGGTCTTTGGGGTTATCTATGCAAATTGGAACCAGTTGGCAAACACTTCATCATGACAAAAATATTATATCTCAAATAAAATTATAACTTTAAGTATTCAGCTAGCACAGTGAATGTGCTCAAATACCATCATAACTCGTCCATTATAAGAACACAAATGGAATAGAAAAAAATGTAAATTTTCTTCAAAAATAGAAAAGTAGTTGGAAATTCCTCTTTGTAGGATTTCTGATTAATACAGCTTTTCTGAATAGGTACTACATACAAATGGTTTGCTTTAAGAATGACATCATTCAAATCAATTTATTATTGCCTGATGTTTTTCTTTTCCTGATTTGTAAAATAGCGATAATGATATTTAGCTACATCACTGGGGGATAAAGAGACTTAATCATTATTGTTTAAAGTACTTTGAGATCCATGACTGAAAGGTGCTATATAAGTTAGAGTTATTATTATTGGGTTTGGTCCTTTTTTTCTCTTCAAATGTCACTGGCCTTCAGGCAAAGCATGCTAGATAGACTATTAAACATGGCCAGAGCATATTTGTATACTTTAGCTTGTGTTCTAACAACCTAGATACAGAAAGAGTCAGGCAAATTTGACTTTGATTATGATCCAAAGCATTGGGGTAATTTAATTATTTATCTGCTCTGATAAGTACTAAGAAAACAAACTTGCTCACTTTTAGAAAATGGAGCCTTTCAAATCTCATAATGAAGAAAAAAGCTGTAGCAGTACAATAGATCTTGAAAGGACCAATTTGCTTTTGATTTTTCTCAAACAGAGACAATCCATTTTGAGTGTGGCATGCTAACACAGCCCTTGACTTCTTTGAAATATCCGTTTTCCCTTCTGAGTCAAAGGCAGTTTCCCTCAGCAACACTTACGACAAGCTGGAGCAATTAGAGTCATCCTTCATGTAACCTATAACCAACAATGAAACTCCTCAGGGTACAGGTTTTTTCTCCCCAGGGATTTCTATCAGAAAGACAATATTTTCTCCCCTCAATGCCTGTCAGTCCAGTGAAACAAAGGTCCAGTTAGGGAACAGTCTGAGATGAAGTTCTAAGCATCTTCAACAACCAGTGTTTCCAACTGAATTAGAAGGTACTCAGCACTTGCCAGGAGCTGTTCAGGACTTTGCAAAATCAGGCCTAAGATTAAAAACATTTCAATTAGCTGTTCACCTTCTAAAAATTTCAGTCCCCTGGTAAAAGATGAATGGAAAACAACAAGTTATTTATTTTTTCTCCTTTTTTAGAGAGTCAGATCCCCTTTGCCCAAATAAATCCTTTGCTACCAGCAAAACATCCTGAAAACTCCATGTTACTTTCAGACAGTGTATGATTTGATACCTCAGCATGCAGTTTTGTTTGTTGTAAATTGACATTGCTTTTATTAAATAAAGATGACAGTTCAGCTTTTACCATATTATTTGACCTATGTATTCTGTTCAGGGGCCCTGCCTCACTTTTTAAATCCATATTACTGCAAGCTTCCCTACATTAGAATCTTTGGTCTTTCTGAGATCAATAACAACTGATAACTTCACGAATTTTAGGGTTGAGATGGTGAGTTGGGAATTACAACCTAATACATTCTGCAAAAAGTATAAACTAGTCATTATTAAGACTACACTACTCTTAGAACTGATTGCTTCATAGAAAACAAGGCAGCCTTGAAGTTACACTGTCTCCTTACCACAAGCAGTTAAAGAAATTTCCAGAGAACACTGTACTACACATCTTTAGAATTTGCATTAATCTTAGGTCATTATACGTAGGACTGGTCAGAAGACAAGAATTTCATCTGATGAAAAATTTCAAGGTCTCAACAACTGCTTTTGTTCTCATCAAAACAAAAATGAGACTTTTTGAATTTTTTAATGAAAACATTAGAGGAAGCCCACCACAGATTAGCCAATAATGCAGCAGTTAGGACACTGAGCTAGAATACAGAAGACCAAGGCTCAAGTTCTGCTTTAGGTGACTTTTCCCTTGCAAACATCCTAACCAGCAGAGTCTATCTCTCTTTTATTTTCTCAGTCTTTTGTATTGGAGCTTTTCCACAGTGCATAAATAATTACACGTTCATTTTGCCAGAAAGACAGAGACTGACTCTATAGCTTGGTGGTTAGGGCATTCATCTGGGCTTGGGAGAACCAGATTCACCAGCTCCAAATTAAGGACCAAGAAACTCTAATTATATGTTGTTCAGCTGTGTTGACTCAATGCCAGTCAGCCTAGCTTGATAGTTTAAGGGAAAACTCTGATACCTTTTTTCATGTCAGCCCAATAGTCCATGAGTCAGTGGGACTATTTGTGGTGTAAGGGGCTTTCAGAGATTCTAAAGCCAGATGCGGCCATTGTGGTCATCTAGTTTTACCACTTACGTAATATAGGTCGTAGAAGCTCCCCAAAACAATTCCTGTTTGAACTAGAGCATACCTTTTATAAAATATATCTATCCTTGATTTAAAAATTATCAGTGATGGAGAATTCACCATGGCTCTTGGTAGATTGTTCCAATGGTTAATTACCCTTACTGTCAAAAAATTATGTCTTATTTCCAGTCTGAATTTTTCTAGCTTCAAATTTTTGTCATGGATCATGTTATAATTTTCTCTAAAATACCAAAGAGTCCTTTATTCAATAGGTTTTTTTTCCAAGTAGGTGCTTATAGACTGTAATCAGGTCACCCCTTAACCTTCTCTTTGCTGGATTAAATAGTTTGAGCCACTGGAGTCTACCACTATTCAGAAGGTTTTCTAATCTTTTAAATTCTCTTAAACTCTTGAATCCTCTCCAAGTTTCCAGTGGACACAATTTTCCAGTAGTTGTGGCATCAGTACCAAATAATCATATAAAACAACCTTTCTATTCTTACCTGAGATCCCACTCTTTAATCATCCAAGGATTGCATTAGTCATTTTTCCCACAGCATTTGCACAGGGAGCAGATTATTTACAATGACTTCAAATCTTCTTCAGAGTTACTGCTGCCCCAGAATGGGATCTCCCATCCTGTTAGTATGACCTTCATTCTTTGTTCTCGTGTTATACATTTACATTTAGCCACATTAAAACAAATATTTTGCACAGTTTTCTAAGACCTTGATCAGTCTCTATCAGTGATCTGTCCTTTTTGTTCCAAAGCAGTAACAATTTTAGTCTAGTCCAGTAAAACAAACAAAGAGTCTGGTTGCACTTTTGAAGATTAACTTTATTGAATGAACTTTCATTATTTCCCATACCCCCAACTTTTTTGTCAGTGATGAGTTTATATGGTCCTCCAGGTCACTGACAAAAATGTTAAATAGTGTAGGCCAAGAACTGATCCCTGAAAGACCCCACTAAGAAAACACCCACTCATTGGCTATATCTACGCCATGCTTTTAACTTGACTTAAGGGCCCTTAAGTTGACTTAAATAGTCCAGTCCATATTTAGAAATCATTAAGTCTACTTAAGCAAGGGCTGAAGTCGACTTAATAACTCCTGCCCTGTAAATTGGCTTAAGCTTTTAAGTCTACTTTACAGGGGAGGACCCGCCCCTTCCCCACCGCTGGACATGACTGGGCTCTGGCCTGATCTGGCCTTGGGTCCCAATCCGGCTCCAACCCTGTGTCAAGGAGCTGGGGACTTGCTCCGGCTCCCAGCCCCCCTCTGCCAGTTCCTGCAGCCTGTAGAGAGGGGCTGAGAGCTCCATCAGGCTCCTAGCCCCTCTGCATCTGGCAGGGGCTGGCAGCTCACTCCTGCCCTGGCTGCCTGCAACCAGCCAAGAGTGTGTCATGCCGGCTTGTCCCCTGGCTGCCTGCAAGCATTCAGGGGTGCAGGGAACCGGCTTGTCCCCTGGCCTGGTGTGGGGAGCCAGCATCTCCCCTGGCCACTGGCAAGTGGTCAGGGGTGCAGGTAGGTGGGGGTCACCCCTGCTATGTCTGCCCTGTGTCCAGGGCAGACATACTCTGCAGTAAACTTAACAAGGTCGACTTTAAGTCAATCTTGTTAGGTCGACTTCTGGGGCCGCCTCAGTGTAGACACAGCTGTTATGGGTAAGGGTATCAGAATCTTGCCCACAGAATATGCTTTCTTGACACGTGTCGGGCTTTCTGCTGCCTCTTTGGTATCAGCAGTGCTCTGGAAAACCATAGGTATCTCCATGATCACTAGGCAATCCTATTACCATGACATTTTGGGCATGAATATTTGAAACAGGTTTTTGGGGTGTACAGGTTGGCCACAATCTATGGAACTGTTTTACTCAGATTTGCATTGTGAGCTTTAACTGAGGATTTCTAGTAACATGACCACCTAATCAGTGTTCTTGGCTGCATCTTAGCTTTCTATGCAATGGATTATCATATGATACTTCTATGAACTTTGACTTAGCTGCTGTATCAATACAAACAACATCACAATCCTGTGCCCTAGACAGGATGCCTGTCTACCCACTGAACATTAAGATGATACTGAGAATCTCCTCTAGCCTACCTTACCCTACTCAGATCAACTTAATGAGATTGTGGAGCTAATTTGTTTGGCAAGCACTCTACTAGCTTCCTGGGGAATATCAATTTGTATATCTTTATTCACACTAGTAAAAAATAAAAAGTTAAAAAGGGAAGTTTGCTAAATATCTGCCTTTGATATGTCATTTAATATTTGATCAGCCCTTGTGACTTCCCTGCAAACTGTCCAGTAGGATGTATCTACATCTTTATCTAGGTATTTTTAGCAACAGATATTGAAGAATATCTCAAAAATATTAATCAAGGCAAAATTTTAACTAGATACGTTACTCATGAAAACTAACCCCTTAGTTAAAACAATGATGCTAAATGTTAGTGCACTCTGTGCCAGCAATGAATGCATTTAATTAATCTGCCCAGTTAATTAATTAAGGAATAAAAACTGCAGGACAAGCCACTATACTATGTATGACAGGCTGCTCCCCAGATCCAGTCTGGTGTGCCGCTGTGACTCCCTGATTCCCACTTCTGAACCCCAATTTGCCCTGCTTTGCCAATTAGCATATCTTTGCTGCCGTTTCCAGGTATTTGCTCGCTCACTGCTGCTGAAAGAATTCTGACTGTCCCCCTCTCCATTTAGCAATGAAAAATGTTACACATCTGTGCACATGCATGAAGTTGTAGGAAACATGATATTATACTGATCATGTAGACCAGGTCATGAGCATCCATATAGAAACACTTCATGGTATAACTGGCAATAAATCATACAATCACAGTGTACAAGTGAACAGGAAAATCATACAGATCATAACCCAGGGTGCACAGATGTGCATCCAGTGACACTATGCTGACTTATAATAACCATGGAACTGGGGTACTTTATTTCATACTCAAGTGTAATTAAAGACATGTCACACGGGATGTTTACAGCTTCTAGGATTTGAGGACACTCTTGTTATTCTTGATCACTGCCTCTGTTCGGCACCTCTTTTGGTAGCTCCTCATTGTCTGTCAGTCCTATTGACCTTCCTTGCTGTTTTTTTCTGAATTCCCATCCACATTTGGCCTCTCTTCTACTCCTATGCTTTTAGCTACTTCCTGTGTACCAATAACTCCCAAAGCTCTCTCTCTATCCACAACATCCTGTCTTCAGCCCAGTGCTGTGTTTCTAGAACTTCTTCTCAACTTCATAGCATTCATTCATTCCTTCATTCATTCCTTCAGACTAGGACCTCTAATACTGGCACCATTTTCCTCTCCTCATTATCCTACTGTATCACCACTGAAACGCCATTGTTCTCCAATTTATCTGTGATCACTTTGTCAGCCAAAACTTCTTTCCCGTCTTCTACCCTGCTGTCCCCAGCTCTCTTTCAATTCTATTGATCCTTCTTGCATAATATCATCTAAAACCCATCTTTTAATTTCTAACCCCATGTATTTCATCCATTTCTGGACTGAATTACCATTATTTACTCCCTTCTAACATTTCTAACTTCTTCCACTCTACTCAGCACTGGTAGGGCCTCAACTGGGATATTTTGCCCAGTTCTAGGTGCCACAATTTGGGAATGATGTAGATAAATTGGAGGAAGTTTAGAAGAGAGCAACACAAATTATTCAGTGTGAAGAAAATGTAACCTGTTAGAAGAGATTGATACAATAACAATTAGGTTTGTTTAGTCTAGAGAAGAGAAGATTGAGGGGGGTCACAATTATAGTCTTCAAGTATGTAAAAGAGGCATGTAAAGAGAACTTGGTAAATTGTTCTTCTCAATCATTGAGGCCAGGACAAGAAGTAATGGGTTTAAATTGCTGCAAAGAAAATATAGGTTAGACATTAGAAAAAAATTCCTAAGCACTGGAAAAAATTATCTGAAGACACTGGGAAATCTCTGGCAGTGAAGGCTTTTAAGAACAAGTCAGAAAAATATCTGTCAAGGATGGGCTAGATAATACTTAGTCCTGACTCAATGCAGGGGACTGGATTAGATGACTCATCAAAATCTCTTAATGTCCTAGTTCTAAGATTCTATGATCTCTGCTCACATTGAATCTTCATGTCATATCATATTCCCATCTTCCTCACTACAGCTGGTCAGGCCAAACCTGATGGTTCCCTTGACTTTGATCTTCTGTCATGACCACTGTGCTTGAAACAGTTTCTGAATTCTGGTTATCTTATGCAAAACTGACTGTTTCCATGTATTCTTCTCCTTCTTCATTATTACTATTGTTAGTGTGGACTCAACCACAGTTTTGCTGAGCCTTAGCCAAGTGCTTTGGAACTATCAGGAACATATAAGAAATGTTTCAAATGACTAGGAGTACTTCTAACACAGTGATTCAGCATGTTATTGGGGGGCGGGAGGGTTCAAAACACATATGAAACCAGAAGTACTGTAGTCTGTTGTAATACAGGCTTTAAGTCATATCTCCAGCACTTTTAAATAGACTCAGGCTATGTCAACACTAGGAAAAGTTAGTTTGAATTTGTTAATTTGAACTAATAGGTTTGAGTTTAGTTTGAACTAACCTCAAAGTTGTTAGTTTGAATTAACAAAGTGGGCTAATTCAAACTAATGTTAGTTTGAGCTAGTCTACTTTGTTAATTCGAACTAAAGACTGAACTAAGGACATAGTTAGAACTAACTGCCAGGTCTTACTAATTCAAACTAAGATGTCATTAGTTCAGATTAAGGAATTCCTTAGTTTGAACTAATAAAAGCCTAGTGTAGACAGGTAATAAGTTAGTTCAAATTAAGCCTCTTTAATTTGAACTAACTTGCAAGTGTAGACAGCCTCATAGACTATGACTTTAAGGTCAGAAGGGACTAGCATGATCACCTAGTCTGATCTGCACAATGCAGGATTCAAAACCTCACCCATCCAATCCAGCAATAAGCCTCTAACCTATGACTGAGTTATTTATGCCCTCAAATCGAGATTTAAGGAGTTTAAGATATAGAGAATTCACAGTGAGGTGAGCTATGCCCTGTGCCACAGAGGAAAGTGAAAAACTCCCAGAGCCCTAGCCAATCATCCCTGAGGAAAAATTCCTTCCCAACCCCAAATAAGGTGATCAGTGAGACCCTAATAGCTAATACTTAAGTAAAATATTAACATATGAGAAAATGTAATAGGACAGTCTCACTATCACTTCACACAGACATAGCAGTATATATCATGATGGAAACATATTTAGGGTCAGAATCTCCCACTCTTATTCACATTAGGTTGACTAGAAATTTAGGTCCCAATCCAGCAAAGCACTTTTAAGCAAGTGAATAGTTCTGTTGAAGACCTGTTAGGCATATGCTTAAGTGCAGTGCTGGATAAGAGGTATTTTGTAATAAAGGGACTATATATGGAAAGTCTGCTCTTTAAACTCCCATGATCAGACAAAATAATAAAATTAAGCCAAATGGATGTTTCCAAGTGTGGTATTTGTCATTATCTCAGTCACTAATAATTTAGTAATAACACTTTGCATCTTCCACACAAAGATCTCAAAATATTTTACAAGACTAACCATCTGAGGAGGTCCACCATCTTCCCTGCTGACAATAAGGCTTCCTCCCATTATTGCTAATGGAAGGTAATGGCCACATTAAACGAAGGCCATCTTTGCTAAGAACATTTTTAGCCTCACTGCTGTTGAAAACAATGGAAATGCTAGCCATTTTCAAGAGGCTACTATAGTTCAGCCCCTGTTGAAGAAGTCTCTTTCAGTTATGAAGAAAAATGGCAGAAATAAAATCCTAAGAATTTCTTTCCACATTATGAAAGCAATTTAATTTATAACTTCCTAGGTACCTAAGCATTTTGTTGACCTGTGCTTCATTTATTTTTGTTACATTCTGCTGTTCACATCAAAATTTGCCTTATGCAGGTGGCCTCAATAATTGCTAATGGACGAGCTCAAATATTATGGCAATGATGCCGAGACAAAAATCTAAGAAGGGTAGAAGTTTTCTTGTATCCCTATGTTAACAAATTCAATTTGTAAATCTCTATAGACATATAAAAGTAGCAGTTCATTAAATGCTGAGTTCAACTGCCTTCCTTAGTTGCTAGAAATCAGGATTATTGTTGCATCCTTTAAGATTACAATTATTTTTATTTTTGTTTTATTTTATTTATTTATTTATTTATTTTTGTTATTGAGGGGTGGGAGAATAAAAGCAAATTATCCATTGCTTAAAGTAAATATTTTGGGGATGTCAGCTGAAACAGATGTCCATTTAAAATGCCTCATGATGGCATATGCCCAGTATTCATTCACTAAGTTTCAGAAGGATTTTTATAATATAATCACAAATTATAATTGTGCCATTATGTATAATTGCTGTACACCAATACATCACATAATTGGATCAGTTCAAGTTCTAATTCTGTAGTCTGAGATATTTATTCTAAGTATGTATTGATATATAATTATACTAATTTCATAATTTCAGGACCTGCAAAGTCCAAATTGTGGAGAATTGATGCTTATTTTTGTGTTTCTGGCTTACAACCTGAAGCTTTCTGAATGATATTTTTTGTTGCATGGTGGATTGTAGTATGTTTTCACCCATATGCTCTGTTTCAAAATACGTAAGGGCTGGACTGTGAGTTGGCCTCTGCCAGCATGTAAGGAGGAGTAAGAAGCCTGCCAGTGCTCCTGTGTGTGCTTCTAGGGCATAGGTCCAGGGATGAAGTAAGCAGGCATAGTGCAGTTGAGTTTGGAGTAGGGGAGAAGTATATGGATGGCAAGTAGTTGAATCCAGACCAAGTGCAAGTGAAGGAGTCAGAGCCTGGACTTCATTGTGCAGTTGACATGATCAGAGTGTGATGCTTTAATTTACTGATGCTGCTGAGTGCGTCATTACCAGTAGGGATAAAACCTGTGTCTGAAACTTCTGGATTATGATCCACTAGTGCCCGAGTTAAAAGACCCACTTGTGTTAGCTGAAGGTGTGGCAGGCTCATCAAACTTTACATGTGACCCACGCACCACTAGAGAGTGACAGAGCATCACATTGCATATGTGCTGGGTACAGTACTAACTGCAAGCACTAGGCCACTCTGCCCCCCTTCTCTGCCCCAGGGAAAGGGAAGGAGGGGCATCTCAACATTACAATTCTTCTGGACTATTTGTGGTAGGAAGCAGCTCATGCTCCATCCTTTGCTCAGGACAATGCAAAGGCAAATGGAGCCATTTACAGAAACAATAGTAATGAGTTTGGGTCAGAAGCATGTTTTAGGCAAAGAAATACAGAGATATACTTTAGCCTAATGGCTTGTGATGTCAAAATATTTATTCCAGCTAGTATGCCATATATATACAGACAAAACATACGGGCTGGTAATGTCATTGTTTGCACAGATTTTGTCAGTAAAAAACACTAGTTACATGTTTCAAAATGTGGTAGGAATAAATCATGCTAAACCTAACTTTGATTTAAATATTTTCTTTATCATCACAATTTCATACAATAGATTAAGCCATCCTAAATTAAATAAAAGGCTGCATCTGTGAATGTTTAGATTTTGTAGTGCAATTAAAGGATAATCATCATGGTATTGGACTGAACAAAGCAATAAACAGAATTTGCAGGTAATTAAATGCCACAGCAATACAGGTGTTTTAATAACCTGCAAGTCATTTATTGTGATTATAAACCAAAACTTCCTATTCTACAGACAGATTAAAAAGAAAAGCATATGGCATGTGAGGTTCTTAACTGATCATTTTCTGTTTAATTTTATTGTCTGTAATACATTGGAATTTGAAATAACTTAGCATTCATACCCAATGTATATGGGATCAGCAAAGACAGTGCATGTTTTTTCCTGAAGTCTATAATGGGCATAAGCCATTTTCCAGTAAGGAATATCAAATGATTCATTCTCTGTTTTTGTGGAATAATAGAAAGTCTAACTGGAGACAGATTTTTCCATGTTTTAATATGGCTAAATTCAACAATTGGTGTATTAGTGTTAAAAAAAGAACTATTGCCAAATGATATGTAGTAATTATGGGCACCAACTGGCAAATTACAAAGGAATTTTAACATATTGAATAATATATTTTTCACTCCTGTAGACAACAATGTATCAGGAATCCACATATACAGTATTGCATCCTTTTAGTAAGGACAAATATATATGGTTTTTAGGAATAAAACTACTTCAGAGTTCTACTTTAGCTACATCAAAAACCTGAAGAATTAGGATAAGAAGAATTAATTATAGCCTATGCTGTACCTCTTACTCTAGTCTTCATCTGTAAAATATGCTAGATGTCACTTGTTTTTAGATAATACTGGTCTCGCTTTGAGTGTTAGATACAATTACATACCAGAATCCCAATCAACTACTCAAACAACACTGTATGACTCTAACTAGTAGGTTTATCAGGCTGGGATTTTCAAAGACAATTAAGTGAGTTAGATGCCCAAGTCCTACGGAATTGTCATGGGAGTTGGATGCCTAATTACCCTAGGCTGCTTTGAAAATCACAACATAGATGCCTTGCTTGTGCTAGGAAAACACACTGGAAATTCCTTTAAAACATGAAGCTTGTTGACTAGGATCCTACTGGGTACATGACAGCAGCTGGTCTGCTTTAGAAGTGAAATATCCTTTGACTGTGTTAACTATAGGGTTTCCTTTTACCTATTGGCTCCTCTAGATGGTTTCTATCTGGTTTACTAAACTGGATGCTTACTGTATTGCGGGAATTCAGTGGGCTCTGTCATTCACTGATTGCTTTTATAAGGTATGAAGAGTATGTCTGCACTGGAGCCTTAAGTTGACTTAACCTGCCTTAAGTTGACCTAAGGACCTCCATGGCCAAACTTTGAATGTATTAAACCGACTTCAGCACTTGCTTAAGATGTTTTAATAAAACCTGCCCTGAAAGTCAACTTAAGGTTTTAGGTCAACTTTACAGGGCAGGAAGAGTCAGGACCTGGGTCCAGGCCCCGCCCCCTTGCCCTGTCCTTGCACCCGACCAGGCTCCGGGGGCCCAATCCAGCTCTGGGGGCTTAATCTGGCTCCTGTCACCACCAGCAAGTGGCTGGGAGTTGGATCCAGTCCCAAGTTTCTTGATGGCAGCAGCAGCAGGAGCCAGCTCCCAGCTCCTTGTGTCTTGCCACAAGGGTCAGGGACCAGATCAGCCTCTGCACCTCTTGCTGGTGGTGGCTGGGGCTATATTGGGCCCCAGAGCTGGACTGGGGCTGGGAGCAGGACTGTCTCCAGTGTAGAAATACCCTGGAGTCAACTTAAAAAGGTTGACTTTAAGTCGCCTTAAAGTCGACCTTGTTAAGTCGACTTCAAAGAGCCCCTGAGTGTAGAAATAGCCTTAGACTCCCAACTAAAACTGAAGGACCATTATACTAGACTGTACAAATGCTCAGTAACAGGCAGTTCTCACCTTGATAAGTTTACAGTCTAAATGTACAAGATGGAGAAAAGATGGGAGCAGAAATAGAGGAACTTGACCAAGGTGACACAGCAGGTCAGTGGCATAGCCTAAAAATGCAACCCCCATTTCTTGAGTCCTAGTTCAGTGCCCTATCTACTAGACCATACTACCTCACTACATTCAATGAGTTGACTCTTAAACTAAGGGTGTCAACTCTAACCGGCCTTATTAAGGAAGCTTTAGTTTCAGCACACTATGGTGGCACTAACTCCATGCCACTTTCTGCTTGTGTTTTGTTTTCTGTTAAAACCAATATTAAACTTAAGTGAATTTAAATAGAATTCAAAAATAGGGTAAAAAGCCCTCCTTTTTCTCAGTCTTAGACTCACAAGGGCAACCACATGGAATATGATAAAACTTCTACATAACAATCTATGTCCACATTAAAAGTAAATAGCATAAATGACAAATTAATTAAATTCATTAGTGAACAAGTAATTTTTTGGAATGTTCTTACAGATGGAAAACAGGGGTTGCAGTAGGAATAATTTTGTATCCACAACAAAGATATGATATATGAGAAACTGAATTAATTTTTTGAATAATGATGCTGGGTTTAGTGATTTTTTTTTAAAGTGGGCAACATTTCCATTTTTGTGATTCAGTTTGGCTACCAAATATTGTGCCAAGCTACCAGTTCTCTAATAACCTAGCTGTCTACAAGACATAATACTAATCTTATTTAAGACCACAAAACAAAGCACATGCACATTTTAACCTGATTAGAATGAAATTTTACTGACTATATTTACTGAAACATATTAATTAGCTTCAAATGAAGATTCTTTTCTTCTCCCTCATTAAATTCCTCTTAGAGTGAGAACATGTACTGACACATGTACTGACCATCTCGCTCTGTGTTCCAGTCAACAGGTGTTCTATGAATAGTAACCTACATGAATGGGTTTTTAAAGAGCAAATAACACCTATTAAAGCATATCATTGTTACAGGATGCTCAGTGACAACAAAATATAAGTAATGCTTCAAATATCTGTAAAGCTTTCAAATTATCTCATTTTGGATGACAGATGCGGCCAAAAAAAGAGGCTTTCCTATGCTGCCCAAACTTGACTAGGGCTATATATATATATAGATATAGATATAGATATAGATATAGATAGATAGATAGATAGATAGATAGATAGATAGATATACGAATATATAAGTATATATATTATTTAATTTGGCAGTGCTTTAGTATTATTCTTATTTATTTGCAATCAATCAATTATTTAGGACCCTCCCCATTGCAACAAGTATTGTGCAAGCAAAGTGAAACATAGGACCTTCCCTGAAGAACTTACAACTTAGACAGGAAAGCCAAGGGTGAAAGGGAAAATAGAGGACCAAAAAGAAGAGGTGATTAGCAGAGTTAGGATTCATTGATTCCTAGTTCATTGTTTACCCACTAGACCACACTGTCCACCTCCATGTATAGTCTCTCCTCTTTTTTCTTCACACAACTGCTATACAAAGTTCACCATACATACACATACTTTGCACTGACAACTTGCTGGGATGATGAGCAAATCGAACAAATTGTAATTTGGGGTTTCCTGTTTTGTTTTGTTTTTTAAATTGAATGAGCAAGTCACGGTTACAGAGAATCATTTGCAAATAGCTGCTTCTTTTCCAATCAAATTTCTTATCAAACCAAAATTGATGCAGAGCATCATTACCAGATTCATGATACAAAAATTCCTGATTCTCTCTCGTCACACAAGGAAATATCAAATCCCATGAAGATTTCCCTTGCTCTTCTCCAATTAAATTTTTTTGAGTTGTTTAAATGACTCAGCTAATTTGAGGGGAGATGGGTTAAGTTTTGTTTCTGCCTTTAGCTGTTGAGATGGGCTGCAAAACATAAATGGACTGCTAGGGTTGAGGTTTGATTTAAGAATCAATGACTCTTAGTCCTCCTATATCTCTCAGCTCTCTCCAGCCATCTCAGCCCATGAGTATATTTTCAGTCTGCCAACCTATCATATGATCTTGATCTTATACTGAGAGCTACTTCAGTTGATCACTGATTGCACAATATCTATGACATCATATGGCATGTCCAATGGAATACAGATATGATTAAAAATAATAACTTCATTGATCACATGATACATATGTTTTTTCAAGCTTCAATCTCCCTCATCAGTCTGGGGTCTAGTTGCTGCATTTCTGCACCTATTACAGACTCTGCTGCATCAAAGTTGTGGTGAAAAAACAGACAGCACACCCACAGTGCTCAAAAAATGTGATGTGCACTGGAGTATTATGCATAATTGTTGGCTTTGATGATGGCGTTAACCATATGAAGGAGGTGGTATTGCTGTAATGCAATGGAATGACAAACTGATTCTCTATCTGTGATATAAACAAAATAAATAAACAAGATCCTCAAACCCAGATAGTCATTTGGTAGATCTTTTCTTCTTCTTCTGGAAGAAGGAGAAAGTGGGTCTTAATTTGCAAAAAAGGGTATTGAAAACAATTAAATTCTCTTAATAATGTGTTACGAAGGCCACTTTTAATAGTTCCAAAGGGGCAGCCATGTTAGTCTAGTAAAGCAAAAAAATCAAGGTGTCTTGTGGCACTTAAAGACTAACAGATTTATTTATCACATGAGCTTTTGTGGGAGTAGTGGGATTTTCTCCCATGAAAGCTCCTGCAATAAATAAATCTGTTAGTCTTTAGGTGCCACAAAACTCCTTGATTTGTAATGGTGTAGCTATTGATACTCAGAATGGTAAGAACAGTAAAGTACATGTGATTAGAATGTAAATGTGTGCGTCCTTTTCCCTCACTGTATCCAGTATCTGTTGTGTTTTCAGAGCTGCAGGGCAGGGGTCTAGAGTGTGTTTATATGAGCAGATGTTTAGGCTGAACAATGACTGATCATAGAAATGAAAAATTGTTGACTTAAAGTTCAGTCTAATTTGTGGATTCAGATCCACAACATTCTTTGATAAAAATATGATCTGTATGAAAGTCTGTAATACATACCAGATTTCATCTCATTTTTTTAAACAGCTGTTGGATGGGATTCTCAGAAAAGCTAAGTGTTGTCTTAACTTTCCTCAGTGGAAGTTACCATTTACTCCAGTGGAAGCAGAGTTACACTGATGCTGTAGCACATTTCAAAACCCAGTTCCTCACTGTTCAGTTATTTTTCATCTTTTTTTTTTTAAATCTGCTTAGTTCTAGGTGAAATGGATAGGTAATATAAATGTTACTGGTTTTGTTCTGGCGAGATACTTTTTGACAGAAGATAATTTGAAAAAAAGTGAGATTCACCAGAATACATGAAAATGTACCTGCCATCTGGGACTATTAATGACTAAATTTCTACTTCTTAAGTAGTGGTACTGTATTTTTAAATGGTCAAGAGTAAGTACTATTAAGAATATCTTGTTAAAGCTAGTTTTCCCTGTTAGGAACAGGGTTGAGAAGTGACTTTGGTTTTTTTATACAACAGAACAGATGGCAGCGGTGCTTTGTACATTGGACTGTTACAGCTTGTCTGTGTTTCAGTAAAATATCTTTTGTTGGTTTATCTTGAATGAGAATCCCTTACCCTAGTTAAGCAGAATCAGATGTAGCAGCTCATCAAAATTCAGAAAAACATTCCTTACCTCTGCATGTTCTCGCCTTCTAAGGCAGGCACTGCTGGTGACTTTCTTTTCAGGATGTTTTGCTGTTTACAGTGGGGCAACTGTTTCACTTCTCTTCTACTACAATTCAGGGCAAGGTAGTTAGAAGAAGGATTTCTAAATTTTTTCAGTGTTGACTACTTGCAATGGAGACACCAGAATTTTTTCATCATCATCATCATCATCATCATCATCATCATTATTATTATTATTATTGTAGCACCAACCAAGATCAGGGTCTCATTGTATTAAGCACTGTAAATAGAGAGCAGTTGACAAGACAAGTATAAGGAAAAGGATATAACACAAAAACTGTGAGTAAAGTGTTGGCTGCCAAATATCTTATTAGGCCCATGGTTTTGGCTAGGCTGGGGACTACTGTGTTCTTTTGTTTGTACTTCTTTGAGTAAGGTTTGTTAGGAAGGAATTATCTGAAAGGAAAAAACAAGCAAAGGAAAGGAACACTGGAAGAGTTTGGGCAGGAAGGAAGGAAGAAAGACGAAGGGATGAGGCATGCAAAACCTTGGCTGGGATGATTTAGGGGCAGCAGTCTGGCCTTTAGCAGGTGGTTGAACTCACTAGATGACCTCATGAGGTCCCTTCCAGCCCTAATATTCTATGATTCTATGCAGGCCAGGTGGTGTGAGGCTGAGATGAAGACCGTGAGAGAAAAGAAAGGAGATTGGAGCAAACAGACAATAAGCATGGGGCATAGAATATCCAACATGAAAACTGCAGAGAGTAGTCTGATGACATCATCAGAATCCAAAGGTTCCTTGGCTGTGTTCACACAGCACTCTTATTTCGAAGCAACAGAGGTTGTTTTGAAATAAGAAATACCCAGTTCACACGACGCATGGTTGTTTCGAAACAACAGCATTGTTTCGAAACAACTTAAACCCCATTTGGGGGTGAAACAACATTGTTTTGAAACAATTGTTTCGAAACAATGCAGTCTGAACATGTTGTTTCAAAACAACAGTGACTTGTTTCAAAATAACTGTTGCCTGAAACTGCTATTTCGCTTTGAGCTTTTTTCCTTAATTCGAATTAACAAACTGTTAATTCGAATTAAGTTATTTCAAAATAAGGCATTATTTCGATACAAGTTGTTTCGACACAACTTGTATCGAAATAATGCCTGTGTGTGAACACAGCCCTTCTGTACAACTTCTGAGGTTTCTTCTGTGCATTCTCCTCCCAGCTTGAGAGTTTTTCTAACCCTGGGAGCTGTCTCTGTCCTGGAAATTTGTACTCTACAAGCCCATGTGGCTCAAAGCTAAAGAAGATACTAGCACACCTTGGGGAAGGGGCAGATGGTTACCCCTGGGGTCATCTGTAACCATGTAACTTCCTAAACTACAATGACTAAGATAGCATCACATATTTGAACTCAGATGACTCTGAACAACAAAGATGCAGATAGGATCATAGAATTTTGGACTTAAAGAGACCTTGATAGGTCATCTAGTCCAGTCCATTTCATTGAAGCAGGAGTAAATATTATCAGGGATAGGCAATCCCCGGCACTTGTGCCGACAGTGGTATGGGAGCCCATTCGGAGCAGCACATGGCACCCTCTGCAATGCCACAGAAATTGCGTCTCCTGCCACTGAAAGCTACTCTGGGCAGCTTCTTTCAGGGGCAGCTGGGGCATGGAGCATCCCCAACGTGCCCATGGTCCAGGCATGGTGTGGAAAGAAGATGCCTGGAACAACTTCTCTCCAAGGATGCATTCTGGGCAGATTCCTTCCTCAGCATGCCTGGGGATGCCCCCAAGAGGAGCTGCTCCAGGCAGCTTCTTTCTGAGAGTGGCTCCTTTCAGTGGCATGCCAGGGAAATGCCCCAGTCTATACCCCCCAATGTCCAGGCATGGTTGCCACCAAATTTTCAGGCAGCCGCCGCTTTTATTTCTGTAGAGGCAGCCACTGGCACTGGCTGAGGGTGGAGGAGGAGGAGCCACCATAGGGGCTGGCAAAGGTTGCTGACCCCTCTACTATATAGATCATCCCTGGAAGGTGTTTGCCTAGCCTTTTCTGAAAAATCTCTAGTGATGGAGATTCACAACCTTCCTAGGCAATTTGTCCCAATGTTAACTACCTTACAGTTAGGAGGTTTTTCCTGATGTCTAACCTAAATCTCCTTTTCTGCAGTTTAAGGCCACTACTTCCTGTCCCATCCTCAGTAGCTAAGCAAAACCATTTATCACCCTCCATTTATGAGAGTATTTTACATACTCAAAGACTCCTTCATTCTTTTCTTCTCCAAATTAAACAAATGTAGGGCTTCTTTTTTCATTCCGTCCTTGTAGGTCATGTTTTTTGCACCTTGAATAATTTTTGTTGCAATCTTCTGAACTTGTTCCAGTTTTCTACATCTTTCCTGAAGTGTGGTGTCCAGAATTGCACACAGAACTCCAGCTGAGTTCTATCAGTGCTGAACAGAGTGGAAGGATTACTTCTTGTGTCTTGCACACAACACTCCAGCTAATACATCCCAGAATGATGTTTGCCTTTTTTGCAAGTTTTACACTTTTGATTCATGTTTAGCTTCTGATCCACTATAACCCTCAGTACTGCTTTTATGAAACGCATCTTCCTAGTCAGTCATTTCCCATTTTGTACTTCTGTAATCAATTATTTTTTCCTAACTGCAGTGCTTTGCATTTTTTCTTATTGAATATCATCCTATTTATTTCAGATCATTCATCCAGTTTTTCAATAAAATTTTGAATTCTAATCATTCTCCAAAGTGCCTACAACTCTTCCCAGCTTTGTATGATCCACAAACTTTATAGGTGTACTCTCTATGCAATTATTCAAGCTATCTGTGAAGATATTAATAGAAACAGACTCAGCAAAGATCCCTGTGGGACTCCACTTGAGGTGTCCTTCCAGTATGATCATGAACCACTGATAACTACTCTGAATTCACTTTGCCAATCAGTAGTATACCCACCTTTTAATAGATTTGTCTAGACTAATGGGAGACAGAATGAAAAATTATAATAAAGTCAAAATATATTACATCTACTGCTTCTCCCTACCCACAAGGCTTGTTATCCTGTCAAAGAAAAATATTAGGTTAACTGGACATGATTTTTTCTTGACAAACCCATGTTGACTGTTACTTATTACTTTATTTTTCTCAAAGTGCTTACAACTTGATTGTTTGATTATTTGCTCCATTATCTTTCCGAGTACTGAAATTAAGTGGGATGGTCTGTAGTTCTCTGAGTTGCCCTTATTTCTCTTTTTATATACAGGTACTATGTTTGCCTTTTTTCAGTCTTCTGGAACTGTAGTTCATATTTCAAGTAAAGAAAAATGCTCTACAGTTTAAGAAACCACTGTTGCCAGCAAACTACATTTGAAGGTAAGATGATCAGTTAATAGGAATATAAAACAGAAGTGTCCAACCCACACTAAATGATATAAGAAGCTGATTGATCCAGGATTTTTGCCTACAGACATTAGACTGATCAGAAGAGCATTTCTTTAACCAGATGTGATAACAAGAAAACAGTTAAGTGGGGGGTGGGGTGGAAATGGCCATAAATAGTCTTATTCACCTCAGTTGCCAGTGTGTAAGAAACAAAATCATTGGGCTTAGGTCACCCATCAACAGGGGCGTTGCTGGTGCCGGGCACACAGGGCCCGTGCCCCGAATCCCAGCGCCAGTGTCCTGGGTCTGGTGGGGCCCCGCCTCTCCTGGTTGGACCTGACCAGGGATCCGGGCCCAGCCTCTGAGTGCCCCAGGTACTTTCCAGGGGCTGCGACACTCCTGCCCGTCAAGGTGACTTTGAGAAATCCCAGAAGATTACAAAATCTCACTTCATTCAATGCAGTAATATTATGCCTCACTAACCACTGGTGTTTCAAAAAAATGAGGCAAAATAAATCTGCTGAGTGGAGGTTTGTTGTTGTTTTCTTTTTTTCTTTTTATTTCCCACCTCAGATAAAAAAAAATGTCAGAGTATTTGCACCATCTGCATCATAAATCTCAGCAAAGAGTCAGGAGGTTAGAGACTTGAGGATGTTGCGGATGAAACACCAGTCTGAAGGGAAATGCTGGCTATGCTGGTGATAGGTCACAATAACAAGAGTTTATGAGGAGCCAAAGATAGTACTTAGAAGAAGCTAGACTGACAATGAAATAGACAAATCTGAATTAGAGAAAACACTACAGTCATTAGTGTTTAAGCACTATGGCAACAAAAGATGGCCTTTCTGCCAAAAAAAATATAGAGAGAGTTATAGTTAAATCTTACCCAACATAAAAGCCAGCCAAGCTCGAATTGCTACAGGGCTACCCTAAAGTCAAAGCTGTAAACTTAGAAAGGAAGGGTTAATAAATACACAGAATAGAAAATGAGATGAGAGATGATAAGGTTTGTAAGAGATTTTTCAGAATGTAGAAGAAAGGGATTAGCTGAAGAAGCAATATAAATATTAGCTCCCCATTTTCCCCACTCTAGTAATAATCTTTAAGCCTCTCTTTATAGCCCACAGAAGAGCTTGAAGTCATAATGTCACCCTCAGCCTTATCTATTTTCTAAGGTATCTTGCTATCAATCCCATCTTTCTTTATGAATAACTATGTTTCTCTCCTCATGTAAGAATTCCACCCTGTAGACAAAGTGGTACTTTTCCAAATACTATGAAGACTAGAGGTTTAAATAAGCAATTGCAGCTCTGTTACTGGAGTTTCTCTTCATAGTTTATTGTTTTGTGAATACTTATAGAGCTAACTCTGTCCCTATGGAAATTCCATGAATTCACAATAATGAAACTAGCCCATTTTGTTCTGTTACATTGCCATTATGTTAAAATACACACTGATCTAATACACCATGGCAGGACAACATGCTTAATCATTTAGGAATTCAGTTCTCATTATTGTTTTCTGTGTAATCTCATTCTGATTTTAAATTTTTGCCACAAGGTTTAAAAACAGTTAAATCTCAAAGAACTCATAGTCTAATACTATTTCAAGTTCTCTATCAATAGTGTTTTAAGATATTTTTTCTGTGAACTGTATAAAATAACAAAGAACTTCTATGAAATTAAAAGTCATTATATTTTTACATAGACCACAGTATTTTTTAAAAGAAAGAAAAAAGAGAAGCTATCACTTACATTTTCAAAAGTTCAGTAGGATTTATCTGCTTTACTCCAATTAAACTTCATGGGAGTTAAACTGAAAATCTGTGTGCTGCTTTGAAGACCTAGCGGGAAATGTTTTATGAAATTTTACAGGCATGGACTTACTTTGCAATATACTGAGGAAGAGATGCTGTTCCTTCAACTTTTCAGTTTGCCAATTTGTCTCCAGGCTTTAGCAATGTCGATTATAGTTTAGAATCTTGTGGTCACATTTGTGATGCTGGGTGATTGCCTGGATTATTTTACTCTGTGATATTAATGGCATTGTTTAGCAGCATAGTTAGAGCCTTATACTGTGTGATCTTTGGAGATGGACAGTCATTTTGTTCTGTGTTTGTACAACACTGAGCACATGAAGGTCTTGGTCCTTGACTGGGGCTCATGGATGCTACCATAATACAAATAATAATCTTACAGAGGCTTAATGAGACCTTCCCCTTTAATCAATGGTTTTCTTTTCACAATTCACATATTTTAAACTTCAGCAGACATCTGCTTAGGAGAAGATGCTGTTCAGTAGGAAACGAAGAACTACAGATAAATTCCAGAGCAGCAGCCATATTAGTCTATTTCAGTAAAACAAACAAGTAGTCCTATGGTACGTAAAGACTAACAGATTTACATTTATGCTTACACTTGCTTACATTTATTTCCCCCCTTTCTGTAAGCTCCCCCATCTTCATAGCATCTGATGAAGTGGGATTTTTCTCCCATGAAAGCTCATGCAATAAATAAATTTGTTAGTCATTAAGTGCCACAGAACTTCTTGTTTTACAAATAAATTGTATTTGTTATACGATTGTAAACAGCCAGCATGAAAAATCTAGCTCAGCATATGCATCAGGTGGTTCCACAACAAATCTATAGTAAACCTCAGAAGCAGCTCATGTCCTTGAATTCAGGCAAAGTGTCCTTTTCAAATATTTGACTTGTAAATGCATATTTCTCTTTCAATGGAGAATAGGCCATAGCTAGAGACTCAGTTGTAGGGGATGTCCCTGAAACATCCAGGCCCTGTATTTCAAAATATGACAGAACCACCTCTGTCAGGTGGTGGAAGAGCCCCAGACCCAAGAAATTCTCTATCAGTTATTGGTATCCTGGAGGTTGCATCAGAATCTTTTATAGTCCATTCAGTGCCCTCAGCAGGATACCTTAGGCAAGAAAAAACCTTCAAAGAGTGGTACAATGCTTCTTCTGACCACACACTCACCACGAGATGAAGAAATACTGCCCAGAATGTTAGCATGCCAGCCTGAAGGGAGTACTGCAAATCCTTCTCATCCCCCTCCCAGTGGTTAGGGAAACATTTGAGTGATTAGATTAGACTCAATGGGCTACCTGGAAAAGAGCACGTCCAGTCACCAATACATTCTTTTGATCATGGATTACACAACTTTGTATCTGGAAGTGATCCCCTTACAGCCTGTTACCATTCCCTGAGATACCTGCTGATTTCATCAAGCAGTTTGCTCAGATGGAGATACCCCATGAAATTGTAACAGGCAAAGGGACAAATGTAACTTTTTGATTGATGGACAACCTATGCCACCTCTTAAATGTATGAACCTTCCATCCTCCTCTCTAACATCCTAAGACAGATATTTTGATGGAGAATTTTAAAATGTCATTGAAGAAAATGCCACATAAATTCATGTAAGAAGGCCTGTGCCACTGTGATACACTACTTTCAGCCATATTGATCACCATGGCTATGTCTACACCTAAAATCTTAGTTCAGACAGGGTTAGTTTGCACTAAGAAGCTCAAAAGTTAATTCAAACTAAGCATTTTTTTTTTAGTTCGAATTAACATTTAGTTTGAACTAGCCATGCTTTTTTTAGTTCAAACTAACTTTTTAGTTCGAACTAAAAAAGTGTGGTTAGTTCAAACTAATTTAGTTTTTAGTTCGAATTAGGCAAAGCCTAATGTAGACAGGGTTCAAATTAGCTAAGGCTCCTTAATTCGAACTAATTTGCTAGTGCAGACATAGCCCATATGAGAAACTGCAAGCATCAACAAGTTCTCCCTCTTCAAACTCCAAAATGGGGGACAACATAGGGCATCTTCAACCTCCTGAGGGATGTCTGGGGAGAGCAAGAGACCCAGGTGAAGGGTGAAGTCCATCATGTGCTATAGTTGATTGAGAGATTTCATACATATGGGCCTTTCACCAAAGAAAATGTAAGATCCAGGTACAAAGGTAGAAAAAAAGAGCCAGGCTGCAGAGTTTTGAACTAGGAGATCTGGTCCTACTCCTTCTGCCCTCAGCTAAATCTGTACTCTTGGCTAAAAGGCAGGGTTACTTTGAGGTCACACAGCAGACAGGGCCAGTCAATTACAAAGCACAGCTATTGGGCTGTCACTTCAAGATATACATGTATTGTGTCAATCTCCTGAAGGACTGGAGGAGCAGAGAGGTCCAACTGAAATTCTCTACCCTTCAAATAGAGATAGGTATACTGGCTGAAGGTTTCTTCAAGGCTGGACCACTGGTGATAGGAACAAGCCACAGGACTCCTTGCTTGTTTTACAGAACTAGACTAACATGGGTACCCCTTTGGAACCTGGCAAAATGATAGATGAAATTCAATATTAATAAATGCAAATAATGCACATTGGAAAACACAAGCACAATTATACATAAAAATGATGAAGTCTAAATTAGCTGTTATTACTCAAGAGAGATATTGGAGTCATTGTGGATAGTTCTCTGAAAACATCACTTCAACGTGCAGCAGTAATCAAAAAATTTAACAGAATATTGGGAATCATTAGGAAAGGGATAGATACACAGAAAATATAAAAATGTCTGTTTATAAATCCCTGGTACACTCACATTTTGAATACTGTGTGTACATTTGGTTACCCCATCTCAAAAAAGATATATTGGAATTGGAAAAAGTTCAGAAAAGGGTAACAAAAATTTTTAAGAGTCTGAAAAAGACTCCATATGAGGAGCGATTGCAACGTTTAAGATTATAAGATTATTATGATAAGATATTATTATAAGATTGCAACTTTTCAGCTTGCAAAAGAGATGACTAAGGGGAGATATGGTAGAAATGTATAAAATCATAACTGATATGGAGAAAGAAAATCAAATCCATCAAATCATAGGGTTGGAAGGGACCTCATGAGATCATCAAATCCAACCCTCTGGGGCTTGAACCCAGGACCTTCTGTATATTAAGCAGAGATGCTAGCCATGACACTATTTGAAAATGAAGAAGGCCTTTCCATAATACAAAAACTAGGGGATCACTTAGTGAAATTAGTAGGCCACATGCTTCAAAGGAACAAAAGGAAGTATTTCTTCACACAATGCACAGTCAACATAAGGAGTTCTATGACAGCGGATTTTATGAAGCCAGGAATGTAACAGTTAAAAAACGACTAGATAAATTCATGGAAGATAGATCCAATGACTGCTATTAGCCAGGATGGGATGGGCAGAGATAACTGTTTGCCAGAAGCTGGGATTGGGTGACAGGATGGTTTACTTGACAATTATCTGTTCAGGTTCATTCCATGGCATTGACCACGACTGGAAGACAGGACACGAGGCTAGACTGACCACTGGTCTTACTGAAAAAGGCCATTCTTATGTTCCAATACTTAGAATGCAATTAACTTTGTCTCACCTGCTTGGTCCTAGGCATCCTTTAAGGGAAAAAAAACAAAAAAACAAAAGAAAAACCTGCAAGTTGTTCTCTAGTCTCCTTTATTACTTAGGGAAGCTTTGTGCTAAGAAGTTTTTTCTGTTATAAAATTACATGAAAATACTAAAGCCATGCTTAAATTGAACCTGAACAAATCTCAGCAAGTAATGATAATTCACAATGTAACTGAAAGTTCATTGATAAGTAAATTACTATGAGACCCTTAAGTCACTGGAGTTCTGTGGTGATGGTCACTTAACTGGTTTTATAAAACAAAAGCCCAAGTCCATTAATAGTCTAGTCCAGTGGTTCCCAACCTGTGGTCCAGGGACCTCTGGGTGTCTGCAGAGTTATTACAAGGAGCCTGTGAGTACATCCAGCCCCAGCTGCTGCTGGCCAGTGATCCATGCTGTAGAGGGCTCTAAATCAGGGGTGTCAAAATTACAGCCCATGGGACTGCATGCAGCCTACCAAAGTTGCTGATCATGTTCATGAAGCTGCTATCTGGGCTGTGCCTGAAAGCTGTCTGCAGCAGTGATCTCCAAAAAAAGACAGGCTCTGGGCAGAGCAGGGTCAGGTGTGCTTCTGACTCACTCAGGTCATGCCAGTCATGGAACAGGGGAACAAAGGAAGTATTCCAGTTAATCTTGGCTCAATTCTGCTGTGGTCTGCCAACCAATCAGAGTCTCAGTCACAGCAGGCTAGGCTGGCTCTGGAGAGCCACTGCACTCCCTCATCCCAGTGATTCACTGTCATTCAGTAAGTCAGCATTGTAATTTGATTAACAACACATTCCATGAGCCACAAAATAAAAAGGAAAAAGTGATTTGGGCCAACGTGGGAACAAGCCAATTAAAGGCCAGCTTGGAATGAGCCACCCAAAGGCCAGCATTCTGAATACTGACAGTGAGTGAGGGGATGGGGGAGAGGCAGGAGCCCAGCCTGGCTGCCTGTGACTGAGACTGATATTTTGTCTGCCACCAAAAGATAGGGCAAGTGGAAAGGAAAGGGGGCAAGAGAGGGTCAGGGACCAAGCAAGGCAAAGGGGACCCCAGAGGGCAGGGAAAAGGGAAAGTGTGGGAGAGCCTGTTGGATTGGGGAGGGGGAAGCAGAGCCCATGATGCTCTGAACATGGAAAGGGAAAGGGCTGGGGAACCTATGTGACCACATGGCCCATGACAGGTGTCCTGATTTCCAGTGTGGCACCTCCCCATTGAATGAGTTTGACACCTCTGCTCTAAATGAATTGTATTTGCTTGTTGTGAGCAGTCACACTTTGGGTATGTCCTCAAATCTTGGGAGCAGGTGGGAGCCAGGCCCTCCACTCCCCTTCTGCAGCACTGCTGCCTGCAGTCAGTCCCTGATAACAAGAATTATCATTCGGGCACCCACAAATTTTTTTTTAAATGTTAAAATGGGCTCTTAATACTCAGAAAGGTTGGGAACCCTCCCTTTTTTTTCCTGCAAAGACATTTAAACAAAAAAAGCTCAGAGAATATTCAGAGAAATTTGGAAATTAAAAACATAATAAGAAAATAAAATAACCAGTCAGCTTTCCTACACAGGAATCCCCTAGGCTTTCAGAAATGTCCAACACAATGATAAATAGCTATTGAGCCATCTGTCACAGTTCACCAAAGCAGAATCTGGTGCTGAGTATTGTACAAGTCATGTCTTTGTGGACCTGTTCTTTTCACATTACAGAGCAAAGATAGCAATAGTTTTATGTAATATATTAAGGTCATGTGATAAAACGATTTATCTGTGTTCACATAATTAATCTTAGCCAGTCTTGAGAAGTAGGAATTAAAGACTCTAATGTTTCCTTTAAAAATCTTGTTAAAGTAATCATTGGCAGGCCCTGGGGAGAGAATTTAGTCTAAAACCAGGAGGTCAGGATGTTTCTGTTCCTTAAGGGCTACTTTCTGGTTAAATAGCTCTTCTTTGGGCTGTCCATCTTTCACTGGGATGCAATTTTTACCAGCATTAAGGCTAAGGAAATCAAATGATCCTATAATTTTTCTGCAGAGCCTGTATCTACCAATCTAGAGTCTTTCCTATATTATATTAACTTAGCTAAGTGTGTCAGAGTTAGAAATTTATAGTATCCTTCTTTTAAAATCTTGATTGCTTTATGACATTCCCCCCCCCCCGCCAAAAAACCCACAGTTTTACACTGTCAAGGTTTAAAATGCATACTAACCTGCCTATTATGTTTTCATTAATGGCAGCAATGAAAACTGACCGACGCTAGCCACCTAATCATTCAATGAATGGCACCTTTGAACTCACTGGTTAAAAAGTTAGATCCCTATATTTTGCTCCCAAAGAAGACAATGGCAAAATTCATTTTTATACACAGATTTTAGGCAGATGGGGTTGCATTTTCACTTAATGTTACCAGGGATTAATTTGAGCCACTATTTTCATCTTGGAAAAAGCACAGCACAACCCCTGTGAATCTTTAAAGCAAAATCAAGACTGTCATCAGGGAAGGAAAGCCACATTTTGTTTTTCATTGCTCTTATTGCATAGTCTCATACAATAAAATAAGTTGATCACTTGGAACATGGGATAGATAATAAAAAGCTCTTTTGTACTGGTATATATTTCTTGGTCAAAACAATATAATATTTTGAAAGATGGAGGTTGGGAGGGAGGAGAAGAAAAGACATGACTGCCAGCACTGATCCTACTTGACAATCATTATTAGTGAAGTACATCCTTTTCTTCTCTCTAATGCCAAAGACTACTATTAATATTGTTTACCAAACATCTTTAGCACTCTGTGAACCCTGCAGGATTTGATTCTCAATGAGTTTATAACTTGTCTCTGCATATTTGGTTGACAAGAACTAGAAGTGAGCCAAGCTCTGGAAGACTGTATGGAGAACAAAGTGATAAACTGAGATTTCTAATGAGAGAGGTCCCTGGGCTTGCGGAAGCTTGTGGAAGACAGAAAGAGCAGATGGGATCCATAAAGTGCAGCAATACAGAAAACTTTAGCTTATGTTCATAAATGTGAACAAAGGTCTGCAAATGCACTGAACCTCAAACCCATTGCTATGTACAAGTGAGTCTGACGTTTGATGCAAGTGTTTTGCAAGCCACTGCCAATATATATTTATCACCTAGTTTCATATCCAGTTTAACAATTATAGAGCCTTCACTTTATTTTAGCATTCTTTCCATTTGCTCCCATAAATCACTATAGCATAATCATAAAATAGTTTTGGTTTTATAGAGACCTGACAGGCCATCCCTGTCTAAGACAAGCAGATAGTGACATTTACAGGTATTCTTGTAGAACAAAATCTCTCTCTTGACACGGGAGAATATGTGGGAATCATGTATGTTTTAGTAGAAGATTAATACCTTTCAACTCACATACATACAAACCTACCAAAAATCTAGGAACAAACAACATTTTGACCATTTCAGTGTTCAGATGTCAGAAGTACTGTGAATTACTGGTTGCAAAGCAAAGTATTTTGTTAAAATAGTTATAAAAAACACTTCCTTTGGAGAAGTGTCATAAATAATGGGTCACTTGCTCAGTGCAAAGCACATCTGTAGAGAATTACTAACAAGGCATTTTCATTTGTATATGCTGAGCTATAATGCTCACTGAAAAGTGCTGCTGGAGCTGCAGAGACTCTATTTTGCATTGCCTCTGTCCACAGGAAACTTATGCTAATGATATGAATAAAGCTCTGCTTTAAATGCAATGAGAATATTGGGCATTTAATATCACATTAATAGCAAAATCCAGCATTATTTAGAGATTTGTATTTAGTTTCAATTGAAGAAATGTGTGGTGTTATGGTTGACGTTCTGGAAATCTACATATAGTTTGTGTAACAGTGATTTATGTAGGTGTCATGACTAGGGTTTGGATGGGACAAAAATAAATAACCCTCGAGCCCAGTGCTACTCAGACTATGTATTGGAGTGTAGGGTGCTACCTCTCAGCATCTCTTCTGGGAAGCTGCTGGCTAGTGAATCTCCACGAGTGCAGTTCTAATGACCTTTTACACAGATAGCCTTGCACAAAATGGAAAATCACTAGTTATCTGGTACCAGCTCAGATAACATCTTCCTGACACACAACAATCTCCTCATATAACTGTTCTGACCTTCACTCCAGTTCAAAGGGATCTTGTGGGAGGTCCTTGCAGAGGTTCCCAGTTATGTGGTGGATTTCACTGCTCATGAATCACTATCAGGCTGTCCTGTTACTGACCCTATCAAACTCCTCACTCCAGTCACTGCAGGCACACCCATTTATATCAGCTGATGATCTGGTTCTCCACATTTCAAATATGCTAATCAGGCACAAAAAGGTAGCTTCTTTCAGAAGACACAACATGAGAACATCTTGAAATGAGAGGAAACAGCTTATAAAACTCGCTTATATTTTACTACTGATGATGCCGGGAGCTCTTACCAACCAATTAGGTGTCTGAAAAGCTGCTGCCCTATAATACATGATACTTCTGCAAAGGAACTGGGTTTTTTTGGCGCCATCTTCACAAATTTACTCTTGTTTGTATCAGTAACCATGCTCTGCCTTTGGAGAAAACAAAGTCTTGCAAGATGAGGGGAGCCCAGATACTTGCCTCTGTTTGAAAATCTAACACATCTGATAAAGAGAAGAACCTAGAAAATTACTTATAAAATATCTTTAATCTGAGATTCTCAATGCTTCTTGCAAGAAGTAATTAAATTACCCAGCAACTCCATGGGATAGACAAATATTATTAACTTGTATTACAGCTGGGTGAACCGAGATACAGAGAAAGGTGAAGTGACTGCCCAAGGACATACAGGTTGAAATGTGGGTTCTGTTCAGGTCAATGGCAAAACTTCTGTTGGTTTCAACTAGGCAGGATTTTACAGACTGTTGGGAATAAGTCCTGATTCTGAATTCCCTGCTTTAATAATTACATTATACTCGTTTCCTACTTGGATATCCCGGTAAAATGCTGATCCTGAATTCATCCCTGTGTTGTGCAACATGACTTTTCATAGATTAACAACCAGTGGGACGGAGGGGAACACTTGCATTTTTTCAAACTTATTGAAACTTCAGATTGTTTCCATGTTTTAACAGCAGTACCACAGGCATCCTGAAAGCTAAACATATATTCTGAGACTTTGGCAGGCAAATGGGGGCATGCTAAGGGACCAATTTCACATTTAAAACAACCTCATCAAATACAAGATCATGTAGATATTACTTAGTTATTCGTTTTCCCCTAGAAATGGAATTAGAGAAAAATCTATTCACAAACTACAGTTGTAGCAAGCTTTCTCTTTGGCAGGAAAGACCTGTGAAAGCACCACTGTTCTGCATGCTCTATTGCCTCCTCATTTGATTTGTTTTACAATTCAAGACCCTAAACCTAATCTTTAAAGCTCTCCTTTGAACGAGCATAAAATTTAGAAGCATAAATTTATTAAATGAAAGCCCTCTCTTTGGAGCAGCCTGTCAGAAGACAGCAGAACAAATCCTAATATATCAGGACAAAATGTAATAGGAACTTCTTCCTGGAGTCCTTCCCACAAGGAAGTGTATAGAGTAATGAGCTTTTTGAGAAGTAAAACACAAAGGAAAGTTAAAAGAATAAAAGAGCAGGGATGGTGGAGAGGAAGAAAAAGAAGGAAATGAAGTGAGGGAAAGTATGAACATAAGCAAACAAAGCCAAGCAATAAGTAATACAGTCATTCCACAGAGAAAACAAAAGTCATTTAGGAAAACTTCTTTGTGATCCTTAATAACAGCACAGAAATGTAAGAAAAACTTAGATCCATGGGAAAAACTTAGATCCATGGGAGAACTGGATGTGTATCTCAGGACATCTTAGTAAGCCTGGGACACATGTGGCTTTTCAATACCTTTATACTACTACCTGTGCCTCTTTACCTCTTAACATGACACTGTTTCCTTTGTATCAATGTGTGACCACTGGTGCCATCCCAAAAGGTCACCACAAAAAGAGTTCCATTATGCAGGAAAAAACCTGTAAGCTAATAATTGGTTCAGCACTGTCATACATGGGGAAATGGTCACAGATTGAGGAGGTAATACTATGGAGAGTGACCATCCTCCAGGTCTGGTCTTCTTACTCAGCAATGCACCCAAATATCATGGCATCCTACACACACAGTAGTAACCAAGCTAAGATCATTTCTAAGGAGTGGGATGATATTGGCTAATCCACTCCTTCTGACAAATCTTGGTCTCTCCATCCCTCCACAGAAGAAAATAGATTAGCTGGGCATGAGTCTGTAAAGAGCTTACTAGTTCTAAAGCAACTCTGCATAGTCTTTTTTGTGATATAATGCATGTTTTAATGTGTTGTATTTAACATCCTGAACCTATATATTATGAAGACTGCTAATGAATGCAAAAAATTTAAATAGCACTAAACTTCTGACTTCATCCAATAATAGCCAGAACATTCAAAGTTAAGATCAACACACCATGCCTAAATCATTAAGTTACAGCATTCATCATGTTAGTATCATCTAAAGGTGACTTCTATGTATCTTTTGTGACATTCATCAGTTTAGGCAGCATCTTTAGATTTTTTTAAGTGTAGAATTTTTAGATGTCTTTTGCATTATATAGTATGTGCTAGCTAAACCCTTTGTAGTTTTAGTGAGTGGATGAATGTCAAAGAGACTCAACATTCCTGGAATACCATAATGAAATAAACATGAAGGCAGATGCAAAAGGAACACATCAAAGGTGAAGTGTGTTTTTAATCAATCTCTGCAGAGGATTCAGGTCAGAATGTCAAGACTGTGCAATAATCTACATAGCAAATTCCCAAGCATCATTGGAATAATGTATAAGAACTAACAATCGGTGATAATTTCACTGCTTGCTGCAAACCTAAGCCACCCAATGCAATTTCTAGTTGACAAATTATCTACAAAAGAGAAATTCTATGTGGAGGAAGAGGAGAAGTCTGTGGGATTATTTTGGTTTATATTCTCTCTGCAGTGTTGAACAAGAATTTGGTCTTCCTTGAAAATCTGGAAATTCTAAATAAGTTCAGGCCATAGCAGACAGGAGAGGAAGCTCTTTGTCTTGAAAGCAAAGTGAAATGGATCTCTATTTATAAAAAGTACCCATTTGGATTCAACATAAGAATTATGGGAAAGTAGTGGTTACTCACTATGCCTACTATAGGCTCATTTCTTAATCTAAAAAATAAACTATAACATGGAATCATAATTTCTCTTTAAAAATTGCATAGGTCTTGACTCCACCCAGCAATTCACTATGCAGAGCTGTGATATTTTGTTACAAAACCTGAAACTAACAAATTAGAGCTTGCTCAATTTGAGCATGTATTACTAGCTTGAAAGTCAACAGTGGCTTATCAAATGGTTTGTGTGAACTTTTGAAGTAAATATGGGTTCTGGTTCAGTTCTTAGTATATGAACTTCTGCTGAGTGACAGACTATATCATATATCAAACAATATAGAAAATCAGTTCTTCATGGGCTGGACAAGAGCTGGGAAAACACACAAAAAGTATTTGTAAATGTTTGTTCAAATAAAAACTGAATTTAGATGACTGGTGCTTGCGATCCCTTCTGTTCAGTAGCTAAGGACATTTGTATCAGTAAATTTTGTTTGCAAAAATCACATAAAGAGAGATTGACTCATGCAAATATTTATGCACAAGTATTTGTGCTGGAATATTTTGTAGGCCTAGCCTGAAAGCTCTTTGTGGGAATGGGAACTTATCCAATAAAGAAACAGAAACAATACCATGTGACACAGGTGACCAGTTGCACAAGCAAAATAGCAAATTGTAAACATATTAAATATTTCAAACAGCACTCAGTCATTTGTACTTATACGTATATTGTCATTTATTCTACAATAGCACCACTCAGGAATGGGGACTAGTGTGGGGCTCTGTATACAGATAAATGTGGCTTCAGGCCCAGAAAGCTTAGGGTAAGTCTACACAGCAGCTTAGCCTAGCACGGTAAAGAAATGCAGTAGCTCTGCTGAGTTAGTGAACTAAAAACATCAGTGAGGCTGTGAAGGTATATATCCTATTGGTGTGTACTCAAGTGGCTCATTTGAACCACCACCCATGCCGCGATAACAAAACTATTATTTTTAGTACACTAGCTGGAACTGAGCTAGAATGTCTGTCAGCCCGCACTGGGAGCATATAGCATGAAGTGTTTAGACATACCAATGCTGTGAATAGTTCACATTCAATCTTTGGACAGATACCTGTCTACACAAACCTTTTGTCAAATAATATCACCTAATAAACACATTGGGCAAAAAACAAAGTCTTTTGACATACAATCCCAAAGAGAAAAGACAGCTATGTTTGCTTATTATGTTATTTATTATGTTATTTTCCTGTAAATAATTCATTCAACTTCATTTTTGACATGATCCCAAGAGAAATTTGATGTTTCCCTCAATTTTCTCTTTACTTTTTTCAAGTTTCTTCAGACTCATAACTTACTAGTGGTGAACCCAGAAGAAATGAAACCATAAGAGAGATTAACCCCTGTGAACAATGCCACTGTATTTCATACAAGTGAATAAATAAGCCTCCCCATGACATAATTCGCCTTGGGGCTGATCAGGGCTTCTGATCCTTAGTTCTCACCGTCTTAAGGAAATCCCTCAGCCTGCTGGGCTGAATCATCTATGCATGACAGTGACTTTCTTTCGCTTGAGGCTGACCTCACTTTAACCCCACATTTAAATAGGTGCAAACAGAATATTAATAATTAGGCCAGCTACATATCATGTTATGTAAAATTATAAAGAAAATAATAGATCAGCACTAGATAGTTTTATGGTCTAATAGACAGCTCCCCTTTCTTTTCCCATTTAGCTCAGCTCAGTTCAATGTTTATGGTAATACTAAAAACATTCAACACTTATACAGCTTGGCATGCTTATTTATTTATTTATTTTTAAAACATTTTCCAAATGCCATGCAAATATTAATTCATAAAGACTTCTCTTGTGTAAGCTTCTGATGAGGAAGCTTAATAGCTTCATCTGAGACATGATTAACCCATAATTCTACAATGGGGAAGCCTTGAGCGATGTGGTACTCCAAAGTAGGTGCTGTGATGTGACTTTTTATTAATACACATATTGTAATTTATGGTATTCCTCTCCCTGGTTTGCCTGTGCAACACAGTAATTACACCTCACCTATAAATTAAGAGGCCCTGGAAACATTACCAACATGTCTCAGTTTGTTCTGCTGCCATGAGAGTGAATATAATGCACAGACAGACTTACCTGATTTGTTAGTCTCTTATTATGTGTTTAGCAGTGTGGCTGCCTGAAAAGACCCCTAAAGGAAATCTGTTGGGGAAATGTGAGCCTTTGATACAGTATCTGAAACTCAAAAGCCAGAGGAATGATGAATGTTTAGCCCTATTCTCATTTATTTATTATTTTTTGTATAAGAATGATTGACAAATCTTACTACAGCAAGGAATAATTCTCCACTGACAGCCTGTATCCACTTCTAGAAGATTTCAGATGAACTGAAATAGACATTTTAATCATACTGATTCTTTTGTAATAATAAGATGGGATAAAATCCATCCTCACCTGCATATGTGTCAAATAGCAATGCTAGAACTAATTCATAAATATTTATTTACACAGCACCTTATGCTCAAAGCCTTCTGACTGACTAACAAAATATGTAAATACCAGAGATGTCTCACCTAGGAGAAGCCTTGTTCCTGTTTATATGCTGTATGCTCATTTGTATGGTGCAGCCTGAGGGCCATCCACAGGATGGACATCAGTGGTACAATCTCTCCAGCGTGCCTTGGAATAAGCTAATGTTTTCTGTACACTCTGTGTTTCAGAAGCATCTTTGTCTTCTCAGTAAATAAGGTCAGAAAAGTTCCATTCATAACAGACAGGACAGGGTCTCCTGGGCAATCTTGAAGGGATGCTGTGAAAGGTTGTTTGTTTTTACAGCTACCAAAAATGTCCTGGGCACTTTTCAACACAAACAGAAAAGGAAAGGCCTTATCCAAAGGAGTTAATAATGAAACGTTAGATGCAACCATGCAAGTAGAGGAACACATTCTATGAAAGAGTGAGGAAGGAGGACAAGTATTGCAATAAGATTCCCTGGAAGGATTTAATCATTGTCCACTTAAGGCTGAATTCACAGGAAATTCTTCAAGGGATGCAGGCTTTAAGACAAAAGAAAAGGTGCTCAGATGATGTCAATCCAAATAGCTCCAGGGACTTCAGAGGAGCTACCTCGATATTCACAAAACTGGTTTCTTATTTGTGAGCATGGTGCTCTGGATGTGGCAACACAGCCTTGCTTGAAGTGGTTTTCATACTATTCAGGCTTCAGAGTTTGGTTCAATGGCTCTCAGCACCCCCACTACAAAAGCAGTTCCAGCACCACTGGCCATAATCCCAGCAATTAGATGATGAAAAGGCTAACAGCCCATCAAAGTTTAAAAACCAGTCGTTCACTTGCCTAGATCCAGTGATGTCATACTCAGCCTGAGCTAGGGATGTAGCATTCGCAAGTAGCAGTTACAGATGGGACATTCGAAACATTTGGTGAAATTATTCAAGGAATCCATAAATCAGGGGTCTCAAACACGCGGCCTATGGGCCGCATGCGGCCCCTAAAGCTATTTCCTGTGGCCTGCACTGACATGGTCGTTACCATATTTGCAATTGCAGTGTATGGAAAGATTTCAGTGGTGCAGCCCTTGGGCTGCCGTACTAATCTTCATGCAGCCTTCTACTAGTCCTCATGCAGCCCTCGTGGTGATTTGAGTTTGAGATCCCTGCCATAAACCACGTTTGTTCCTCAGCAAGTTATATAGAAATACACAGTCTCAAGAATGCCAGCTAGGCTGCCCTCAGCAATGTTCTGCCTTAAGCAACATACTACATACAGAAACAAAGTGAGATAATTACAGATGGCACATCACCTTGGCCAGTTACGGATAGAGCCATTTTTAACAACCTGACAAAATCAGCTTGTTAAATCTAGAGGTAATCACATGGGCCCTCAAAGTAGCATATGCTGTACTGTCTTGGGATGTATAACTGAGTGCTGAGTCAGATGCAAACTCAGCACCCTGCCAGTCAGATCCCTACCTGACTACACTACGTAAGTCCTGATTGCAAGACAGGCAGCTGCCAAAGGAGGACAATTAACTGAGTGGGATATAGCTGAGGGGCTAATTGGGTGGAAGCAGCCCCCCCAGCTGCTAGGCTTGCATAAGCATTTTGGAAGGAAATGTATGAGGAAAAGCTGGGAGCCTAATGGAAGGTAGAAGATGAGGGGATGACTAATTCGAACAGAAGTCAGTGAGAAAGTACTGCCCAGTGGTTAGGAACATTAGCACAGGACTTACGTGACATGGCTTTAATCCCCTGCTACGCTGCAGACTTCCTTTTTGGCATTAGGCAAGTCATTGTGATTCCCCATCTGTAAAACAGAGTTAATAACACATGTGGTATTGTGTGAGGATAAATACACAAAGGGTTGTGAGGTCCTGGGACATTGTGGTAATAGAAGCCATGTAAACGCCTTCTATCCATACAATTCTCTGTCTCATTCTAGTTTGGTCTGAACTTCTGTTAACTTATCTGCTTTATTTTTTTAGACCAGAGCTCTTCCTGGATTGTTTAACAAACCTACTCTTTAACATCCACTGTAGCCATTGATCAAGATTTTGTTCAGAACAAGGTGTAGTTCATCCACAAGAACTACAGCATCTTAATGAGCCAGCCCCTGAAATCTGATCACCCTAGTTCCACTCTTCCTCAGATGTATGGCTGAATCGAGACTAGCGCTGATGCCACATTCCTACTGAAATGATGAGACAAAAGTATTTCCATGAACTATTTTGCCCAGGTTAGCATATGCTTCATGGAACTGAAGCCATAATATGACATACAAAGACGTTTATCAAAACTAAATTCACATCCTCAACTGGTGTAAATTAGTGTAGCACCGCTGACATCAGTAGAGCTAAGCCCAATTTTTATCAGCGTCTGATCTGGCTGTATAAGTTTAAAAGGTTCCACTGTAACAAAACACTAAGGGTATGTCCACACACAGTCTTGAAATCGAAATAAAGCTGAGTATTTCAGTTTAAAGCAGGGCAGGTCCACACTATGCTTCCTTATATTGAGATAAGGAGCTCCTTCATTTTAAAATAAGGAAAGTCATTTTGATATAATAAAACTTAGAATTATATCAAAATGATGGTTAAAGTTATTTCAAAATAACGCAGTGTGGACATGTTATTTCAATTTAACTGTTATTTTGATTTAACACTTTTGCCCTTCTTGTTCCCAGGGTGCTGTCCTTTTTCTATATATAGGGAGGGGACATGGCCTTTCTAGGGGGCCATGTTGCCACACCTCCCATGGTGCCCCTCTCCTAAAATGAATTATCAAGTCCTGTCCATGGACATGCTAATTCGATCTGAGTTTCTAGTGGGGACATGTTAAATCAATTTAACTTAAATTGGTTTAATGATTTTATAGTGATTTTATTAAATCAATTTAACTTAAATCAATTTAACTGCCTAAGTGTGGCCATAGCCTAAGGGCCCAGTGTGCTAGGGAAATAAATCTTCCTTACACTTGGGGAAGGGTATATAATAAACTTAAGCCTAGTAGATAATATTGCTTCAGACAACTTGGGAAAAGCCCAGTAGATAATGTTGCTTGTTGCAATGTCCCTTTTCATGGTAAGAGCCCCAGGTGTCACACAGCAACCATAACAGAACTTCAGCCAAAATCAAAGAGCTCTTGTTTCTCTAGTTCCTAGAGAAGACCAGAGTGTTATGTGAGGGACTTTTTGAAATAAAGGACTTCTGAGTAAGGCCATTCTCTAGTCCTCTGCTAAAGAACATTGGGTTTGAGTCTGATGTCTCTCTACCTCCACGCCACCAGAATAAAGGATGCAGCTGGGGATTAGGGAATGTGACTGTGGTTCCCCTGTCTCTGGCTGACCCCTTAGATCTGTGATAATCAGTACAAGAATAAAGCATCCTCAAAGCTGTTTTCATTTGCATCATGGAACAGAGTGATTTTCCTGGGTTGAGGATGTATGATGGCATTTTAAAGCCCCCTAGAGACTTCCGCTGGTCAGTCAGGAAAAAAGAATTTGACTCTTGCTCCTTCATGACCCTCCAAGAAACACAAGTAGGCTGGATAGTGGATTGCCCAGTTCTAATCTGAGCTGGGTACAAAACTGTGCCCTACGGTGTGGATTAGGGCTAGCACTCAGACGAGCTGGGCATAGAGCAGATGGGATGGGATGGGAAGGGACAGAGGGAGAAAAGTTCTGCAGAATGACTATAATGTGACTGCACAGTCGCCACAACAACCAGTTCGGTGAACTAGCGTTTGATGATGCAACATGTTCTTTGAGAAAGCAAATACCTGCACAATGGCAAATTGTCTGTTCCTGCCTTTCTGTGAGCAATAATTGGCACAGCGAGACTTGTTGGAAAGAGATCTGTGTTCACACTGCACAAAGGCCAGTGTGGCATGCTGAAAGACTGTCTTCGTCCAATATCAACCTGACTCAGCTTGCACTCAGAGTCACGGGCATCCTGTAAAAGTCCCTGCTGAAAGCTGACCCTTTCTTTAGTTCCACTCACCATTCAACACTGCTCACTGAACACAGAGAACCTCAACAAAACTGGGCTCCTCAGAATGCCCAGAATGCACACCGACTCCGAATCTTCCTCCTTTCATGCACCAGAAACTGCCTTCACAGGCCCCTCTGCAGCCACTTTGCCCCTTAGTTATCAGACTTTGAAGTCCAGAAGAGAAGGCTCATGCAGCAGTCAGAGGAAATGGAAATCTGGCAGAAAGCTGTTTCTACTCTAGCTTGAGTAAATCATGAGTAACTTGAAAGTAAACATGCAGAGGAAACTCAAACACAAGGAGGTATGACAGCTGGTGAGTAGAGTAAAAATCAATTTAAATAGTAAATATCAAACACTGTGCGTTAAATAATATAACAAGTTCCATGCTAACAAAGGACAAATAGCAGGGGTTGCATGTTCCTGGCTCATGCTCTTCATCACATGGGCACTTGTGCTGAAGTTAGTAGAACAATTCACATCAGCAAAGGCTACAGGATCATCTTTTAACTCTGTGATTATAAAAATGGCATGATATTTAAAATGCATTGTAAAATGAACATGTTGCTACAAAATGGAGCTCAGTAGTCAATAGACTCACAAGGTTGGAGGCCTGGAAGAGTGTCGGTTGGTGTAAAATCAACACAGCTCTCTTGACTTCTGTAAAGCAAATGCTGTTTTACACCAGATGAATCTCTGACCATTTATTTCCAACATTCTCTAAATAACCTTTCTTGATTTTTAAAGAATTAAGTTCAGCTTAGCAAAGTAACATCTGTAAATTCTTCACAATGCATAGAGGGTGCACTTATTGGTTCAACTCTACAATGAAACACCAACCAGAATCCCAGATGACCTCCATTTCATACCTGCAGGTCTGGCGTGAGTAGAGTCTGGCCATGATATGCAGTAGGCCCTTAGCAACTGAATAATGTCAGTGACAAATTAATCCAATGCACAAGATTGCTTTGGCACTAGTCTGCCTCTCAGTGAGAAGTGAGCCTCATGAACTTCTCTGCAACTCACAACAAGAAGGCATTTGCAAGCTAATATGAACACATGGTGTCTTTCCCTTCAGCAAATATCAGAAATTTCAACACTGTTAAGTTATATTTGGCTGAACTTCTGTCAATGTTTGAAGATGATGCCATTCATTGTAATTTTAAATTACTCTAATAAATGTTAAGAGAGCAAATTGAACTGCTACAGGCAGCATTGGAGAGAATTTTTTTTTCCCTCATATACAAATAAACAGGGTGCTCTTGCCAGAAGTAAAAGGAGGAAAGAGTAAATCTAATAACATAAGAAGCTAAGGCTGCAATTTCCAAGATGATTTCAGATGATATCTTAAATAACTTAGAGATCCCAAATACCTTTTGCCGCAATAATTGCTTGAAAGGTATTGGAGAAAAAAGAGAAGAAAAGAAACCAGATGAACAAGAGGAGAACACATGAGAGAAGCTGACATCATCTTGCCAACATGAGGTTATCTTTAAGACTGGCACTGTAATACCCAGCCTGGCTTTATGATAGAGTGTCCCAGATAAAGAAGCAGAACAGCTTATCTATTTCTTTCATTTTTCTTTCATTCATATTAAAACAGACACCAAGTCAACTATCAATGGTATCTTGGCAACTTAAATACAAACATTTACAAGCATTTCACAAGCTATTTTTATGTCAAAAAGCATTAATTGTCCCAAGAACTAGTGAGCTCTTCCTCTCTTATGCCATTCATTACACCCTGTATTTAAGGTATCTTTTAATCAGCAGGGTTAACCAAATTCAGTCCTATTCAGAACCACCCAAACAGATTTCATCAGAACTCTTGCTTGTTGTTTATATACTATGTGCTAAGTACCAAAGGGGTAGCTGTGTTAGTCTTGTTCAGGAAAGTAAAAAAAAAAAAAAAAGAATCCTGTGGCACTTCTAAAACCTAATTTATTTTTTGCATGAGCTTTCATGGGTGAAGATCCACTTCGGCATATGCCAGAAAGTGGCACTCCAGTGACAAATTTAGAGCAGGTGTGTTTTGTAGAAGGTTGAGGATTTATATTGATCAGGAGACAGCATATTGTCATGCAGTGCAGCAGATGTGGAGAGAAAGGAAAGGAGCATTTCTTACTATAGCGCCATCACAGGATAGATAGTCTGTTACAAGTACAGATACTTGGTAGCAGCTAATTTTTTAAATGTCTGTACTGTTAGAGTTTGTATTGTGTGGATAAGTTAGAGGTAGTGTTATATGGTGGGAATAAAAGAGGGTACTTGAAAGGGGATTGTAGTATAAAAGACTTAACTGTAAATTGAATTTATTGCATTGTAGGGCACAAGTGAGCTTTTTAAAGAAGAAAGCTGCTACTAGAACAGGATCTGTTTAGTGTGAAGACCAAATATATGAAATTCTAGTATACTGGCTGCAGGCATGTTTCTTCCAAACCCAATAGTGGCAGCTGATGAAAATTGTTGTAATGTTGTACGCAGATGAAAAAGCACATATATGTTTGGGGTGAATGACACAACAGTTTTCTTGCAAGCATTCACTCAAAGGTAAGAATTAATCTGCTTTGATATTGCTTGCACCTCTGTTGTGTTCACTTTCTGAAAATACAGAACCAATTGAATTTTCTAATATGAATGCTTAGAGAAAACAAGATTTAAGGTCTCAAGATGGAGTATTTGAACCAGAAGTGGTATATTTTATATGGGATGGCTTGAGGCACTATGGGAACCTCAGGGCCCAAGCTCAGAGGCAGTTAAACAAGCTCCACAAGCATTTGACTTTTCTTTTGTAAACTTGAAAAATTCAATTACTTTGTATGATCATGATGAAAGAAGACTAAATTTTAACTTTGCACCCAGTGAATTAATCTCATAGAAGCCTAATTATTTCAAACTAACTTTTTGGTTAGAGCTAGCCTCTGTTTTTCAGTTTGAACTACAAAGTTAGGTCAAACTAGCAAAAGCATAACTAGTTCAAACTAAAAAGTTAGTTTGAACTAAAAAGCAATGGTTAGTTCGAACTAACCGGGCACTGCTTGGTTTGGACTAAGCAAATCCGAACTAAGCTTTTAGATGTAGACAAAGCCATTGAGACTGAAGGCTAGATTCTCCTCTTACTTTATAATGGTGTAAATCAAGGAACATCACACTTACAATGAAGCTGCGGGCATGTAAAGGTAGAAGTGAGAACAGAATTAGGTTCTAAAATCATTAGATTCTATTACATATCCCTGGAACCTTTTGACAAATAGACAATTTTTCTTTGATCTTTCTTCCCCTGCTCTGTTTACATTTCTATATCTTTTAGCCATTTATCTTACCTTTCAACAGATCTTTTTAGGTTGTCTCTCCTTTTGTATTTCAATTCAATCTAATCAGTCAATCAGTGTGATCACATTCTCTCCAGTATTACACTTTTATATTTCTTTCTTTTCTACTGTCTCTTATTAGGTAAGTATATTTTCCTACGTCATGAATCTTAAAGCAGTGCTTACAGGAAAAGCCTCAATAATATAAAAAAAACTTAATTCTAGTTTTTAGTGATAACTTAACCCAAAGAAAGCATGCAGAAGATCCCCATACAGATAAGAGGCAATGATGACATATGAAAGTGGATCATTAGAAAGTGACATAATTATTTAAGTCAAATACTCATTATTTGTTAAATCACACAAAGATATAATTTCCTTTAATAGATCTATACTTACACAGCTATGCTACACTGTCTGCAGCAGGAAGCAACTGGTGACACTTGCCACAACCAAACATGACAAACTCTAAAAGATTTAGTTCACTGTATTAGTCAACATGGAGTCTTAGAACAACTTTTTCTTCTCTATTCACTTTTGGTACAGAGACCTTTATATTGCATTCAGATTCTCATCTCATCTCTGCTCTGAATGGCTAAACATAAAAAAAGTCTGTGTGAAGTGCAAAATACTCTTCCCTTTGTATAGTCTTTTTCACTTATTTCTTGAACTGGTTCCCATTCCAATCCCTTGTCCCCATAAGATGCATTGGAATTGTACGTTACACTCAATTCTGCAAGCCTTATGGGAATGAAGAAGGCAATTCTATTGGATTACATTAAAATATTACAAATATAGTTACAAAATGCTTATTTTGCATAGCTTGAGTTGCCCGAACAATGAAAAGAGGGCTGTGGGGATATTCAAATGACATGCATTATTAATACTGAGAAATTTAAATTCTGAAGCACTGTAAGTGATTAAAGACTATTTTTTCCCTGGTCTTGATTTTAAGTTTCTTGTGGATTTTATATTACCCCTAATGAACACAAGGACTCTGATTTTGCATCCACTAAATTTTTACTAATTTACCCTTATTGTTTTGAAAATGTTCTTGATTTGCACTGCTTTTTTTATACAGAATCAGTCTTGTGGGCTGACAATAATTGTCTCTATTGCTCCTTTTAACAGTTTGTGAATTATTGGTAAGAACCACACTTTGTAAAAGCTCTCTTGAAAGCAAACCCCAAAAGCCAAAAACCACCCTTCTATTATTTTTTAAACTTATGACTGACCTTACACACATACAGTTAAAAATTTGCTTGACCCTACGTGTCTTCTGGTTGTGCAGATAATGGAATACAAACTTAGCAGGGATAGCAAGAGGGGAAGAAATTATGTAAATTTTATCAGAATTGGTAAGAAAAACAAAGCCCAAATATTATATTAGCAATGGGATAGGTTAGAGCCCAGAGGGCATATGCTTCTAAAAATTCAAGTAAGTCCTTAATTTGCTCTCTTCAGATAACCCTCTAGACAGGCAGGCTAGATGGTAAATGAATAAATCAAAAAAAGTAGATTTAGAAACTTTCAGTTCTGGATTATTGGTTCAGTTTTGACCTATAAAAGTAAAAAACCTGTTAGCAGCCTAGAGATAATAAGGCCCCTAACTGGCACCATCATTGCATTCAGGGCTACGTAGCCAAGGACAGAAGGGACACACCGATATGCCTAGTCTTCTACTTGTTTTAAAAAAAAAAAATGTTAAGACATATTAGCAGTTTGTCTTGTACTTTTGCTGACTTTTCTGGAGCTGGGCTATGGAGTTAGGAGTCCATATTCCAGTAGCTACACTTTTATGCAGATACATACTTCAGTTGTTTTACGTCAGCATTGGATCCCTAATGATGGGAAATGCAATGTATAGAAGGACGTGACTGCATGGGGCTCTGGCATGACAGAAACACCTTCAGATTCCCTTCTACTGAGGGACCCACAATAAGCCAGCACAAGCTGGAAAAAAAAAAAGAGTGGCACATGCTCAGGGATACTATAATATTATTTAGCAACGATGGCATATGCAAAAAGGGCAAATCTGTTGTACAATTACATTTTACAGACCTGGTAGTCCTATCACTTAGATAAGATTTACATATCAATGTGACTCCACTGACTTTGATAGTTACACTCAATTTACACCAGGATAAGTCAGAAGAGATTCAGATGACTTTAGTAGCCTGTCTTTAGAAGCCTTTGGCTTTCTCAGTACTGACATTTGCCAGCTGTAGAACTGGATGTCATGTTTAGCTTCAGTACCACTCTGAACCCATCCCTCGTTCCCTCACTAAATTCTAAGGAGTCTCTGATGAGATGTCCACAACACACAAAGCCTACAGAAATAAATCAGGATAAAGTACCTGTAGGCCACATGTGGAGGAAATCCAGGGGATGATAAAACCTAACTTGCTTATGAAGAGCAGCTAGGGAGGGAGCTGAGCTGGATTTATGCAGACAGATAGCTGGCACCAAAAATGGGCCTCAGAGAAGACAGGTGAAATCCCTGGGAGTAGGAAGGTGTGTTTGAGGCTACAGTAGTAGTCAGCAGTCTTCCCTGGGAAAAGGGAGTTTGAACTGGTATACACAGTAATGGGACCAAAAATTGTAGGAAGTAGCTCAGGGAAGGAGCAACAGGGGCTGAAGGATAGCAGACAAAAGTTGTCAGGTAGAAGGGCCCTGGACTAGAACTTGGCATGATGGGTAAGCCTGAGTTCCCCACTCAGCCACTGAAGAAATAGCACCATGAGGGCAGTGCCAAGGAATACTGCCTAAGATTGTTTGTATGGAAGGACTTCAGGGCCCCCGGAAGGTGAAACCACATAGTGACCTAGCCATAGGGCCAAGTCACAATGAGGAGTCTGTAGTTCCTGGAATGAGAGAGGGGCCACAGAGAAAGGAAGATTCAAAGAGTGACCAACAGAAGGGGCATGGCCTGGAAGAGCTAATCCCCAGAACCACCAGAAGGCAATGCCACCTGGTGTTGAGTAAAATCCCCCCATTACAGAGCCAAGTCAATGAAATGGCTGGCATCCTCAAATATTGTTGCTTTCTTATTGCCCAGCCCTTCCCAAGAAGCACTATATTTCAACAAAATAATAAAGAAACTGATGAAGAATTAGAGCACTTTCAATGTGGCATCCTTTCATCCTGCTTCTGTTATCAAGTATAAAAATGCTTCCCACCCCCTCACCCTCCAAGGAAACAATAATACTTAAAAAATGCTGAAACAAACTGTCATAGACCTAAAATTTCTTTATGAGCTAAGGAAATTCCCCCATTAGGCAGTGACAGACTCGTAAGTTCTGAGAATCCGCTGCAAGTCTTGAACACAAGCCAGAGTGTTATTTCAGTCAAGTTTAGTCTTAGGATGTATTGGTGAATAGAATGTCATAAGAAAACCTGTTCTCATCTTATTTCTATCCCAATGCTTAAAGCAAGTTGCTGGATTCATCCCTGAGCGAAAACATACCCTAGTACCCTCTAAAGTTCTCTCATCACTATATAACACTATATAAATCAAGCAGGGGTAATGGAGCAATGTGTTGGAACAATCAGCAATGCTGGAAAGAAAATACAAAAAATTGTATGAGCACTTCCTGGAATTTTTGGCAAGTATAATTTAGTAAACATTTTCTGGAATATGAGAGGGTCTCTAAGTCCAGATACATATCCATTCAGATTGCCTTTTGCCATAATAATGGCTTCATTACAAAACCACTAGTTCTGCTATAGTGCAGGTGATGTTAGCATTTTAATTATAAATAATATTTACCAGATGTTTACAACATGGCTGTAAAAAATCACTAAGTATTGAAATTTGGCATATGAAATAATAGCATAAGCACTGCCCAGATGAACCTTAACCCTTCCCTACATTTGAAAGACAAATAAACTGAGTCATTTGAGCTATCTGTGTGCATAAGAAGATAACCTGTGATATTTTCAAACTCTTTTTTGCACTTATGTAACTCTAAGATGGCATAGATCCCAAACAAAACTAGTGGACAAGCTAAGAAAAAGAAATATACAAGGCAGATATTCAAGTCCTTCACTCCTGACAAGATAAGAAATTTCAGTGGGCCTCCTATGGACTATTTATGCCAAAGGAGTCACAACAGAAGTGGCCATCAGGGAATTTTCCCCCCAGCGTAATGGCTCTACACCCCTCCTACTTGCAGTAGATTTATGGGGCACATAGCAAGGGTGCTGCTGAACTATAAGTATGCCTGTGAGCCCAGAGGGATCTAAAAAGCAAGGAATAAAGGCCCTGAACCCAGTCCAGCTTATGGTACAGACTGGATAAGCTACAGCTGGCCTGACACATGGGTAGTGCAAATATGGTTGAAAGACACCTTTCCGTCAACTTCCTTTCCTCCCCCTCCTCCCCAGTCCTGTGCTAACTTAGCCAAAACCAGGAGGACAAGGTATACTGGAAAGTGTAATAGAACTGGAGACTATCACATTAATAATGAGTTTCATGGGCCTGCTTGCAGGCTGGAGCAGTTTTGTGGGGAAAAAAAGCCAGCCTATATCAAAGTTGTCCCTCTACCATAGGACACAGCCTGCTTTCTCTCTTTCTGTTTGTGGGTTCAAGGATTGGCTCCTAAGAAATAAAGTAATGCTATGCTGCAGCTTTCCAACAAAAAGATGTTATGTTTTTATTCAACCTCTCTGTGTGTCAGAATCATAACAGAGGGAAGGGTCTGATCTCCTGTGTTTTAGGCCATAGGTAAGCATAAAAAGATCAAGAAAGACTGCAGAAAAAGATCTATAAATACAACATGGTGCCCCTGATAACCAAAGGAAGATTCTCTCTCCTAGCTCCACATGCAACTCTTCATCTGACCATGCAAAAGGGAAGATTTCCCACCTTCTCAGCACCAGTAATAGCATATGCACAAGATGCTGCTGCCATGTTACCAGGGAACCAGTTTAAAAAACAAGGATCCCAGAATCACTGAAGAGGCACAGAACTACAGATCAGATCTGAGAGAGCTTGATACTGTGCAAAGTGAAAGTCACTACTACCTTCACCCCCAAATCCTTGCTTACTCTATTGCGAGTGATGCCATCCTCCCATACATAACTCTAGTTATATGTGAGAAACTTCTCTGAATTGCTCTCCCTCTGGTCACTTACACAGATTTTTCCAGAGAAGGATCAATCTGTTCCATATTCTGATCCCAGTAGTAGGAAAAAGGTAAACAAAGACCAGTAAAGCAGTGGACTAGACTTATTGTCTTCAGCAGATGGTACTCTTCAGCACCCCTTTGTGGCCTACCACACCACTACTCAAGCTGCCTCGATTTCCATTCAGATCCTCAGGGATCAGCACTTGCTTCCAACATGATCCAGTGCTGCAATGACTTGATAAGTCAAACCAGAGATTCATTCCTTCCAGGGCATCCAAGTTCCAAACAAAGATAATGAACCCAAGTGGGGGGGTCCTTCCTTGTCAATGGCTGGACTCGGCCATTTTACTCAGACACAGTATTTTCTAGTAACCGTCCGCAAAGGGTGACCATATATCCTCTTTTTAAAAGGAGAGCCCTTATTTTAGTCCTCTCTTCCATGTCTTGGCTTTTTAGTTTAAAATAGACAAATTGTCCCCTATTTTGGTATTCCAGCTCCTCACGCAGCTGGGAGCAAAGGCCAATGGAGCCATGTTAAATCTCCTGCCATGCACAGCTCAGTGCCTGAACCGTGCAGGATGGGAAATGGAATGTCAGTGATGGATCTCTCTGCCTCCGCTTTGGCAAGTGTGGCCGAGAGGATGGGAGAATAAGCGGGAGAGGGGGGCACAAGGTGCTGGGAGGGAGCTGGGCAGGGCTGTTGGGGGTACGGAGGGCAGAGGGAGCCAAAGCTGGGCGCCATGGGGTGCTGAGAAGAGGGATCCGGGCAGGGGAGCAATTGCCACGGGTGCTGCTGGGAGGGGGCAGCTTCAGGGAGTGAGGTGCCGTGAGGGTAACGGAGGGTGATCAGATCTCTCCCCTTCCTACCACAAACCATCCCACTTTCTCTCTGGTCACCCTACCTCTCGGCTTCTTGCTTCAGGCCTATCTCACAACAAGGAGGCTGTGACAGCCAGCCATCTCTCTAAACACCAACTGGCTACGCACTGGAAATGGACTCGACCAGTGATCTTGCTCCAGGCTTTTAAGGAAGGCCTCAGCCTTGTTCCTATTCCAGCTAAGAAGATTCTGTCAACCCAGTGGGAGCTGGAGACATGCTCCACTTCCTGATCGGTTCACGATATTCTAGGCCTGACACCTACAAGTGCAGCAGAGTGGAGCTGTGATCGAGTCCACTATGAGTTCTTATTAACTCCTTGACCAGTGTGAGATCTGTACACTGTATCACATTTTCCTTTTAAAACTGAGCAGATGCTGGCAAGATGCAGTATCTATCAGAAACAGAGAACAAGGCTAGGACAGAAGGCAAGTATGAAACAGAAATGAATATACGTTAAGCTGAGAGAGGCAGTTTCTGCTAGCTTCATGTAGCATGCTAGGAAATCAGTTTTCAAGAGCTTTTAAAGCTGTGAATCTGGATCCCTTTGAGTTCAACTCTTGGGTGCTGGGTGGTTTAAAAAATTATTTCCACTTCATATGGTTTCAAATAACTACTACTACTACTACTCCTACTACTAATACTAACACTAATACTAAATAGCAATGAATACTAAGGTTCTCATAGATATGAAGGACAGAAGGGAGTATTTTGACTATCTAGTCTAACCTCCTGCACAACACAGAACACAGAACCTTATCCACCCACTCCTGTAATAGTGGTCTCAGTGGGTGGACAGCATTGGCAGCTGCCCAGGGCCCCATGGTGGGGAGGGCTCTGTGCTGCTCCAGGGCAAACCGGCCAGGAGCTGTCAAGGGCCATGACAGAGCAGGCAGCTGGCACAGTCTCCCTGGCAGCGGCCCATGGCACCCTGCGGTGGGGCCAGTGAATCCAGTCATGGCTTGCATGGGGGCCGAGGAGGTTTCAAAGTCCACATATATTCCAGAATTTATTAGCCAACTCCTCTTTTGTAAATTAAATTTATATTTCTCCCATGAAATACCTCCAACCAGCAGAAAGATTTTGCTCTACTGGAGATCAGTGTCTATTGCCATTTGCAGAGCACACCCCTGCTTCTTTCCTGTACATAATTTTTAAAAGATTCCTGGAAATGTCACGTACCAGAAGCCCACTTTTTTCCCACCACAGAAGATTCCAGGAGATATCTCCCCTTAATTTTGTACATAGAATCATAGGGTTAGAAGGGACCTCGTGAGGTCATCTAGCCCAACCCCCTGCTAAAAAGCAAGATGACTCCCACTAAATCATCCCACACAGGGTTTTGTCTAACTGGGCTTTAGTTGTTTCCAAAGATGGACATTCTACTACCTCCCTAGGTAACCCATTCCAAGGCTTTGCCACTCTCCTAGTGAGAAAGACTTCCCTAATATCCAACCTCACCCACTCCAGCTGCAACTTGAAACCACTGACCCTGGTTCTGTCCTCTGTTACTACTGAGAACAGTCTAGCTCCCTCCTGTTTGGAGTACCCCTTCAAGTAGTTGAAGGCTGCTACCAAATCCCCCCTCAGTCTTCTCTTCTGCAGGCTAAATGCTTACTTCTGTCTCTCCTCGTTAGTCATGTGCCCCCAACCCCTAATAATTTTTGTTGTCCTCTGCTGGACTCTTTCAAATTTGCCAACATCCCTTCTGTAGTTCAGAGCCCAAAACTGCACTCAGTATTCCAGATGTGGCCTCACCAGCATGGAGTAGAGGGGAATGATCACATCCGTCAATCTGCTGGCAAAATTCCTGCGGATGCAGCCCAATATGTCATTGGCCATTTTGGCAACAAGACCGCATTGTTGACTCATATTCAGCTTCCCATCCACCATAATGCCCAGGTCCTTTTCTACAAAGTGCTGCTACTTAGCTGATCAGTTCCCAGGCTGTAGTAATACACTGGATTTTTCTGTCCAAGGTGTAGGACTTTGCACTTGTCCTTCTTGAACCTCATGAGATTTTGTTTGGCCCAATGCTCCAATTTGTCTAGGTGTCCCTGAATCCTATCCCTGCCCCCCCCCCTCCAGCGTGTTTACCATTCCCCCCAGCTTGGTGTCATCCAAGAATTTACTGAATGTGCAGTCTGTCCCATCATCCAGATCATTAATGAAGATGTTGAACAGAACTGCCCCAGGACCAATCCCTGGGGCGCTCCACTAGTTACTGGTTGCCAACTAGACATTGAGTCATTGATCCCTATATGCTGAGCTTGACGATCTAGCCAGCTTTCTATCCACCTTGTGGACCATTCATCCAAACCGTACTTTCTGAATTTGTTGACAAGAACATGGCAGGAAACCACATCAAACGCTTTGCTAAAGTTGAGGTATATCACATTGATGGCTATTCCCGCATCCACCTATCCATCATCTCATCATAGAAGACAATCAGTTTGGCCAGGCACAGTTTGTGCTTGGTGAATCCATGCTGACTGTTCCTGACTACATTATTTTCCTCCAAGTGTTTCAGAATGGATTCTTTGAGGACCTGCTCCATGATTTTTCCAGGGATTGAGGTGAGGTTGATTGGTCTGTAGTTCCCTTGGTCCTCCTTTTTCCCTTTCTTGAAGATAGATATTATATTTGCCCTTTTCCAATCATCTCGGACCTCCCATGATTACTATGAGTTTTCAAAGATAATGGCTAGTGGCTCTGCCATCACATCATTCAACTCCCCTCAGCACCCTCAGATGCAGTTCATCTGGCCCCATAGACTTATGCACATTCAACTTCACTAAGTAGTCCCTAGCCTGACCTTCCATCACTGAGGACTACTCTCCTTCTCTCCATTCTGTGTTACCCAGTGCAATAGCCTGGGAGCTGACCCTGCCTGTGAAGACTGAGGTAAAAAAAGCATTGAGTTCTTCAGTCTTTTCCATATTATTTACTATGAGGATACCTGCCCCATTCTGTAAGGAACCTACACCATCCCTGGTCCTCTTCTTGTTATTGACATACTTGCAGAACCCTTCCAGTTATTCTTCACATCCCTTGCTACCTGCAACTCCAATTGCCCTTTGGCCTTTCTGATTTTATCCCTGCAAGCCCAAGCGATATCTTTACATTCTTTATATTGGGTTAGTCCTGTTTAAGTTATGCCGTTGACTGCAGTGATGACAGGATCATGTCTAGCTTCCAGAGATAGAACTAAATTCTCTTTTGTTCTTATGCTGGTCTGGGAACTTTAAATCCCTGTTTCACTCCAATCTACATAAAGGTTTTATGGATAGAAATTACAGTCCAAACCTGTCCCCAGGTTTCCTTAATACAGCTTTCCGCTTTGATCTGTTTATCTCTCTTTAATCATGAAGTCAGAATGAGCATCACCATGCTCGAATATTGTGTACCTTTGCACGACTTTCCCACAGCCTAGTGAAGAAAATTCTTGGCTACTTGCCAACTTTACATAGGTGCTCTAACAAAAGGGAGCAGCTATGTCTCTGTTGTTTTGAATTTTTAGTTTTCATCTTTGATACTTGCCTAACTGACTGCAACTCTTCTGTTCAATTTATAGAAGTGTTTGTAATCCAAAACTGTGTGCGTTAACTACAAAAGGAATCCACTGTCTATATGCAGTCATTTTGTTTCACTAAATTTGAGAAGGATTTTTGCAGCGTATGGTGCATTTAGCCTCATTAAATAACTATACAATAGACCAAAAGGATCCAGCTTCAGTCCATAATATGAGTGATAAACAGTTTTTAAAATATGGCCTAATTAAATAATTACTGAGTAGACCACAACAATTCTGATCTGTCATGTAGCTAATGCAGAGTTTTCAAAAACTACCTAATTAAAGTAATTACCCAATAGAATTGATGGCTCTAAATGTGCTACTTATTCTCTTCAAGTACTTGGTGCTTGGATTAAAATAACCTGACTACATAATTTCTTAAAGGAGCTACTCTGATCTACCTGTAAATAATGTGCCTCTGTCTTCTCTCATTTTTTCTGCTTTTACACTCATATAAGTTCACATACTTTCTTTGGAGTTACTCTTGCCATACATTGGGTCAGGGTATATGTTCTTTGATTCCCCCAGGGAAACAACAGAAACAATCTAGTCCAATATGATCTTACCTTTGTTTGTTTTCCATTTTTAACTTATAACACTGTTCACTTTCTCTCTCTCTTCACTTTCAATAACTACATTGCCATGTTAGCCTAGTTCAGCAAAACAAACAAGAAGTTCTGTGGCATTTTTAAAGATTAACAAATTTATGTATTGCATGAGCTTTCATGGGAGAACATCCCACTTCATCAAATGTTTGAAGATGATGATCCCATTCTGTAAATTCTCTATCTTCAAGCATCTGATGAAGTGCAATTTTCTCCCACGAAAGCTCATGAGATAAATAAAATGGTTAGTCTTTAAAAGTGCCACAGGACTCCTTGTTTGTTTCACCTTAACAGTGACTCACTTAGGACAGAGAAACACTTTTAGCTGACTGTCTCACTGGGAAGCTGTCTGAGCTAGGAATAGGTTTCTTGTATTTTTTGCCCTGTTAATGCACAAATGAATCTGTGCATGTAAATGCCACAATTTTTAAATGTGGGTGCACTTTGGTGGAGACTTTTGGTGTTACCTGGGGGGGTGAGGTTTAAAATTCTCAGAAAGCAACTAAGTGACTTAGAAGTCCAAATTTGATTTTGGAATTCAGGTGCTGGACAAAAATTTTCAGATGAATATTTTAGCTTTACATAGATGCTTTGGCTAGGAAGGAGATCTAATGGCTGGTGACTTCTGGAAGATTGGGTGCTTTGTTTAATTTGCTTCATTTTTCACTATGTAAGATAATGGATGACCAGAAGATTCTTAATACAAATACTATTAACAAGGAGGAAGGAATGTAAGCCCAAATAGGGAAATAACAGACTAAAGAATATTTAGGTAAGTTAGATGTACTCATGCAGGACCTGATGAAATTCACTTGAGAGTAGTTAAGGAACAAGCTGAAATAATCTCGGAACCATTAAAAGTTATTTTCAAGAACTCACAGAAGATAGGTCAGGTCCCAGAGGACTGGAGAAGGGCAAACATAGTACCTATCTTTTAAAAAGGGAACAAAGAGGAGCCCAGGAAAGATAGACCAGTCAGCCCAATTTCAATACCTGGAAAGATGCTGGAACAAATTATTGACTGATCTATTTGTAAACACTGAGATTACAATAGGAATATAAGGAATGTCTGGCATAGATTTGTCAAGAACAAATCATGCTAAACGAACCTATTTTCCTTCTTTATAATTTACTGGCCTACTGGATAAGAAAGAAGCCATAGATGTGATATACCTTGATTTTAGTAAGGCTTTTGACACACTCCCACTTGATGTTGTCATGAGTGAAATAGGAAATGCTGTATAGAAGAATTTACTATAAAGTGAATGCTCAACTGGTTTAAAGACTGTATTCAGAGAGTAATTGTCAATGGTTTGCTATCAGTTTGGGTGGGTGTATCTAGTGTCATCACACGGAGGTCAATCCAAAATCTGGTACTAGGCAATGTTTTCATTAATGACATTAATGATATAGGAATGTAAAGTATGCTTATAAAATATACAGATGACATTATGTTGAGAGGGCCCTCAAACACTCTGGAAGATATGATTAGAATTCAAAATGACCTTGACAAATTAGAGAATTGGTGTGAATGCAACAAGATAAAATTCAGTTAAGATATGTACAAATGACTTCACTTAAGAATGAAAATTCAAAGGCACAGCTACAAAATAGGAAATAACTGGCTAGGTGGTAGCACTGCTGAAAAAAATATCTGGGTTTTATAATGGATCACACATTGAATATGTGCTAACAATACTGTTGCAAAGAAGGCTAATGTCATTCTTGGATATACTGACAAGAGTATTGTATGTATGACATGGAATTCCCTGGTTTAGTCACCTGGAATACTGCACCCAGTACTCAGTGCCAAATTTTAGGAGAGATGTAGCCAAATTGGCAAAAGTCCAGAGCAGAGCAACAAAAATGATCAAAGGTCTAGTAAGCCTGACTTGTGATGAATGCTTAAAAAAGCTGGGCATGTTTAGCCCTGAGACAAGAAGACTGAGTGGGGACCTGATAACAGTCTTCAGATAAACTAAGGGCTCTTATAAAGAGGATAGTGACAATTGTTCTGTGTCCACTGAAGAGAACACAGGGTGTTAGGAGTTTAGTCTTCAGCAAGGGAGATTTGGGTTAAATAGTAGCAATTTTTTTCCAACTATAAGGGTAGTTAAGCACCAGAATAAGCTTCCAAATGAAGTTGTGGAATCCTCATCACTGGAGATTTTTAAGAACAGCTGAGAAAAACACCTGCCAGGGATGATCTAGGTTTACTTAATCCAGTAGACTGGACTTGAGGACTTCTCAATGTCCGTTCCAGCTCCACATTTTTGATTCTATGATTTTTTAGTGAAAAAATGCCTGGCCTGATTGATCAAAACAATTTGCAAATTCACCTTGAATTTGCCAGTTTCAGATGGAAAAAAAAAATTGCTTTTCATTTTTTTTCCCAAAAAGTCAAACTATTTTTAGAACAATTTTGTAATAAACATTTTGACTATTTGTTGAGATATTTTAAGAATTTTAGTTAGATTAAGTTAAACAAACACACCCCTCCCAAATCTTTAAAAACCATCAAACTGAGAAGAAAAAACAAAATTAGTTTATTTCAAACTTTCTTAGACCACCAAATATCTGTATGTCTGTCTATTTGTTTGTTTGCCTGTTGAAAAGCCTCCAGCAGCAGGAGGCAGCGAGACACTACACTGCTAAAAATAGCTTTGTAGATGTGGGAGGAACTGCTGGGCATGTAGAGAGCCACAAAGGGCGTTTAACTGAGGGTTCTGGCCTGACTGCCAGCTTGCCCACATGGGGGGCAAAGGTGGGAATTACCCAGGGTCCTGTGATTTTAAAAGGGCCTGGGCCATGGATGGCAGAAGAAGTTTCCTCTTGGGGAGGCTAGTTCCCTGTCCAGTCTCTTCTGCCCATGACCTTGCCCAAACTCCACCCCTACTCAGCCCATTCACCACTGTATCCCTCCTTCCCCCACACCTTGCATGTCCCTCCTCTTCTCTTCCACACCCCCATTCCTTGCCCACCTCCACTACTGTCACTGGCCACATTTGTCTCTGGTCTCTCCTCCCACCGCTGTTCCTCCTGTCTCTCTTCAGCCCCATCTGAACTCAGCCTCTCCACCTCCTTGGCTGTCGCTCACTGCTTGAAGGAAGAGTGGAATAGAGAAGAGGGACCAAGTGTCATTGGGAAGAGATGCAGTGACAAGCGGATCAAATGGTAAGGACCTGGGGCCTGGTCTGGAGTAGGGGGGAAGTGTGGCAGGGCTAGCCTCCCAAGGGGAAGTTTCACCCTTATTTGTAAACCTCAGACATCCCTTTCAAAGATAATGGGGGCCCTAGACTGTTCTGCTCTGGAGCCTGGAATTGCTGGCAGGTCTATGCGTCTCACTGTCTTTGACTAAGCAGTGTCTCACCACATACTGCTTTTTATACCCAGGTGAGCTGGGCACACAGTGTCTATAATCTACACATCATTGTAAATGTTGTCATATTTTATAACAGTGGTCATCAAACTTCTTTCTTGGGGAGCCAGCTTCGGGTCCTTCTGCCATGCGGTGACCCTCTGCTATGGTGGAGGGAATGGGCCGCCATCCCTCTGATCAACACAGGCCATAGGGGAACAAGGGGCAGCCTGGCCCAGGATCGGCACCAGCCGGCAGGGGAGTGAGGGGCAGCCATCCCCCCTCCCAGAAGTAGTGCCAGCTAGTGGGAAAGCAAGGGGCAGCCCCCCTCCGCCCCTGGAAGCAGTGTGGGCCGGCAGGGGTGCAGCACATGTGCTGTGACCCAGTCCCTTTGGGTCTGCAATCCAGTACTAGGTTGCGACCTGTACTTTGACAACCACTGCTTTATAAGGCTCTTATTATTCATTGCTCTGTTTCTGTCACCAGAATGGAGTTAGTAGCACAGGGTTATTATAATGATCTAATTGCCTTTGCAAACATAATGTGAACTCACCAAACAGTCATCTAGCCATGGCAGAGTGAAATCCCTAGTTTTTATAATGGCATCAGTTCTGCTGCTGGGAACAATGAAAGACATCTCAAGTAATCCTAAACTATTCATATAATTTCCCAATAGTTTTCAGTTAGCAATGGAGCTAACAGATTTCTGAAAAGCCAACAGAATGTTATGAGCAGAGCTGTAACTAGGGCGGGGCGAATGGGGCAAAGCCCCAGGTGCCGAATTGTAGTGGGCACCGCATGGCCGGCAGCCGCAGCCCCTACCTGGCCCCGCAGGCACATTCCTCTCTGGGTACCAGGCTGGGGTTGGGGCTAGGGCTGGAGCTACGGACGGATTGGGCCCCGGGCACGATGAGGGCTGGGTCAGGCGAGGGCACATCTGGGGCTGCTTGCCTCAGTTGCCAAAACTCCTATTTACAGCCCTGGATGTGAGCTCTGAAACACAAACAAAAACAGGTCCATTAAATCATTAAGTCAATTTCCAGGATTTTTCCTTTTCTTAAGATGATCCCAAATGACAATGTACCAAAAGAAAGTTTCACTTTAATCTGGGAACAAAACACTTTAGTTAATGCAAAGCTTATCCATCCTTGTTTTTAGTATAACTGCTCATGAAGTGATAAAAATACAGTGCAAGAAATCTTAAAACATTCATACTTCACAGACCGCCGAAAAAAAAAAAGTGCATCAAGGTATGATCCTCGTTTGTCTTATCTTACATACGCCTCTAGACAAAGGAAGAAACAATCCAGCTTTTCCCCCAAAAGACCAACCTTCACTTTACTGTCTAACACTAATGTCTCTAGGATTTATTTATCCATTCACTCAATTATTAATTATTATTTTATTTTAGAGTCTAAGAGATCTGACAATGGAGCAGGGCCAAATTGCACTAGGCACTACACAGTATTATAGCCTCCTGCATGGTCTCTGAGTACCTTTCAGAGTTAAGACAAATGCTATAACTTCTGTCCTGCTTTCATTCATTGGTGAGTCTTGTTTTAAAGAATTTAGGAAAAAAATGGTATGCATTTGTTATTTTAAATTGTAGAAGCCTGTGTGGCACAAGTGCAATGCATACTCTTCCTTTGCTTGCATTCTGGTGAGGCTAGCACCAAGATCCTAATTCAGCAAAAGCAGTAAAGCAGTAATACAGAGGGGCCTCTAGCCATAGACAGATGAAGCAACTGCTTAGAGCAGCGAATTTGGGGGCACTTACCTAAGACTGCACATTTGGCCTGGTCTCTCCCCAGGAAGATAGAAAGTAGACAGATCAATCCTCCCCCTTTAAGCCAATACAGAGGGGGATGTTACAGTGAAGTTTTACTTATCACCACAGGATATCTTGAGTGTCCTCTGTACCTTTAAGTGCATGCGTATTCACATTGAATTCAACTGTCCTCCTCATATTAAGCTTGTGCTTAAGGGCATTTTTGGACTGAAACCAAAATTTGCCCCCATACCTGAACTCCTGGAATTCTTGATTGGTTTCTGTGGGCAGGGAGTCAGAAAATAGAAGGGGGGACAGCATTTTTCATGGCTGAGTTTGCATTCTATGAACTTTCTTTGTTTTGCCCATTGGTTCCTCTCCCTGGGGCCATATGATGTCAGCTGGCAGAGACAACATTCCTCACATTCCTCATCTTTAGGGCTAATCTATACTTAAACTTACAGCAGTCCATCTGTATCAGTACAGTACCCTCCCACTGACAGCACTTTACACATAAGCATTTATGACAGAAAAATTTAGGTCACTCAGAGGGGTGTTTTTTTCACATCCCTCAGTGACAAAAGTTTTGCTAGCTCAAGTGCTCGTGTAGACAAGAGCAGAGTCAGTCCCCTCCCTCCTTTTGTTGGTTCTGTATCCTTTGTTTATGTGGGTTAGGCTATTCTCCACTCCCTTGTACTTTGTGTGTTTCTTTACAGCCTTGCAAAGTGGCTGTAAAATGTCACAGAATAAGAGCAGTTTATATACATTTTGCACGCATCCAGATAAATACGCAAGGTGAGAGATTGTGTAAAACCAGTCCCAAAACCTTTACTTACGTTAAAGTGATTTTGGATTCTGATTTCAATCGCTTCTTTAGACACACAAATGTTATTCTTCAGCACTGTAGATATATAGAGTGCTTTACATTGCTTATTGCAAATAAAGAAATCAGGTTAGTAAGATAATAGTTTTCACTGGACCAACTTCCGTGGGTGAGACAGATAAGCTTTCAAACTTACATAGAAGTGTGGCGGACCAGTAAGATACATGTGATAAATAAATGTGTTAGTCTTTAAAGGTGCCATCAGACTCCTTGTTTTACTTCACCATCAGGCTGTAACTACCTATTACAGCATCCAAGGCAAGCAGCCCCAAAGGTGTCCTTCCCCGATCTGGGCCCCAGTTCAGCCTGGGACCTGATCAGGACCCACCTGCCGCTGAAAGGTGAGCCCCAGGCAGGGTCAGAAGCTGCAGAAATTTTAGAGGGTGCAGGGGACAGATCCTATTCCCCACAGCAGCTGGAGGCGGATCCGGGTTCTTGGGTGCAGCAAGGACCCGGATTTGTCCCCAGGTGCCGCGGGGAGCCCAATCTGTCCCCTGCACCCTCTAAAATTCGGCACCCGGGGCTTTGCCCCTCTTGCCCCAGTCAAGTTACAGCCCTGCCTCACCATCTCGTCTTTCAGTAATAACCCAGGGCTATCACATTAGTATGAAATTATAACACAGTCCTTGTCCCCAAAATGCTTACAGTTCACATGATTGAAACAGAGCTGATTTTGCAGAGAGGTGTAATAATTGAGGAATGAGCATGGGAAACTGAACTGGAAAATCACATGTGCTGAGTATTATAAAATACAGGGCAAAATATTAGTCTCATTGTAGTGAATGGCAAAGCTTCAATTGACCACAAGAAGGCCAAAATTTCACAGATAGGATGCAATGTGTGTTAAGATTTAGAACTAATTTTCAGAATATGATTCTCCATTCACTTATCAAAATCCTCAGGAAAAATATACATCTGAGATCCCTTTGTCTCTATCAAACTGAGAGAGAGCTCTAGGGACTGCATATCAAAGAAAATAACACAACATAGTAGGTCATTTTTCTTCCCTTTCTCAAGTCACACCCACAGTCACACTGGCATAATCTACAAATTAAGTAACTGTACTGCTGAAATTCAGTGGAAGATTGTCATCTACATTGTTATCCACACTGGTGGAGCTGCTAGCTAAAGGACAGACAATTTAGGACTTCAGTTATGCTGCTTCTTCTTTTGCTCTGGGGAAAGAAGCTCTTGAGTCATTTTCTCAGTCTTGTAGCTACTTGTCTTTTAATTTATGAGTATTCATGCAAAACATGGAAGCTAGTTAGCTATGAGCATAGGCAGAAACAAAGTCTGTGTGAATATTCTATGGAAACACTGAGGAATAAAGAGTTTCTCCCAAGCAAACTCGAAGAAGAAGGGATGAATACTAGTGTGGATAGGTCACCAGTAGATGGGCATTAAGAACTTCAAGTTCTTTGATTTTTTTCCCCCACCAGTTAGAAAGTAAAAGATTTTGGTTGAGAAAGAGTTTGATTCGAATTCCTTGATTTCATTTGCACACCAAAGATTTGGCCCATCTTTTCATGAGAAAAACATATTTTGAGATACTTCACAGATGGCAAAAACATGGCCTAAGGTAAAGAGTATACAAGATGCAATTCTGGGTGCCTTTATGTTTTAAACAAAGATACTCATAATTCAGCAGGAGTGTACCTAGTGGAGTCCAATAAGGATTGGTTCTTGGCCCAACACTATTTAATATTTATATCAATGAAGAAAACATAAAGCCATCACTGACAAAGTTTGCAGATGACACATGAAGTCAGGGAAGAGAGCAGTAATGAAGAAGCCAGGTTACCATTATAGAGCAATCTGAACTGATTTGTAAGTTAGGCATAATCAAGCAATGCCATCTGAAGTATAGTCAAATATAAGGATACCTCTAGGAACAAATAAGTTCAGCCACACTTAGAAGATTCTATCATAGGAAGCAATGACTCCAAAAAAAAAAAAAGATTTGGGGCTTTTGGTGCGGAATATGAACTCCCGTAGAGAAACTGTAGTCAAAAGATCTAATATATTTTTGGAGTCATAAATAGGTAAATATCTAGTACGAGCAGTCTAATTACCTCCATGTGGATGCTGCTGGCATTAACTAAAAGGTATCTTGTTTATATTAACATAATATTGCTTGAAAAAGGACTATGTTAACATGAACAACAAGGCAACTTTTAGTTTATGCCTACAGTGTCCACACATGGCAATTTGTTCACAATACGTCAGTGTGTTATGCAGCTCATCACTGTGTAATCCACAGTGTGGCGTATTGTAGATCAGTGTTTCCCAACCAGTGTGTCAGGGCACACAGGTGTGCCGTCAGGCCTAAGTAGATATGCCACAAATTGTTTTGAAAAAACTACTTAAAGAGGTCTGAATTGGCTCATTGGCTCATGAATTTTAATGAGTTCATTTGGAAACTATATAGTGATGGGCCTCAAATTAATTAAAGGCACCAGGGTGTGCCACAGCAGAGAAAATGTTGGGAACCACTGAGGTAGACAAGCACTTACCATCTTTAGGCATGTCTACACTGCAGTTACAAACCTGCAACTCGGCCATGTCAGGCTTGGGGTACGGGTTAACGTGTTGCTTTAATTTGGTGTTGATGTTTGAGCTAAACCTAGCACAGAAGTGTCAAACATGCAGCCCATGGGCCTTTGGTGACCTGTGATCTGCTCTGCTGTGGCCTGCACTGGTTCGGTGATGGGGGTGGAGGGCAAGTTCCCAGCTGCCAAGCCAGTCTCCCCAATGCCAGATTTCATGGGCTCTGGCCCCTGCCCCAATCTGCCATGGTGGCAGCCAGCCTGGGGCAGGGCACTGGAGGGGGCTGGGGTTGGCACTGGCAAGGCCAGGGGCCACCTTTTATGTTGCTCTCACCCTGCCCCTAGGCTGGAGGGACAGGGCAGGCTTGCACATAGCTGCTGTGCTCTATGGCCATCCAGGTAGTCTCCAGCACTGTCTTGGAAGGTGCCATGGGGGTGATTGGAGTGCCCAACCCAGGGCCCAGTCAGGCCAGGCCTGGCATGAGCAATATTTTGGGGCCAGGCAGCCCTGAGTCTTGAGGGAGCAGGGATAAGAGTGAGAGATGGGTGGCCTGGGACAGTGGGGGCAAGAGTGGTTTATTTGTATAAATGCATGAGGTTTATTTTTTCTCACATCAGTTTGTGGCCTGCCAGACCAAATTGCTGACCAAGGGCATCACTGCCACTGGGCCCGCGGGGGCTGCAGCCACCCCACATCTCTGGCCCAGCTCCAGCAGCGGCTGAGGCCGGATTGGACCTGCTGGGGCTTCCTGCCACTGTCCGACGCAGATCCAGCTCCTGCCACTGCCAGCCAGCGGCTGGTGGCCCCAGCGGTGCCAATCCGGCTCCAGCTGCTGCCTGCCAGCCAACAGCAAACACCCTGGACTCAGATTTGGCTCCTGCTGTTTGCCGCTGGCCAGCAGACAATGGCTGAAGTTGGATGGGGCCCAGCTGGGACACTTGCTGCTGGCCAGTAGTGGCAGGCGCTGGATCCAAGCCTAGGCAGGAGCCTGATCTGAGCTGGCAAGAAACAGGCAGCCTGAGTGGTCGCCATCGGGCTCCATCCGCTGCCTTCTGGCCGGCAGCAAATGCACAAACCGGATCCAAGCCTGGGCTATTTGCCTCTGGCTGTCAGGCAGCAGAAGGTGGCAGATCGGGCCCTGGTGCCAGATTGGTCTCCAGGAGCGGGGCTGCACGGCAGGGAGTGGGACCCAGATTATGATATTTTTTTTTAGGAGAGCAATGCCCTTATTGCTGAAAGAAATGGTCCCCAAGGCTAAATGACTTTGACACTCCTGGACTAGACCATGGGTTCTGGGACCCTCTGTATCATCCCTCCTCACACAGTGTCCTATAGCTTGGCTCCAGCCTTATCCCAAATGGTCACAATCAGCAATTAAACTCTCCTTAGCCCGAACCTCATGAGCCCACATAGATGACGTAGGCCAGACACAGGTTTTTAATTGCAGTGTGAGAGCTGCACTTCTGAGTTATCAGTGAGGTGTGACCACAAACTGTTTCATATTATGGAAACGAAGAATGATTCCTGATAAGGAAGCAATGCAGCCTTTTGCTGGACAAAGTCCAGGTGCACTGAGATAACCCACTTGCAAACAGTATTTGTGGGAGGGGACTCAGCCACAGACGGTGAAAGTCTAGGGAACATTAGTATCATAGTGATACGTTTGCGAGCCTCATTGTGCTGAATATTTCCTCCTTAAATTTATGGCAGTTTCAGTCATCCATTCAGGGAGCAAAACAATAACATGTGATTTAGGTCACCATAACATCATAAAGTGAACAGTTCACTTACAACCTAACGTGCTTCCAGGGGTCAATGAACAATTTTGAATAACAAGCTAATCTGTTTTAAAAAACCCTGTCAGTTAGTAGATAATTTGCAAATGTGAAAAGGAGAGAAATAAATCAAATAAATAATTCACTGTAAACTGCTCTCCCAGTGCTCTCTTTTTTCATCCAGCAGACTACGAAATCAACCATTGACTTTCTGGGCATTTTATTAGTATGTGGAAGACTTACTGTAGAAAGCAAGTCCACTAGGGAAGCATTTTCTTTTACTAGCAATCTGTGAATGATACTGAAATATGGCCTTTTACTATCAAAATATTAATGTCTTCATCTCAAGGAAGAATTTCAATTCTAAACCACAGATGAAAATTGGATGTCATTTTTCTTTGCACTTTGTGTATATGGAGGTTTCATAACGACCTTATAATTCTAGGTTTTACATGCACCTTGTGCTATATTACATGATATCCGAAGGTATTATATTTCATAAGGCTATTGTAGGATTTTTGCCATGTGTAATGAAAACTGTAACCTTAATATGATTTATATCTATCAGCAACATCTTTCTTTTTCTCTAACAGCTAGACAAGGATAGTGTGCAAAGAGAATTCAAATGTACAGTGGTGTTGGAAAGAAACTGCTATGCAAGTTTTCTCACCAAAGGCAAGCTTGCAATACTGTTACTCCCAGGGAGTAGTACTCTATATTCCAAGCATATCACCAGGGATTTGACAGAGACTGTCCATAAAATTAGGTACTGCTCAACCTGAATAGGGATGTCAGGATCTGGCCCCAAGGCAACACGATGTGTCAGATTTTCCGCTGGTGTACCTGACCACAGCTCTATTGGTTTCCACGAAGCTACATAGACTTTTGTTAGCTGAAGATCTGGGACAATTAAAAAGATGGAACTATTGCTTTATTTGAGTTGTTACTTTCATGACAGTACATGGAACCTTTCATAAACATCAAGGAGGAAGTAAAACATGAAGTAAAATTTTCCTCCTGAAGAACAGCTCTTATTTTTTTAAGTTTTAGTCTATAACTTCATTTTCTCCTGCAGAGAATACTTACTGAGAGAGAGAGAGAAACTCAAACCATAAATTTCGGATGCAGTTCCAAATCTAAGGTGTTTGAATCCTGGATTTTGGTTTGGGCTCCTCTCTTCTAACTACCCATTGAGGGAAAGTGGAATAGGTAAGAGTGAAAAAGATAGGGGATGGTGAAAGAGAGTGTGATAGAGCAGCCCTGTATGTGTGGGACAAGGAAAGTACAGGGCAAGACAACTGTGGCAGCAAGTGGGATGTGTGCTTGTTAAGGTTGCCAACAGTCCCTTACTACACCAGACAACCATTTTTGTTTTTTTTTCCCCCTCACTCTGTACAAGATCAAGAATTGCTGAGTGCTGCAAAAAGCAGAAAGAAATACACCTCACAAAGGTAGGAGTACTGCTTGTTATTCTTATTTTATTTGTATGTATTTATTGATGTTTATGATAATAATCGTTAATATTAATACCAGAAGGAGGAGTGGGGCAGGGATTCAAAGAAAACAGTTTCTTCTTTTTGAAATACAACAGTGTCAACCCTAAACTGAGTAGGTTGAGCCATGAGTGATAGATCTTATCTTGCAAAAATTCTCATGACTTGTAATGATTAAGGCCTAGTCTATATATACAGCGGCAGTCAAGAGCAGATACGCAAAGCACATAAAATACCTTGCGTATCTGCTGAGGACTTACTAAGTCACTGTTACACACTAGAGTAAGCCAACCACAAGGCATTTGCTTTGCTTTCAGCAACTCCAGTTCCAGGGCTCAAGTTGCTATGGCAACTTCCAGAGTGATCTGGTGGGTTTATATTCACCACTGAATTGCGCCTGGAAGATCATGCTGATGGTGGCGATTTTGCCTCCATCAGTATAGACATACCCTAAGTTACGTGTACAGAAGTGCATGATCCCCACCCACACATACAAGTGAAGAGACTCGTTGATGCTAGCTGAGACAGAGCAGGGAGTCAGGGTTTTTCTTTCCAGTGTCTAGGCAGAACTTTATCAAAAAACATTAGCACTACCAGTGTGCATTTCTTCAGGAATGCTGGAGATGACTTTTCCAAGTGTAACTTGGCTCAAAAGTGAAGGAGAGACTCTTTACAAATGAGAGGGAAAAGCTCATTAGAGAATCAATCGAGAAGGGCTAGAAATATGATTACTGTATTTTTCGTGCACATATTTAACTGACCATAATGAAGAAAACAGGAATAAAAGAAACATTATAAAAAGCACCTAATATAATTGGAGGGGTCTCAAATGTGGAAAATTAAGATCCCGACAAAGAAGATCCCAAAAGTTAATGGTGTTTGGATACAGCTTTGTGGCTTGGCCCATTATAGGTCCCAGTTTAGGAAAGCACATGCTTAAATTCAAACATGTCCCTGAGTCCAGTGGCATCGCTGGCACTGGGCATAGGGGGCTCGAGCCCCAAGTCCCAATGCCAGTGCCCTGGGCCCACTCCTGGGCCGCCTGTGGCCGAGGCTGTCTTCCCCAGCGCCCTTGCTGACTGGGGGTACTGAGCCAAGCCACCTATGGTGGCAGATGACTTCCCCATCCCCATCCCTGGCTGGGGGTCTGGAGCTGGGCTGCCAGTGGCAGGAGCCTGATCTGGGCCCTGAATCAGGACCAAGGAGAGCCTTTTCCTGGGCCCCTGTCACCCTGCCTGAGTCCCATTAGCGTTAATGGACTTTAAGTAACACAGGAAACTAAGTTATGATCCAAGCTTTCAGGAGTTAAAAAGAAGAGTAATGATTGTAAAATCTTGTAATTAGCACACTGTCTAAGCCCATCAGTGTGGGAGTCAAAAAAAAAAAAAAGAAAAAAAGAAAACAACATTAATATTAACACTCCAACAGTAACATTCTGTAGCACTGAGATTTTAGGTCAACCTCATTTTGAAAGGATAAATAAAGAATTGCAGTGCCAAATCATTTTGTGAAAACATGCTGCAATACAACAGTGCTTTAAAAAAATTGCATCCTGAGAAATAACAACAAAAATCTTTCTTTGTGAGTCCATAGAAGCTATGTTTAATTCATCATCAATTTCTCTTCCCCCATTTAATCAATGAAAATTGATGCTTTCTGTGGATTGAAATGCCTTCCTTATTCAGGACTAATTCACGTCTCTCCCAAAATCAGTATGGAAATGGCACTGAGATGCTATACCCCACTAGTGCACCTGCATACTAGAACACACATGAACACTTCACGCTCAACTTTGAGACTACTCAAGCTTTCAGATTATGCAGGTGCTAAACTTCTTTACTGGACCAGGGCCCTGTTCTACAAAACAGAGATGTGACATTATTTTTTCCTGTGGGTCAGTTCTGAAAAGTGAATTTTTAAGAGATAAAGTCTGCTTGGGTTTTATTTTAAAGTTTTTTACTGCCACTTTATTCACATATTTGCATAAAAGCAGTAGTGTGAAGTTTCAGAGTCCACAACTAGTGTCAGAAGTCAAATAGAGCTGGAAATGAGTTTTAGCATTGTGTTAACTCTCTTTCACAAGTATTATGAATGAATTATCTCTTGATCAAAGATTAAACAACTGTTGTCAGTTCCCCCTTTCCAGGGAACTAGGCACAACAGTAAAACAACCATAATGGAGAGAACTTAAGAAAAATAATAAACCACAAGCACCAGCAAACTAGAGATAACAAATGAAAAAGAGATAAATATATGAAAATTTTACAAAGTGCCAGGTAAACTCATTCCTGATAGAGATAATACAAACTCAGCTTTTTTCAACAAATTTTAGCTAACAGTAGAATAGGATGGCTCTTAATATGATTTCTGCTGGTGTAAAACCTGAGTAATTCTGTTGAAATCAATGGATTTCCTTCAAATTCAGACTGGGGTATTAAAGATTAGGATGTAGCACAATATCTCTGGGAAACGTCATCAAAGAATGCAAGCACATTCTTACCTGCAGTTATGTTGTAAAACATCCGTATTTCAGAATTCAGTTCATTTAGTTATGCCCAAGCAGACACAAGTGTCCCTCAAGACAAGAATTTTCATAGGACCACTATGTCCAGTGAAACTGGAGGGTGCCCTGTTTTATATGTAGGCTATCTACAAAGGGAAAATGACCAACACAACAATACTGAAAACTTATTCCAAAATACAGTCACTTTTATTCCGTTCACTGTCCACACAAGGAGCTAGAGTAGAAAAGCAAGAGCAAAATAAGAATTTCACTGTGGCCATGATTCTTAATTTCCCTCTGTAGACAAGTCCAAAAAAGAAATGAAAGATTTAAAGCATTTATTACTGTGCCTTAAGGGAAAAAAAGCAATATATTTGCAAAAGTGATCTCTCAAACAAGAGAGATAAGGTGGGTGAGGAAGAATTTCTGTTGGTGGGAGATGAACTTCAGAGGTTATACAGGTCTCTTCTTCAGGCCAAGCTCTGCTAAGCTCAAAAGCCTTGGTGACATATGTAAGAGGTTGGGGGCACTAAGCCTCCCCCGAAAAGTGTGGCCATGCAAGGGGGGAAATACCTTGAGCGTGGCATGTGGTAATCTACCTTTGGAGGGGTGCCAACTTGCCACCTTTGGAGTGCTGGAACTGCCATAGGGAACGGGGAGACACCTATGCCTAGATTGTGGCGCCATCTGTGTTTTGCCTGACCAATCCACCACCGCTACCTGGTCTCTTCCCCTGAGGCCCCACCATTACTTCTCTTCCCACCCTACTCTGCCTCTTCCCCTGAGACTCCTTTACCTGCCACTTGTTTCTATCCACAGCAGTGGGGGTAGCGGGGCTCAGGAGAAGAGATGGAAAGGAGTGTGGACTGTGGGAGGTCTTGAGGGAGGGGACAGAGAGGATAAAGGGCCACAAGGGCGTGCCTCGGAGAAAGAGGAAGAAACGATGGGCACAGGCTTGGAAGATGGCGTTGAGTTAGGGCTGGAACTAGGTATTTTGGTGCCTGGGACAGGCAGCATGAAACGTACCCTCAAAGCAACTTTGTAATTCATGATGTGAAAATAATATAAGAAGCAATTGAGACCAAATACAAACTTATTAGTTATATGTTTAATTCTCTTTATACAAATGTACAACATTAAATGTAATATATTAAATGAAAAAAAGATGTCACTTTATAGGTCATTTAAAAAACTCGACTTCAATGTCAACCATGGCCAGAAAGTGTCTCACTGACAACTCCTTGCTGGTGAGTTCAATTTGTAATCCTGCTTATTTGACTCTGCACCCCCTTGCCAAGGCTCTTCTGGCAGCAATAGAAACCACACACATGGAGTTCAAAAGGATTAGAAGGTGAGAAAGGGGCAGTGTGGAAGAGGAAGAAGAGAAGCCCTGTTAATCAGATAGGAAGAGAACATTGCTAGAAGATTAAAAGTCATCTTCTGGTTAAGAGGCACAAGTGATGAAATATCCTTCCTAGGAGAAAACTGGGCATGAGCACACATTTCTCAGCCCACAGACACACTCAGCTTTTCTCTACGATGCTATACTAAGAGCCTTAGATCCTATGGCACAAACCCCCTCACAAGCAGGGCATACACAGATAGACACTCCACAATTAATTACACACTCTGCACCCACAAAATGACAGGTGCGAACACAACATACCTACACACCAACATCACTAGCAGGCGGGGAGCAAGAGTAGAATATACACATGGAGGAGACACCTTCCCCTTCCTCAGGTACCTACAGCATGTATTCTTTTCCTCTAATGATTCCTGTGATCTGGATTAAAGAGTCTGGAGGATTCCCCGCAAATAGTGTTGCCCCCCCCCCCAACACACCTACAGAAAGTTCTTTGAAGAGTCCAGAGACAAAAACCCACTAAAAACCACATTCCACTGGAAATCTGCACAAATGCCTATAGTATTTTCCCCCCATTTTCAAAGCCAACTTTTCCAATCCCCGTTCTCCTCTAAACCAGTGATAAGGGTCTTTAAAGGCTGGTGCCCAATCTCAGCAGATTCTGAATGGGTGCAGATTGCGTGTGGGGCATTTTGAATTCTCTCCTAATTAACAGGCCCACTTTTTTAGTGAGAGTCCACTGGTTAAGTAAATTGGCCTCTAATGAAGAACAAAGAGCTGCTGTAGCTGTGCATTCTCAGCGCTAACCTCCCATTAACACTCTCACGTCTACAGGACTATATTCTTTGTGCATTTTTCAAAGGGGCAGCCGTGTTAGTCTAATCCAGCAAAAAAAAAAAGGAGCCATGTGGCACTTAAAGACTAATAGATTTATTTTTCTCGTGAGCATTCATGAAAGAAAATCCCACTTTGTCAGATGCTTCGAAGATGGCTTCCTTGGACTTAAGTATCTTTGCAGGCAGAGGACAGGTGATTTTTATAGCCTTCTCCGAAGTATCTGCTCATGAAAAAACACTAGCCCCCATTTTTATGGTACTAAGTGCACATTGTGCTGGAAAACTGGCCCTTTTCTTAAAGTCCCTCTGAACCACACCAAAACATTCCCGTGATACATATGAAAAAGCAGCAGGTCTCTCTGTGTACACACACACACTGTAGATGAAAAAAAGCAAATAAGACTAACAGATTTATTTATCGCATGAGCTTTCATGGGAGAATATCCCACTTTGTCAGATGATGCAGGTTGTAAAATAAACCCGCTATCTATGGGGAAGTGACTTATTCGACTGTGGTAAGTGGACAGCAATAAAACGCTGCAGCTATTTATTTCTTGGAATGTTAGACAAGCAGTCGTGCTATAGAATAATTTTCCCCAAGTGATTTCTCTTTTCACTGTGAGTGTGTCTGCTTCCCCTCCTGCAGACCCTGCTACTGGTCCCTGCTCTCTGGCTGTTGTACACACTTAAAGCACCCTTTAGCTGAAAACTTTGCAGCAATGACTCTCCAAATAAGTGACCTGATCCTGTTGCTCATACCATTACACCAGGCAGCCTCACTCATTGGTTGCAATCCAGCTGTTCCCTTTACACCACATTTGATGCCACCTTTGATCCCCAGCTTCCATAGCTCAGCTACAAGGAAAAGCAGGCTTTAAAAAGTACAGTGGGATGAAAGTAGATCATAAAATATAAAAGCAGGAGATCTGCAAACCAAGGCACAGTAAAATGTGGAGGTTTGAGGCACTCATGCATGCACATACACTGATGATCACAAATTCAGATGGGCATACAATAATAACATCAACACAGTCAATGAAGCCAAGTCAGTACTACTACTGCTCTGTTTCACCACTTGACTGAAATCACACACTAGAGGCATGTGCACCCATGGAATTGTATGCATAGTAATAGTACATGTAGATGTAACAAATTAAAAAATTGGGCCATTTGTAAAAATGATTATTTTAAATTTTTTTACCCTCTAAAATACAGCACCCATGGCAAAGCCACAGTCGCCCCACCCTAATTACAGCCCTGGTTGGAGAGGAGTGGTCGGAGGTCTTAGGAGGGGGGTGGAGAGGAGCAGGCAGGGGAGGCCCTGCAGGCAGAAAGATATGGAGTGGAGGAAGGGTCTCTGAGTTGGGACCACGGTCTGGGCTCCAGTGGTTCCCCCACTTTTAGGGAGTTTCCCGCACTCCAAGTGATCCTTAAATGGAAGATTCGCATGTCACCTGTGTGCGACAGCTTGTCTCACTAATGAACAGAAGTTGGTCCAATAAAAGATATCACCTCAACCACTTGTCTCTGTAATATCTTAGGACTGACAGAGCTACAACACCACATACTCTCTAAAATGTTAGGATCTGCGGTATTACCATGAGATACAGGAGTCTTATTCCTCTGCACAGTGATCAGAGAGTCCTTAACACTATCTAAATTATTATTATGAAAAGCATTTTTGGACAGCTTTAGTACAATGGTCACTGTATAAATTTTCTCCTGTTAGCAACCAAAAATCAGTTTACTATTGATTGATGATTGCCTTCTATATCGTTATTTTTAAAATATTCATGTGCTATATTACTATATATTTGTTACTCTCATTAATTCACCCTATTTTATCGTCTTCTCCTAATAGAAGTTCAGACAGCTCTAATAAAAAGTCTAGTCCTCTTTAACACAGAGATGAAGGATTTTCCACATATGTGCAAATAAATTCTAGACCTAGTTACTAGTAATAGTTGAGTGATGCAATGTCACCAGACATCAGAAAAAATACACAGTGATTAATAAAGTTCAGGCATAAAAAATCATATCCCTGGCTGTTTGGAAATCTGTGCAAGGAAGGCAATGTGTTTATTTTATCTTTCATTATTGCTTTAAAGCACAAAGTAATATTAGCTGGTGTCCTGAATCTAGAGTTTAACAAATAATTGTAACTACAGAAGTTTGCAGAGAATCCTCAAGCAGCTTTCAGTTTCAGAAAAGGCAAAATAAGATCATATCTTTGATTCATTGGCTATGTTAAATATTTGTTTATGATCTCCCATTGTTGGCAGGGTAAGGCAAAACCATAAGCAAGTGGAAGTCATCTGATCCAGCTGAAATCTGTACCACAATGCTACTTTCACACATAAAAGTACATTAAATACTACACCCCCCCCCCGAGTAGCAAAATTGGGGAAAAACATATAGATTAGGAAGCACATTTATTTTCTCTGATAAGTGAGTATCCTGTCCTTCCTTTATAACCAGACAAACTTAACCAGAAAACCCTTCCAAATTCCACTTTTCCCCCAAATTTTCTAAGTACTGTTATCTTCTCCATCTGTGATGTGACAGTCCACCTCCATTAACACTGGGTTTTTTGCTAAAGACAAACCCTCAGACAGATTTAAAAATATGTTTTCAAGCAAAAAATAATAGTTGCTCAAACTTTGATGAATCTGAAAACAAGGAACATCTGATCTCCTCCCATATTTTCCTGTTCATGTGCTAAACATTCTAAATTACTACACATATATCCCAAATCTATCTATCTATCTATCTATCTATCTATCTATCTATACCGTGCTCATGATTTTCAGATGTCCTGAAAGTAAGTTGTATTAGGCAACTATTCATTGAAAAATGTTCTCAACTGGCCTAACTGGCCACTGAAGACTCTCCCATGATTTGCACTATTTTTGGGTGATACAGAGCCATGGTAAGATCAAGGTCTTCCCATGGCTGGTTCAATGACGTGACTAGAGGAAAGAAAGTATCTGGAGTGTCTCTGTGCCATAGAGAGCCCTGCCCACCACAGTGATTTCTATGGAACATGAGCAGCCACAAAAGCAGACACAGGACTGGCCGGGTGATATCTCCTCACCTATGCTGGATGCTTTTTGGCTACAATTTAGGATGTGGTCATTGTCACAATATCAGGACACACTACCTATCGCATCCTACCTTTGGCTTCACTGTGAGAATAATCTCATGCACCTCCAAAGGGTATGGTTTTGAGGACCCAGTGGGGAAGATGACTAAAATCACACATTCAAACAAGGGGCCTTCTCTTCACACGGTTTTGTAGAGTTCCCCAGATTTGATTGAACCAACTCTCTACAAGATTGAATTTTATCTATATATCAAGTTTGATGCTGACATTGCCCCGCTATGGGGCTGGAAATTGAATTAGTTCCAAAGTGAGCTGGGCCCAGAGGCCAAGTTATGGTTTTGAAATTTTAGGATGGGCTGATTTTCTGTGCCAAAAACTAAATACATAACTGATTAGCAAGGAGCAAAGCAACATCCCAGTGGAGGAACAGACCTCCCTCACACACTTATTTTAGAAATGATATCAAATGACTTTAGTCACCAAAAACATTTTCTAAGACAACTCAGTGATGAGCTCATGTCTTTCTAAGGCTTGTATCACTTTAGATCAGGGGTCTCAAACTCAAATCATCATGAGGGCCGCATGAGGACTATTAGAGGGCCACGTGAGGACTAGTATGTTAGCCCAAGGACCGCACCACTGAAACCTTTTCATACAACAATATTCCAAATACTGGTAACAATAGTGCCATTGTGGGCTGCAGAAAATAGCTTTAGGAGCCACATGCAGCCCACGGGCCAAGTGTTTCAGAACCCTACTTTAGATGATCCTGATCTGAACATAAACAAACTATGGGAAGTCCAGATGATAATCTCTCAGATGACTCATCTCTATAATGAATGGAACCAGGACCATGAAACCAAAACCCCTTTTCTTTTCTAAAGTTAGTCTATGGATTCAACCTTTGGGTCCAGATGCAAACAGTACAGCTTGAATCTATTTATTATGAGTGCTGGGCAAATCTCATAATGAACTCAATCCTACCAGGTGCCAAGCATCCGGGTCCCAGTGCAGCAAATCACTTAAGCATGTACTAAAAGTTAAGCATTTGAGTAGTACCATTGACATTAATGAGGCTACTTATGTACTTACAGTTAAGCCCACTTAAAGTTGAGTGTTTTGCTGGAATAGGGCCAGAGTGCTTGGAGCTCTGAAAGATCAATCCCAGGGCTTGAAAATCTGGGACTAGCATTCCCATGTGCCTCTGACTAGCACTCGACATGACCAGGGTGGGAACATAGAGAGCTTTATACCATCTTTCCACCCTTTGAGATCCTAGGGGCCGAAGTTATAGAAGCTGCCAGAGCTGCTATAGCAGCCCTAAAGGGACTTTGCTGCTAATCAGGACCAATGAAGTGCATCGTGTTTGCTTCTTATCCCTATCGCTGATAGGTCCTTTCCCTGCCCTTATGCTGGAAGGGATAGTAAAAAAACGGACGAGGATTGGCTATTCTTGGGGATCTTCTGCTACTGCTTTAAGTTCTCTGTCTATCAAAAGATCAGTGCAAAGAGGGACTGAAGAACAGACTGATGTCCAAAATGTGCATGCATTTTGAATTTGGGTCAAAGTTTGGCCAGGACTGACTATGTGCCAAATTCCCATCCCAAAAAATTACAAGATGCGGCAGTCCTGAGAAGCTCCCCAAATGTGACATGCATTCTCTAGATGCCAACTGAGACCAAAGAACATTTAGTTCATTGCTTTTAATTGTCCATTATACATCAGTCTGCTAAAATGACTGCCATTAAAAAATAACATTGAGATTATAAAAATTTGATAGTGCTCCCCATTCAAGTGCTGTAATTAAGGGGTAAAATTCCAGGGCCTGTATTATGCAGGAGCTCAAACTAGAAGTTCATGATGATTTGGGGGCATACCTGGAGGTGGGCCTCTATAGGCACATGTCCACCCAGTTGGCCAGCAGGCCCATCCACTCACTGCAGTCCCAGGCAGCATTACGAGACTGACGCCATGGCAGCAGCTAGCCACAAGCAGCAGCACTGTGGGCAAAGGAATAACCATGGGCAGAAGGGAAAGGATGGCTGCTCCTCCTCCCACAGCTCTGGCTCCACGGCATGGGCTGAGCTGCCTCTCCCCATCCCTACTTCTCCCAACCCTAGGCAACTGGACCATCAGCAGGAAGCATCCAGTCATGTGACCAGAAGAACTGGCTGGGCCCACCCTGAAGAGTAAGGGGCCCAGCCAAAAAGTAGGGACTAACTATGCCCCTGTGATGATTCCTTTTGACCTTAACGTCTACTAATCACTTAACTGTTAATTTTGTTTGTCACAGAAACACATTATACCAGTGCACTGTGCTATTTTTTGACAGATGTGTATTAGTAAATTGTGTTGAGGGGAATATTAAAATACCAACTTTTCAGTGCACAGATATGCAACTTTATGTGAGTGGCACATCTAGGCAACATTGTTGTGACAGAATGTACCCTTATATTAACACCCTACACCAGAGATGTCAAACTCATTCAGTGTGAGGGGCCACACTGGAGGGCAGGGCACCTGACTTGGGCCGTGTGTCTTCATGGCTCACCGAAGCTTTCCCTTGCCACATTCAGAGCAGCATGGACTCACATTTCCCTTCCCCAACCTCACAGGCTCTCTGACACCTTCCCTTTCCCCTGCCCTTTGGGGTCCCCTTCCTCACCCTGGCTCCCAGACTCCTGCTCCTTTTATGCAGCTCTCGGACTCCCTTCCCCTGCTGTGCAGCTCCTGGACCCCTTCCCTTTCCACATCTCCTACTGCATGGTGCCAGGCAAACAGTCTCAGTCACAGGTAGACTGGGCTCCTGCCTCCTCCTCCCCCACCCATTCATTGTCGGTCATTCAGCATACTGACCTTTGGTTTGGCTTAGTTGCAGCTTGCTGTTGATTAGCTCATTCCCCACGTGGGCCACATCCACTTTTTTGTTTTCTTGTTTTTCATTTTTGCAATGTACTGTCAATCAGATTAGCATGCTGACTAACTGAGAGTGAACAAGTGGGATGGGGGTCGGTACGAGAAACCGGGAGCCCACCCAGCCTGCTGTGACTGAGACTCTGATGGGTTGGCAGACCACAGCAGAGCTGAGCCAGGATTGGCTAAAGCGCTTCCTTTGTTTCTCTGTTCTATGACTCGGATCATGTGAGCAAGTCAGAGCACGTGTGTGTGTTTGTGCGCCTCTCCCCCTGATCTACTTTGCTGGCAGCCTGTGTTGGCTGTTTGCTGCTGCAGAAAGCTCCCAGGCACAGCCCAAGCAGCAGCTCCACAGGTCAGGTCAGTGCCCTTGGTAGGCTGGATGTGGCCACGAGGTGTAGGTTTAACCCCCCTCCCTACACACAATTGTAATAATCCTTCCCCAAAGTATGTCTTGTAATGTATCATTTAAAACCACATAAATTATTTGCTGATCAATATCATCTGGATAAAATACGTGTGGCAACATTGTATGTGACTTTATAAGATTCCACTGTATGGTGTTATTAACACATGTTCCAAACAGAAGTTGGCAAAGAAGTCCATCCTAAACAAAAGGATGTTTGCTCTGCTTGCATTAAGCAATAAACTGAATCATCATGTAGGAAAGGAAACAAAGGCAATGAAAACAGGTGACAGTAAAGCAGCAGGGAGCATCCGTGCCCATAGACTTTTTGGGTATGTCTACACAGCACTTTTATTTCAAAATAACACTGGTTATTTTGAAATAAAAGATATTTGGGCCACATGACGTTTTCTTATTTCGAAAGAACTGGAGTCACTGTGCAGCTGGGCCTTCTTGGGGGGTGGAGTGGGGTCAAGGTCAATCTGCCTAAGCCCCCCAACACCACGTGCATTGGGCTCCACACTCTCTCCCCGCCCTTTGCCATCAGCTTGCCACTGAAAGCAGTGGCGGTGGGCAGCTCCACAATGGGGGGCAGAAGTGGGGGACCTGTACTGTCTTGCTGCTCAGGACAGTTGCTCCATTCCCCCCAAGGACAGCCTTGCCTTGCAGTATAATCAAAGTTGTTGAAAGCCAGGAAGTAGCTAGCAGGCTGCAGTTACACACATGCTCAGGGTGTGGCGTGCATGATAGAAAGCTGTTTGTGAGCAGTCCAGGTGGGAGCTGTTTCAATCAAAGCATTAGTCTGGATTGTACGACACAGTTGTTCACATTTCTTGACTGCTTTTGCTCATTTTTCTTGGAACAGGTCCTGAGTCTTGCCCAGAATCTTTGTTCCATTAACAACTTTTCTTTGATCACATTGAGACATAGTTTCCTGTTTGGTCTGTCGCAATACATAGACATTATCAATAGCTAAGCTATAACAGCTGGTCAGCAAACAGAATTTCTGTCTAGTGGGAAATTCCAATATTTTCACCTTTCTTTTCATCCCAACTTGGGACAAGAAGTCAAAATATCAAATGTTTTAATAGACCAAAGAGCTCCAAGACATTTTGATTTAGAAATGTAAAAAATAAAAAAAAAAAAAAAAAAAAAACACCAAAAAACTAAAACTAAATAAAAAAAATAAAAAATAAAAAAAAAAATCAGCCTTTTTCATGAAAGTTAAACATATTGACATTTCTAAAAGAAGTAAAGAAATGAAATAATTTGAACTGGAACTTCTGATTTCAAAATGTTGCAGCAGCAACATTAAGAGTAATAATTGAAAATGACATTTTCCTGTAGAAAATGTCCATTTACAGAAAATCACCATTTCCCATTAAAAACACTTTCTGTTGTTGGAAAATTTTCTTCTCAATATATATGTTTCTTGGATTAGGACTGAAACTTTCTTCTACCACTGAGATGAAGAACGGAAGCCTCCTTAACTTGCCTGTTGGCTCCTCACAGATAAGTGTCTCCAGCCTTTCTAGGAGCCTGGAAGACTAAGTTTTGTTGGTGCCCAGGCCACAAAGGGTTTTTCGGTCAGATGACTGACACCTTAAGCTATAGCCAAAGAAGCATGTAGACCCAGTTACACTCCTCAAAATAAAGGACTTTTGAGCTTCTATTCCTCTCCCTTACACACCCTGACCTCCTTTTACCACTGTAAGATCCTAATGTTGCATAATGCATAACTTTATTCCCATGAATGGTCCAATGGATTTCAATGGGACTACACACAGTAATAAAATTAAACATGTAAGCGCTTGCAGGATGGGGGCCTCAATGAGCAAATGTGACAGAGTGCTGAACACCAGCAGCTGAATCCAGTTATTTCCATCCAAAGAGGGGCTGACTGATGGAAGGAATGGCTAACTACTACATCAGCCTGGGCTGGGGAGACCTAAGGGGCTAATTACCTCATTACTTGCAAGAGTAGAGAAGGAGCACAGGAAGGAAATGCAAGGAGAGGAAAAGAAAGAGTGGAAGTGAGAAAAAGAGAGTCCAGTAATACTGGGGAGAAGGGAAATGTCTTTGTGGAGAAGTTGCTTCCTCTCTTACAATTGTAGAACACTGTAAACAAGAATTATTGAATGGGACTATAAGAGGGTGGTTGGTAGAAAACACACAAATAGAGTATACAGCAGCAGTTACAGACTGGGGATGTCAGAGTCATTTATATGAGCAGACAGGAGTGGACGGTCATGCCCAGCAAAAGTGGGGACTAATCCAAAATTGTCTTATCTGTACTGACACGGAACCTGACAGAGCAGCGAAGCCTCCACCCCGCACCCCAAAGTGTGTGGGAAGTTTAACTGGAAATGGGTTGGATTGGTGGACCCATGGTTTCACTTCGTTGTCCTAGGCACAGACTGGAGCCCCTTTCCCCTGAGGAGGCAGGCCAACGTCCAGAGCCTCTTGTAGGGAGGAGTAAAACCCTCAGTAAAGCAAATGGAGAAAGCTAGATACAGCAAGGTTTGAAACACTAGACAAAGGAGCACAAGCCAGGGGAGAAGTAAATAAAAGGGAGATCTCCCCCTAGAGAAAGAGTGCAGAAGGCAGAAAGCACAAAATTAACCTATTGAGACACAGGTTAGGCAGTTATTGGAACCCTTGTCACCTGAACAACAGGAGGAAGGATCCTAGGACCTTTCTGGAGACTTGAGAGAACCTGAGACCCTCAGTGACCAGAAGGGCTAGGGGTGCCAATGGGTGCTGCCACACAACAAAGGGGCAATAGTGAGGAGAATATCCCGGTGGATTACCCCTGGTGAGAAGACCTATGAGCTAAGACAGAACTCTGGAGGTGACCCTCATGGAGCAAATGTTATTTTTTTGGGGGTGTGGAGAATGAATGGGTGTCATAAAAGGACCTTGGAACACCATTCTGGGTATGAAGAAGGACTCTAGAAGACCTGCACTTCCTGTAAAGGAGGGAGAGCTTGTGTAAGAAGAAACTTTTCCATCAGATAAGCTGGAAGGCTATGTGTCAGAATGCTGAGATCCAGTGGCTGAACCAGCACTCTGATCACTGTAAATCCAGTTAGTGTCCCTTGAATGGTCCCCCTTGAGGGGAAAAAATGATAAATATTAGATTAGCCAGGGCTCGAGGGGACTAAGTTGCTAATTAGCCAGTTGAACAGTGGTGTCCCTGGTGCTGGGAACACAGGGAACAAGTCCCAAGCCCCAGAACCAGTGCTCTGAGTCTGGACGAAGACCCAGGACTGGACCACTGGCTGGCAGCAACAGCATTGGGCCCCAGCCATGGCTGGGGACCAAGGGCCAGGCCAGCAGCAGCAGGATCCAGCGCCAGCTCCGACCATGGCTGGGGACCTAGGGCCAGGACTCTGGCCAGTGGCAGCAGGAGCCTGATCTGGGCCTCAGCTGGGGATCCATGGCCAGATCAGGGCCAGGGAGCAGGGCCAGTGCAGCAGTGGATGCGGTCCTGACACTTTTCTCAGGGCAGCGACACCCCTGCTGTTAATTGCAAGCACACAAATGGAGTGTAAGAAAACAGTGTGGGACGGAGACAGCCAGCCAGTCAGCCTACAGGGTAAAGGGAAATCTAAATGGAGAGATCCTGCTCCTCTTTTATAATTGTATAACACCATAAATAAGAATAGCTTCACTGCACTGTGATATGGTGGTGGTTGATAAAACACAAATAATTATATAACACCATAAATAAGAATAGCTTCACTGCACTGTGATGTGGTGGCTGATAAAACACAAATCAAGTAGACAGTGGTGGTTACAAACTGAAGGTGTCACAGTTATTTGCAGGTGAAGAGGGCCAATCCACAGTGAAGAATTCTGATTTGATTGTATCACTTTGTACAGTCATCAGTGACTACACACAAAGCACAAGGCGCTAGAGAATCAGGCTATCTTAAAAGGTAGGCAGATTTTGGGAAAAAAAACCATATCGTAATGGAGTGATTTAAAAAGTAATGGTTAAAACAACTTTTAACTTTCCATGCACAGAGCTTGCCAAAAGTAAACAAGACCTTAATATGCAACTAGAGTAATAAGATGTTATTTGTCACAGGTAAAATTGGTCTAATTTGAAGAGAAAATGTGAGGGAGTGAAGGGATGCCATTATAACTGTCTGGTATAGAGTGATGCCAGTACTTGATCTTTCCATATTTCTGTGTTGTTTCATTATTCCATGGAAATATTCTGCATTGGGCTGGGGTGAGTGTAGAGAAGCTGAAAAGGACATCATGGAGACAGGCAAAGGAATTTGGTGCTGGTGTATCTTCCCACATGAGTTGAGTTAGTGTCTTCTGTGGAATATGTCATTAACTGCTCCTAGAACTTACTGTGAATTGAGACGCAAAAACCCTGTTGTGCTAGTGTGGAATCATTACAAAAGTAACATTACGCTTTCTTTTCCCCTACTGGTACCTAAGTGACTAATTTTATTTTGAGACTTATAAAAGGGCTAATTGCTCTAATAAAAGTTAAAAGGCCCTTTAGTTGAAAAGTTCAGCTCACAGGCTGATATCTAGTCGGTTCAAGTCATTCATTTAACAGCAACATCTTTTAAAGGCCTTTTTTTTTTTTGGCTGTTCCCTAAACTTCAGCAATAATCAGATGACATTTTTGCCTTCAGCATGAAACTGAACGAGCCTGTTCTGGTATATCCAAGATGGCTAGCTCATATGGAAACTATGTCCAGGTCCTACAATTGTCCTTTTAAATTTAACATATTTGGTCTCCTTTGGAGGTCTTTGCCTACCTAATTATTATTTTAATTTTGTATCCTATTTGTACCCCACCTACCATTCAGTTCCAATAAACTGAAACCTATGTAGCACACAAATCTAGGTGTGAGCTTATGTGGTCCATTTTAATATTATTTTATTGCATATGCTCTAAGTCTAAAGGCCCTCATCTTGTCCTCTGGTGGCCTGATCCTAAGCCCACTGACACCAATGGAAAGAATCTTTGGAGCAGGAACTGGGTGCCTCACCCATAAATTAAAATCCTCAAAATGATCTGATATAAAGGACTGTCCACACACTGATATGATTTTACACTAAATCTATCTGACCTTCCTCTCATCAGCAGATACAGTTTGTTGTAGTCTGCAAAGGCTAATAAATCTAGACTTTAGCAGACCAAAGTGGAGAGTTCTGAAATTGGGGATGCCTTTTACAGGATGATATCCACTTGCACCTCCTTCTCATTAATATTAATAGTATTTCAGCTTTTACACCCCTGCTGATCTTGACTGGATCAGTATGATTCACTGTAAGAGCCCGCATCTCAGGCAAGCAGGCCCTTAACCATTTAGAAATTACTTTCGAGTGGCTGAATCATCAAAGAAACATGCATAGTATTGTGTAAAGAAATCCTGATGGCTCTAACCAGATCAACACTCTGAGGCAATGTCTGCTGTTTTCAGACTATTTTCATCTTAAGGTAAAGGTGAACTGTCTGTCAGATGATATGATTACTCTATAGATTAAGCCTTCTGTTGTGCATTTGTGTTTTAACCCAGGGCCCAGAAGATCCTGGATCTGCACTTTAGACTTTGAAACTGAGTCTTTGTGACATATTCTTATTTATTTAAAATGTCTTTCCTGAAGAAATCTGTGGAGCTTGAAAGTTTGTCTTTTCCACCAACAGAAGTTGATCTAATAAAAGCTATTACCTCGCTCACCTTGTATTTCCCTAAAAATATACTTTTTCCTAATACTAATACCTCTCTCTGAGTTTCTACCTCATCCCCAGGGCTGCATCCTCAGCTGATGCCCATCAGTGTAGCTTAATTGAAGTCCCTTTACTAGATACACTAAAAATACAACATTTACTCTTAGAAGGAATTTGTTTGGCACCAACAATGTGCTTGGGGCTATACAGGTCCCAGGTCAGTGACTGTCCCAAAGAATTAAGAGTCAATCTATTATATTAACTACGGCATAGTTAGATCACAAAAATGTTACTGAAAATAGATTAATTTGTCAAGTTCCAAAGGGGCAGCCATGTTAGTCTACTTCAGCAAAACAAACAAGGAGGCCTTTGGTACTTAAAGACTAACAAATTTATTTATTGCATGAGCTTTCATGGGCGAAAATCCTACTTCATCAGATGCTTGAAGATGAGAAACCCATGGCGAACCCCATCTTCAAGCCAAGCACCTAATGAAGTGGGACTTTTTTCCCATGAAAGCTTATGCAATAAATAAACTTGTTAGTCTTAAAGTGCCACAGGACTCCTTGTTTGTTTAGGCTAATTTGTTTCTGTCTCCCTGTTTCTTTTGCAGTTTGGAGGGAATGTGGATGACAGAAAACTTTTATTTCAGCTCTTTGAAAGTGCAGCCACTGAGTTCATGCTCCTAAGGTTAGGGCTGATTTGAGCTAGTGTAGTGGTACGAAGTCATAGTGCTAAGGAAAGTTAGCCAACATAAGCACACATTACTTTTGCCATAGCAAATATGCAGTGCTTGTAAATAAATGATTTCTGTATCTGTTTCCTCCACTGTACCATAAAATAAATACATCTTGTGGTTGGGGAAATCCACTTCTACCATCCTTGAAGAGGTTGCTGCGCATCTGTCTACTGTCCTGAAATTAGGTGAAAGAAAAAAAAGTGAACTGACTGTTGACTTGGTGGTGTAGCAACCTTATAGCTAACCCCAGCATTAAAAAAAAATCAGATCCACCCAAAGTTTGACTTAAAAATCATTAAAATCATAGTCATCTTTTCATTAGATTCTGAACTGTTAGGGTGCACTTACGTCATGTTTTTGATCTTTTTTCTGCAGCCATCAGAATCAAAATGGTTTTGTTTCTTCGTCTTTTACTTACTGAAAGCTGACATCAGGAAGCAGGCCTGCAGCAGACCCGCTCTCTGGGAAACCTAATGAGCACAGCTGGCCTGTAGGAGGCTGACTAACTGGTTGTAAGAGTCAGCAGACTGCTTCTTAAGTCCAGCATCAACAATAGTACAACTGCTGCTCAAACTATTTATTCATGGCCACAGTAGCTCTTGCACATGCTTGTTTCAGCTCTGTCCCAGCACTATTATAGCCTTGTCTCACTCCAGGTTACATGGTCCTGAACCTTTCCTCTGATTTTCTGACTCTGGCTTTGCCCCTTGGTTTTGTCATCTTGCCTTTGATTCTCATACTTCTCAAGGGTTACAATTCATGGTTTCCAACTCCTGTTCTAACCATTAGGCTGACTCCTGCTCCAGCCCACTTGGCATGATTGCTCATGTCCCAGACACACAACAGATAGCAAAACTGATAAATTTGGGCCATCCTCACAAGAACATTTTAGAAATGGAGGAAACAGAAGTCAAACGTGTGTCCAATAGGAAATTGAAAGCCCTAATTCTCTCTTCCCTCGTTCCTGCTTTTGGTGTAACCACCCCTAAGCTGGCTCAGTTCCATAAGGGGATGAGCACTGAGGTGGCCTTTTATGGGCTGCTTATAGAGATCCAGATTACACTGGTAGTGTGTCACCAAGTGGCTACCCCATAACAGAGAACTTGGCTTTAGAAAGGATGAAAGACATATTAGGTGACCTAACTGCTAAAGAGCTTGTAGCATCAGTTATTTGTGTTGAGGGTTGCAAACTCTGAGATTCCTTCCTCCATTTTCCACAATACTGTTCTCGGAAGAGAGGAGTGAAAGGGCAAGGTTTGAGCTGGGGGTTCTGTCTCCCCAGACCAGCAGATCACCTAGTTTCTGTTCCTTTGCATTAACTTTTTCACCCCTGCAAGCCATTTGAGCCTCCTTGGAACCATGGCCGTGAGGAAGTAGTGACTAGACCACCTAGTACTCCTTCGTCTACCCCTTCTCCCCTCCCCGAAGGAGAGGTTCTGTATTGCACAGATAGCACGTGCCATGGATACCAAAACGGAGTTGAGGAAGCCCTATGGGATTGTTAAGGGGAACAACACAGACACAATGCCAATATCCTCACCCCAATGCTGCTCTTCCCCCAGCAGAGATCCAAGGCCCATTGAGGGCCATAAAGGTATTCATCATGCCCTGAGAAGGTGTGGAAAGATGCCTCAGAGACAGTTTTTCCACAGAAGAGGCATAACAAGCTTTCATCCAATTCACCCAAGGAGCCAGAAGAGAATATTGATATTAACAAAGTCACACTGGACTATATTGTTCATTAACTTTAATGCAAAAGAAGCAGGTAGAAGAAACACTATGTTGGTAACCCAGGCTGGCTAACTTATATCAGTTCTATACATTTCCTTGCAAGCCTCAACATCCTTGCTCAGCATTTCTTGTGTGACTTTCACTAACGGCGGCCATTGGGATTGAGAGATTTGCCTCTGGTTCACAGGTGCTCTTAAATGTTCTTAGCTTCTAAACTCTGATTTAACCCAAAGCTCTTTGCCGAATAAAAGGGGCTGATGATAGCTTGGTGGATTATTAGTTGAACTTCTAAGATGACATACACATTCTTGAATTACCAAGATAAATTCTTATCCTAAAACTTTTACTGGTGCCACAATTTAAAATATTCTTATTGTTTGACTTCTCTTCAGTACGCCCAAATAGAACCTCTTACATATTATTAGCAGGCATAATGTTTATGTTGCACTAATGAACTGTATAGGTTTAAACCTAATTTTTTCATAATACTTCCTCAAAACAAGCACAGAAATAGTCTATCTTTTCACTTACGAGGTCAGAGTAAGTGGGGCCAGAACCATTTTAACAATAGCTTTTCCTCATTTCCTCAGACTGAAGCTATTGAGGATTGCATCAGGGAATATGAACAGTTTTAAATGCAATTGGCTGTATTGCAGCAGGAGTCAGGTGGAATTTCCAGGTAGTATAAATGGCAAACATTTTTTTAAAAACTTACACTATGCTTCAAGGAGTAGGGCAAGACCTGATGTCATATGTTCTTTTTTTAAATATTTTAAATGTGAAGGCAGATCTTTCACAGACCACAAAGATTTGGGGGCCATAAACAATTGGCATGGCAGGCTAACTGCAACTGTAAATTGGACACTGTCATTATTTCAATGGTGTGATGATGGAGATGTCTCTGATGCCAATATCACAAATAATTGACTGTAAAAAAGACCAAAAAACCTCTCTAGCTGAACAATAATAGTGATTAGACTGTGTATCACCTTTCATATCAAAGTTCTTTAAATATATCCAACCGTTTCACACAGCTGCTCTCAAAAGTATGTAAATATTATTGGCCTCATTATATACATTTGGAAACTGAGGCACAAAGGCTAAGATTGTGAACTAAATCTGTAATGGCTGGGATCAAAACTCAGGATTTCTTGATGCTCAACTAGGCAAAACTTTAAAGGCTTGAAGTAATAGATTTGCTAGATTTTGCTATAAATATACATTTAAATACCAAATAAACTGTGCATTAAAAATGCTATCAGTGGCTCACATCCCCCTTCAATTAGTATTTAAAATTTTCTTCTAATAGCACAATAATTTCAATTTCAAACAAGGTTTAATGCTATACGATTTGCTTGTTTATAACGTGCCACGCATTGCCATGGAAACAGCCATACTATATATCTATGGTAACTGTCATGGTGCTGTAAACAGTGATACCGAAAAGCGGAAGTTAGTAAGCCTAAATCATAAATTCTAAGAAAAAGTGTCTAAATATTTCCTGTAAGCAGAAAGTATTTTAAGTCATTAGGGTATTTCATGAATCCTAGTTTCAGCCTCAAGGCAGCTGAGCTCAAACCTATAAAAGCATATTAAAGCTAGTAATCCTTATTCACAAGGTTGATTCCTCCAATTTCAGTGAGGCTGCTTTTGTGAATCAGGCTTGGTAAGATCAAGCCAGTTATTTCTTTCTGTATAATGCTTTTTATGCAAAAGTCCACATGCAGGGACATGTTTCCTACCAAGGGAACACAGAATGTGTCCCTCTTATCCACTTTGCCATTTGGAAAAAAAAAATGTTATATATAATTTCTTTAATCAAGGAAATAAAATATCCCTCAACTTCATACCAATTTGTACAGAGGAAGGGCTCCAGAATACTAGATCTTTCTTTTTTGTTACTTTTGCACTGTCTGTGTATGATTCATCTGTGCAACCTGTTGCAGCAGGAAATTGAGACAAAGACTTTAACAGCATTCAAATATGGATCAGATATTTTAATAGATATCAAGACTATCCAGAGTTATAACAATTAATTACCAGAAAACTGGTGTAACACAGATTAAATCTTGTGTTTGGAGTTAAACCAAACTGAGACTGAGATCAGGATGAAATCTAATTGCAGTGAATTATTTCACGTTTATTATAGGTCATTAAACCAGGAGTCTCAGACTTGTGGCCCTTAAAGTTTAGTTATTTCCTGCAACTCACAATGACACATAGAATTTCTAAATAATTGATAATGCAAAATTTAAAGTGTAATTTACTTACTTACTCTTTGTCTTCCTGATGACACCTCTGTCATGAACAGAAGTAACGCTTACTTAATCTTGGCATATAATGCTACTCTTCATTTTTTCATTTTGACTATACTTTGTATTTTTGTATGAAAAGGTTCCAGTGACGTGGCTCTTGGCCTAATATACTAGTCTTCACATGACCTTCATGGTGATTTGAGTTTGAGACCCCCCTGCCTTGTTCAAGAATCATCTGGTAGTGGGTAGTCCAGACAAGGTATTGGACTAGATGGATTGTGACTTTAATACAGTAAGCCAATTCCTAAATGACCCTGTTTTCAGAGTGCCAAGCTTTGTTCCACTTCCACCTATATTATTTTCACTGTCAATTTCACAGTTTTGACACTGTGAGTAACATCCCTGTGATTCTGGAGGCAATTTGCAAGGCTAGAGAAATCCTCTGCAAAAAAGATGAAGGCCTGATTCTGATTACTTACCTGTGTAAACCAGGAGTAGCTTCAGTGAAATCAGTGTCCCAAATTCTTGGCTGGTATAAAGTGATTCTGCTCCATAAACTTCAGTGGAGTTTTCACACTTACACCAATAGATACTGTTTGCTCGGTTGGAGGTACATCCATTTAAACTTGATGTGAGAGCAGAATCATACAGTGACTGGTTTGGGACATGTAGGACTTTAAATAAGTTTTGATTATAAAGCAATTACCAATTACTAAAAATGCTTTAAAGTTAACTGAGTAATTTTCTTATTTTAATTAGGGGACAAACTAAGTTACCGGTGTGAGAGAGGAAGGTTTTATTGAGCTCCTACAATCTGGACAAAAGAAATTCAGTAGATGTAATGTGATTTTCTGCTCTCTTACAATGTTATACAAGGGTAAATCTATTAAATTCAGAGGAGACTAACACAGTAGACAATCAGGTCCAGATGTTAAGCTTTTAGAAAACAGTTTGATAAGAGTGTAACAATCTTACCTCTCATATAAAGGCAGTTGCATATTTTCCATCAAATACATTTGAGAAATTGCAAGTCCCACGAGGCACTATGGCAGCAGTTCTTTCTCACAATACTTTGGTTTTCAATTTTTCACCAAAATATTTCTCTTCCATGAAAAAATTTCAACACATTTTTGTTTGTTTGTTTGTTTATTTTAAATAGCATTTTCCTACTCACTGTTATTTCAGATTGCCTTAGATAGGAGGACTGCATATGACATGAAAATGGTCAACACACTGATAACAAGGCATAATAATAGAACACGATACAGCCTATAAAAGGAGGGTGATTGACTAGTGAAATACTGTATGGTTCTCTTTAAGGTTCTGTTCTAATCCAGACAGTGTCTTCATTAATGACCTACAAGAACACACTAATGACATCTGAAAATGGTACTAAATCAGGAAATATCACCAATATCCAGTAGGGAAAATGACCTTAGTATGTCAGATTTCTGGGTGGAAAAAATAACAAAGTGAGATTCACCTCAATTCAACTGGGGGGGCAGGAGGTGCGAATATTCCAGAACACCAGTATTAAGTAGGAGGGAGCTATCTAGAGAACAAAAGAACCAAAAGAAAGGGTTAGGGAGTACAGCAGACAATAAATCAGAAATGAGTCTGAGTTACAATACAGCAGTTTAAAAACGTCAGTAGAGTTTAGGTTGAATGTAGGGAATAATTATATCGGGGAGGGAGACCAAGATCCTCGGAGTTCTTCAGGATCCTTATTTCCTTTGAAATCAGTGGACATTAGGAGCCTGAATATCTTTGTGGATCCAGGTCCAAGTAGAGACCCTCTCTCAGAATAGTTCTCAATGCTCTTGACTCTAGACTATTATAGTCCTGTGTACCATGGGTTTGACTGCAAAGTTGTAGCTACACCAATATAGCTATGCTTGTTAAAAAAAGTCCCAGCATAGGCAAGGTCCATGTTCCTTTCTGGTCTCCACAATTAAGAATAATAAGGACAGAGCACAGAAAGGTGCAAACAAAAGCATTTGGAGGGGATAGAAAGGACAAACTTACAAGGAAGGCAGACAGAGCTAAATCTGCATAGTTTGGCTCTCCAACAACTTGAACCAAAGTGGATGACAAGATAGATATGTCCAAGTATCTAAGAATGTTGACATCAAAGAGAAAAAGGAATTACTAAGGCTGCTACCACGGGTGGATTTTACTGTAGGCAGGCGGAGGCATAGACGCCCCAAAATATTTCACATACCCCCTGTAGTGCTCGGGGTCCTGCCTCTGCCTGAAGGGTGCCCCCTTTTGGTCTTGTCGAGAAGTTACTCAGATTGAAGGCCCCTCACCTTTTTTCCCCCAAAGTTCCTCTCTAAGGAGTCTTCGGTTCCCAGCTGCAGAGCCTATAAGCCCTAACCCCCAAGGCTGGGTGGGCGGCCACAAAGTCTATGCACCCTGGCCCCCCAAGCGGGACAGGCGGTCCCAAAGTCTATGCACTCTGGCCCCCCAAGTGGGGCGAATGGTCCCAAAGTTTATGCGCCTAGCAAGCAAGAACACAGCAGATGCCTTGAAGCAGTGCAGGCACAACTGTTGGTTGCTCAGGTGGTCGGGGAAGGAAAGAGGGTGATGAGGGGGGCACAGGCCCACCTGCTCCACTGCATCCCGGCCCAGGTCCCTACGAGTGACCACAGACCCAGTCACTGGGCCAGCAGGGCTCCAGCTGTAATGCACTGGTGCAGGCGGGTGCATGGCACTCCACTCTCCCTGGACCACTTCCTTCCACCTTGGAGTTCGAGCACCTGATTCGAAAGGGGGTAGCACACTTCAGTATCCCCTTCGTAGATCACCTGTGGCATCCCACTGAACCCATCTATGTCCATGGGTGGCAGATCTGGGTACACCTCAGGCTCCTCGTCAAGGGTTAACTCCTCCAGGTCCTGGTGCCTATATGCCACTGGTGGCTCTTCCTCCACTGAGGGAAGCTCCTCTAGAACACAGGGGCTGTAAGTCATGGGATCTTTGGCTTCCCCTGGTTCCTGGTCTGCCTCTCGGCAGGGTAGCTGGTCCTGGGTTCTGCAGGCTTCGCAGCGCCCTCCGCAGTCTGCAGCTTCAAGGTTCCTGTCCCAGTCACTCGGTCCGGGGAGGCTGGCCGGAGAGGCAGGGACCGGCTGGTGGGGCTGGACCTGGTCTCTTCTGGCTTGCTCCCTCCGGGTAGGCACATCTTTCTCCTTTGAGAGCACAGCCCCAGCTGAGCTCCCAGCCTGGGCTCTTCTACTTTCCCCTGCTGCCCTGGCCATGCCCCTCTGCTTCCAGGGCCTAGGATCTGCGGTTCCCCAGTCTGGTCAGGGAGGATGTCCAGGGCTTTCCTCAGGCCCAGGCTCGGAGGACGGCCACAGCTCCTTGCTATACCCCCTTCCCAATCTTTCCCTATCTTCCTCCTGAGAAAGCATTAGACATAGCCTACAAAAACACCTTTTCTTGCTCTCTCTCTGAACTGCAGCTTGCTGAAGAGGCAATAACAAGGGTGTAAGCATGACAGCTCTTTAGATCCTGAAAAAAACAAACATTCTGTTTGTGAATGCAACAAAGCAAACTCCTCAGAATATTCTTCAAAGCATCTGATGAAGTGGGATTTTCTCCCAGGAAAATTCATGTGATAAATAAATTTGTTAGTTGTTAAGTGCCATGGGACTCCTTGCTTTTTCCTTAGAATCTGTGCTTAATCTGAAAGGGTATGTCCACATGTACCTTTTAAATTGAAATAACATTTGTTATTTTGATTTTAAAAAGATTTGGTCCACATGACATTCTCCTGAATCACAATGACAAGCTCTGTCATTTTGATTTAAGAGACGTTGGATCGAAACAGCTAAAGCCTACTTTAAAGTGAAACACCTGTTGGATCTAAAGGACTGTTTTGAAATAACATTGTTCAGACATGTTACTTCGAAACAGCACTGTTTTGATTTAAAGCTTTGATCTTCCTCCCAAGGTGCATGGCATCCTGAAAGGTAGACCCTCCCATCAGCACACTGGTCAGGGAGTGCATTAGCACCCTGGCCGGGGTAGGGGGTGCAGGGGGGGTATTGCAGGGTGGCGAGGTCAGAGACCACAGGGCACCCCAATCCCCTGCCATTTCCCAGGTGGCTGGGTCAGAGATCGGGGGCGCCCTGCTTCCTGCGCTGCTTCCCAGGCAGTGGGGGCAGAGATGCTGGGGGTACCCCACTTCCCCTGCTGCTTCCAGGGCAGCAGGGCAGAGATCGCGGGGCACCCTGCTTCCCCACCAGTTCCCAGGTGGCAGAGTTGGAGATCGTGGGGCACCCTGGTTACCCCGCTGCGTCCCAGGCAGTGGGGGCAGGGATCCCAGTGCTCCTTGTTGGGTGTGCTGGGATCTTCACCACTCCGCATGGGAAGCGGTGAGGGAAGCAGGGTGCCCCACGATCTCTGCCCCCACTGCCTGGGAAGCAGCAGCAGAAGTGGGGTGTCCTGGCATCTCTGCTCCCACCACTTGGGAAGCGGCAGGGGAAGTGGGGCACACCTAGCCCCCTGAGTGTGGTCTACATAGGCTTTTACAAAGACTGTGATTGTTCTTCTTTTTTTTACTAAATCTATGGTTGCACTTTTCTAGGACCTGCTTTTTCTCTTCTGAGGCATCACTGGTCCTTTGATATAATGCCTCCTCCCCTCATCAAGTAGACAGCTATGTCACTGTGTACATGCACCTAAATATTTATACAGAATAGGAAGCAATCCAGACAATTATTTTGAATTGGTGTAAACTGGTTGGTGTAAGCTTACGGATACATGTCATATAATATAGAAAAGGCTATATATTAACCCTAATAGATGCTTAAGAGTAGGCTTACTCTTTAATAGTGGGTACTGTTAATTTAAAAAAAATATTGCCTAATATAGTTCAACATATCTTGTTGAGAGATGTTAGGCCCTTTTTGTACTACTAGTACACTACTATGCACTATTATATAACACAAACAGTGCTCCAAAAGTTGCAGGGAATTAATATGGTTTAAAGCATTTATTTTTGTCCAGAAATAATTGTGATTTATAGTCTCAGTAGAAGTTGAGTAGTATCATGTCTGTGATTGTGTTAGACATGTTCCTCCTCCCATTCTTATCCCCATGTGTTTCACATACTTTGCATGTGGACAAACAAACAGAGCTGTTTTCCTTCCTGTAAGCAGTGGAGAAGTGCAAACAAAGAGGATGTCAATTAAGCTTCCCCTCATCCATTCCCTGAAAAAGAGGGGCCGAGGTGGAAGAGGTGGGGGAAATGGTTCAAAGAAAGAAGTACATACACTTAGAACTGTGATGGACAGTTAGCACTGCATGTGGGGAAGAAGGAGGTGCTGAGGGAAATGGGGCATGGTTGGGGGTGTGGTGGGGCTGACGCTTGCATGGGGAGGGACCAAGGAAGGGGCCTGGGTCAGCCATGGAGCTTCCTTCCCCAAGGGAAGCTCCAAAATCCATCCATGGCTGCTTCAAAAGGGATGTAACTAGGTGTAACAGGAGGAAAGGTGGAATAGAGAAATTTAGTCTGAATGTCTGCAATAACTATAATATTAGTTATTGCAGTCATTCAGATACATACATACATTGTTGTACCGTAGTGGAAGCCACAAAGCTTCAGACATGTCCCAACTAAATATCAGAACATGAACTGTAGAGAAATTCTCCCATGGCTGGAAGATGGTTTCAGTGATTCAAAGAGCTATTCTTTCTCTAGTTCCCATAAATAACTTTGTTTCATAAGGGTGGTCAAATGTGCAAAAACTGCTCCTTAAATTTCTCTACACTCCAAAAGAACTGAAATGTATAACAAAAAATTTTGTCTGACTTTCTAAAGGTTTAATTTCCAGTCTGTTCTGGAATGGGGTTAATGTCTGTTCTGAGGGGTTTTTTTTTTTCCTTTTATGATTGCTTAGTCTTCTTGATTCTTAAGGAACTCATCCTGTTCAGTGTATCAAAAAGAAGATAAGAGGTAAGTTGATTATGGAGAAAAGTACATTCATAGAGAGGAAACAACCAGTATTAAACAACTCTTTAGCAGAGAAAAATATATTAAGCACCAATGTCCAGAAGTTAAAGTCAGACAAATTCCAAGCAGAAATGAAACATATTTTTTAATGGTCAAGGTAATTAACCATTTGAACAAACTATCAACTATTCCATTTCCTGATACATTGACATCAAAACTGACCCCCCTTATGAAGCAAAGTTATTTATGGGAACTAGAGAAAGCATAGCTCTTTGAATCACTGAAACCATCTTCCAACCATGATAGAATTTCTCTACAGTTCATGTTCTGATATTTAGTTAGGACATGTCTGAAGCTTTGCGGCTTCCACTACAGTACAATAATGTATGTATTGGGAGACTAACCTTTCTGGAAGACATACTTTAGTCAAACACAACTTACTGGGCTCAACATAGAAGTGATTGTCTTAAATCCCATGGCCGGTGTTAAACACGAAATCAGACTAGAGGATCTAATAGTCCCTTCTGGTCTTAAAAGCTATGAACCATTATCATGGGCTATGTCTATACTAGAAAAAGTTATTAGGTTGAATTTGTTAATGTGAACTAATAAGTTTGACTTTAATTCGAACTAAACTTGACCTTATTAAGTCAAATTAACAAAGTGGACTAAGTCGACTTAAAGTTAAATCAACTTAGTCTACTTTGTTAATTCGACCTAATTGCCCTTAATTTGAAATTGATACAGTCAAATTAAGGGTTAATCCAGGTCTACACCATCCGTAGTTCCAACTAAGGAGTTGAATTAAGGCTTAGTTCAAACTAACAGGGAGTTTTTATTAATTTGAACCAAGCTTTCATTAAGTCAAATTAATGAATTTCTTAATTTGACTTAATGAAAGTCCAGTGTAGACAGGGACTGATTTAGTTTGAATTAAGCTTCCTTAATTCAAACTAAATTGCCAGTGTAGACATACCCATGGGGCCTATAAAAGTAGTTTATAGGCAGTATATGAGAATATATGACAGTTTTCATTGAAATTACTCACTCAAGTCATATTCTTCCTAATGCAGATGAATATTCAGAACAAGACTCCCCAACTCTCTCTTCCTTATCTGTTTGTAGGTTTCTATATACAGAATCATAGAATCTCAGGCTTAGAAGGGACCTCATGAGGTCATCTAGTCCAACCACCGGCGAAAGAGCAGGACCACTCCCAGTAAATCATCTCAGTCGGGGTTTTGTCTAACTGATCCTTAAATATCTCCAAAGATGAAGATACCAACACCACCCTAGGTAACCCATTCCAATGCTTCACCACTCTCCTAGTAAGAAAGGTTTTCCTAATATCCAACCTTGACCTCCCCAGCTGTAACTTGCAACCTTTTCTCCTTGTTCTGTCCTCTGTTACTAGTGAGAATAGCCGAGCTCTCTCCTCCTTGGAGCATCCCTTCAAGTAGTTGAAGGTTGCTATCAACCCCCCCCCCTCAGTCTTCTCTTCTGCAGGCTAAGTAAGTTCCTTCAGTTTCTCTTCATAAGTCTTGTGCTCTAGCCCTTTGATCATTGTTGCTGCCCTCCACTAGACTCATTCTAATTTGTCCACATCCTTTCTGTAGTGGGGTGCCCAAAACTGGACACAGTATTCGAGATGCAGCCTCACCACTGCTGAATAGAAGGGAACAATCACATCCCTCAATCTGCTGGCAACACGTCTTCTGATGCAGCCCAGTATGCCGTTCGCCTTTTTGGCAGCAAGAGCTCACTTTTAACTCATATCCAGCTTCCCATCCTCCATAACCCCCAGGTCCTTTTCTACAGTGCTACTACTTAGCTGATCACTCCCAGACTGTAGCAGTGCATGGGGTTTTTCCATTGCAAGTGCAGGACTTTGCACTTGTCCTTGTTGAACCTAATGGGATTTCTTTTGGCCCACTGCTCCAATTTGTCTAGATCTCTCTGAATCCTGTCCCTGCCCTCCATTGTCTCTACCGTTCCCCCCAGCTTGGCATCATCTGCAAATTTACTGAGTGTGCAATCTATTCCAGCATCCAGATCATTAATGAAAATGTTGATCAGAACCGGCCCCAGGACTGATCCCTGGGTAACACCATTCATTACTGGTTGCCAACTAGACATTGAGCCATTGATTCCTACTTGCTGAAACCACTGATCTAGCCAGTTTTCTATCCACCTTACAGTCCATACCTCCAATCCATACTTGACAAGAATACTGTGGGAAACCATACCAAAAGCCTTGCTAAAGTTGAAGCATATCACATCACCAGCTCTTCCTGCATCCACAAATCCAGTAATCTCATCATACATCAAGACAGGGGAATCGCTGGCTGGGGGAGGGAGCTGGGGCATAGGCCCAGACCCTGCACCTGGCCTGCGGGCCTCGCCCCCTAGTTGGCAGGCCCCGCCCCCTGGCCAGGGACAGGGGCGGCCATGCCACCGTGGGCGGCTAGGCCCCGCATCCCCAGCCAGGGACGGGGTTGGAAGCAGCCACAGGAGGCCGGGCCCTGGATCCCCGATGGGGAATGGGGCCACTGCAGGCAGCCAGGCCCAGGATCTCTGGCCCGGGATGGGGCTGGAAGTGGCTGGAGGAGGCTGGGCCCCACATCCCCAGCCGGGGACGAGGCCGCCACAGCTGCCAGCAGCCAGGCCCTGGATCTCTGGCCCAATTAGGCTGGAGATCCGGGGCACTGGCACTGGGGTTCGGGGCACGTGCCAGAGGGTGCCGAGCGCTAGCAACGCACCTGCATCAAGAACTCACTTTGGGAAGCAGAAACTTGGCCAGGGACTGCTCTTAGGTTCCCCCCAGGGTCTCGCCCAGTGCAGATGGAGGGCCAGGACTCCCACAGCAGAGTGGGTGGAATGGGTAGTTCTTACCACAGCCTAGCTCTGGCTTCCAGTCTGGCCAAGGGATGGAGCCTTAATGAGGAGAGAACAAACAGGGTGCAGGACCCTAGGTGGGAAGAGGATGAGCAGGGTAAGGACCACAGTTCAGGAGCCAGTGTATCCTCCACTTCTATAAGGGGTCTGGGGCTCCTGGTCCTCTTATATTACTACCCAGAATACATAGTAGATACCTAGCTACTTAGATAAGCATGGCTGCTTTGCCATCTTTCAACACTAAATTTATAGACTCAGAACTGGGCCTCTGACACATTTGAGTGTTGCAGAGGAGTTCTAAGGTGGTCCCTGTGGTTTCTTCCAAGGCTAATAAATGGCTACATTCAGCTCTAATGAAAATTGGTCATATGGGCTAAAATCTTGGCCCCCATTGAAATGAATGGAAGGAAGGATTTCACCCATGATATTCTCCACTCAGTTCAGAAATAGCTTAGTTTTAAATATTTCTCCTTGGCAGGTATTGCATGGGGTCATGAAGGAATATTTGATCTGCCACATTTGGAGGCATTTGTGTTTGAAATATCCATGTTACAAATTTTTAAAAGCTGTCCATTGAGCATGGACAATAAATTATTTTGCTTCATGGTTTAGCAAACAAGACAAAAGCGTGTATTGCTTAAAGAGAGAGTTCAGACACTCAGCTAGTGTGTACCAGCGTAGTATCACTGAGTACAAAGGAGCTGTGCTGATTTACTTCCTCAGAAATATGATTTCATATCTGCTTGACTTTTGTTTTCTGAATAACTTACTGACCAACTGAGTCCTCTCTTTATCTTCTGTTCATTAAGTCAATCCCACTTCCTGTGAATGTATTTGTAATCCACAAGTATTTGCTGAATGATTCAGACAGGTGATTTTCAGCTGATGGCTGGCACACAAACAGTTCACTTCGGTTACTCATTACTCACAACGTGCCGTTGCTCACATGGTATTAAGCAAGCCAAAAAAAGGTGAGAATTTTTTGCCAAAATATCAATTTGTTATTAAAAATTATTGTTGACATTTTAATGTTTTGAAAATTCTTTGACTTCATTATAGAACAGTCAAAACACAGCAAAACATATTTTCTGGAAACAATTTTGACCATCCCTACAAGGTGTTCTTTCTGCTTCATGAATGGATGACTTACACAGGAGCATAATGAATAGAAAATAATAAGCCCTATACTTATATGAATATCCTTGAACCAAGTCCTGAGGATGGGTCTCTACGAAGTCCTACCAAAGTCAAGGGGTTACATAAGGACAAGATTACAAGAAAATGTAGATGGTCTACTGAGGAACAGAAGTCTATGAAATATTTTTGTGCACAGTTACTTGTTTGGATGAATATTCATGGAACAACAGGGTGAGATCTTGGTTACTTGGAACTGAAACTGATTAATAAGGACAGGCTGAGGGAACTAGGCTTTTTGAGTCTGAAGACGAGAGAAGCATGGGGGTAATCTGTTAGCAGCCGTAACTACCTGAAAGGGTTTTTTTTTTTTTTTTCAGGGAGGATGGAGTTAGTTTGTTTTCAATGACAGTAGATGACAGAACTTGGAGCAATAGTGTCAAGTTGTATTAGGGAAGGTAGAGGTTGGATCTTAGATATTTAAACTTTTTCACTAGGAGGGTGGTGAAGCACTGGACTGGATTACCTAGAGATGTGGTGGAATCTTCAGCTTTGGAGGTTTCCAAGGTACAGCTTGACAAAGCCCTGACTAGGAGGATTTAGATGGGGTTGGTCCTGCTTTAAGGAGAAGATTGGACTAGATGACATCCTGAGGTCCCTTCCGACCCTAATATTCTATGTTTTTATTAAATAAATGTTTAAGCACATAGGCTATGTCTACACAGCACTTTTATTTTGAAATAACACTGGTTATTTCGAAATAAAAGAAATTTGGTCTACATGTCATTTTCTTATTTTGGAAGGACGGATCCTGTCCTTTCAAAATAAGAACCATTGTTTTGAAACAGGTTAAACCCCAACTGTTTTGAAATGGCTGTTATTTCAAAATGGTTATTTCGAAATAAGGCCGTTTGGACATGTTGTTTTGAAACAACACCATTGTTTCGAAACAACGTGTCCAAACTGTCTTATTTCGAAATAACCATTTCGAAGTAACAGCCGTTTTGATAGCAGGCTTTCCCTTATTTCGAAATAAGTCATTTCGAAATAAGGGTTTTATTTTGAAATAACTCATTTTGAAATGACTTATTTTGAAATAAAACTGTGTGTAGACATAGCCATGGCTTTGAAGTAACCAACGAGCTCTGGGAGTGATTGTAAAAAGTGAAACTGTCTGGGTTTGAATATCTAGAATACCTCATTTAGATTTATATGTTAAGTGGGATCAGATTTAGATGGATCCTTCCAAGAGTAAAGGCAGTTTGCTGAGTACCTCTGAGGACTATTGTTCAATGTCCTCAAATAACACTACTACTCACAGTAGAAGTTCAATAGTTAGTGTGCTGCTTTAGGATCCCCTGTTTAATTTCTTGCTAAAATAAATTTTTTACAACTAAGAATAATGCTTCCCCTGATGTTTAGTCACTTGAATACCTTGCTGTGGTCTACACTGCCCATATGAACCTTGGCAATGTTTCCTTGGCCTTACGTGATGGAATGCACCTTTCATCAGATATTTTTGTTATGAAGTCACAATAGAAATACCTAGAGTGACTCAATGGACACACATGTAAGACAACTTTAAATTTCAAACAAAATAAACAGACTAAAATCCTACATTATATTTCTTTATTTAATACACAGACTACCTTTAAAAAAAGAAGGAAAAAAAAGTTAAAGGTTAACCCTTTCTTTCCTGAATGTTAAAACAAAATTGAAAGTGGGATGGGAGCAGGGCCAGCTCTACTGTGAGGCAAGAGACAGACGTGGCTTCAGGTGACAGTTCTTATGGGCGCCTAGCCCCCTGAAGATCAGGCTGGCTTCCCATCTCTTCAACTCTTTCCTAGCAGCTCAGGCACTGTTGGTCAACCTGCAGCTTAAGTCATGTAGGCAGAGTGCACTTTAAATCCCTCTGCAGGCAGACACTGGAGATTTATGTACTTTGGAAAACCGTTTTCAACCTTCATGAATGAGATGGGGGGGGTGCCAAATAAAAAATTGGGTTGGAGTGCCATAAACCCTTGAGCTGGCCTGGATGGAAGGGACAAAATAGTGGTAACTGAGAGTGGGCTGGTGATGGAAGGAAGTGTAGTGGCAGCTGTGGGTTTGTTAGCTGTGCTTAAGGAAGTTGTATGAGTGTGTATATAAAGAAAGCATTTGAGAAAAGGAAGTAGTAAGGGAAGAAGAGAGGCCACACAGGAAGGTAAAAATATAGTGAACAGAACTCCAAGGATGCGAGCAGAAAGGTTAAGTAACTGTGGCCACATGATGACGTAATTGCACATCTTCCCATAATGCAGGCTGGGAGTACACAGGTGGCATAAGGACAAGGATCTCCCCTTTGTATAAGTTATAGCACCTTAATGGCTGCTCTAAATTACACTAACTGCTAAGATTCCTTAAGAGCTGAAATAACAGTTGGAGATGAGTGCAACATGGGGATATCCTGCCACACACTATTCTGCCGCAGGTCCATAGATAGCATTCCTATGCCGTTTCCTGTTCCCCATACCAAGTACTAACACAAAAAGTCTCTATGCTTGTAAAACTAAACAGGATCTTTATTAAGAAGTCTATTTAAATAGGTGGAGCAACTGCAGCTAGAATGCAGGCCATGACACATCCTGGTGCTTCCTCCAAACGCCTCCCTTCTGCAACCTGTGCCCATCCCTCCAAAACCCATGCAGGTTGATGCATATCCTATCTCTGTATCCAGGATTTTATACAGTCCACACCACCTAAATAGCTGAATTACATAGCAGCTTCTGATGTGAACCAATTGTTCTACTTTATGCTTAAGTTTCACTTTTCTATAGCATCAGATGTCATGTATAACTTTGTATACTTGTGGCTTTTAGATGCAAAGTTCCTCAGGACATGGCCCATGGGAATTTGATTCCCTGCCATCTTACACCATTTATTTTACAATCATTTAGTCTCATTCAAAATGGGTGCCACACAACTCCTTGGTGTTGTTTTTTTGTTTTTTGTTTTTGCTGTACAAAATGCTGCCTGCCATGCAAGTGGGAGCAGAATTCTGATTGGATTACATTGTACACTCACTTTGGAAAGGTACAAGTGCCTGCAAAAGGTACAAGACTGGGGGGGGGGGGAGTGGACTGCCTACCTACAACTACATTAAAATCCTTGTCTGTATTCATTATTGTTGTATGCTAAATTCACTGTTATGATAATACGGAGTTATATTGCTCACCTGGATAATTAAAAACAGTATTTAACTCCTACTTTCATTAACGTATTACTACAGCTATACTTGACCTTATTATGTGGTTATATGCAACCCCCTTTCTCTCTTAGGTTGATGCAATGTTAAGAATGGTTTTTATATCATAATTATTTTTAAATCAAAAAAAAGCAAGGCAGTTCACCCACTACAAAATTCTCCAAACAATCAGCAGTTTTTCTTGGGAGATTATTGGACTGTTCCATTTACTTAATATAAAATATCAGATTTACCCCCAGCTTGTCTCAGACTCCAGCTGGGGGAAATGAAAGAAATCTAATTGGTCTTGGAATAGCATTAATTGATTTCAAACTGGGACAATGCATCACATACAGAAGTGTATGCTGAAAGAGTGACTGCTAAGGTGGCATATCAATGGCAGAACAAGAAAATAGATTTCAGTAAAATGTTCTTCACTTGAGAAATGCAAGGGGGCACCCTAACAATGACTAGGGAAGAGAAAAAGTTGATTCTGCACTATAAAACCTGATTTCCAATTAAAGGGAAAATCTATCTACCTATATGAAACCTTGTGGCCTTGTTGATAATAGAAAGAATTCATTCATAGCTATACTGGCACTCCCTCCTAGTGTAGATACAGCTTAAACCTGCAGGAGGGTTTGCAGTATAATTTACATCAGTCCCCTGAACAAAATAAGCTATATCAGCTTATTTCTGGTATAACTGCATCTATATTTGAGTTTTTTCCTGCATAGTTGTGTTACCTAGGGACATGCTATTTTCACACTTAGCACCTATGCCAGCAAAACATTTAAAGGGTTTTTGTTTGTTTGTTTGTTTGTTTGTTTTAAGCTATAGGGATAGATCTACAGCTAGTGTAAACACTGATTTCATTATTGCCAAACTCAAACATCCAAAAATCATGAGTTGGGCCCCTGAATATTTAAAAATCATGATGTTTTAAAATAATCTAATTTGGGTTGTTCTTATATGTCTTCTAGTATTGGAACACTTGGGTTCCTGATTTCTACCTTTTCTGTGCATCAGAAATTTTCTTGTGCTTTTTTTTTTAGTTTAAATTGAAAAATGACAGTCTTACTTAATAGATCACAACAGGAGCTGACATTTAAAAAAATCATTAGAGTGGGCAACACTGTGATTTATGCTGGTTGAGGATCTGGCCTTCTCTTTTTACCTTAGTGTGTGTGTGATGCTCTTTCATTTTCTGCTAGACTGTGGCCTCTTGATTTATTGTTTTATTTTTCTCTGACCCTGCTATCCTTTTTTTCCCCCGTAATTAGGCCATTTCCTGGAAGCAGTGTGAAGTTTTAAAGAGAGAGTTTGAAAAGGTAAACGATGATGTGGTTGGTCTCGGGAAGACCATTCTATACATAGAGCAGCAACATGGAAGGAAGCACACAGAACCACGTGTCGGACATATACAGGAACAAAATGTACAACCTATCTTTGAAGAAACTCACCGTAAAAAAAAAAAAAAAAAAAAAAGTTAGCCATGCAGAGAGCTCCTTGAAAACTTATAAATTGTTATTTCCATTATGATAAGTGGGAAGGAGTGGTTAGGACACTAGCCAGAAAACTGGATTCAACTTTCTTCTCCACCATGGACTTCAGGTGTGACCTTGACAGTCAATTAATTTTATGTGCCTCAGTTTCCCACCAGTAAAACAAGGATGGAGAAATGCTATTATCTTTACAATAGATATTTTAATATATTGAGGTGGTTCCTCACATGAGATGAATGAGATTACAGAGACCATTCCAACTGGCACCTGCTGAGCATCCAGCCCTGACCTCTGGAAGGTAGATTATCACCGTCAAGCTGTCCAGCAGTGACTGGTTCAAGAGACCAGTCTCAGGGTAAACTTAAGAGGCAGAGCACAAACCCCAAATTGGCTGTGAGCTCTGTCCCCAGGCTTGGCCTGCACTATGGCGTTAGCTCGACATAAGGCAGCTTTTGATGTCAGCGTGCATACTACAGCCTTGCTGTAAATGTCCTGCTGTTGACTGTCATTCTTCTTAATTTCTTGACACCATAAAAATGACAAAGAAGTTGAGCAAGTGGGGGGACTCCAGCTTAGTAGCCCCTGCCTCCCCAGCAGGCTGCTGCTCTTTCTAAGCCAGATTGCACCCGCCAGGTTCCCTGTTGGGCTGTGGCCTTGACTTCCCATACGAAGCTGGGCTTCCCCTCAGGCTGCAAGATTACCATCCCCAGCCGGGACTCCAGGTGCTTTCCCCAGGCTTCAGTGTCTCTGCTTCGCACCAGGAGAATGAGGGCTGCTACCCCAAACTCTTGGCTCACCACTATGCACCACTAACATAGCAGCTGGCCAGTGGGGAGCTGAGAGCTGCTTACAGAGGTGAAAGCCTGGACTTTTAGCCTCCCACAGTGCCCCTCTTAAGTCGGAAGTGCTCCTGATGAAGACACATACCACAGAGAGAAGAAGGGCAGAGTGGACATGAAACATGACAGTAATTATTACAGTGGCTGTACATCAAACTAACACGAGTCGACTTAAGTTTTTAGTACTGGTGCCCTCAGATTTCACCAACCACGCATCAAGAGTAAACTCCTCAGGCAATAAACATTGCACCCATGGAATCATAGACAGTCCCCTTTTATACTCTGATTTATCTTGTCATCTGGAGAAGACTGCCTATGTAATAGATGGTCCCTTAAACCAAAATCACAACAATATTCTGTAAATTCCCCATCTTCAAGCTTCTGATGAAGTGGGATTTTCTCCCATGAAAGCTCATGTGATAAATGAGTTTACTAGTCTTTAAAAGTGTCACAGGACTCCTTTGTTTTGCTGAATTAGGCTACCCCTTTGGAAGTGGTCAAAAATATTCAGGTTATTCCAAAAGGACCATGCAGTTACCACAGCTCAGTTGCATCTTAGATGTCATACCAAAGACAATGCTTGTAGTCAAGCTGATAAGAAACTATATAAAAAATTATTGTACAGGAAAAGGAGAAAAGAGTTAGTTGCAAGATTAATATAGGTAAACATGCACGCATGAGTTACAGTCTGAAGTTTTGAAAGGTAAGACAAGCTTCCATAATAAGCAAACTTTATAAGTCCCTTAGGGCTAACCCGAGTCAAACACTGGGTCTCTTTCTTATGACCAGAAAACCTTTCCCTCAAGAGTCCAAGCAGCCTTGTTTCTCTTTGAGAGGGATTTTTATTCCCTATCTTACTTCTCTGAGCTGACGTATCAGCTGATGAGAGGAATTCACTTTCAGTCTCCTGTCCAAGAGGTGGAGACGACAATCAACAACATATTTTGTCCTCTTTGATGTTCTACAATAGTTCACTTGGTGTTGATGAGCCTTCTTTGTGGCAAGACCTTTTTTTTGTTGGCCCAGGAATGAGCCAGAAGGGAGAATGTTGTTGGGGTTTAAGGAGTGGAGTAACAACTCTCACTCATGCCTCCTATTGCTCCTATACTCAGATTGAGAAGAGTATCACTCCAATGGAGAATTGCCAAGGTGGTGCTGTGGCCACACCTCCTTAGGCCCTCTCTGACCTCTGTCCCTGCACCCTCTGCATCTCACAGCTTCTCCATGGATGTGGTACAGAGCTGGCAAAGTGGACTCTGTGCTCAGACGAGAAAGTGCTTTTACATTTCAGAGGCAGGAGTTATGTGAGTGTGTGCAAAGTGACTATGGGGCTGAATTTCCCCCAACATGTCAGCTATTTGTTCCTGGTAATCTCAAGGATGGACCATGGCAAATATTACTGCAATCTCGTAACACTTTGTCATGGCACTGATATAGATTTATTTATTCAGGGATTCTGGGTTGAAGTGAAATGCCATGTGTTTGTCTGCTCACAGCTCTTATACAGCAGGGCTGTTGTCTGTGCTTTGGCAACAAACTGAAAGGCTATTGCATACAGTAAAGAGTACACTGTGTTCTTTTCCGTATACTTCTGTGTTAAGAAAAGGCATAGTACATTCTTCTGCTATTCAATAGGTCAAAACAAACAAACAAACAATTAAACCAATGGGAGGAAACAGCTTTGAAAGTCATTCAGACCTCTTGTCTGACACAAAACAAGCACTGGCTTCAGTGATTGACATTTCACTGTTTCAGGGGAATCCCCAGTGAAGTTTTACACCATCACCAGGCCTAACTGTGTCTGACGTTTGTACTGTCATATTAAAAGCACCCTCTGAGGAAATTAAAGCGAAAGAAATACTGAGAAAAGAGTGGCGTGAGGAGGAAGATAGTTGCTATGTTAAAAAAAAATACAGATTTTTTTTGTTATGTTGATTGTGTTGAAATTAACATGGAAAATATACATCACATAGAAGGCTCTGGCAAGTTGCTATGCCTACAGAATAAAAGATACAGCTAGTGTAAGTCAGTTTTCATTCAATGAAGCTATGCTGATTTTCACCAAAAGAGCAGGAAGCCCATCATTTCTAGTACTAGAAAAGCAACGAGGTAGAGAATTCTTGATAACCAGCAGCCTATAACAGAGGCGTAGGAATGCTCTCTTGCTGTAAACTGAACCAACATGGGCTTGGTCACGGGCAACTTTTGGTCACGTGACCGGAAGCTACCCTGAGACGGTCCAGTTGCTACGTAACTAGTGGAGCTAAGGGATGCGGAGAGGTGGTACGATGAAGCCTGCTCACTGTAGTACCCAGCAGTGACAAAAACTTCATTGCAATGGGTGCAGAGCCAGCCAGCAGCTCACGGCTGCAGTCATGAGTAGAGCAGAGGCACCAGCACTGGTACCTCTGTTTTGCTCATTGCTACTGGCTACTGGGAGGCCGCACAGCCACGGCAGCGAAGTTGATACTGCTGCCGGATGCTGTGGTGGTCAGGCCTCATCTCCAAATGGGTGGACCCAAGCCCACCCTTCTATGCCCCTGCAGTTAGCTGCTCTTTCATGGAAATGCAGGGAGGGGGCTGTGTGCAGAATAAGCACAAGGACAGCGCATAGCAGAAATTCTTACTCCCATCAGGGAGAAATCAGCCTGCAAAGGAGTCAGGGGACAGGAGCATGACCTGCTCCTTTTCTCCATCCCTTCTAATTATTGACACACTACAGGAAGCAGGCTGCACCATTCTAATGTGCACCAAGTGCCTGCATGGAGATTATGCCTGCTGGGTTGTTTCCCATGCTCTTTTACTTTCATGAGCTGTTTAGCTCCAAACCAACCAACTCATCTCTGTGGGTCAGGTGCCCCAACCAGACTACATCTTCCATGACACACTATGAAGTCACCATAGTGCATCATGGATGATGCAGTCCGGCTGGTGAACACACCTGATAGAGGAAAATAGGGATATAAATTGGGATCAATTCCACCAAAACCAAAAGAGTTAGACTGTGTAAAAGTGGTGCAAGGGCAAAATCAGGCCCTCTGAATCCCAAATTAACAAACCAAAAGTCCAGCAAAGGCATTACCAATTGACTGGTATGGTATGGCTTTCCATTACATCTCAGAGTAAAGCTTCAATGAGTCGTGAACTGTAAATCCAGCAGGGGCTCATGAATGCCAAGAACGCAATTTTGCTGCTGTTTGCTGGTAGTGCTCACTGAAATTCTTTGCAACTGCCAAGAGTGTTGATGCATCATCTGGGGCTCCTGTGTAGCTACCCTGCTAGAAAATACACATGGCAAGGCTGGTCAGAGATTCAGCAAGAGATTAAGGTTTGCAATAACTTGTGGGGGGGGAGACAAGGAACAGTCTTATAACGGGATACTAAATTCATGCAAACAGCAACAATGGAACAAATGCAGAAGTAACAGATAGAAACTGCTACTGACACACATAAAGACAAACAGCTGCTGCAGCTTTTTGTTGTCAGGGATCAAGCTGTGATTCCACCAATCGCTGTGTGCTGTTGACGTTTGAAGAAGAGCAGCTTAGGCAGAATGAGAAATCCTCTGGACTTACAGTAAGTCCTGTGACACCGTATCATTTGACTTACAGCTCAAATGACTGGGATATAATTGGGCAAAAGTGTAGCATGAGTTGTGACTCATGCTGTGCTTCAAACTGCCCATGTCAGCATGGTAAATTAATTCATATTCTGCTAAATGAAAGCTTATTGTCACTAGCAATTCTTGGCACATCACATGCACTTTTATTGCAGGGGGGTTGGGGAGAAATAGAGAAGGAAAGGGATTTGTAAAAAACTGTTTATGTCCCATGATTTCAAAATCAAAAGTGAATGAGAATGAAAAACAAGGGATGGAAGCTAGGGAATATGTCGGGTAAACAAATATAACTGAGACGTAAGTTATTTTTAGGATAACATCTGGTAGCTATGTAGGAAAGCTGATGATTAACTTACTAGTTATGTGTGTGTGATGCAAGAGGTATGATGAGTGGTTCTCTTGAAAATTCAGTCCTCCAGCCCTGTTCATTGTGTCCAGACAAAATCCCTAACATAAAAGGCTTATCCCACAAATTAGTCAACACGGTCATCCCAGATTTTATTTCTTTTAAGCCGTGGGCTCTTGGGTGACAATCTGAAGCACGTATTGCATGGCCCTAGTGCAATTTGCATTAGCACTCTCTAGAGTAGTGCTTCCCACCCTTTTCTCTGCCGTGGTACACCATGAGACCTTTAATTATTTTGAGGCACACCACCATAGAGTCTCAAAATGAACTCATGAATATTCATGAGCCAATCCAGAACTCTTCAAGTCGTTTTTCAAAAAATTCCATGGCACGCCTACTCAGGCTTGATGACACACTGGTTGGGAAACACTGCTCTAGAGCTGCGCCTGAAGTTTGGATCCCAGAGCCACACCTGAATCCTAATCTTCCATAAGTAGTAAAAGACTGTTCCAAATGGTATTCTGGCTTGCCTGTTAATAGAGAGAAGCCTGAGTCTGCCTCTGCTGGATATTGCTTACCTTCAGATGGGTTCCACGTCTACTGTTTGGAGGCAAAGTGGCTGTGTGTGAGGGGAACCACTGAGGCAAACATGGGATGAGAGGAAGTGGGAAGAATACAGAGATAACAAAAGAAAGCGCTGGAGCAAGCTAGGGAAGCAGTAGGGGAACTAGGAAGGCAATGGGACAATGTAAAGTAAGGGTCACAGGGGGAAATTGAGAGGAAGCACTGGTTTATGGGACCACTAGAGATCAACATGCAACATGGTCCTGTAGCTAGCCCAGTAAAAAGTTTTGTCTGCACAACAAATAAATCAATGAAATGAGTGCAGGGTCTGAGGGTAGCTATTCAGCTTGGCTGTAAAAGTATTAAGGAAGTTGTAGTTTAGATGAAAACTGTGTTAACCACTTTTAAAGCATGTTGCCTTCCTTAGCATGGCTTAGTTATCAGCGTTTCAAACAAGCCAAAATGCAAGACACTATGAATCATAGCTCTTGTGGCAAAAACTTGTGGTAAGATGTGATGCCAGATGTACTGTATTAAAGAAATTTTTCTTAGAAGGTGAAAATGTTTCTTTAATTTAATCTAGGGCTGCAAAAATAGTTTGGAGAGTGAAAAAACCAAAAGCCATTATTGGAAGGCATTTGAATTCCGCAGCAAAACCAGTATGCGATCTTTAGTTGCACAACTGTCCCGTTACATTAAAGAGGGTGGCTGGTCCTAGAACACTGTACTGTTACCAGTCAAAATCTGTTCTAAGCCAAAGGAAAAATGGAACGTAACAAAAGAACTACATCTCCTCAGCTGTCCTAAACTGGTATAACTCCAGTGAAGTCAACTGAGCTACACTAGTTTACTCAAACAGATTACCAGACCCAGAATATTTCTCCACAGCACCCCTATCAAAGACCAGATATGCTAAGAATATATAGTGTTTTCATTTTTGACATTAAGAGTTGAGGTGACATTTCCTACCCAACGCAGCCATGTAATCTTAACTTGGCTCTGGTTTCATCTCCACAGTAAGAAGTCTCTCAGGATGATTGTAGCACCTTACTCCTCAAGTTTGTTTGCTGTAATCTTTGCCAACCATGCTTTTGTGTCAGGCTCCTGACTATTCTCAGGCGGATCTGATTTTTGAATAGCTATTTTAGAGAGGATTCAAAAGGTAGATTTAAACCTCTCCAATCTTAAATAGCAAAAGATAAATAAACTCCATCTTGTGCGACCAAACATCTCCAAAATAGGCCAGCAGCAAAGTTTGTGCATGGGACATTCAGATTCAAGCCACAGCCACTTGCAGTAACACATATTGCAAAAAGATGGCACAAGACAGCATCCTGTTGAGAATCAAGATTCTTAGGTCTCTTACAGGTATTGCAAGGGAAGTGCAGTCTACCGATTCAAAAACTGGTCACAGACATTATAGGCAAATACATAGATTTGGACATACAGTCTATAAGGTCACGTGGAGCTTCTTAACTCTGGGTTTTGATTTCCAGACAGGTAGCTGTGTTAGTCTGTTATACACTAAAAGCAACAACAGTCCTGTGGCACATTAGAAACTAATAGAATTTTTCAGGCATAAGCTTTTGTGGGCGCCAACCCACTCCTTCCTATGTGAAGTGAAAGCTACAGTCAAGAGGTATATATACACATGTCAGGATGGAGGAGGGCAAGTGTGAGCAAAGTCAATTCAGAGGGCAGATGGGGCCTATTCGCACCAGTTGATTAAACCGAGGGGATGTATGAACAGGGACAATTACCTCTTGTAATGTGCTAATAATTCCAAGTCCCTGTTCAGACCCAGTCTGATTGTGTCAAGCTTGCAAATCAGCTCCAGCTCTGCAGTTTCACACTGAAGTCTTGGGTTTTGAGTTGATTCTTGATGCTGTTTGCTAGATCCCAAAAACAGCTGTCTGGTCATATAAGATTTTTGTGATTTCTGTTTGCTCTATTCCCTTATATAGGTCCTTCTCTCTGTGCAAAAAAACATTATTCAAAAGTTGATCTTTTAAAATAGGTTATGGGGTGTGGGTTATTTCTCAGGAACCTATCAAGCCAAATTGTGCAATGTATTCTATCCCAGGCCACAAAGTGGCACACCAATAGTCAGGACACTGACCTATGTCTGTGAATTTCAGAGAGGTTAGAAAATTCAGTTTTAGATCATTTCAGTCCTTCAATCTTAAATTGGTACAGTCACTTGTCCCCTGTATTGTTGAGTCCATATTTTAATGGTCCTGCAAATCAGAGGTCTGATGTGCCAAAGTCTGACCTGATTGACTATTGATTTATCCAGTTTTTCAGGGGACTTATGCAGGTGTAAAACCAGAGTATCAGTGGTGGATTAGGCCCTCTGGCTGACAAACAAAAATCGCTGTGTTATCTCAAACCTCCATCCTCTTATTGTGGATTATTAAAGCCCAATTCCTTAGATATAATCTTTCTTAGTCCTTTTTACTACCTTTTTCCAACTAGCTTTCAATCTTCTGATTTCTCAAAAATAAGAAATATGCATAAAATCTGGATGCTATGAGAAATATGAACTCATGCCTCCAAGTAACTGTTCACACTGGAATTGAAACCAGGCCCTCTACCTAGCAGGATTCTAGTGCAATTTCCTTGGTGGTTGAGGAATTTCTTCCTCTACTATTCAAGGTCGTGTAACACACCCAACACTGTAGCCTCTGAGCACCTTCTAATGATTAATTAAGCAATGAACTTAAAAATATGTCGCATGTTTTCTGCCTAATAGGGGGCTCTAAAACTATGCTAGAGACTAACTAGAAAAGTAGGGCCACATCTTCAGCTGGTACAAACTGATGTAGCTCCATTGAAATCAACTGATTAACACGAGCTGTGTATCTAGCTTCTAGTTTACAGCACAGTGTGGCTAGCACTGTTTTCAGAATAAAACTCTAAAAACAGCAACAACAATAAAAACTCCCTTGTCAGTACTGGTCAGGAAAGCATGCTGAAAGGAATCTTGAGAGCACAACCACATTTATACATAGCTGTGGCTCACATGTTTTGAATTCTAGTGTGCACAGGTCCTAAATTAGGAAAGAGGTAAGAGAAACTGAATGCAAAAGTGGGCAGAGGAATATTAATGACTGGTAGCAGTGTCACTTTCACTTTGTTATTAAAAGCAACATCCGAGCTTTGGAAGAATACAGACACTGGAGACGTGTAATTGGCTACTGCTTTTAGCACAGACACAGTGTTTCACTAACTTAAACTGTTCATGAATGTAATGCTGAGAGCAAAGGAAATTATCCACTGAATGGACCAGCACGGGTTGTGATAATGTGACCTTCTCCATGCTGTTCTGCTAATGGGCTTCAGTCTTTACCTGGAAATATTCACTTAGATTCCACAACAGGATCTGTATGTATGATGGGACAATTCATTTTCTATCCCCATTCAGTCACGGATTTCTACACTGAAACTTCCAACAAAACTACCAGTTGACCACAGTAATGGCTTTATTATAGGGACACCTGTCCCCTGGGAACTGAACTGAAGTTATCGATGTGTTTGGTAGAGGCCACTGCCATTCATTGGGTAGTGATGCCTTATGTTATTTATCACAGCATCTAACTGTGAAAGCCTTGACATCCTGCAACATGACCCCGGGGCCATTTGGTCCGCTGCTGCAATCCCAGCAATTTCTGAACATAGACCTAACAAACCATAGGAGGATCAATCCAGTATGGTGGCACAAAACCTGCACAGAGGCTATTAAATGATGCCAACATCCTCCTACACGACAAGGAAAAAATCAGAAAGAATTTCCATGATATTCTCATGTTGTACTAATTCCTAACTGTCACTCTGACACCTTAGGGACATTAGCATCCAATGTAAATTGCAGAAGACCTGAAGCCTCTCTAACATATGCAGAGGGCCAGCCTAGTTCATAGCAGCACCAAGATCAGAGGCATAAACAGATAAGCTATATGCCTCTATAGCACCCTGTCCATTCCTCAGTTTATAGCAAAGGATCTGGCCCAGAGTTAAGATTTTAAGCAGAGGAACTCTAGTATTATTTAAATGGTATACAAATATTTACAACTTACTAAAATATGCTTATTATCTGATTGTTTTGTCTGCTCAGTGCATTAACAAACATACAGGCTGTCCTTGTAATTGCCTCCCAAAGCAGCTACAGGTTCTTTGTCAAAGCTTTTAATAGGCCTTTGGATTGGAAAAGTGCCTAGACAGTCATAGGATTGTATGACTCACCCAGCTACAGAAAACCAGCTAAACACAAAGTTAAAAGAATCAAAACAGCTACACTAGGTCATTTTGAAATATCTATATCTGAGTTACACAGTTTGAAGGGAGATTATTTTAGTAGCTTGCAAAGAACATCCAAATAGCTGGAATTTCTGAAATGTTTGAGAAGTAAGTTCAAGGTCATATTTGAACACAAACATGTTGCACACAGTAATTATCATGTGTTTGTTATATTTACTAGTACAAAGTATTCAGAGGCATGCAGCAAGTAAACTAATGATCTGTTGCTGAGCAAAGTTTAACTTTGAGTAATGTGCTACGGATTTCAAAATATTTTTAACACCAGGCTTTCTGAAATTGCAATGAGAAAAATATGTTGATTGTGAAAAGACATTTAAAAACTTTACTTGAGAGAGAAAAAGAAAGACAGTACACAGAAGGGCTGGTGAAATTATTTTCCTAATGCTACATAAAGATCCACTCATATATAGGCAGTGTATAAGAACAGGGAAACAAGTGTAATGTTATCTGTCCTCATATCTGAAATTTCCCAAACAGTTCAAACTCTCTCCTGATAATCTCTCAGCTGGTACATTTTGAGTCAGAATGAAACTGCATTACCAAAAGTGAGATCAGCATTTACAGAAGGCCTTTGTGAGTAATGCACAAGTCCCGTCTCCTGACACAGAATCCCAGCTCTGGAGGCAGTTTCAGTATTAATCAGTCTGCTGTCGCTAAGGACTACAATTTGCTAACAGAAAACTTGGATTGGTCACTGATTCATTGCTTCCACTGAAGTCAATGGCAAAACTCCCACTGATTTCATGGAGAGAATAACCGAGGCCTCAGGATAAAAGTTACATTAGTGCAGAGGGCCAGCACAACACCTATTTACCATTGAAGTCCTGCAGGGAAGTGTGTAAAATTGTGTTGGCCCTTTGCCACAAGGGTGATTTTCTCCTTAGAAGAGGAAATCAAGCTAATGGAGTAACCTAAACAAGGTGATGCTACCATTGTTGGCAGCAATGAGTTCAAGAGGCGAGAGAATCAGATCTGAAGTCTAAAACCATCCCCAAAAGAATCAGAGATGTGGGCCAACTATGCAATTCAAAGCCAGAACTGGGTTCAGAAAGGAGGGAAGATTGCTTAGCACTAATTCTTATCATAGAATTATTAAGGCCCTAATTCAGCAAAGCTTTTCAACATGTGCTGACGTGCTTTGCTGACTTAAAATTGCCTGGTGGATCAGGAACTTTACAAATCAAGCAAAATCCAGCAAGTCTTCAGACATAGACAGAGCCAGATTTACTCCCAAGAGAGTTTAAATCAGCACTTTTTGCCTTGATGCTGGTCTACCCTTGCGTGCCAAGGCTGCTATCACCACCATCAGTTCCTGAGGGTTCCTGCATAAAAATGCTTAGCTTATATGGTATTTTTCAACCATAGAGCTCAAAGGGTATGCCTACACTGGAGGCTTAAGTTGACTTAACCTGGTTTAAGTCAACTTAAGCAACTCCATGTGTAGGGCAAACAGAAGATTTTGTGACAGTATAACAATAGTGGAAAATGGAGCCCCCCCCCACCCATTTATACTCTGCCAGACTATGTACTAAACAAGTAGTTACTTAGGTGTTAGACTGTAGGATAAAGGTGGTGGGAATCAACACCCCAGCAGTCTATGTGACCAGGAGAGGACCTGATCACCCCTCCCCGTGAGTAATGGGCTATAACAATAGCTTGTTTCCCTGACTTGAATGGACTTTGCCATAGGACCTTGAAGGGTGCCTTGGTGGACATCACTCCCCTGATGAAACTCGCGGCCAAGAAGTGAGGTCCCTGACTGCTGACTGGGTTGTAAGCCTGTCTATATTACTTTGTGTTTAACTCTGGGTATATCACTTCATCTGGTTATTTAGTTAAGTAATCTGTTAGTTAATAAAACACTTTGTTCCTGCTATATGCATCTCTGTGGTTGTTGCTGCTGGAATCCTGGACCTGAAACCCACTTGGCAGTGAGGAACACCATGGCCACATTTGGCATTTATTAAGTCGACTTAAGCACTTGCTTAAGTTGACTTAATAACTCTTGCCCTTAAAGTCAACTTGAAGCATTAAGTCAACTTCATTAAGTCGACTTAATGAAATGTGGCCACCTAAGTCGACTGTATTAAGTCGACTTATGCCAGTCTAGACACTTAAATGAACTTAGTAAAGTCAACTTAAGCCAGGGGACCTGCTTAAAGTAGACTTCATTAAGTCGACTTAAGTGGCTACCCTGGCTTAAGTCAACTTAATAAAGTCAACCTTGTTAAGTCGACTTAACTGAGCCCTCTAGTGTAGACATAGCCAAAGGTTTTATAGAGGCGGTCAGCATATTATCACCATTTTTATAGATAGGACAACTGAGGCAGAGAGCACTGAAGGGACTTGCCCGAAGTTACCCAATAGGCCAATAGCATGGCTGGGAGTACTACCTAGGTTTGCTGAATCCCAGGCCCATGCTCTGTTCACTGGACTTCTGGGCTAGCCTCAATCACTCTTGTTGCAGTACTTGTCAACTCTAGGCCTCTGCTGGAGAAAATGCTACATGAAACTTGCTCAGGCAACCATACCATTGCCAGGGAACTACAATCACAAGCCAGTGGACCCAGCCAGGAGTGAGTCATTTAAACAGGCAGATCATTTTATTTCTGCTTACCCACCAAATCTACTTGTGATATTATACATTTTTATCCACAGCAAAAGTAGAAATGTCCGCTTAAAACAGTTACATGTGCAAAACCACTCGGACAGCAAGATCCTAGACTCATTGGGCTAGGTGTAGTAGGACAATAACATGTTCAAGTTAACAGCTTTGCTCTAGCTTTAAACAGGTGTCACTCAGAGTAGAAGTACGTTCAGTATTGCTATTTCTTGTGATTTTACCATAAATCTTGTGATATTTAGTATTTTTTCCCGTAGTTTCTCTGCTCCCAGAATCATGTAAAATATGTGAATCTCAGTTTTAATTATTTTTAAATAAATTTTTAACTGTCATGGTTATGAACTAAGGCTGGGAAATGTGAACTGTAACAGTTCAGGTTCCAAAGAGGTAGCCATGTTAGTCTAGATAGGCAAAAACAAGCAAGGTGTCCAGTAGTGCCTAAAGATTAAAAAAATTATGTATCATATGAGCTTTTGTGGGAGAAAATGCCACTTTGTCAGATGCTTTAAAGATGAGGGAATTTACAGAACAGGAAGAAAACAACTGCAGGGAAGTGTAAGTCATGGGATCAGGTCATACAGTAACATCAATCAAAGTAGTTCTTAAGATTCAAACACTGGGAAACATCACATCGAGGAGTGTGAGGTCATATCACCTGTTGTAATGGGAAAAGCATCCATAGTCACGATTTAATCCAGCTTTCACACAATCAAATTTACATATCAGTTCCAATTCTGCAGCTTCTCTCTGAACTTTTGATGTGTTACCCATTTGCTCAAGCATAGCTATTAACAAACATTCAACGGAGTGATTAACAAGATTCAAGTGCTCAGCTACTGGTTTCTGAATGTTGTGACTTCTGATGTCAGTTTTGTGCCCATTTATTATTTTGTGCAGAGACTGTCCCGTTTGTCCAATGTGTAAGGTGTAGAGGCATTTCTGAGCATTATGAGCAGGTGAATAACCCTTTGATGGAGTAGCTAGATAGATTAGGTCCTATGATGATGTCTTTTGTGCTGATATGTGGCAAAGTTGTCAACATGGTTTGTTGCAGGAGTAGGTGCCTGCTTTAATGTTTCTGTTATTAGGTCTGTAGTTGTTGGAGAGTATCTGTTTAAGATGTCTGTAGGTGAAGAGAGGTCTGTTTCCCAAGGCTTGGAAGAGTGAGGTATCATCTTTTAGAATAGGCTAGGTCCCTAATGATGTGTTGTAGAGGTTGGACTTAGGGGTTGTATGTGAAGATCAGTGGGGTTCTGTTGTTTTTTCCTCGGGCTTCTTGTGTAGTAGCTGACTTCAAGCAGCTCAAAAATCAGAAGGAAACTAAAAGAAAAAAAGGTATTCTTTTCTGAAATCTTATGATATTTATGTCCACTTCCTGATTTATGGATCCTGACTTGATTTTTGAACATTTTGTGTTGCTAACACTACAGGCACAGAGTGTAGTTTGTCCTCATTTATTGGATCTCATATTTCCATGAGTGACTTGTACAGTATTGTGCAGACAAGAAGGAATATGCTACATTCCCTGTGTCATCTAACATTTAATTTCCTGGACACAACATTTTTAGAATGACTGGGAGTTCTCCAGCAGGACTTTCATTAATATGTTTCTTGATTTCTCTATCTAACTAACATCCACACTGTTTGCAATCTTTCTGTATGGGTGGAAACTGAAAGGCAACATTAGCTGACAGCAATGGCCTGACTGGAGTATGTCCCCATTTCGACTGGATAGATAAATTGCTCTGGATAATAGAGGACTATAAATTATGGTCTGGGTCAGATATACTGTTAAAACATGAGCATAACTATAAATAATTAAATATAATAGCCAATATCATTCCCTTTGAAAATTATTTCTCTACTCCCTACCACACAAAAGAAAGACTACATTGATATTTTCCCCAGCAGAGATGGATAGATACATTCATTCAGTTTGCAAATCCATGGAAGTGACACTTCAGCACTTTCACAGAAACCATCTCTGACACTGAAAATTAGCAAAGGAAAAAAAATTGGTGAAAATGTCAGGCACAGAAGAACTTAATTTTCTTTTCTTTAAAATATCATTAGTAATCTGCAATCAAAGTAAAGCAACAGCTCCCCATACAATAATGATTTACAGTATGTTTATTGGAAGAGATAGGAGTAATCATAATGTTAAATTTGCCTCCTTGTGAATTCCCTGACTGTCAGGCATGCTTAGTTTTGCAGTTCTCTCAGCTTAAGAATGCATGACAGACAGAATCTGCATCACTCTTCTGAACTTCCACACAGAAATATGTGCATTACATTCAGACAGTCTGTCTTTAACATATTCAGTAGCCATGTTTAAGACATACAAAAATCAACCATTCCAGCAAATGAAAAGCAGTTCAAGTGTACATTAAAGGAAACACACTCCTGGACTAGGTGTTAATTCTGATTTTCTTAGCTTTCCATTGTCTGTGATTTCTTGCTTACAAGCTTATGGGCAGTGGGGGGGAGAGGTGGAAGAGGAACCATTTCACTGCTCATTTTGTCCTTTGCCAGTGGTTAATCTCTGCCCCAACGTTTTAAGTGGAACTGAGACGAATGTAGCTCTGCTGTATTTATATCCTTATGTGTGCATCAGAATTGCTGATCTCAGCACGTCTCTGAAAATGGTGCTTGTCAGAGTATCAGCTGCTGTCACACAGGAAACACTAGACTGTTTTTTATGGGCATTACAAAAATCATATTTTTAATATTTCTTAGCACAGAATCTCTCTTAGGTGCTTTGCTAGCCTTCACTGTCAAAGTACCTCCCAATCTTTAGTATATTTATCCTCTCAGGTAGGGAAGTCATGAGTTGAAGTATTGAGAGACTAAAAGCTTGTCAACATGGTACAGCAAAAATGTGTACTGAGGAGTGTGAATTCAAATGTGCCCCAGCTAATCAAAATGCCCCTGATGTAGTGCACCAAGACCTGCACAGGCCAGTTAGCAAGCCACACAATTTATGTCATGATTGCACTGTACAGAGAAGCTTTAAGTGACTTGGCCACACTCACATAGGAAGTTTGTGGTGGAACAGGGCACTGAACTGAGATCTCTGAAGTTCAAGGCTAGCATCTGAGCTGTTGGACAATCCTTGCTCTCAATGGGTGAGTGATGATTCTAACAAATTGAATGACTCTGGAATCCTAAAACCTTTCCCAGATCAGATTAAAGCTGCTATTTGTGTGAGAAGTGATGTAATATTTATGTATGTATGCCACCTCCACACTATTAAAATATTCAACTTTAAACCTACTGAAAAATAATCTGTATTTCCTAGCACAAAACATTAGAACTGGTCACAAAATTCTGGTCGGAATATATAAAGCTTTACAGTGCAAAACCTGAAAAAAAAAATCCTTTTTCCTTTTTTGTTGAAAACCAGAAAAATGACACAATGAAATTTTTAAAATATAGAGATGGTAATTGTCCATGTTGAAAAATTTCCCAGAAAATATTTATCATTTTCCAACAGCTATGAAATATGGAAGGCTTAATTTGGGTATTTATTTTTTCTCTAGCAGCTCTAATTCCAATAAGCATACCTGTTTAGGAAACATCCTAAAATCTACTCTTCTCCGACAGCAACCAGATCACCATATCTCCCACATGCTGGTAAACTGAGGACCATGGCAATGCACAATTGTTACTGAGGGCCTTAACTACTCGATTTGGTCTGTTTTATGAATGAAATCATCCAACAGTTCCCAAAATAATACATAGGTTTTAATCCTTTGTATCCAGTGTTCACCAGCCACATGTGTCAAAGTGTTTCATCAATTTATTCCCAGCCCTACAATTTAGCTGCTTGGTGATGTTGGACAAATTACATAATTCTTTTGTACCTCTGCTCCATGGTCTGTCATGTCCAGTTAAACCATATGTTTTTCAAAATAGTGACCGTTCTAAAAAAGTCAAGTCTCTCACTATGAGTCTAAATAGCAGAAGGCCCTCTAGGTAGTGCTGAAATAGAAATAGAAAACAGTAGTAATATTTTTTAAATAAATAGTAAACCAGTAGAAGGGATTATAAACCAGGAGGTCTTTTCTTACAGTTTTATGTTTATTCCAATCATCCATATTGCTTTTGATCTATTTTCTTAAGTATCATCCCAAAAGTGTCAGCTTAATCAGGGCAAAACAAGTACATCTTGAGACTTCTATTGATGGCAATATTCAAATTTATGGAAAGCAACTGTTAAAGTGAGTATATCAGTTTCTTCCCTGAGTAACAGTAAAAGCTTCAGGATTCCTGGAGACATCAGCAAAGACACCATGACATCACCTTGGTGAGCCACACTGAACAGGACTGATGTGCATGGAGTATTAACAGACCATATTGCATGGGCTTTCTCTGCCTCACTTGATTGTATCATTAATGATGAATTGTGAAAGAAGGGTAGAGGCAGATAGCTAAGTTTCTCTTGGGCAAGAAGAACACTATACCATCACTCCTGACTCCCTCCTGTTATCTGACAATCTTTGGCTTCAAATGCTAGCCTTGGTCTATTGATTACCCTGACGTCTCCTTCAGCTCTTCTAATCTGCCTCTCACTTCCTCTACATCACTGGCCCATGAACACCACTGCTATGTATTTAACTCTTTGGAAATTCTTACCCATGTCATTCTCTCATCCACACTGCTTTTCTCCCATTTCCCAAAACCAGTCTCCCCAAACTCCCACATGTGTAGGATAAGGCTGCCAGCCTTATTCTACGTTTAAAAAGCTTTAATCACATCTTCCAATCGTCAGACAGCTCCACTCACTTCATTATCCAATTCAGACCTGTCTTTCCTTTTACTAACTCTGTGATCCTGTTCAAAGTTCTCATTTCTTTCCTTCCTGTCCCAGACTCTAGTCGTTTACCTATCTTTTCCAGACCAATATCATTATAAGAAAATTATTTTCCACATATGCTATCAGCTAAAAGAAGCATGTAAGTATACTGCCACCACAATGGCTCTCTCAGGCTTAGTCTATACTGATGGTGGTAAAATCGCCACCATCAGTGTGATCGCGTGGGTGCGACTGAGCGGTCTGTGATGACCCACTCAGTCATTTTGGAAATCACTATAGCAACTCCAGCCCAAGAACTGGAGTTTCTGTAAACCAACTGGAAAGCATTTCAACCGGAAAGCATTTCCAGTCAGCTTAGCCTAGTATGTAGCGAGGGATTAGTAAGTCATTGAGCAATACACAGGATATTTTATGTACCTTACGTATCTCCTGCCAACTGCTGCCGAAAAGTGCAGCAAGTCTAGACTAGGGATAAGTCATACACAGATCTGCTATAGGGACATCAGTGGGGCTGTGCCTATTCACAACAGATTTAAATCCTTTCCTCAAACTCCAAATGATTTTCTCCTTGCCTCTCTCTCTCTCACTCTTTCTGCAATTTTTGTATTAGTTCTGACTTTATAATTCTACTTATTTCATACTCTAATGTGTTTTAGATTAGACTTTATGGAAAGACTTTACATTAAAAAAGCTGTATCTCAGCTCCCGTAAAATTCCACTGATATTTTGGGTATATGATATATCTTAATCATGGAATCATACATAATAATTAATATTTGTACAGGAAAGCTCTAAGGAACGCTACATTTCTTTTTCCCTTTTAACTAGACGCACTATTAATTAATGCACTGCAAAGTGATTAAAATCATTTTTTAAATAATGAACAATACTGAGATAGACACGTTAATTGATTGATTGGTGTATGAGCAGGGTCCTAAGGGATTTGCATTTGCATATTAACACAGATCCTTTCTTAACGAGCTGCTTGCCACATTTTATCTTCCTTTGAGCAGCATTGAGTATGATAAAATAACACAAATAAGCCCTTTGGATTGCTGCTACTCCAAGGAAAAAAGCCAGTAACCTTAAAAATTTCCTTCAGTAAATATGACCTATGCATATAATGTATACATCTGTGGATTTCAGCTATGTAAATGTATTGAATTTTTAGAGAAAGGTGCCTGTTAAAGGTGTCATTCTGGAGAATTATGCATAACAATTACAGCAGGGCAACACACTCTTCTCCATGATGATCTGACATTTACCTCAACCTTGACTGGCTGGGTACAAGGGGTGGAGAAAATGCAGTGTCCAAGCTTATTTAATATGTGGCCTCTTTGCTTTGACTGCTGACAAGAAGCAGCATGCCAATTAGTTCCAATTATCCATGTGAATGGAACTGCGATCACCAACTCATTTCATAGAGGCCATTAGGCAGTAACTTTCAATCACTGGAGTCCAATCCTGCCTCCACAGAGGACAAGAGTTAAACTTCCAGCATCTTCAGAAATGTTGGCTATGTTCACATGTAAACTGTTATTTCAAAATGAGTTATTTCGAAATAAAGTCCTTATTTTGAAATAAGTTAATTTGAATTAAGGGAAAGCCCGCTATCGAAATGGCTGTTATTTCAAAATAAGGCCATTCAGACATGTTGTTTCAAAACAGTTGTTTCAAAACAACGGTGTTGTTTCAAAACAACGTGTCCAAATGCATTTGTTTCAAAACAGCCATTTTGAAACAACGGCTATTTCGATTTCAAGCGAGGTTTTACTGTTTTGAAATAACGGAACGTTGTGTGGACATAAGAAATTTTATTTCAAAACAATGGCTGTTGTTTCGAAACAAAACTCTCATCTGAACAGAGCTGTTAGGACTAGATGAGGAGAAGGGTCCTAAAGGCAATGACAGTGAAGATTCCATAGCTGCACTCATGTTCATGATAGCATGCCATTATTTCCCTTTCTTTTGTCACTATTGTCAAACTTTGCTCGCCCAAAGGCAAATTAAATTAACTGAATATTGTGAAGGCTGGATATGAACTCCAAATTTTTCCTTCATCTCATAAGTTTGTGTAATTTACATTCCTGATGCCAGATCCTTGTATGTTATAAACTGCTATAACTTTATTTAAGTCTCTTGTTATTTACACCAGATGAGGATCTGGATCCTTTGGGTTTAAGTCCTGAAGCACAGCTGGGCAGGACAGGAAGAAGCCAGCAACCAGATTTTGAAGCTAGTTGTCAGAAGCAAGTCAAATGGCAATTCAACGCCTTCGGGGCAAGTTCCCAACTATGCAGGTGTCGCTAGAGATTACCAGATAGCCAAGTTTCTACTGTATTGTTTTAGTAAATTTTAAACAACTATAATGGCACCATACAAATAGAGTAACCATCACTGGTGTATACAAGGGCAACCTTACTCACCCCAAGGATCCAGCTATCTCAGGTCTTTATAAGTGAAGACCAGCAGCTGGAACTGAATCCAAAACAGAAATAGGACAACCAGTCACAAACCGTGTAGTACTAATATGATAAGGTGTCTTCAGGGTGAATTGCTACATGATGAACTAGCTGCAGATTTTGATTGATGTCTCTCTTCAGTCCTTAAGAGACAGTACTGCCATCATGATTGATATGGTTTGTAGAATATCAAGGGTACATTCATCTAAACAATACAGGTTAAGTCAACCTAAGAAAATGGAATGGTTTCTGATTACTACATTGAACAGATTTAAGTCCATATTGTGTACAAAGGTAATTAATTTACTTAGGGAATTTTTGATTCAAGTGGATAGTTTCCAATGCATTGTCTTTAATTAAATTTAACTTCTGTGTTAATTTAAGGTAGAGATTAGGTCAATCCTTCTCTTCCCTATTTGAAGTTGCTCTCTTTAGATTCAGACATCATGTGCTAATCTTTTTCTCTCTAATGGAAACCAAACAGAAAATAGAAAAAAAATCTTGTCTTAATGCTGTTCTAATCACATTTATACTATATTTTAATAATTACTGGTTGTGCTTGGGTGATTAACAGAGGCCATCAAGAATTTTTAGAAATCAGCACTGAAATATTTTGTTAGTCCCACCATCTCTGCTAGTATCTGTCACTTTTAACCATAGAATAAATATGCCATGTCTTTATATGTTCCTATTTATCACCCATGACCTATCTATCTATGTCTATTTAATATGGGGGGCAGAAGCCATGTTATTGTAATATTAAGTGCTGTTAAAATCTCAGTGTGCCAGATTGCAATAGCTAAACTAACTGAAATCGCTGCATTTATTTTCAGTGTAGAGTACTATATAATGAGTGAAGTCATGGATCCATTGATATCAATGCAAGTTTTGTCACTCACTAATGGAATCAGAAATTCACCCAGTCTCAGTAAGGGAAAGAAAATTTGGACCAAGAAGTGCTAAAATTATTCTTCTAACTGTAATATCCATCTTGTACATCCTGTACTTACTTTTAAAATATTTTACCAAAACAAAACAAAAAGTGAACTAAGCAAAACTGGTTAAAATGAAAAACAAACAAAGAGGCCTGTTGCACTTTTAAACAGTAACAAATTTATCGCATGAGCTTTTGTGGGAGAAAATCCCACCTTGTCAGATGCTTTGAAGATCCTGGTTTAAATTAAATTTCAAATGTCTGAGACTGACATTTGGAGTCAAAAAAGAAAAAAAAATGTAAAACTTTTTTCTTCTATTTTTTGACCACTGAGTGAGCTGGTAAAGCTATTTTAATATTTGCAATTTTGATCATATCTTTTTCAATATTTTGAATAACAGGGGAAAAGCACAGAAAGAATTATAAATATAGTTAATAAGTTGTACTCTTTACCCCCTTTGTTTGTGTTTTTGGCCTGCTCTAATGTTAAGCTAACCATTTTGCCAAAAAAACAGGAAGAGAAAATATTACCTATGTTCAGTATTGATGAGACAATACAGATATAGGAGGTTTAACTTTGACACTTCCTCACCTTGGTACATGTTAAATTACAGCTTGCAAATGCTAGCTATTTTTCTTTAGCTCTGTCTCACAATGGTTGGGACCTTTTAATAATAAAAACCTATAACTCAAAAACAGTAGAAGATATTTTACTTTAAACTTAAAACAAACAAATGAACAAACAAAAATACCTCAGAAAACATCAAAAATGTTATGCTTTTAGGCTATGTCTACACTTAGAAGGTTAGTTTGAATTAACATGGACCCACTAGGAAAACCAATTTGAATTAGCATGTCCATGGACAAGACTTGCTAGTTTGAATTAGGGGAAGGGCACTATGCGAGGTGTGGTAAGATGGCCCCCAAGAAGGGCCATGCCCCCCCCAATAGGTAGAAAAAGGAAGGCACCCTAGGAGGAAAAAGCTCAAAAAGCGTTAATTCAAACTACTGGATAGCTTGAATTAACACGGCTACACTGGGTTATTTCAAACTAATAAGTTTGAAATTAACCCTTACTTTGAAGTTAAGCAAGGTTTTATAACTTTGAAGTAAGATTTCATTAATTTGAACTAAGGAATTCCTTAGTTCGAGTTAATGAAAGCCAGTGTAGCCATGCATTAATTTAATTGAAATGAATCCTCATTAATTCAAATTAAATTGTAAATGTAAACATACATATCAGGCGCTAAACCAAAATCTAAATAAGTGAATGGAAACAACACCAAATTCCAAATTATGGCTTTAGATCATGCCATAAACATATTTCAGAAAGGTATATGTATGTATAAAATATTTGAATGGAAATAGTCTCAGTTTTAACTTTATGAATATTTTTAATTGTATCCCAGTAGCTCTTAGAATTCCCAGTACTATTCATTTAGGCTTTAGTCTTTGTATTCAATCCAATGTAGTCCTTGTTTATCCTGAATTCTTGCACATTATTTTGAAACTTATTTGGAATGTTTATTGACTTTTCAGTGGTTAGACTCCTGTTTAAGGAGTCCTTATTCGAGGCCCTTGTTCTGTATGTTTTCATTTTGGAGAATGTTGATGAGAGTTTATTTCGGGGGGATGCAGGATGTTGGTCTGAGGTCTCTTCTTGCAGAAGAAACTAATATGAATAGATTTTATTTTCGGACTGTAGAAATGCCACAATTAATCCCACAACTCAACAGTTTTCTCCATAATCTTCACTGTGGTTTTGTGATTTGTGGATTATGGAGCACTTAATATTGCAGTGAATTGCAAGGCTTCTGGACAATTCACAAGTGGAAAAAGAAAAAAAGCACTCTTGATTAAGAAACTATGAGGTAGTTTAAAGAGGTGAATGAATTGGTCAGAGATGTAGTTCGTTCTTGCTGATTTTACCCTACCCCTACGCTGCAAAAAAAAAAAAAAAGAGCAAGGGAAAGAGCAGGTGCAATTGATTGCACCTCTCTGAAGGCAGCTCATAAAACCCTTGTCGAGGTAGAGGCAAGGAGGGACATATGCAGTGAGTAGGGTACCAATGGTGTGGAGAAGAGGAAGAACAAGGCAGTGGTGGGCACTGACAGCCTCGGGGGAAGATGAGGGATGGGAAGAGACAGAGCCACCAGTGACCACATGTAATAAGTCATTTTGTGGTTGAGAGATAGCAAGATTCTTCAAATGCATAGTCCTGAAACCCTCACAGCAGAAATCCATGGGTGCAAAAATATGTGAATTCCAGTGTTAGGGTTATTCCCATAGCTAGGTCTACACTAGCAAATTAGTTCAAATTAATTTGAACTAATTTGAACCCTGTCTCCACTAGGCTTTGCCTAGTTTGAACTAAAAAAATATTTAAAGCTTAGTTTGAACTACTTAGTTTGGTTGTTTAGTCTGAACTAACTGCTTAGTTCAAACTAATTTGCATTTTTAGTTCAAACTAGCCCAATGGAGACCTGCTAGTTTGAATTAAATAAGTTTGAACTAGAGGTTAGTTTGAACTAAGTCCTTTTTTTAGGTCAAACTAGCTTTTAGTTCAAACTAACTGAGCTTTTTTAGTTCAAACTAAAAAGTTAGTTCAAACCAAAAAGTGTGACTAGTTTGAACTAAAAGTTAGTTTGAACTAAAACAAAAAACAAAAACTAAAAAACCACACTTGGTTCGAACTAACTTTTGAACTACTTAGTTTGGACTAACCAAGTCCAAACTAAGAATTTAGGTGTAGATATAGCCATGGAAAGCAACTACTCAAATCCCCTTCCTAGCCACACTTCCTGACATCATCCTCATCAAGGCACTCCATAGCTCTGCCCTTTCCTAATTAGCAAATCTTATAGCTTATTATATCGCTATGCTCCCATTGCCACTGCTGCACTCATAGCAACAGTCTAAAAGCCCTGGTGGTCCACTTCTCCCATGACCATTTCTGCAATTTTTCCTATCTATACTTAAACTGAGGGTCTCTGCAGTGTGACTGTTCACATATATTTACAGACTTCTTTGCAGTTCCATGAATAATGTTATTATTTGGTAGTACTATAGCAGATAGGAACCTAAGTCATAGGCCAGGACCCCAGCATGCTAGGTGTTGTACAAACACAGAATAAAAAAGACGGCCTGTGACCTAAAGAGCTTAGAGTCTAACACAAGAGCCAACAGAGGGATACAGATGGATTGAAGGACGAATAGAAGGAAACAATCTGAAACCTACTACGCAACAATGTTGCATTTCAGTAGAAGATTTTCTACAGGGACTGCATCTCAACTAGCATAAGTCAGTGTAGCTCCACTGAAGCCAATTTTACTCTAGCCCATATTTTGGAAAGGACTTGAGGATCCCCCAAGACAGGAAGCATTAGACCCGTCCCAAAGATCTTACAGTCCAACTAGAATACTGGTGATAGGGCAGGATATAAATCCATGTCTCTATGCCTCCTGTTTAAACTGATGAGACATGGATTTATATCCTGCCCTGTCATCAGTGATATAATTGGACTGTAAATGCTTTGGAAAAGGGTCTGATGTCTTACAATCCAATTAAACCACTGACAGGGTGGGATATAAATGCATGCATCATAGATTTAAATAGGAGGCACAAAAGCATGGGTTTATATTCTACCCTGTCAGTGACCTAACTGGATTGTAAGCTCTTTGGGACAGCAATTATATCATATTTCCAGATCCTCAGGTTGTGCAGATTGGCACTGGGTCAAGTTATGCTGCTGTATATCACCTGGAGATCTGGGCTCTCTCCTTGAATTCTATACTTTTGAATACATATGTAGATGTGATTTTTTATGCTACCTGTTTACAGCCCCATACCATTAGATAATACAAATCTAATTCTCTGATTTTCTCATGGTGCTTATACATTTTGTCCATGTCTTAGACTGAGACTTATCTCTAAAGCCTTCTTGGAGGTAAGCATACTAAATTACCAACAACTAAAACAAACTGCAGAGATGAGCTGACAGTCTGTTCTTCTGCTGATGCTTAAACCATGGTGGGAAATATGTCAGAAATAATTAGACAAATTGTCTTATTTTCCACCAGATTTTTTTTTAAATAGTACAATCAAAGCCAGTAAGAAAGAAACCAAAATATCAGATTGAACTATTTCATTATAACACACCATGTAGGATAGGGTTTAATAGAGTTCCTAATGTAAGAGTTGTTTACATTTGAATGTAAATGCTTGCAGAACAGAAATATCATAAAGGTGTAATTTGGATATTGTTGGTCTCTTGAGCTTTCTGTGACTGGCATTTTTCCCTGGGGTAATTTATAAATGATTGTTCCCTGCTGGAAGAACATTGGCAGGCTTGAATTTTCACTCTAACATGGCTGCAATCCAGAAATTGCAGAATGTGTATTTGCTATAAAACTGAGATTAGAGGTTTAGTTGTACATATTCAGTTAATGACATAGTATGAAAAATGAAACATTTTGTACGTGTCTGTATAAATCTACTATTAACCAAACTTGAATGTAGGATTTGGATTAGAAGTGTGAAATTTTCATATTCTCAACAGCAGAAGTTAGAAGTTGTCCAGTAAAAAGTTTGGTTAAACAGTAAAATAACACAAACCGGACATCAGAAATGCTGTAAGTTACATAGTGAAATATTGGGGAACTCTGATCTAGGTTAAAGGCCTTACAGAACATAAATCTAAAGATCCAGCAACATTGAAAATCTACACTGTGTCAAGGCTTGTCAGGGCCGAGTCCCAGCACTTCTGCAGTTGGCAATTGATAGTTCTAGCATCTCTGAGCTCCATGCATCAGTCATGAATGTAAAAACATTGCTTGAACCCCTGTACTTAATTGCTTGAGTCTCAGCACCTCTTTCATTACAAATTAAGCACTGACTATACTAACCCTACTTGGAACTTCTTGAAATAGAGCAACTGCTGAAACAAGATACAGCACCATTAATGGCAGCCTATACACCATTCTATTTCAATAAGTGTCATGGATGCTTTGGGGCATATCAAAAATAAATGGAAGTAACTAGGTAAGAAACCAGGCTTCCATGACTTCAAGTCTAACTGCAATGCAAATAAACTCTAATGAAGTCTTCCACAACACCTCATGAGTTATCTTTGTACCATTGTCTCCAGTCAACAATTTATATACTTGGATTTGCTGATTACGCTTATCTGGAAAACAGACTCCTGCTGCTAATGCTTTCTATAACGTCAGCCCTTGACAGGTGAATAACTGACTGACTATCTTTACCTTAACTAAAGTAATGTAGCATGTTTGATTTAAAGGTCTTCATTGTCCTTTTACTTTAGTTTTATAACTGTGAAATTACATTGACTTAAATGAAGTTCTGCTTGCTTTACTCTGTTATAAATGAGAGACAAATTGGGACCAAAGAATTTAAAACCAGGAATGTAGCCACAGGTGGGCCCAAGTGGGCTGGGGTCCACCCACTTGGAGATCAGGCCTGCCAACAGCAGGACCTTGCAGCTCTGCAAACTCAGGGGCCTGGCCAGAAAACAGGCAATGGCTAGATCCCTTTTAAAACTGTAGATACAGAGCTCCTTCCAAAATCCTCAGCATGTTCTATTTATAAGATGATAACATCTTGGAGATGGGGAAAGCAGATCTTAAGATACTGTCTGTGTAACCCTCCCCTAGCCCCCAATCCTCTTTGAGTCCTATTTTCTGATACACAAAAACAAAATAAAATCTTTCCAATATGTTTAATCTTTCATATGAAACAAATACATTTAGCTATTTATTAATGGTCAATATCTTAAAACATAATTGCCAAAGTGTTTACAGTGTTAATAAGTATTTCTCTGAGTTTTAATTATTTAAATAAATTCTCAAATACTTGAAATTGCATTCATGAAATTAATAATTTTCATTAGACCTACAATCAGAAAACTTGCAGCAGTTAATGTGTCTGAGAGAAACTATTCACACAAAAATAAAGCATTAAGCACAGAGTGAAAAATGCATTTTCAAGAGGAAAGCCTTATATAAGATAGTGAGTAGATGTGATAGGGAAATTCTAGAAAAAACACACACAATTACCTAGAAACAGTTTAGTTTCTTTTTCAACAGGTCGGAAGGGATGATGTTTCAGACAAGATAAATTAACTCAGTTACAATGTGAAGAGGACTCTTTTGAGAAGCACTTTTGTTTCCAGCTATTTACATGAAAGCCATTTTATGAGAGAAAAGAAAGTTGCTATATTCAGAGACCAAGAAACCAAACTTACTAATTAACTTCACTCTGTGCTACTTGCAGCAAGCTACATGTGCTGGCTCACAACTTGGCATTCAATGCTGATTTGCAAACAAATTTAAATATTCAGTGCACCACTTCTGGGAAGAAGGCCATTTTCGTGCTCTAAATCTGGGATGTAACATTTATTAGTGATTTATGCTTACCTCCAGGGGCTTCTGTATACCAGGAGAGTTAGCATCATGCTGTAGCCTGCAAAATCCCAGAACTGCAACATAGTGGTCAGAACGCAAAAAAGTGAGGACAAAACAGAAAAGCAGCTGAAAAAGGCTCTGAAACAGACACACACTTAATGTTGGTTTGCAACTGGCAACCCCTTTTTGTCAGGCATGTTGGAAACCTTTTCTGTCTCCCTCCAGAGGAAACAATGAGATAAAAAATTGCACTCAGTCAAACATGAAGTAAAAACTTCTGTTGGTCATTGTTGTGGGGCCTTGGAGATCATGAGATGCAGTGGCTGGCAGCATGAGCTTTCTCTCTCCATTCTAGCAAGAAGAGCCCCTAGTTTTGACTCAGATGATATTTGTTTTTGATCTTTTAGAGATTTGCTGATTGGCTGATTTGTTTCTGGATCTTCATGCTTGCTATGCTGGGGACTCCAGCTCAGTGGAAATCACCAAGTATGAACATATGGCAGCAGAACAAGTTAGAGCAAATCTAGGCAAGGTGATCCAGGGAGGCAGTACCAGTGCTTCACTGGAAATTTATCCTATTTCAGGGAGTACAATGTTCAGACCAATGGAAGTTTTATGGCCTGCGTGTGCAGGAGGTCAGACTAGATGATCATATTGGTCCCTTCTCACCTTACATCTCTTAGCAAAGTACACCAATACATAACGCACTTACAGCCTCTTTTCTTTTCTTTTTTGATTCCCTAGGGGTACAACAGGCACTTCTCCCTCAGGCCTAAGCTAATAAATTGGCAGTTTGCACTCCCTGAACTCCTACCATGATTCTCCTATTTAGATGCCTATCTGGCCAGCGCATTCTGATGGGATGATATACTTTGATTAGCTTGGTCCTTCTGATAATACTTGTGGAGAATAATGGTGACAGTACAAGATCGTGTAAGCCCAGATGCAGCTACAGTGCAGAGATGGGTAAAGTGATTTTACATCATGAAAAGTACTTTGGAAGCCCTTTACAATGACACAGGTATACATAAAAGTACTATGACATCATATCCTTTCCTAGACCTGAAAGGCCGTTTCTGTTCTTTAGTGCCTAATATAATTTGACTGTAACTTCTGCTGCAGAATGAATTAATATGGAGAATCTACCCACTTACACCTCCTAATGCTTTTAGGAAGTATTTCATGTGTGTCAATTTAGTCTGTCTCATAATTAATCATTTTCCATCCTGTTATAAAATGTATAATGTCATTTACATTGCCTGTTTTCATTTTACCATCAAGACAGCAAGTGGTATTTCCTGTAATTAAGTAAAAATCTTACATTAAACAATAGATATACATATAACACAAGGACACGTTTGAGGTATGAAACTGACCCAACTTCCTAAGAGGTTAAAAATAACCAAAATGTTAACTTTTTGGTTCACATTCAAGCAGAAAATAATAAAGGGCAAGATTTTACAAAGCGACTAGTAATTTTGGGAGTTCAGTTTGATACTTGTTAAAAGCCCTCATTTTTTATAGGAGTGGACTATTTTTCAGCACTTTCTGAAAAATCAAGCCCCTTCAAGTTGTACATTTAAGATTACTAGTCACTTTTGAAAATGCCGACCAAAGTAGAAAAGACAATCTCCATGGTTCTGCTTTAGTCAATAAAGAAGTTGCCCCATTTTGCCTACCCATAATCTCCTATTGCAGTGATAGTGGAGATGAAATGCACCTCAAGGGTGTGAAACACAGGGAGTAAGATGCTTAGTTTGAAACTACATTGGAAATTTGCTCTTTTACTTCAGATAAAAAAAAAAAGTTAAAGAGCATAGGAAAGAAACTGTATGAAAAAAAAACTGGGTCAAGGCTAAAGACTTCAAGCAGAAAGGCGTGCCCATTTGCGGATTTTATACTTGAATCAAAAAGAACAAAAGTCACACACAGCAGTCTCTCCTCCTTCACTCTCCTTTTTCATTTATTTTTAACTTTTTAAAATGAGATTTAAAAAACCTCTAAAAACTACACTGAAATATAGCTAAAATGATATCCACCAAGTTACATTGAGCACCACCCTCAGACAACACATCACATGTTCAAAATGTATGTATCTATACATACCATTCTGGGACATATGAACCCAGGAACTGCCTTACTAGATCACACTGGTAGTCCAGCTAGGCAATTATCCTGTCTTTGACAGTGATCATCATCAGATATTTTAAAGGAAGATGTAAGTGCCCCACAGTAGGCAGATATAGGATCACCTGTTCCACCTCCACTTCCAAGAAGTGTCATACTGATCTCAGATAGGTAGAGATTAGCCTAAACCCTGAAGCACAAGATTTAATATCTTTCAAATTTAGCTATCAGTAATAAGATATTCTTGAAAGCCATATAAATGTCCAGTCACTTTTTGAATCTTGATAAATTATTGACTTCAATGACTTCCTGTGGAAGTGAGTTCCAAAGTCCAATTGTAATCTGAGTTCCTTCTATCAATTTTCAGTTTGCCACTTCCAACTAATGTCTTCTTGTTCTTATATTATTTAACAGGGAGAACAGAAGCACCCAACCCATCTTCTCTATAACATTAATTAGTTATTGATGCCATTTCTAAGGCAAACAATCCTTGTCTTTTCAATCTGTCACCATATAATTTTTTTCACAACCTGGATCACTGTCGTTACCTTTCTGTGAACACAGGTTTACTAAGAATTAATATATTACTCTTTCCTGTATGATGTTGAGAACTCTGACCCTGATCTATCAAAGCAATAAAGCAGGGATCACAAACTCAAATCACCATGAGGGCCGTGTGAGGACTAGTACATTAGCCTGAGGACTGCACTATTGAAATCTTTTCATCCAATGATATTGCAAGTATCAATAACGACAGTGTCAGTGCGGGCTGCTAGAAATAACTTTAGGGGCCACATGTGGCCCACAGGCTGCAGGTTGAGACTCCTGCACCAAACATATGTTTAACAAGTCCTATGGGAATACTTGTGCTTAAAATTAAGCATGAGCTTCAGTGCTTTACAGGTTCAAAGCTCAGCATCTTGAAGGCTTGAGACCACTACACATATATGTATATTAATACAACACACACAACCCAAAATGCATACAGTACTATCCATATACCCCATGGGAACATTTTGTAATTAATCTGTCCAGAAAAAAAATGAAAATGCATTATAACAAGCCATCAGAATTATGAAATCCAAATTACAGCTAAACATTGCTACAATAAATACATCTCCACAGGCAATAAAATAGCATCATTGGTAAAGCTAAGTGCAAAAATATTATCCTCTTCTATTTTATTTATAACTTAAATTTTGTACAGTTCTGCTCTTACCATTTCTCATACAATACAATTCCCCTCTGGCTCCTATGATCTTGAGTTACTGTGGTTTCATGAAATTGTGATTGGGGTAAACGAAAACTGATTTTCAAGGATGAAATAATGCACTAATTCAGGACTATAACCATTTTAAAAGAATGGCAGTTGAGACAGAGAAAAGTAGAGAATCAGTATGAGTGAGATTAAGCTTGCTGGTACTTTTTAATGTGGACTATAGAACTGAGACGATGTTATGGAACATATTTATACCAGTTTCCAGGGCTTTCCAGAAACTAACAAGCTATGAGCCTGTCATTGCCACTAATCATTGTTCCATCCAATTTTGCAGCGCTTCTCTTCAAAAAGTGCTGAAGAAAGGAGTGAAAGGAGTGCTCAAAAGTATCAGTTGGTCCCATGAAGATCCAGAAGAATATTACTGGTAGAGTGTCTTATATCAGGAGAAAATGGGATGAGTAAGTAGATGAATGAGTGTTGAGGACTGAGTAGAGCAAGGCAGAGGGTCCAGAAATAGGCCATTTTCTCATCATGTGCATGTCAGATCCTCAGTTTATGTAGATCAACATAGTTTCTTTGATCCCAGTCCAATAGATATTTACTAGTTTTGGTCAGGACCAAGCTGGAAGGATGTCTATTTAGCCTGTATTAAATGTAATGATACTGGGATAGTTAAGGAAAAGGAAAGAGCTGGAGACAAGACTCCTAGGGTAATAGACTGTTGCATGAAGAGAAAGTTGCCTGAAAGTCTTAGATGCTAATCTTTTGAGCTGGCTGGGAGACTCGCTTGCACATACCCTGTAGACATACCCTTAGATGTAGTAATATCAATGGGAGAAAACAGTAAAGGGACTTAAAAAAAAGACCTTTCAATGGCCTATCATGGGAATTGTCTTCTACTCACTACAAAAACTGATCATTTTCTACCTAACCTTATTATAAACTTTTGATGCATCTTTAGATTCTAGAAAGATTGATGTCAGCAATCTGAAGCTAAACAGATCCATATTTTACCAGATACATCTGAACCTATCCAAACTGTAAGTAGAAAAGATCTTCTTTTAGAAGTATCTTTGAGAGGATTTTGAATTCATTTTCCAGTTAATATATACTTAATCAACGGTGCTTAAATGTATTTCTTATAAGGCAGTGGAAACAAGTTAAGGAATAGGCAAAGAGAATATTTCTTTCTTCATTTTTGTAAAGTGTCTGACACAACTGGGGACTTTATGCACTATCATAACATAAGAGGCTGATTCATCAGAGCAGATGCTGAAGTTCTTCCCTAGATTTCAAATCACTTACACGTATGTTTAATTTTAAGCATGTGCTTAAGACCCTTTGAAGGCAGCAGGACTTATAGGTAATTAAGTGACTTGCGGTATGTCTGCACTTACAATTTAATTTGAATTAATGAGGATAAATTTGAATGAAATTAATGCATGGGTACACTGGCTTTCATTAATTCGAACTAAGGAATTCCTTAGTTCGAATTAATGAACGCTTACTTCAAAGTTATAAAACCTCGCTTAACTTTGAAGTAAGGGTCAATTCAAATTTATTAGTTCAAATTAACCCAATGTAGCCATGTTAATTCAAATTAAACATTAGTTTGAATTAATGTTATTTGACCTTCTTCCTCCCAGGGTGCCTTCCTTTGCCTATATATTGGGTGGGGACATGGCCCTTCTTGCCACACCTCCTATGATGCCCCTCTCCTAATTCAAATTAACATATCCTGTCCATGGACATGCTAATTCAAATTGGTTTTCCTAGTGGGGCCATTTTAGTTTGAATTAATCATTATTAGTTTGAATTAAGTTAATTCGAACTAACTTTCTAAGTGTAGAGATAGCCTTGCTGAATAAACATGGGCGTAAGTATTTCGGCTACTTCTCAGCAAAGGGCTTGAAAAGGCTGTGCTAAATAAGAATCACAGAACTAGAAGGGACCATGAGAAATAATCGAGTTCAGTCCCCTGAACTCATGGCAGGACCGAGTACCCTCTTAAACCATCCCTGAGGTGCTTCTCTAATCTACTCTTTAAAAAATTCCAATGATGGAGTTTCCACAATCTGCCTAGGCAACTTATTCCAGTGGTTAATCAATCTGACAGTTAGGAATTTTTATCCTAACTTCCAACTTTATCCTTCTTTGCTATAATTTAAGCCCTTTGCTTATCGTAACAACAGTGGCCCAGTTTTCCCATTTTTTAAAATTATTAATTAAACTTTTTTTTTTAACTTAGTGATACTGATTTCTTGCTGAATTACAACTTTGTGATCTGACCAGTACCATGTTTATAGTCACCTTTCTTATTCCTGAGGCCCATTTTTAATTGTGGAGGCTTCTTCATATGTAATCAGTCTGACTTAAATAGTACTTGATTTTCTTTAAAAAACAACAATCACCATCTTTTTCAATAGTTTGCCCCTGCCGTGGTAAACCTCATAGGAGAGGCAAAGTAGAGAAGAACGCTGACCAAGAGGGCTCCCATAGTAGAGTTTTTCATCTGATGATGAAGACAGGGCCGTAACTACGGTGGGGCTGATGGGGCTTTACCCTGGGCACACCGGAGTGGCTCAATGGAGCTGCTCTATTAAAGGGCACATTTTGTGGCGCCGGCCCCAAGCACCACTAATGGCAAGGGTCATGTTCCAATCAAAATGCGCCCCGGGTGCCAGATTACCACGTTATGGCTCTGGATAAGGACAGAGCCAGGATTTGCCCCACTACCACCATCAGAGGAGTACTCTGCTTTGAGATCCTACGGATGTCTTTAATTCTCCCCAGATTATTTATGACTATGATGGTAGCAGTGCTCTATTGCTTGTGCCTGCATGGTTAGTCAGACACCAATACTGGATCAATGCAGTAGCTTTGCAAAATGAGCAGAGTCATTGTCTGTCTCATTCACTCACTAATGATTGGCTAATACACTCTCCTTGCTAACTAGAATTCTCACTGGTTTTCAGTGCAGGGAAGCTACTCTTAATAAATGCTTATGCTCTTGAACTGCAATAATGTTCCTTCTGTTGAACCTAAAACACTTCTCAGTTGTGTTTTTTAAATATCTTGATAGGTAGGCAAAGACAAAGCTCTAATATTCATAGGTAGCTGTAAAATCAGCACAAAGTGCAGCTAAAGTTATTTAGTGTCAAGCAACACAGGAATCTAGTATATAATTTGTCTGCCCAAACTGAACCAGTCCCCAAATGGCAGGCATAGATCAGATTCTTTGATCTGTTAGTAACTCATTCTTATGAAAAAGCAGCAAGAGTCCTGTGGCACCTTATAGACTAACGGATTTCTTCGAGCATGAGCTTTCATGGACTACAACCCACTTCATCAGATGCAATTAAGCTTCATAGTGCATCTGACAAAGTGGGTTGTATCCCATGAAAGCTTATGCTCAAAGAAATCTGTTAGTCCATAAGGTGCCACAGGACTCTCACTGCTTTTGCTATACACAGACTAACATGGCTACCCCTCTGGAAAATTCATTCATATGAGAATCTTGCTAACTTTCTAAAATGGACAACATACCGCTGGCTATATACCGGTTCCTCCAGCTGTTTGCTTGAATTATCTTAACACTATTCTTGGATCTGTTGACAAGTTCCAAAGGAGCAGCCGTGTTAGTCTAATTCAGCAAACCAAACAAGGAGTCCTGTGGCACTTTTAAAGACTACCAGGTAGCCAATTTATTTATCACATGAGCTTTCATGGGAGAAAATCCCACTTCGTCAGACTCTTGAAGAACACTTCAAGTGTCTGACAAAGTGGGATTTTCTCCCATGAAAGCTCATACAATAAATAAATAGGCTGGCCTTTAAAAGTGCCACAGGGCTCCTTGTCTGTCATCCTTTGTTCTGATTCCCAGGAGTCTCAAAGTGATACTGTAATACAAACAACAACCAGCAAAAATTCTTTAGTGGGGAAATTCATTAGGTTGTAGAACAACATTTCAAGAAAACTGGTAGAGCACTACTTGGGACATGTAAAACTAAACAGGCAAAGCAGGAGAAAATATGCTTCAATGATTAAAAGCTGTCCATAAAGTAGCTACTTGCTGCTGACTAAACACAAGTAACCAAATTTATTCAAACCCCAAAACCTACATAAGTATGTGTTCCAACTTTGTTTCTGTTCCATATCCTGATGTCACCATATGCCTGTTGTGCTGACATAGCAAGTAGAGTGAAATATGGAAGCAAAACTGAAACTACATTAATGCAGCTTTCCTTTATTTCTGTATTTTTTGCAAATTAACACTTTATTTAAGCAGCTATAAGAAATTTTAATTACCAAAGACAATGTTTGTTTTAGACTGCTGGCCTACCTTTAAAGACAGAGTTTGATGTGAATGCATTAGGAGTAAATCTGTCTTCTCTCAGGTTTCATGTGCCAATAATGTTCGGTTTTGATAAGTGTACAATGATTTCCGTGGTTGAAACTTTAAAATTCCTCAGGGCATCTCTGTTCTTTATATCCTAAAAGAAAAAAAGAAGCTATAAATCAGACACAAGGTTAAATGAGGAAACAAACGTACATACTATCCTTAATTCAAAATAAAAGACACGTTACTTTTTAAAAAAATCACTGAAATCTTAAAGCAGAAATAAGCCTATATTTTACATGGCACTTTTCCTTGGAAGAATTTGTATTATCTGTCCAAAAGCGTCCCTCCTCCCCACACACACACCATTGCACCCTACATTGTGGCCAGATTTTCTAACCCAGTGGTTCTTAACCACAGTGTCAAAGCACATTGCTGTGATGCCAAACAATGGTGTGTCGCGGAGAGCCAAGTAGGTGGGTGGGAAGGACTTGATTCAGCCTGGGGGACAAAGGGGCTGGTGTGTCCTGTAAGGTCGCACATGCTGCCAAACAAAAAGTTGAGAAGCACTGTTCTAACCTATCTACTGTTAAGTATCTAAATCAATGTACCCTGATTTTCATTAGTGGTAATAACCTGTAGTTCCCACTGATTTCTGTGTAAGTTTAAGGGCTTGATGCTTTCTTCTGAGTGGCTAACTAAAGATGCATAGGCACCCATATTTGACATTTTTGGCCTTTGTGTTTCTCAAAGAGGATGCTTAAGGACCTTACATGATCAGGTTCAAATCTGGTCTGATTAAAAGCCTATTGAAATTATTGAAGAAACTTTTAATGGGTATTGGATTGGGCCCTAATAGTAAGGACAACATAGTATTTCAGTCTGGAAACTCATGGCTAATATTCAACTGCCATTAGAGGGGAAGACAAAGGCGAATGTAATTTATGCATGATCAGAATGCATCATGAGGGTGTAGAGTCATCTAGAGATGACATCCCCAAGAGGAATGAAAGCATACTAGGAAGTAGTATAGCAGCACCTTTCAGACATTATGAAGGATTTTCCCTGAAATGCTTACAGCTATGTCTGCAGCTTTAGTGTAATGAACAGATGTCTCCCACAAGAGACTATTACAAGGGCAAGGGAGACAAAGAATAAAGCAGAGTGATAGAAGAGAACCAATTACCAAGACCATTGTGAGGATATGAGAAAACTCAACATACAGCCAAAGGAATTTGTTTTGAGTAAGTCACTGACCTCATGCCAGGGCTTGTCTTATAGTTAGATGAGGTCACAGAGATTACAGTAGGTTATGGTGAGACAAGTGTGGAGTCATTGTAGGATCTCATTTAATACTACAGGGAGTAAAAGATTTAACATTTTAACTTTAACATTTTCTCTGCTGTCACACTGGCATGTTTGATGGAAAATGCCCTACTATTATCAACAAACATATCATTTCTGCAGCAAAAGGAATGCCCTCCCAGCAAGCAGTAAGCCCACAGCATCCCCCTCCAGACTATTGGCTAGCTATACTTGTAAGAAATTGCCACAGTCACTATGCCTATGAGAAGCTGGTCAACTAATAACGGAAGGGCTGAGGGCCCCAGGGTCAGTACTCAGAGCTGAAGATGTGACCAACGTATGGACCGAAGTCCTTGGAATACTGATGGCTGGCCTATACTAGCTATCACTTAGATGTATGAACAATTCACACCCAGAAGAGATTTAGCTAAGCCAACATAAGCCCCAGCCTAGATAGTGCTAGGTCGATGGAATAATTCTTCTGTTGACCTATCCACCATGTCTTGCAGAGGTGGCTTTATGACAGTGATGGAAGAACCCTTCCATCGCTGTAGCGTCTACACTGAAAAACAGCATTTCTAGTCTAGACATAGCCTCAGGTAATGGCAATGCAAAGGGATCCTGACATTATTAGAAATGTGATTTATGCCCCCATTAAGGCTCTTTTACACTTCCAGGAGCCTTAGCATAATAAGAATTGGACCTTATGTCTCTGATATTAGGTATATGCAAATAATATCAAACTGAGGCAGTTTTTCAAAGGAGCTGAGTGAATTATTTTTTATTGTTGTTTTGCACTGTTTATCTCAATTTAAATAATTAAAAGATTCATGTGCCAATTTTTAGCTCAGTAGCATACTATGAGGAATACAATTACACCCCAACAGCATTAAATGTTCAGTTCAACTCAGTCCCTTCCAAGAACTTTCTTCCACCCCTTCAGAAGCACTCCCTCAACGACTGAAGATCCATAAGCGCTGCATGCCTAACTCCCTTACTTTCCTTGGAAAATCCCAGTCTAAACAGGCAACAACGGACAGATACACTTGTATCCAAATCCCATCTTTACATGTGAAGGGAAGATTGTGACTCCCCCAATACAGCTGCAGAGGAGCACAGCCGGGAAGGTAAGTCTACAGCAATTAAAAACCTGGCCTGTGCCAGCTGGCTTGAGCACATGAGGTTCAGGCTGTGTAGATATTGGCCATTGTACTAAAGCCTGGGATCTAGGACGCTGCATGGAAAGACTGCTGCCTAGCCAGTGAACACATGCCAAATGGAAGAGCACTTTCTGAATATTATAGCAGTCTCACACAGCTCCACTCTCACCCACTAAAACAATCTCTGATGAAACTATAAATAACCTAAAGCATCCATTCCTTACTGAGACAAACAATGGGCCAGACTCATTCCTAGGCATCTTCTGTTGAAGTGAATAGAGTTACACCAGGGGGCATTTGGGCCAGTTGCTGTTAGTCATCTGATTGCAGCACTAGAAAGGCTTCTGGAACATATTGGCTTAGCCTCCTCATCAGTTCATCAGAGTCAGCCAAATGTACAATCTGGACTCATAATTGGTGAATGACACAAAAGTATTGCTATTGATAGTTTCACTAGTGACTTATGACCCAGTTTGTTCTCAGCAGCCACACAGCAGTTCTCATTGCCATGGTACCTTCTTTTTATTATTGCATTTTTCCCCTTTGAAGATCACACAGCTGGTCTTAATGTCAGCTTGATCTTTAACACATTTGGCCAACTATCTAATCAGTATCACAGATAATGCTTGCATCATCACTTTGATAAAGAAGATCCAAGGAAAGAATGGCAGATTTTTCCTCCAAGAGAGACAGCAAAATAAAAATGCTTCACATTCCATCTCTTTAAACAATGCCTGTAGCCAAAGAGTTAATGACATTATGGAGATAAAAAACATTCAACTTAAATTTCTAAAGCAAGCATTTTTGAGAGACATACTTCACTCAACACAGTAAATTCACTAAATAAGATGTTAGCTTATCTAGCTTATCTAGTCTGAAGAAATCAGGGGCATACTAGCACTCTTAGATTCAATGTTATTAGTTTGAACAATGATTCCAGTTTCACACTGAAAAGGAATTGAAAATGCAACCACTTTGTTTTATTTTATTTCCACTCTACTTTTGCTGACTAGGAGAAATGATGGACTTAATTTACCATGCAGCAGCAGGGAAATAATCCAGAGTCATGAATTCATTTTATGAAAAACATTGTCCTTTAGCATGCATTAATTTCCATTAATCTCATTCTTTGCAATTTTTACAACTCAGAACACACAAATGCACTTAAATCCTAAGAAAAGTATGGCTTAACACAGATGCTAAACCCAAAAAAAAACTAATTAATCATCTTCCTCTAACTGATTTTTGTGTATACGGCACTTGCCCACTCTTTTAGCCTCAAAGCTGATAGTGATGTCATTAACAGATGATCTTATCAAGTCACCACTAGCTATGCAAGGTCTCAATTCTGAGAAGTCACTAAAGAAAAATCAGTTAAAAAACCATACCCCTCTGGGTTCAAGAAAATGTTCGGACCTCCCAGAACTTAAAAGCTACTCTCCCAGTATATTTGGGAAAATAATGAAACAGTTTTATTTGCGAGGATTCTATTTGTATATGTAACTATCCTCCAGACTTCTATAGATGGCCCATTAATGAAAAAGCAGTGCTGCATTATTGATGTCTATTCAAAATCCATTAAAGTTATTGATAGGTGGGGTTTTTTTTTCTGTTGATAAGTAGTTTTCTTTAACATAAATACTTTGTTAGAAGATGAGGTCTAGTAGAGTTATGACAAAACTGTTGCTTACTTTTGTGATTATAATTTAGTACCATTAGGCCCCAGAAAAATCAGCAAGCTCCCGTCTAGATTTTTGGGAGCTAACATGATTATCAACATTTTTTCTCAGTTCTCTAAAATTCAGATTAAATTCGGAATGGGGCTCACAGTCTTAGGCTTTTTCCATATTAGTGTAAGCTTTAACATACCACAGAAATAGCTCAGACTGTTGAACTAAATGAACATAAATGATTTTAGGCAACTCTGAGGACTGATCATTAAAATCTAACCACAGATTTAGTATCTATATTAGCACATAAAAAACTCTGTATCAATTTTAAATGACATCAGTGTTATTTTTCTTGACTGCAATACAGAAAGCTTTCAACATGCTTGCAGATATGTTAGATTATTAATCACTATCCACACACAAAAGGTCAAGAACCATCTAAACCACGCAACTATATATGATCCAAAGCTTTTGTTATCTGTTCAACACTCACTGATGTCATTGGGGATGGGGAGCATCTTATCAAGTGAGTCAGCTGCTCAGGAAATAATGTTTCAGCTTAAACAATCTTTCAGAAAGGGGTGTCCTGCTCAAAAGTTTTGTTTGGTGAACTAATAAACTCATTACAATGTTAGAAAGGAAAGTCTTACTGCTCATTTTCCTTGTTTATGTCTTCTTTAGGAAACATCTGTTAGCCCTTCTGTTTCATTTTATTTATTTACTTACATTGCTATTGATTCAAAGATTGACAGGTTTAGCAATCTTTTACTCTGTAAAACCTGGTAATTTGGGGTTTACTTGAAGTCCCTGAGGCAATGAAGAAACTCACAACTAGAAATGTAAATAGAAATGTAAATGAGGTGGTGGGGAAGGGATAATTTTTCCCTCCAAAGGGACAGAACTCTTACCTATTTACATGGTTTGAACAGAACAGATCCCTTCTTTCATATTTGCTACTAATGTGACACTTCTGACATGCACATGCAAGGGCAGAAAAACCATACCACTTGGCTGTTAAAAACCTGATGGCTTTTTAGCAAGCATTGCATTTGTGACTGAGCTTTACACTGGAATTAAAAGGTCATCACGAACAAAGATTAAAGCTTTAAATTTTTAAAACCTGCTATGAAGGACAACTTGTATGGCACTTGTGTGGCATAACTGTGCCAAAAGGTGATTAAGTATGAAGTGAATATTTTAGCAATGAGCAGCATCTAAGTAACGCAAAACGTATTTACTCTAAAAACAAACATGTTTGGAAATGATAAACGGTTTAGAAAGAATGTTTGACCATCAGTTGTTGAAGTGCTAGTTAGCATGCCATCGCTGCATTGTGAAGCAGTGAGGCTGTACTCCGCCGGCATCAGAAATGTGATGTTATTTGGGGTTAGTTCTGATCTCACACTGGTTTCATGGTGGCGTAAATTCACAGACGACAACGGAGTGAGTCCTGATTTTTACCATTGTAAATGAGGTCAGAATCAGATTCTCTGACTGTAGCACACCACTCTCTTATTCTCTGGTACAGTTTATTAAGTGGACATTTTTAAATTTATTTACAGATGGACTTCTGATTCTGTGGAATGCCATTACTTCAAAAGTATTACGCTGCTGATTCATTTTGCCCAATGTATCATACACGTGAAGAAGTAGGAAAGGTGTCTGTGGGGTATGTAGCTCTGATATTATTTTTTATGCAAAACACCTTTAAATACAAGAAGTCTACTCTGCTTTTGTGCTAGGTAGTAGGCTGTGAGGAGACCGGGGAATCATGCAGGGGAGATTGGGGAATCTATGCTTTCTCTCTTGGAGATTTTCTATTTGTTCTTTGCTTGTTGTATTCTTTAATTTCAGGCTATACCTGCACTTAAATGCTACAGTGGCTGTACTACAGCTGTGCTTCTATAGTGCTTCATTGAAGACACTCACCATAGAAATGGGAGAATTTCTTCCATTGCTGCATCTTCAAAGTGTCTGATGAAGTGGGATTTTCTCCAACAAAAGCTCATGAAGTAAATATATTTGTTAGTCTTTAAGTGCCACAGGATTCCTCGTTTGTTTTCCATCACTGCAGTTAATCCATCTCCCCAAAAAGCAATAGGTAGATTGACAGAATACTTCTTCCCTTGCCCTAGCATTGTCTACACTAGAGGTTAGGTGGGCATAGCTATATCTCCTAGGGGGCAGCCTTTTTACAGCTCTGAGTGACATAGCTATGCTGATATAAGTTTTCAATGTAGACCAGCCCTAAAGGAAAAGCACTTTAGACTGAAAGTGTGTTTTGTTATTTATTTATGGAAAATAGAGCAATGTTGCAGCTACTATCTTCTTCTGCTATCACCATGTGACTACCTTACATTTCCATATCTGAGGAGATTTGAAGGTGGGTGGTTATAGGGGAGTTGGGGGCCATGAGAGGCCATCATGGGTGTATTAAACAGAGCTTTGGAATCCCACAGGAATATAAATCCCTCCTCCTCTTCCTTTTAAAGTGTTTTGAGAGTGACCTTTTAGAGCTTCAAGTATGCTATAGGGATTTCCTCTTGAATGGAGAAAGTTTGTAATGTCCATGATGCTGCCACTTAAAGCAGCAATCCTGCGTTAAAGTATTCAAAAACTATATTAATGTACAAGCAACTCATCGAGATTGTGAACTCCTTGAGGGGAGGAGCCATGGCCTTCGCTATCACTGCACAGCCACAGGTACCCTACTGGAGCTGAGTAATAAGTTAAGTACCGTGACAGGAGGACCAGGGAGAAGGAAGCCGTATGCCAGCATACATCATTCACACTTGTAATTTACTGTAGACTTGCAGAAGGCAAGTCATTTAAAACTTGCTTGGTGTACTATACAGCCATTGCTGAGCCTAAAAAACATATATAATTCAGCCAGCAAACAGATGTGGTATTTATCAAGGTGACAATTAAATGGATTCCACTGTTTGAACTAAGAATCTGTCTGTATTTACCAGATATGTCAAATGATTATTATCCATAACTCAGTTGGATGTATTTTTTTAGTATGTTCTTATTTTCTTCTTCAGCCTTTTGCTTTTGCTTACACGATCAGCTCAAAGCAAAGAAATAAATCTTGAGTCATGAATTGCAGCATCTCCTGTATAGGTCATATTCCAATGGTAGAGATACAAGTGTAGTGTATCTTTGCAAATCTGTCACTGAATCAATGTAAGCTTATGTGTTTGTAAGTGACTTTGTGTTCAGATGAGCTTCATTAGGTGCAACATCTATGGGAGGGGAGATAAATTTGTCTTTAAGGCACCATTGCACTTTTCAGTTTTTGAACCTGTCACATAAAGCCCTGTGTGGATACAAATATGGGGATCCTCATCCAATTTACATCTGCAAGAAATGGTCCGCAGATATCCACGTTGTATTCACGGATGCAGCTGTAGTGCGGCTGTCCGTGGATTTAATGTGGATATTTGCAGATTTCCAGAGCTTACACCTTGCATAAATACAAATGTGTGGATCTGTATCTGATCTGCTTCCACAAGAAATGGTCCACAGATATCTGCGTTGTAGCCGCAGAGGCAAATATCTGCGGACATAATGGAGATATCCACGGATTTGCAGGGCTCTGTTGCATGGAACAATTCAGTCTCTTGTCCATGTAGAGCAAACTCAGGGTACTTAGCTGCCAACTAGTGGTCAAGGACAGTTAGTGTAGCACCACATCCCCTACACTGGGAGCTTCAAGGGATGGGGAACCATACAGCTGTCCCAGAAGTTCTGCATCATCCAAGAAACTCCTCATGACAAAGACTTTCCCTGTAAGCCAAAGTTGGCTGGTTTATGGCTCCTTTGTTCCTCTGGGATAATATAAAAAGATCTGTTCATCTGCTTTTCCCTCTAACCCATCTGAGCCATTATATTATATTATATTATATTATATTATATTATATTATATTATAT
>ML681964.1:54653614-54771397 GCA_007922195.1 Podocnemis expansa
ATTATATTATATTATATTATATTATATTATATTATATTATATTATATTATATTATATTATAGTCAAAAGCAGCAATAATACATCTTCTGTAGTATTGAAACATGGTGGGCAGAGTCAAAATGGTTTTCTTTTTATTTGTCTAGGGTAGTTGGAATGACCTGTTCCATGCAAATTCTGCTTTTTTTAGTTTCCAAAAGTGCAGAAATGCCTAACTTATATGTTCAGAGGCCAATCAGTCCTAAAGGAAATGCCTGAAAATGACGTACTGCCATTTTTTGTCGATCTTGTTCAGACTGTGATCTAATCAGGCCATAAATGTCAAAGTATTGGATAGCACTGGAGTAAAACTCCCATTAGTAACAAAAAAATGCTCAGAACCAGGGCCATCCATGGAGGGGAGTGGGTTGAGAAGGGCAACCAACCCAAGCCCCATGGTCCTGTGGGCCCTGCAGTGCCCCACTACCACTGGGGCAGCATGGGGCCTGCACCGATGCCCCCCCCAGTGCTGCACTGCCCGGTCCCCCCCGCCCTGCTGCCTTTGGCTTGCTGCCAAAGGCAAGGGATGGGTGGGAGTACGAAGCCCTGTCACTGGGCTGTCCTGGCCCACTCCCAGCGTGGAGTAGCTGGCCCAGGGACATGAAGGGAGTGTGGAGCCCACCACTGGGCCGACCCACCCTGCCCCCCAGCCTGGTGGGAGTGACAGTAGCCCCTATTGGCCCTGGACCATACCCTCCTTCCCCACCCCTCCAGGGACAGCCCTGCTCAGAGCCCAGTGGTTAAGTCCACAAAGATCAACACTCTGTGCAGGAAGAAATTTTTTTCTCACAAAGACTATGGAGGTAGATATAATGCAGAGTTATAACGCTGACTTTCTCGCATGTGCAAGTATTCAGGACCTAATTCTGGGAGGTGCAGTGTACCTCTTGTACAGCTCTGAGCACCCTCAACTCACATCATCCTAGATGGCAATTGAGTACATTGGGCTCCTCATTTGAGTCACTTAGCATCATGCAGGTCAGTCTATTCTGTCCTATATGTTTTTATATGGTGCTCGTAACTGAATACTGTAGAACCTGAGCACCTTTCGATACTCTTTTAGCAATGTAACTACACAACGGTCACATCTCTCCCGGCTATTGTCCCTGAATAGTAGAGGTCCCTCTGCACCACTGAACATGAACAGCATCATATATGTGCAGCAAACTCGGACATCACAGCAACCAATCACTGGCATCCAGCCTATTGCATAGCAGGACCAGAAGAAGAAATACACACTGAGGATTCTCACATTTACCATAGGATCTTTAATGTCAGGCAGAGCAGACATGACCTCAATTTTTAACATCTTATCCAAAACACACAAAAAGCTGATAACAAACAGTGCAAAACGTAGCATAAATTGCAAGGTACTTGGGGAGTATCCTGGAAAGATGCAGGACTCAGCTGACCTTACCAAAAATCAAATCTTTTTCAAAGAATTTCAAAAACTTTAGTGCAGGGAAATCGTGGCTTTGTTTCAGGGTGTGGGGACTCCAATGGGAATTCTGCCAATGAAGAAAATGGACCAGAATTTCACCCTAGACCTCCAAGTTTCTGACTTCATCCATCTCACGTTGATTGAAGATGAATGTCATGTGAGCTGTTTCTTCTATATGCTGGGGTGGGGGTGAATAACACAGGCCGTAAAGCTGTATTTATTGGATGATACGATGGATAATTAAAACCCCAAGTGCTTAAGTTCACGATTACCTTTACTCATATGCCAGTGGGACTCCTCATGTGTATATTATTTATTTATTTTTATTGTGTCATTGCCTAGGAGCTCTCATGGACCTGGACTCCACTGTGCTAGGTGCTGTGCAAACACAGAACAAAGACAGACTGCCCCTTCCTCAAAGAGTTTGCAGTTTAAATAAGAGTTTACAGTCAAAGGAAGATGCATCTTTGCAGGGCCTCAGAGTACACATCCTTTGGAGTAGGCATGATGACTACACTTGTATTGGTATAGCACCTACCACATTGTGGGCACTACTACAAACAAATAATAAACAACAAGAACAGTTACTCTAATTTCAAAGATTTTATGAAAACTGTAATTTATCATACTGGTCCTCTCCACTTAGTTCAGTAATCCCATTGGTGGATTAAAGGACCTGACATAGTGGGTGGGGGAGAAAACAGGTCCATGTTAACCTTAAATTAATCATCCCTTGTGCACGAGATCTTTATGTAGCTGAACAGTTGTTTTTTTAGCTTTCCTTGTGTGTGCGTGCATGTGCATGCACATGCAAATGAAAATGTTTTTGATGTAGAGATTAATGTTACAATAAATTAATTTAATCCTCATGAAGTCCATCCTACCAGCTGGCTAGACCTCAGAGAAAAATTAAAAACAAACAAACAAACAAACCCCCTCTGAAATATAAGTAAACCCCAAAGCATGTTTAAAAGCCATTATGTTTTGTAAGCAGAGTATTTTCATTTGTCATGGTCTCTTTTTCTTCTTCAGAACTGGAAATTTCAAAACCAGAATTTCTGAGTTTCAAAATGATGAATAAAATAAAATCAGCTTCCAAAATTTGCTGCTTTTGAAAATAATAATAATCCCATGACATGACTACACTGTTCAAGAAAAAGTCAAAAAGTGTCAACTCTAACCACAGAAAGAGAAAAAAAGAAACTGGAAAAAAAAAACCATTTAGGAGAACAATCAACAAAACACATTATTCTATTTTTCCTGGACTATTTTGATGAATGAAAAATTAGAACATTTTGGTGATAGTCTTACCAGTAGAAGCTCCCACTGAGTTTAACAGGACTTGTGAGTGGGGAGCACTCCAAAAGCTGGGTGCCAGGGTCCCCTCTCCCCTGCCACTCGAGGAGCATGCCAGGAACAAGAGGAACATTCCCCGCAGCCCGGCTAGCATGGCTCTAGCTGGCCCGAAAGTCCCTTCCTCTGGCACTGGCAAGTGTGCTGGAGTGGGGTGCAGGGGGCTCTTCCCCCCACCACCCAAACAGTGCTTCAAAAGCTGGGTGCATGGGGTCCCGTCCCCACCACCCAATTTCCTCGCCACCTGGCATGCAGAGTGCCTTCCCCTACTGCCCGGCTAAGGCTGGGGAAGCTGGGCATGTGGGATCCCTTCCATGCCGCCTGGCTTTCCCTGCTGCCCGGCCAGTGCCAGGGAAGCTAGGCACATGGGCATCCCTTCCCCCCGTGCACCCAGCCAGCTGCGGGAGAAGCAGGGCACGCAGGGATCCCTTCCCCCACTCTCCCATGAGCGCTTGGAGAATCGGGTGTCCGGGGATCCCTTCCCCCCGCCTGGCTTCCTTGCCAGATGCCGGGTAGGCAGGGTCCCTTCCCTCCCGCCCTCCTATGGCTGGGGAAGCCGGGGGTCCTATCCACCCCACCCCACCCCTGGCCAGGGTGATGAACCCTGGCCCTTCCTTCCAGGGTGCTATGCATCCTGGGAGGAAGGTCTAACAGGATTCAGATCAATATAACGCATCCACACCGTATTATATCAATGTAACAGTTTCACTTTAACTGTCATATCGATATAAAACTAGGTTTAATTATATTGATATGATTTTCCTTATAGCGAAATGACAGAGCTCATCATTTTGCTATGAGAAAATGTCGTGTGGAGCTAACTATATTTAAATCTAAATAACCAGTGTTATTTTGATTTAAAAGCTGTGTTTGGACATACCCTAACAGATTTCTTCAGGCATAAGCTCTCGTAGGCTCCGACCCACTTTGTCTCATCGTTTTGGCTATATACAAACTAACATGGCTACCCTTCTGGATTTTTCGACTGATTTAACTTAGCAAGTGAATAGTCCCATTGACTTCAATGGCTGTGTTCACACAGCCCTCTTATTTCGAAACAACAGAGGTTGTTTCGAAATAAGATTTAGGCTGTTCACACGACGCACGGTTGTTTCGAAACAACGGGTTCCATTGTTTCGAAACAACGGCGTTGTTTTGAAACAAGTTAAACCCCATGTGGGGACGAAACAATGTTGTTTCGAAATGATTGTTTCGAAACAACGCCGTGCAAACATGTTGTTTCGAAACAACTGTGACTTGTTCCGAAATAACTGTTGCCTGAACCTGCTATTTCACTTTGAGCTTCTTTCCTTAATTCGAATTAACAAACTGTTAATTCGAATTAAGTTATTTCGAAATAAGGTGTTATTTCGATACAAGTTGTTTCGAAACAACCATATCGAAATAACCCCCCGTGTGTGAACACAGCCAATGTGTTCTCATGCTTAAGTCTTTTCAGCATCAGGGCCTAAATTTTCAGCTGTCAGTGTCACGCACCTGCCATAAAGTATTATTTTAGCTTTGCTGATATGAATCAATTTGGTTGCAAGAGATGAGATATACAAAAGCAAAAGCAGTTTGCATTGAAAGAAACAGAGGGACTGTACGTTAGTCCCATTATGAACTGAACATTAATACTGCCCTTTTATAACAACTGTATTTTTTAGTTGTGTAAACTCTTTCCTTGTTTGCTTCCTCTGTAATTCACCCTGTTGCTGTATCAGTGCATGACCTCATTTCGAACATAAGAGGTGTGTACTGTGACAGATATTTAGGCCAGTGCAGCCATTTTTCACTGCTGGCTTTTCACCTTTGACTCATTGCTGTGGAATTGCCCCAGATACAAAAGCACTGACTAGAACCTGACAAACAAGTAATTACTCTGACTGAAATACGTCACAAATGACATCATTGGTGGCTCTGTATCTATTACAGACAGTACTAAACAGTGTGTTGCTTCATTTATAGTGACTCAGGTGATATTCAATTTTGTCAGGTAGCACTTTATTATTTATTTTTTTTTTTTACAATCTGTTCACTCGGGGTAATCAATATTAAAAAAAAACAATAATAGTATTCTGCACTAGTGGTCTCAAATAATTCATCTTATTTTAGTATAATTGTAAGGGAAGGTCTGAAGCGTCAATTTTTTTATGTGGAATTTAAGGACCATTCTTGTCAAGTTGTGTGATGTTATGTCTTTCTATAAATAGCATCTCACTATATGGTTTTGGCTTCAGAATCAAAAGATTCTCTGAGAATCTCGGTGGTCTACCTGTTGTTGTGGAGAAAAGCTTTAAAAATGTGCTCTAGAGCAGGGGTTCTCAAATGCTTTGTCATTATGATCCTGTTTTAATGAAGTATGTCCTGCTGACACCCCAGAGAGCATGTGTAACCCATATGCCTCATTGAAAGTGTCTCTTTAAGTTCCACAGGGGCAGCCATGTTAGTGTAGTAAAGCAAAAAAAAAAAAAAAAAAAAAAAGGCAAGGAGTTTTGTGGTACTTAAAGACTAACAGACTTATTTATTGTTTGAGCATTTGTGGGAGAAAATCCCACTTCGTCAGACTCTTTGAAGAGGGGGAACTTACAGAATGGGATGAAAATAAATGCAGGGGAGTGTAAGACATGACGAAGTGGGATTTTCTCCCACGAAAGTTAATGCGATAAATAAATCTGTTAGTCTTTAAGTGCTACAAGACTCCTTGTTTTGTTTTTTTTCCTGTCTCTCTAAGGGATCTCTGGGGACTGGGTTGCTGTTGCTGGGTGGACTTAACTGCCCAGACCCAGAAGTTCTAGAAATTGTATGTGCTCACATTGAGCAGGTTTCAAAAGGTTTCCTCCTGGTGCTGTGGTCATATGTCATGTGAGCAGCAGTCAGGGCAATTGTATGAGAGGAGCCCATGTGTTCAGTGTGTGATTGGGAGAAGCTCAGCCAGGAGTGGACAACAAGATGTTTTCTCCATTCTCTGGAGCATTTTGAAACAGAGTTTCTTCATGTGTACGTGACTCAGTGCTGGTTAATCAGAGAGCTGACCGGATGGTGGTTCCAGCAGAGGAAGAGTCCTCTGCATGGATTTCTACAGAAGATTCCTGCTACCAAAGAAGAGGCAAACTGCTTGTTTCAACTCAAGCCTTTGGAGACCAGAACCTATACCTGAGAGTCAATTCCATCTAAACTTAGGAAGACTAAAATTATGTTGCACAGTGTCCCTGTGGGGATTGTTCTGTTTAACTTCGTTTTGTTTTTCTTGTTTACTTGTTGTGGAGAAGAGAGCTGTGAAGTGATGAATGTGGATTTACCAAATAGCCACTGCATGTTATAAATGTATAGTAGTTATTATGGTTTTTTATTTTAATAAATTAGTAGTTAATAAAGTTCATTACTTTTGTTCTTAGTAGCATTTGAATGTGGGGAGGGCAATCCTGAACGGTCTTTGCTGTGAGTGCCTTAAAGACTGAATGTTGGGTCTCCAGCTGCTTCTCTCTACAGGAGTTGAGGTGTATTTCTTTTAAGGTCCTGGAGAAGGGCAATTAAATGCCCACCCGAAGGTTACACATGGAGCCCTGTGCAGAGAAAAATGGCATTCTCCACGTACAAGGGATTGTTGCACCCCCCTCTACTGAGAGCATAACTGCATTTGGGTCATGAGCCATAGTTTGGGAACCACTGACCTAAAGGGTAAAAAGTAATGCAAATATACATAATCACAAGATATTGGGGATTTTTTTTTTTTTTTGAGGAGGGGTTGTTTGTTGCTTTCTGAGTTTTGACGGGTTTTCAATACTGCACTGGGGTGTTTTTACCCGGCTGTTTAGCTGACCCCATTATAAAGCCATGAACTATTTGCAAAGTTCTAAACCCGTACTCAAACACCACAACTTTCAAAGGTTTAGATCCACCTCTAGTTACTGGAGTATTTTTATATAGCTTTGTATGGTTTCTGGCCTTTTAAAACTCCATAGACTCAATGAATGGAGAAAACACTTAAGGCTGGACAGTTCCTCACAGCTATAGCAAGTGTTGAGCTACACACCATCGGAGAGTATTGTGAGGTGTGGAGTTTGTTGGGTAAAGAGACCAGGTAGCCACTGCTACATCCATGCCTAGCAATACTTGTTTACTACAATACATGATGTGGTAGCTCAGCATGCTGATGTGCAAAGGGGAAATAGAGCCACGGTTTTTCCACCACCCACTCTATTCCAGGGGAGTAGGAAGGGTTTGGAATTCTTCCATGCCCTTACATGGACCCAACAAATGGGAGAATACTTTCCCTTTGCCCTTTATCATCCACAGAGTGCACGCCCACATAAAGAGTCAGAAAACTTGTCCTCGGTGTTTTCTTGAAGGTCGGTAAAATCCCTGTAATAACTTTTCATAAGGTTATTACCAAATGACATGCAGACTTTGCTGGAACTCAGTAACTAATAACAATACTAGCATCTACCAATATTGCCAAGGTTCCTTCTCTTTTGAGCGTTTTTTGTTTCTGCCACTTTTTCCACTAGTGCTGCCAAAATTGTTTGCCCTAACTTTCAACACGTTTTCTTAAAAAGGAAATTTCCTGAAATACCCTTTGTCTGTATTCTAGTTAAAGCAACAGTTATAGGGCAGACTGCAGTATAAATCAACAGAGAAAGAGACTACCTCTGTCCCACAGCTGTGACGAGGCACATTTTTCAGCTCTGAAAACACCCCAAAGGACTTTGAACACATCTACTAACTTCAAGCAAGGTAATATCTTCTCAGTGACATCATCTTCCCCTTCCTTGGAACTGAGAATTCATTGTTCCCTGAACTAGAGTCAGTGGTGTTATGTGCCAAAGGTCTTATGTGCCACAGTTTCACCTAGGTGTGCTAGGATTTTTTAAATCATCCATGGCTGACCTGCTGTACAGGGTATAATTTGCTAATGATAAAATCCTTCACTTTCTTCACATTGGTACTCAAAGGTTTTTTATCTCCAAGTGGGAAGATTATTTTAAGATGGCTCTAAGAGGCTGGGATTTGTGCTAAAATAATGTATTGTCTTTTTAAAAATCCTTTTAAAATGATTTTTAATACTCAGTTGAAATCTAGGGCTCAACTATATTTTCAGATGTACTCAGGGGGGAATTGCTATGTATAAAGACAACTACCCTTAGTAAAATGTTCAAGGTATGCAGCAGCATAATCTTGTAAGAAATGAACCTTTAGATGGCTACTGCAGCCTGAATGTTTGATACATAATTCTAAAGACAGAAGGATCTGAAGCAATTATAAGGCCATTCCATTCATGCAGGCTGGAAAACTACCTGTGCATGCTTGTGTGTGTGTGTGTGTGTGTGTGTGTGTGTGTGTGTGTGTGTGTGTAAATGCGAACAGCAGTAATTTTCCATTCTGGAAAGAATGGAATAATACATAATGGCTGCCATGCACTGTTGAATTTCCGACAGCGATCTCAACAGCTACTTACAAACCAACCTGAGCATTTACAGTTTTTTAATTACAGAAACCCAGAGACTTGCAACATATCTTGCTTTCATGGCCTAAAAAGTATAATCAGTGACTTTATCCAGGACTGCAAAATAACGTCCCTGTTCACTGGAGCATAGAACAAAGCAATTTATATACAGTACCATCATATTTTAATCCTGCAACCTCTCCAAATATCAAACTAGATTTTCTGCTTTTTCTGTGCCAAGTGGGAAAAAAGAAAGGAAAGAAAATCCAAGTAAGCTGGGATAGCCCCTTTGCAAGTACCTTGCACTGTGTAATGGCTACAGCAAATCAATGTAGTGGGCTCATTAATAGTCACATGCCGTACACTATGGGCTTGTCTTAGTGATTTAATGTCAAAGTGCACTATGAAATTTTTACTGTATTGTGTTAGGCTCCACCTAGACAATTGTTGCATGGCAAGTTGGTGCACTGTAGATTTACACCTCAGCTTGCTGACGAATAAGTCTCTGTGTAGATAAGCCCTAAGAGTTAGACTCTGATATCTCACTCATATTAAATAATATCTTACTACATAAGTAGTACTATTAAAGTCATTTAGCTTCCACACAAACAGAGGAACTGGGATATAGGAATCTGAGACTTCAGTTATGTGGCTATGGGCTGCAATCAGCAAACAAGACTCCACGAGAGTGAAACTGAATACAGTCTATATATATATATATATATATGTAACAAAAGTAAATCCAGAGTCAAGTGGAAGCACTAATTTTCATTTCTCAGAAAACACTATTCTCCATCTATATTTTTAATAAGGCCTGGTTTACAACAGAGAGTCCTGTTGACAAAACAAACAAGAAGTCCTGTGACAGTTTTAAAGACTAACAAAATTTGTGTATTGCATAAGCTTCCGTGGGAGGAAATCCTACTTTGTCAGATTCTTGACGCATGGCATTTTCTCCCTTGAAAGTTTATGCAATACACAAATTTTGTTAGTCTTTTAAAGTGCCACGGGACTCCTTTTTAGTTTTGTTGAACTAGATTGACATGGCTACCCCTTTGGAACTTGTTGACAAAACAGTGGGGTGCACACACCCCAGTCACCCTCTCCCTGACAAAACTGCCCTGGTTTTCTGCCAAACAAAACCACCTTGATGAGAAATGTAGGACTTTTGTCAGCATAGTAGGGTGACTCAGTGTTTGTGTAAACACTGCATCCCCTTACATCAGTGATGATGTGGCCCTCATTCTCATCAGTTTCAGTGCTCCATTGGAACTTCATTCTTTCTCCTATAACTGATCTATCAGTCCTCAGAAAAACTGCATAACACTTTTAAAAGATGAACCTCGGACCTTAAATTCAATACTCTGCTAGATACTAAAATCATGAACAGAACAGACATTGGATTTATGGCTTATCACAATAACCTGTGACCCAGTAACTCCCTCTTTTTGTGTCCTTTAGCTGCAGAGGTTTTAACTGGCCACTCTGCCTTGAATGGTCCCTTACAATAAAAGCTAACTACGTATGCTGAAAAATCTGTTCCATGCATTTTGCTGTGAAGCGCCTTCTCCAGATCTGTGTTGCTCAAAAGCTTGTCTCCCTCACCAACACAAACTAGTTCACTAAAAGATCTTCACCAGCTTTGTCTTTTTAATATCTCAAGACCGACACAGGTACAACTATGTAGCAAGATAACAGGTATTTCCCACATCTTATTTCTGAGACTAAAATACAACTGAAAATAAGGCTACAGATTCTACCTCTGAGAGGTCAAATGATAGATATTAGGACATCCTGATGTGCTCAGAATTGTTTGATGGAATTTCAACATTATTATTCACAGCTGAGCGTATGTGTTTTCCTTATATTCAGAAATCAAAGTTTATAATACCAGTAACAAATTAGACTTACATTGGCCACTAACACCTTTTGATACAAAGCTCACACCTCCAAATTTAGTATATGATTTTTTTTTCAATATTAACTTTCTAGCAACATGCAAAACTAACGCCATACACATACTGGTAAACTGTGTGCTAGCTAGAGAAGCTTAGCTGATGACAGTCTTGTTATTGTAACAGGAAATGACTCAGCCCTGGCAACTAGAGATCAGATATTTTATTCAGTAACATTAGGTCACTTCTTCCCCCCCCCCCCCCCCAACCAACTAACAGTTTCACAAGGCAACCGGTTTTGTTTGAAAATAAATATCCATTTTAAAAACTCTTTCAGGGATGCCGAAAGTTACACGTTTACACTTAGAATAATCACTTGGTTTAACCCACAACATATACATTTCTATCCCTTTAACTGTATGCACTGTTTTTCAGCCTTGCAAAATTTCACTCCCTCAGGCAAGAATTCTCTCCCCTTGGTGAGTGAAGTATCACCAGTTTATTTCATTATCATCATCGTGCTACTGAGGATGAATGAGTAGTTTTTGCCTGGACTGGATAATGTTCCAAGTCAATTCTGCAAGGCTGATGTCATTAACATAGCTATACTAGAAACTACTTTTTATAGGCATTACAGATTAATCAAACGTGCTTCATCACAACAGTACATTACATGATTTTGCATCAGTAATTTATAAATAGTCTATGATCTTTTACTGGTTCTCTTAAAACTCAGGTAAAACTTATTCTAATATTTTAAATTCATCCTTACAATGTGAATTATTTCTTCCCTTGTAAGAACATGAACTTTTGCTTATTTCATAGATCTTTTGCATTATAAACATGCATCTGTATGTGCACGCAACTAAGTGCTGAGAGCAAGTGAGGTGCAAACAGGAGCTGTAGAACTCAAGTTTTGCTTCAAGCAGTTTTCAGCATAGTTAAAAGCTGCACAAATACAACACACAAAGGAACTCGTTCTTCAAGTTACTTTAAAGCTCTACTACTAATGACAAACAGCAAACACATCTCAGCACACTAAAAAGAACAGAATTTCATCTGTTTCTGAATATGTTCCTGGTTCAGTTGTCAGGAGCTGACAGCTTTGGAAATACCAAGAAACATAGTGTTCCTTGTCGTCACAATGACTCAACTATACCCTGCATATGTGTATATAAATAAATATGTGAACATTTTATCTTGTCTGGAAGGGAGAGAAAGAGAGTTGCTGGGAGTATCTTTGGAAGGTCTGTAACAACTGAGTTTATCAGTTGCCTCCATGCTGTGTAAAATGGAGAGCCTAAATTTAGGTATTAAAAAAAAAAACAAAAAAACACAAACTCCAGACAACTTCCTGCATTGGCCTTAGCATGAATATAGCCTCAAGCATTCTTCTCTGGCACCAAAATACATTATTTTTGCAACTGTGTGAAAAATCTGACTTCTTTGAAAAACCACTACAGTGAATATGAATTTTCCATTTAGCATTTACTGTAATATATCCTGAGACACCTCAGTGCCGTACATTATTTTGTTATCTTCCTTGCAACACAAGCAGCATTTTGTAAGTCTCAGTAAAACAGCAGATGTCATAAATTTGCTGTTAAAGCAGCAGGGTTTTCTGTGCTATGTCATACAGCATTTTCCCTTTAAGCAGAGGAAGAGAAAATAGCAAACTATCTTGTTCTTCCATCAGCCAAAACTACTTAACTTGGGGTAGTGCTTCTGTGATTTCAAATTGCAGAAGCTTAAATAACTCTAGTGTTATACCTATTAAATATAGTGATATTCTTACCTTAACATTTTCACAGGACAGTGCGTGTTATATTAGAGTGCATATCTCCATCAAGTTCCAGGGTATAACTGCTAACAAAATGTGCATTTCAAAGAGTTAACTGTATAAAAAATTGTTACATGAAACATTATTTTAACCATTTAGTAGCCTTTAAGTGCTGGATGGAGACTTGCTATTTGTTCTTTCCTTAACATAATACCTCAAAATCCTTTGCACCTTTGCCAGCACCATGTAGTCATGCACCGCAGTATCACCATGTATGATGATTGCTGGTGATTGCAATTTTATCTCAAGGCTCATAGTGTTTCCTACTGTTGTGAGAATCCCAGCTGTTGGAATAAGGTTACAAATAAGAAACTAAGCTTTTGTTTAAAAAAAAAAAAAAGAGCTCTAAGTCTCATATCCTTAGACAATAGCTTACAAATGTGAATCCTAAATGTCCCAACACCAGAAGTCAAATAAAAAGAACTCAGAATTTATTTTCTAAATCTCAGGATTTTTAAGACAATTTCATTAGTTTCTAGGGCTTGACCCACAATTTGTAATGGGTTTGCAATGTTGCCCCACAAAAAGCACACTCTAACACTTACATTCAAATTGTAGTTAGCAGTTTGTCATTACAAATTCTCCACTCACGTGTGCTTTTCAAAAGTGCCTGCAAATTTTAGTAGAATTCTATCATATGTGAAGCCCAAAATTAGGAGCTGTCATACCGTCTTAATAATATAGTACTATCCCCTATTGAAGAAGAGAGCGTATAGCTTTCCAGAAGACACATTTAACACATTCAATCAGAAGTAGCAATTGTCAGGAGCAGATAAACTGTAGGGCCTCCTGATTGCTCAGTACAATGCTCAACCTCATCTCTTGAGCAGACTGACCCAGGATGTTTGGGGATATAGAAGGCCCCTTGGTTTGTCAGGTAATGGCTTGATTTTTTACAAAATCTTGAGAGATTGGTGATCCTTTTAGGTTATGGTAGGATGAGAACTGCAAATCACAGTAGAAACTGAAGTTATACAACCTTTGGAAAACTGAGAAGCCTATACAGTTTACATTTTTATAAGCACACAATATTCTTTCCAGCAGTATGCATTTGTAATGTGGAATTTCAACTGCACTGAAAGATACTCTGAAGTTTTAAAATTAATCTTTGAGAACACATTTTGCCTGTTCAAAATTATTTTTCTGTAAAATGCAAAACTAGTGATAAGAAGGCACATCTAGGTTATATTTTAATGGGAAAATACCCGTTTATGGATCTATTAAAGAATTTGATGGTGACATTTTACTTAAACTTGTATTGCATAGTATACAATAAGAGGGGGAAAAATAATTAAAGCAGCTGCAGAGAAAAAGGAAACAGAAGATGGATAGGACAAGGGATCTCCATGGAACTAACCAAAGAAGTAGAAATGGTGGCTAGAAAAATATATTGAGATGTCTGGCTCTTCATCTGCCAAACTCATTCTAAAAGTAGCCAAAGCTTCTGTGTCTGCAGAAGCAGCTGGCGAGAAAAAGAGCATAAGAAAACCATGTGACTCACTCCAATGAACAGGGAGAGTGTGCTGGACTGAGATTATACTCTAACTGGCTTTACACCATGGGTCTCAAACAAGCGGCCCACGGGCCACATGCGGCCCCTAAGGGTATTTCCTGTGGCCTTCAACAACACTGTTGTTACCAATATTTGCAATATAGTTGTATGAAAAGGTTTCCGTGGTGCGGAACTTGGGCTAATGTACTAGTCCATATGTGGCCGTCTACTGGTCTTCATGTGGCCCTCATGATGATTTGAGTTTGAGACCCCTGCTGTAGACAAATGATGCTTTTCCAGAAAGTACTAATTACACCTAGAAGCATACAGCCTGTGACTTATTTAAATGAACATGTTTACTGCACCAGCAAAAATACAATACCAGGTTTTTACCAAGAAGGCAAGCTCTTTATCTAATCATTTGCACAATCAGGTGATAATGATGTCTTTTGTTTTCTCTGATACCTTTACAGCATGTACATAAAACACATCCCTGCTGCAGAGGACTACTAGAATTTCCTCCACAGCACTTAAATACTAGACCTAGAGGCGCTTTGCACTGGGATGAATGTTATCCCCTTTAAACATTTGGTTGTTTGGTTTTTATTTTATCTGTATTCAGCATAGCTGGACGAGCATCTGTTTTCCATCAAATAAGAATTTTCGTGATACTGGAAATTTTTTGCCAGCCGAAGTAGGGAGAAAAAGTTGAAACCTCAAAAATTTACAGAAACAGAAAATCCACCCTCCCCACACACAAAATCCAGTCAAAATGGGTCATCTGAATAATTTATTTTAGCAATTTCAAAACATTTTTTTGACTTCAACTTTTTTTACAATAAATTAGCATAAATTTCAAAATGAAAAGCTTTGACCTGAGAACGAGAAATTTTAAATTAGAAAGCATCCAAATGGGCCATATCAACAATATCAAAACTTCTTTTAGAAAAAAAAAAATTCAGAGTGAGAATTTGTTGAAATTTACCCTTTCCTGTGAACAATTTCAGTTTGACAAATCAACATCTTCCAACGAAAAATATTGCATTGAAAAATTCTTGACTATCACTGGCCCTGAGGCCTAGCCAGCCCCCCTCTTGTGTTCAAAGTGGTAACTTAAATGGTCAAATACACAGTGATCCAAAGTCCATTGAAGCAAATGAGCAGCTTTCTATTGACTTCAATGAGCGTTTGATCAGTACTTCAAGGAGTAGTGATGCATCTCTGCAACACTCCCAATAGAGGACCTTGTTTTATAGCACGATGGGTTGCAGAAATGGCCAAATCAAGAGAGAAGCACACATATACTATAGGTAACAGTTGAAAGGGATTCCTCTTCTGTCAGATGTTCTTTGACTTATGCGTGCTACTTAACTCAAAGTCAAGCAAGGGGACAGAAGAGTCTGATACACAGCAGCTATTTTTTAAGGTAAAGCCTATTGCTGGGCAGAGTCTGACAAAAAGGGTCTATGGGATTCTTTCAGACTCCAAAGGGGCAGAAGAGAACAATTCTGAATCCAGAAGGGCTGATGAAGATTTAGGCTGAGGCCCAAAGAAACCTGAAAAGCTCTAACAGAAAGGGTCTTAAAGTCATATTCTGAACCAGTCCACAGAGCCTCCCACCTGTGTGTTTAGGAGTCATGTTCTGGGGTCAGCTATGGGACTGGGCCAGAGGGGTATAGTAAGTATATCTACATTGCAACTAGGAGCATGCCAGACATAGCTGGTCAGACATAGAGCAGCTTTAAAAACAGCAATGTAAGCATTGTGGTACTCCTTGTGGCTTGGGTTAACTACCTAAGTACAAACCTACTTGACCCCTGGCTCTGAAACAACTACACATTACTAATTTTAGTGTGCTAGGTCTACTTGAGCTAACACACGTCTATCTACAAGCACACTCCCAACTACGCTGTAAACATACCTACTCTGAGTTTGACTCAATCCAGACACCTCACTAGGAGTCTCAGGCCTGCGTACTTGGGTGGAACTGGGAGTATTTTAAGTCATGTTACTGAACTATATGCGCTCATTATTATTTATTTTTCTAAAAAAAAAAATTAATCTAATCCCTGTCTTGCCTCAATAACTGATATGAATTTAATTTTCATTTATGATTGGAAGAGGTAACCTGCTTCTTCAAAACAAAATGGAGTCTGGTGGCACTTTAAAAAAAAAAAAAACAACAAGGAGTTATGTGGCACTTTAAGACTAACAGATTTATTTTTTGCATGAGCTTTCTTGGGAGAAGATCCCACTTCCTCAGATGCTTCGAAGAAGGCACTTTTAAAGACTAACAAATTTATTTATCGAATAATCTTTCATGAGTTTAACCCCACTTCAAAAGATGCATGAAGTGGAAACTGCAGTTTCATTTTATGGAGCTGATGAAGTGAGACTATACCTATGGAAGCTTATCAGATAAATATGTTTATTAGTCTTTAAAAGTGCCATGGGACTCCTTGTTAGTTTTGCTAAAATGAGATATCCCTCTGGAACTTAACTCCCCCAAAGCTAGCTGAGCAAGAGACTGCAACTCTTTGTCTATGGGGAGCAGAGCTTAGAGAATGGAGTCCCACAGGTATAAAGTCCAAGGTGACAGATCACTTAAATGTCCTTCCTTGGGTTCTGAAAAATAAATCCTACAGCCAAAATGTTCAAACTTGGGTAAAAAAGTAAAAACGAGTGGAAGATGGGAGAGTGCAGCACCTATGAAAATAAGGGAACTTGTGTAGGCGCCTATATATGAATTTGATTTGACAGCATTGCGGAAGCTTTAGAGTCAATAGGAGATTACAATCTCTTTTTTGATTCCTCTTATGCAGTTCATTAACACTTTTGTACTCAAATTACTGAAAACCCTTCTTTTTAGGTAAGTCATTTTGGTCAAAAGTTATTTACTTTTTTTTTTCCCTTTTAAATAAACCTTGTGCTTAGGAAGCAAGGCAAAATTGGTAGAATGAAGAATGAAGTCTTTTATTAATCTATAGAACATTCACTGTAGGGACAACAGCAGTTCAATATGTCCAAAATGCTTTAGTTCTGACAACTTCAGTAGAAAAAAATGTTAGTTTTTCATGTCCCTTTAGCCCTAGCAATATCCTAAGATTCTCAAGATGGATTTCAGACAGAGTAGTGGTTCTGTGATACAGACTTCTAATCAGTACAAACAGGACTGAGACCTCCAGTCACCTTGAACAGCTTTCAATGACAGTGATGTGCTTCCACCACTGAAGAGAGAGAGAAGAAAGCCTGCATATTATCACTTTAGAAATAGCAGAATTTACAGTAATGAATCTTGTTACTGATGGCATAGCAACAGAGGATGCTGAACTACTTGCAGAAGTGAAACTAAACAGTTTTTCAGGCCACTTATCAGTGTATTTACAGAAAGTGAAAGGGCAGTACAGACTGAACAAAGAAAGTGAATCTGCATTCAGAGGCTCTAAATCAATGATGAATGGAAAAGAAACCAGCTGAGACTGTTGGGTTCTTGATGAAGTGAGGGGCAGGGGAAGGAATTTCTTAAGGCACATTCTCTTTGTTATTTATCCAATTGTCTGAATCTCAGTGAGTTTATAAATACAATGAGAGCCAGATTAATGTTCCTACAAGAGGAATTACATGGGTGGAGATCCTGAAATTTACACTGTGATGCCAGGAAGCATAGTACAGGTGTTGGCATAATGGCTATGTCTACACTGCCAAATTAGTCCGGACTAAGGGAGGCTTAGCTTCCTTGGCTACACTAGGCTTTGCCTGGTCCAAACTTAGAAATTTCTTAGTTCGGACTAGGCAAAGCTTAGTCCAAACTAATAAGTACCGAAGTTAGTTTGGACTTACTCACTTAGTTCAAACTTTAGCTTGAACTAAGCGCATGCAATTCGCGAACTAATGATTAGTGCGAACCAAGGTCGTAACTACGGCCGGGCGAGTGGGGTTTTACTCCAGGCATGCCAAAGAGTCTCCATTGAGCTGCTCCATTAAAGGGCACACTCCATGCTGCTTACCCCAGGCACCGGCTACGGTAAGGGGCATGGAATTCTTTAGTTTCAGCTCTGGTTTGAACTTAAAAAACCAGAACGTAACCATTAATTTCAACTAGCCACATGTTCTAGTTTGAACTAAAACTTTAGTTCAATCTAGAATGCACAGCTAGTTCGAAGTAGCCTGAGGTTAGTTTGGACTAACCTCAGATTTCTTTAGTTCTGACTAGCAAGTCTGAAATAAAATTGGTGATTTAGACATAGCCTTTGACACCTAAACTTAACACCATGTTATCAACAAGGTGGACTATCTTAATTTTAAAAAGAACATTCAGTGGAAATTTTCATTATACAGAGACTAAACCACTTTTAACCACATGAGTTCAGCATGGAGAGACCCTCACATCTGTTTAAAGTCACAATTCAACAGGCAGAGCTGTAACTAGGGGTGGGCGACCGGGGTTTTGCCCTGGGTGCCATATTGAGTGGCTCTACTTGACCACTCAGTTGTGGGGCACGTGTTCTGTGTTGCTTGCTATAGCGCACCCTGGGTGTCAAAATACATAGTTCCAGCTCTGTCAGTGGGGCATTGTAGAAATGTAGAGTGCTGGCTACAGGACTAGGACTTTACATTCTTTGGGTCTGATCCAAGGCCCACTGAAGTTTGAAAAGATCCTGTTGACCTCAGTGGGTACAGGATAGAGTCACTCAGGCATTATTTTTCTAAACTTCTTGAATACCGTTAACAGTGTTAAATCCCATGGATGTAAATAAGCACACTGAGTATATTCAAGATTGCCAATACTAAGTGTTCAAAAATCATGAAACCGGCTTAAAAATCATGACATTTAATAAAGAGCAATAATAAATGTCAAAGTATTTTTTATTTGCCTTTTGATTTTTAAGTCTTTAAGTATACTCAGGTCAGTTTTAAGCATTTCCCCACCCTCAGGAGGAACAGAAGCCTGCATTGTGGTGGGAGTTTGTTTTTGTTGTTTAATGAAAGATAAGATTCTCACTTAATCACATGTGCCCTGGACCCAAGACTTCAAGAAAAATATCACATATTGCAAATTTTGTGATGAAATCATGAGAGTTGGCAACATTGCATATTGATATCAAGGGGTGAGGTTTAGTGCTTGCAAAATCTCTCTTTAACATGTTCCTTTGGGCACCTTCCCCCCCCCCCCCAGGGTTGGGTAGCAAACAGAACCAGTATATGGTTTCCTCCATGTCCTAAGACACTGTGGTTCTTTTTGAAGTCACTTGCTGATATCTGGGCTGGTCCTTTGCTCTTGGATGCTGAGTTGGATTGTTCTATGCAAGCCTTAGCGAGGTGTGAACTACCTCCCTGCTTTTTTAAAGATTTACTTAGATGTGCTGCAGGCCATAAGACACATATTTGAGAATATTACATAACAAAGCTTCATAACCATACATATGACATTGCAACAAACAAACTACTATAACAATAATGATCAGTATGTCATGAACACTCAAAACATACCTGACATGATGTGCTTTGTATTAAACAATACATAATTACAGTGTAAGGATGAACATGAATGACATTCAATCACATTACAAGGATGTACACTGGGTGCAGTGTGTCAGAGAAGGTTAAAATTAGTTGGGTTAAGTGGTGTTTTACTTGGGTACTTATAATTCCTACAGTTGATCTGCAAAGTCCCATTTAAGGCATTTATTTACAATTATTTGTATTTAGGAATTACCTAGTTTTATCTTATTTAAATCCATGGGACAGCACCTACAACAATGTCTGATATACTGTATACGTTTCAGGAAACAAAAGATGTAAACAAATGATGCATTGAGATTGGAAGCAGGGAAATGACCTTAATCACTTGTACACAAACACCATTAGTTTACTGATCTCTTTAAAAATGTAATCATGAACTCCTACTGCACTTTCCAGTTTTATCATGACAATATCTGAAATACCTTTAAATATGAAAATAGTGTTAAGATCCCTGACAGGAGCATCTCCCATTCATGGGCACTTGGGAACCTCTGTCTCAGACTCTCCACTAATGAATTTTGAGGATAGGATAGAGAGATAAGCTGCGGATGGGGTGACATTGTGAGAAAGGCACCAACCAGTTCAGCAGTTTCATTGCTTTCGAACATAGGGAGAACAAACTGGCTCCCTCTTGTTGGTTGACAAAATACATCATAGAAAAGGGATGGCCAAACTTGTGGAACTCAAGAGCCACACAAGTCAATTATTAAACCTTCAAGAGCCACATTGAGGCAGATAACCACATACTTTTACCTACCCCAAAATTACAAAGCATAAAATTCATTGCACACTTTAATTTTATTGTAAAAACAGGGCATATATTGATCCTACTAGTGTTAGATTCTAATAATTACTTAAGATTACCATGAAAACTAGGTCTACACAGTAAAAATTTAGCTGTTGCTGGATGTAGGCTAGCAGCGAGTTTTTTAAAATCTGGGTAGTAACTTGTCAATGCAGTAGGTAAAAGCTCTCTCAGGTGCTGATATGATATCTAAGTATTGCACAACGTTTTGATTTAACAAATTTCACTGTGGAATAAAATGCTACACAGCAGAAAGTTATGCCAACAATTGAAACTAGTCTCCATTCAGTTTTAAACTTTTCTCCTTTCCATTTTCGTTTCTTAGTATTCCACGTCACGTTTAAGTCTTGTAAAACACAATTTTAACAAAGAAGTAAGCTGCAGTAGGGCCTATGAGAAAATCTAAACATGCCACGCTTCCCCCTCCGCCCCCATTGCCTTTTCCCTGCCATCTCTTACCATGATGCTGCTTCTCTGTTCTCCCCTACCATGCCTCATGTCTGCCCCCTGACTCGACCATGCTGCAGCTTCCCCTACTGGCCCGAACCATGATGCCACGGCTTCCCCGCCAGCTCTGACCAGGCTGCCGTGGCTTCCCCCACTGGCTCTGACCAGGCTGCTGCGGCTTCCCCCGCCAGTCCCGACCATGCTGCCGTGGCTTCCCTGCCAGCTCTGACCTTGCTGTGACTCCCCACGCCAGCTTCGACCACACTGCCAGGGCTTCCCTCCCGGCTCTGACCATGCTGCCATGGCTTCCCCCGCTGGCTCTGACCACTCTACTGTGGCTTCCCTTCCCCAGCTCTGACCAGACTCCCGCAGCTTCCCCCTCTGGCCCCAACCACGCTGTCACAGCTACCCCCGCCAGCTCTGACCAGGCTGCCACGACTCCCCCCGCCCAGCCCCAACCACTCTGCCTTGGCTTCCCTGCTGGCTCTGACCAGGCTGCTGCAGCTACCTCTGCCAGCCCCAATCATGCTGCCGTGGCATCCCCCGCCAGCCCCCTCCACGCTGCCGTGGTTTCCCTCACTGGCTCTGACCAGGCTGCCATGGCTCCCTCCGCCAGCCCCAACTATGCTGTAGCGGTTTCCCCAGCTGGCCCAACCATGCTGCTGCTTCTCTGCTGTCCCTGACCATGTTGCCCATCCCTGCAAACTTGTTATTTGAAGAGCTGTGTGTGGCTTTTGAGCCACAGTTTGGCCAGGCCTGTCATAGAATCATAGAATCATACAAACTGGAAGGGACCAAGAGAGGTCATCGAGTCCAGGCCTCTGCACTCATGGCTGGACAAGTATCATCTTAAACCATTCCTGACCAGTGTTTGTCTAACCTACTCTTAAAAACTTCCAGTGATGGAGATTTCACAACCTGCCTACCAGTGCCAGAACTGGACATTTTGGTCCCTGGGGCAAGCAGCCTCAAAGGCAACCTCCCACAGCCTGGGGCCTGATCCAAACTGGGACTCAATTTGGCACCACACCACTGGCCAGCAGCACAGAGCCGGATCCAGCCCCAGCCGTCAGTGGCAGATGAGGAGCCGCAGGGCTCCTGGGCCTCCCCACCAGTGCTCCCCCCAACTGGAGGGCCTTTCACCCAGCTAACATGCCAGCACTACAGGGCAGCTAGGGCCAGAAGCCAGTCAAGGCCTGGCTGGTCAGCCCCAGCGGGAGGCAAGGCTAACTGCTGTGCATGATGCGGCTTCTGGTGCGACTTTGCGCTGCACCAGAGCCTATACCGCTTGTGCAGCTGTCAGCTCTACCACCAGCCCCCTCCTGGCAGGCTTGCCTCACCCCTGGTGGCAGAGTGGGTGGCCAAGGGGCAGGATGAGACTGGCAGAGCTGGGCTGTGGGCTGGCCTACCCCACCCCTGGGAGCGGATTGGGGTGGGAGCTCAGAGCTCGGCCTCAGGCCAGCCAGCTCCACTCCTCTTCCCAGTGCCGGGGCAGGGAGGAAGGGCCCTGGCTCTGGCGGCACCCCCTGAAATAGGGCACCCGGGGCTTTGCCCTGGTTGCCCTGCCCTAGTTATGGCCCTGCTGCCTAGACAGCTTATTCCACTGGTTAATTACCCTGACAGTTGCAAAGTTTTTCCTAACGCCCAACATAAATCTCCCTTGCTGTAATTTAAGTCCATTGCTTATTGTCCTATCATCAGCAGTTAAGGGGAATAATTTTTCTCACTCCTCCACATAACAACCTTTTAGGTACCTGAAAACTGTTGTCATGGCCCCTGTCAGTCTCCTCTTCTTCAGACCAAACAAACCAAGCTCTTTCAATCTTCCTTGTAAGTCAAGTATTCCAGACATCTAATCATTTTGGTTGTTTTTTCTGGACTTTCTCCAATTTGTTCACATCTTTCCTGAAATGAGGTACCCAGAACTGGACACAATACTCCAGCTGAAGCCTAATCAGGGCCGAGTAGAGCAGAAGAATTATTTCTCATGTCTCACAAAACTGTTGTTAATACATCCCAGAATGATGTTTGCTTTTTTGCATCTGTTACATTGTTGACTTGGATTTACCTTGTGGTCTGCTACAACACCCAGGTCCCTTTCCACAGTTCTCCTTCCTAGGCAGTCACTGCCCATTTTGTACGTGTACAATCGATTGTTCTTTCCTAAGTAGAGTACTTTGCATTTGTTCTTATTGCATTTCATTCCATTTACCTCAGACCATTTCACCAGTTTATTCAAATCATTTTGAATTGTGATCTGATCCTCCAAAACTCTTTCATCTCCTCCTAGCTTGGTATCATCTGTGAACTTTAGAAGTGTACTCTCTATGCCATCATAAATTATCAAACAAATCCATACTGAACAAAAGCAGACCCAGAACCAATTCTTGCAGTACCTCACTCATTATGCCCTTCAAGCATGACTGTGGATCATTGATAACTACTCCCTGGGAGTGATTATCCAGCCAGTTTTGCACCCATCTCAGAGTAACTCCATATAGATTGTACTTCTCTAGGTTGTTAATGAGGAGGTGATGTGAGACCATATCAAAAGCCTTAGTGAAGATTAGATACACCACATTTACTAATCTCCCTCTATCCATAAGGCTTATTACCCTGTCATAGAAGGCTGTCAGGTTGGTTTGACATTGATTTCTTCTTGACAAATCCATGCTGACTACCACTTAACACCTTATTCTCGTCTACGTGTTTGCTGATTCCTTAATTATTTGCTCCATTATTTTTCCTGGTACAAGGGTTAAACTGACTTGTCTCTAATTCCCTGGGTTGTCTTTATTCCCCTTTTTATAGATGGGCACTGTATTTGCTCTTTTCCAGGCCTCTGGGATCTCTCCAGTCTTCCATGATTTTTCAGAGATAATAGCCAATGGCTCAGATATCTCCTGAATCAGCTTCTTGAGTATTTTAGGATGCATATCATCAGGCCCTGGTGACTTGAAGACACCTAACTTGTCTAGGTAATTTCTAAATTGTTCTTTTCCTATTTTAGCGTCTGATCCTATACTATTTTTACTGCCCTCCCCTACATCAGACATCCAATCGCCACCAACATTGCGAGTGAAGACCAAAACAAATCATTTAGTTCCTCTGCCATTTTCCACATTTTCTGTTACTGTTTTTCCTTATTAGTTGAGTAATAGTCCTACTCTGTCCTTGGTCTTTCTCTTACTTCTTAATGTATTTGAAAAATGTTTTCTTGTTAACCTTTATGCCTTCAGTAAGTTAGATCTCAGCTTGTGCCTTGGGCTTTCAATATTTACCCTCCATAATTGTGTTATTCGTTTATAGTCATTCTTTGTAATTTGACCTAGTTTCCACTTTTTCTAGGACTCTTTCTTTATTTTTAGATTATTGAAGGTCTCCTGATTAAGCCAGGGTGGTCTCTTGCCATCAAGGCTATGTTTTCTGTGAGGACTTTTATGTGAGTCCCTGCTATGTGCAGAGGAAATGAGTGCAGGCATTTCTGACTACCCTCAACTCAAGGAAGTTGATATGTGGGTATGTCTCAAAAAATGACCATTTTCCTTGTATTTTCAGGTCATTTATATGTGTTCCCACCCCTCCGATTCCGAGAGAGATGTGTCGGTCATGAGGAGTGCTGCTGCTGACGTCTGGAAGAAGGGAATCCCTTTGCCAGTGCTGACTGAGTTCCTCCACCAGTTCAGAGAGTCTTTGATCCTGGAGACCAGTGACAGTGGCTTTTATAGGGAGTCTTTTTTTGGCTTGTATAGTGAACTGAACCATATCTGGAGCCATCACATGTGAAGCCTGGCATGCTGGATTACTGGGGTGCTAGTTGCCATATGCCCCAAAATTTGGAGGCAAACTCTGGTGGACACTTGTAGGCTGTGTTCAGGGCTGTCTCTAAGGACGGGAAGGGCCCAGGGTGAATTGCCTTGTGCAAGGCCCATGTGCGACCCCATGTATGGGTACAATGGACTCTTCTATGAAACAGCACAGAACAACAACAGCACAGGGACACATACACATCTAACTGCATTACACCCAGGGATACAGCTCAGAGAAGAAATGGGGCCCACCAACCCTAACTCAGGGGTCAGCAACCCAAAAGATAAGAATAACTTTTTTTTTTTTAAATTCTTTCAATAACCAAGTGTTTTGAGAGCTGCAAGGAGTATAGCCTCCTGGAGGGGAGAGCTGTGAGATGGTTCAGGGTGCATGCTGCAGGGTCCCCTGGCAGGGAAAGAAGGGAGCCTGGAACCAGGAGTATGGGCCTCCACAGTGTCCCCCTGGTGGCAAGGGGGGGCCAGAGCCAGGAGCAAGCCACCACAAAGTCCCCTGGCGGTGGAGGGGGCCCAGAGCCACACAGCTATTGCTTTGGAAATAGTCAAAGAGTTGCATGTGGCTCTGGAGCCGCAGGTTGCAGACCTCCGCCCTAACTAATGTCATATTTAATAGAAGCTTTTGAGGTCAGGGGTTGTTTTTGATTATATGTTCATACAGCACCTAGCACAATGGTGCCCAACATGGCTGTGGTCTACAGATGTGACCATAATATAAACATTAGGCAAGACCTAACTCCACTGGACCAACTCATAAATCAACTTACTCACATGTGTAATAAGTGTTTACAGTTCTCATGAATAGTTTTTCATACATGAAATGCTTTGGATCAGATAACTTTCACAGTAATTTTGATGGATTTTGGCTTCAGGTGGAGAATATACAAGATGTGCAGATAAACTCTTCAGAGATCTTGTTCTCCTGAAAATATCCCCAATAACAAAAAATGCATCAAAAATACAGACAAAGCTACAGCATACAGGCAGAATTACTTACAAGCAGCTGTTTTTTTTTTCCCCCCCAAATAGCCATCAGCAATCTTTCAAAACAAAAGTGTGATTTAGCCACTGTATATTAAATCAGATGATACTAGAAAAACATCAGCTGGTTAAAGATTTTTTTTCTCTGAATTTAAAGCAACAAGGCAACGTATTTATGGTTCAGAGGATCTAATTTTCTATTTCCATCATGCTTCTTAAATCCATGATTCTAAATTAAGGCCAATTGACATTAAAACATATCCCCACATGAATCATTTTCATAAGCCCAAGAGAAAAAGATAGCTTTAGCCTTTTATATTTGAATATTAAATTAATTGTTTGCCTCTGAAAATAATCACTTGTCTGATGTATTTTCTCCAGTGTTTACTTTCAACAAACATTCACTTAAAACCCAGTGAATTTCCACCTGTCAAAAAACATCTAGAAATTGCTTCTTCTGAGAAAGGAGGAGAGGGCGGGAAGCATATACACAGTGACGGCTGCTGGTGACAGCTGAAAGTGGGCAGGCAAAACTGACATGTAAAAGTTACTGCATGCTCGCAGCCAATTTACAGCAGCAGGTGAAGATCACATAGCATCTGACTCAAAAGACGGTAGAAAATGCTTTCCCTGAGGATACTCTAAAGAACCCATGTCTTTCTGAGAAGTTATCTACAGAGAAGAGGACACAATTTTAAGAAGGCTCATGGAACTGCCAACTAGGAAATTTAAAAAAATTCCAGAAAGGGCTCCATGAGGCTGTAGATTCAAATGAAAAGGGTTAGTAGTTTGCTTGCATTCGAAAAAACAGTCAAGATGGACTTATGATGAAGGCACTCCACTAGGAGCCAGATCTCAGTTCATTTCTTGCCTATGCCATGAACTTCCTGTGTGACCTTGAGACAATCACTTCAAATCTCTTTGCCTCGGTTCCCCATCTATAAAATGAGGATAAAATAATAATTCTTTTCTCCCCCTTTCCCTTTAAACAAGGGGTAGCACACTTTCTTTCTCCTCCTCTCTTCCCCTTCTGCAGAATCTAATCTCTTTGGGGAAGGCATTGTCTGAGCATTGGTATGTTGTTGGTATAGTTACAATGGCTTTGTCTACATTAGAAAGCTTAGCTTGGATTTAGTTCAAACTAAAAAAGCATGGCTAGTTCAAACTAAAAGTTATCTTGAATTTAAAAAATGCAGATAGTTCAAACTAACTGCTTAGTTCCAACTTACTTAGTTCAAATTAGCACACTACATTGCACTAGTTCAAACTAAAGTTTGAACTAAATTCAAACTAAGCGCTTAGTTCAAACAACTTCTAACAAGTTCGAATTAACTAGTGTGCAGACAAACTCAAACTAACTTGTTTGAACTAAACTTTCTTAGTTTGAACTAGGCAAAGCCTATTGTAAACAGAGACCAAATTAGTCTGGATTAAGCCTCCTTAATCCATACTAATTTGCTAGTGTAGACATAGCCAATACGGCCTCAGGGTCAGTTGACAACTCTAAGTATTACTGTAAAACAAATAAATAATAAAACCACACCCTATCTATACTTAGGGGAGCATTCATCTCTCTCAGGTGTTTAAAAACCTTAGAAATGCATTGTAATAGTAATAATTGATATATTAATTGGGACCTTCCTCTCAATTGGGGCACCTAAATGCTACCATAATCCAACTAATAATATTTCACTCACAGTAACCATGGAGTGGGCTAGGTTCTGACCTTATCTATATATCCAAAATAATTCCAAGTCACTCCCTTTTTATTTCCTTTTTCTCTCTTGTGCTTTTGAAGTCAGTGGGGTGGCTCTGCATGTACCCTATTGTAACTGAGAACAGCAGCCTGCCAGTTGGTATCTGAGATACCTGCAATAAGGAATGGGATATTTCAGGTACCAGTGAGTTCTGAGAGTGAGAAAAGGCTCACGGCATAGTAACAAGAGTTAACTCTTTAATGACAACTAAGATTGTTCCTAATTGCCCGAAGAAGGAAGTGTCACATTTTATTTTACCAGTTTCGAAAGTGGTATCCATGTTAATCTACTTCAGCAAAACAAACAAGGAGTCCTGTGGCACTTATGGAGTTTACTATCTCCCCCATCCCCATCTTCCCAGTGTCTGACAAAGTGGGATTTTCTCCCATGAAAACTTATGCAATAATTAACTTTGTTAGTCTTTAAGTGCCACAGGACTTCTTATTTTATTTTATATAGATCCTAGAATTTGTACTCACATTTGCAGCCTTTGTTGAAAGGGGAAACACCAGATCTGCCACACGCTTTGCATAATGAGAAAAGATACAGTCACGATGCTAAATGTTGCGCTGTGGTGCAAAAGCCACAGATACAGTTGTGAGGGCTAAGAAGGCCATTGCATGCTTTGTGAATATCAATGCATTCTGTTACTGCAGCATCATTTTTTCAATGTGTTGTGAAAAGGTGCATTGCATCATGCAGAGTTTACAGATGAAAAAAAATTGCAATCCTCATATTGGGTATGTCTACACTGAAAAGGGTTTTTTTTGTGTTTGTTTTTTCGGTTTTTGTTTTTGTTTTTTCAAAATAAGTGTTATACAAAAAAAGGGCACCCAGGAGAGCACCCCCTAATAAAAAGCAAAGACTAGCAGGATCTTATTCAGGGGGACAAGGCAATATGTCACATTTAATGTAAATAAGTAAGGATAGCAAAAAGCACTCATGCGCATGTGCATGCGCATGCGCGCGCGCGCGCGCACACACACACACACACACACACACAAGAAGTTCTGCAACCTGGTAAGATATAATTATCAGTCCTTTCATGTGTTGCTTGAGCCAGCCTGGCGGCCAACTAAGCTGGGCACAAGGAGGGAGCCAGGCCTCTGTCGGTCATGATCCGATGCTCCAAGATGACAGTTGCAGAATGAGACCCTAAGTTTTCATGTTCTTACCCATCTTTTATACTTGCTGGCCCTCAGGTAAATCTATGGGATTTGCTGTGTCATATTGCCTCAGGGTTCCTGTGAGATCATTGGTCACCAGTCACTTGCAGACTTGATTGTATTTTGTTCTTTTCTTTCTGGGGTGGCTCCTTCTATTTGCTTTAATCAGAGATGTCTGCATTGTTCAGCCAATTAGATGGTATTTGTGCTTCATCAGGACAGCTGGCAGTTGAGACAAGCCTCTTCACACACACACCCTTCATTCACACACCTTGTTCACACATTTAAAAGAACATATACAGCATACGCCTAAACCAGATTTCATCAAGTATACAAAATGGAATTCAGTCTTTAAGCAGGAGTTCCAAACTGACAATATGGAGTCCTATTGGACATTGGTCACAATGTCCATTACACAGGGTTACAAAATTATTTTACTTATGACACTGAAAGACATATACAGAACATTAACTAACACATTAAATGTAATTCATTATCTGCCTGTCCCTCTACCTTATCTGTCTGTGCTCCACATAAGGAGGCTTATTTCAAAAAAAGGACTATTTCAAAATCACTAAACCTGCTTTTATTTTGAAAGAGCAATTCATTCAAAATAGTTATTTCGAAAAAAGCCATTCCACGCTGCAGAATTGTCTTTTCCGACATAATGGGCAGGGATTCTCCCAGTGGGGCTGGTTTCCCTTCTGGGGAGAGATTCTCCAGGTGGGGCTCCCTTCCCTGCTGGGGGAGGGATACCCCGGTGGGGCCACTTTTCCTGATGGGGCTGCATTCCCTGGTGGGACTGCGGTCCCCAGGCAGCTGGGTGGGGAGCACAGCCCACCGTGGTTCTCTGCTAGGCCAAGTGGGGAGTGCATCCCAGCCAGGGGAACACAGCCCCAGCTGGGAAAGCACCCCCCCCAAGGTATCCTTCCCCCTGTGAGGAAGGAAGCCCCATTGGGAGAATCTCTCCCCAGTGGGGAACGGAGCCCACTGGGGGTGTCTCTCCCCCAGGGAGGAAGGGAGCCCTGCTGGGAGAATCTCTCTCTGCCAAGGAATGGAGCCTGTCAGGGGCCTCTCCCCTTCAGTGGGGAAACCAGTCTGCTGGGGGGAGGTCCATTCCAGGTTAGAGAATCTAATGTAGACTCTTTAACTCGAACTACTAATTCCTACTTTATTTCAAAAAAGGAGTCTTATGAAGACTCACTATTTCAAAATATTTTTTGAATTAATATTGGCATAGTTATTTCAAAATGACTATTTTGAAATAATGCAGACATAGCCATTGTGGGGTCATAGTCATGCTTACTAGAGTTGGAAAAGATCTCTTGGGTCACGTAGTTCATCTCCTGCGTGCAAGTGTGTGACTCTAGTCAGAGATGTCCACACAGCCTTCATTACTTTCCTGCCCAATCTTGCCGTGACTACTTTCCATTGACAACTATTTCACAATCATCCCAAGCCAATAATTCCATTGTTTAGCTGACGTCATGACCAGGAAATATTTCTACACATTCTTCTTTGGTGATCAAGGCTAATTCATGGGCTTTCACAGATCCTCCTCTGAACATGCAGAAGGAACTGTTGAGATAGTCCAGGTATCCTCAGCTCTCAGTAGCTTTCTGGTTTCACACTGCCTAACAAAACAACCTGTCTTCTGGCTCCTTCATTCACTACTTGCAAATTTTTCCAGTATTTCCATTCCCACTTTAACTATCTATAAATTAGGGGGCATTAATAATGGCTCTGTAGTTTGCGAAGGCATATGGGAAAATGCAGCTGTACTAAAATACAATAAATATTCTGGGTGGGTGAGTGCAACCCAAGATTTCCAGTACTCACTGTCTGGCAGGCCAAATTTTTTAACCCTCCTTTTGCAGTGGCTCTGACTGTCCTGTGATGATTGTATTATTGAAACAGTTATCTTGGCATTGGGAAGGTTTCAACTGCACACGTTTTATATTTCTTTAGAGGATGTTCACTTATCTCAAGGCTAATGTCTCTTCTCAAGTCACCTGCAAAGAAAATTTGCTTTCTTTTCTTTTTTTAAAATTCATTCTGTGTCAAAAATTCTGAACGTTTCCACTGACCCATTCCTCTGACAACTATTTTTACAGTAGAAATTTAGAACCTGTCTACACTGGAAGTCTCTATGGACAACTGGAGAATTCCTAGGGTTATGATGTCACAGATGCCAAGGAAGTAGAGACTGATAAATTTAAAGAGGATATGATTTTTATTCTGGTTGTTTAAATCTTTAAATAGCTTGTGAACCAACTAGTGGTGCTCATTAATTCTGTGTTTAAGAAGCTGCCAGAAATCAGCCAGAGAAGCCATATATATGTAGGCCTCACATATTTGTATTTATTCAGGGCTATTGGTATTTATTTAGGGCTATTTGAGACCCAATCACGTCCTTGTGATTTCTTCACATTAATCTTGTTGTGTAAAGGAAAAAGACACAACAGGTTTATTTTTGTTAACATTTATTTCAGTCAACACTTAAAGAAAACCTTCTTATTGTTAAGTAATCCAACTCCCCAAACCCTTTAATTAAGCTACTAAAAAACATTTCTGAGTCATCCAAAAGAGACCAGCAGAAAAACAAGTAAGATGTGATTCGACATTCCTGAGATTTCAAAAAAAAAAAAAAAATGTAGGCAAAAACCAAACTAAATATAAATGAACTTCTCAGGTAATCTTTATCCACCATGAAGTAAACTAAAGTGGGTGCATCCCATTTTTTATTTACCTTTGCAGAAGACTTTCAAAACAAAACTCATCAGCTGTTTTCTCTGACCTGACTACTAATAGAAAATCATCTATACTGGAAAGGAAAAGGCATTTTGGGCACATCTTCACTGCACAGTAACCCAAGCTCTTACCAGTCTTTAGCCCAAATCCTGCTACCATTCACACTAAAAAAGCTGAAACATGTTTGCATGCTTTAAATCGAGGATAAATTACTTAGTCTGGTGTATAGGCTAGAGATCACATAGGGTATGTCTACACTGGAGGTTCCATTAAGTCAACTTAACAAAGTCAACTTTAAGTCAACTTAGAGCATCTACACTGAAAACTCCTGCTGACTATGTGTCCACACTGGCAGGTGCTAGATCAACCCTTCCTGGTGGCCAGGAACTTGGGGAGGGGGACTGGATGCCAATTAAATCAACTTAAGGGGTATTCCCTTTCTATGCTGGTTTAAGGTAATTTAATAAGGTTGACTAAAGTGTTAAGTCGACCTTAAGAGGTGGTGTTATTAAGTTGATTTAAGGAAGTATTTAAGTCAACTTAATAAAAGCCTAGAGTGTCTGTGGGGGTCTGTAGGTCAACTTATGCTTCCTTAAGTTGATCTAAGGCTCCAGTGTAGACATACCCATGGTGTTTTCTCTCAGGAAGGAACCCACCCACTTTGCAGGGAGTATATATAAAAAAGTCACTTGTGCTGGTGATCCTCTAACACTCTTTCCACAATTCTCTCAAAAGGACACACAGATTCTCACACAATTGACACAGAAAGAATCCTAGAAAATCTCAGCATCCAGGAGCCATGGGATAGGGACCCAGACATACACAGTAAAGAAGGACACAGTAAAATGAATATGGCCTTGTTATAACTTACAGGAACACTTACACCCTGGAGATGCTAATTGGGTGCCAATCACCTGAGTCAGCTGTTCAGTGACATTCCTATCATTACAGGTTTCTCATTTCTACCACACAAGGTTAGATTGGATATTCAGCTTTGTCATGTGAGTTTGGAAGAAGATAAACCAGTTTATATTAGTTGCAGATTACTGCAGGAGCTGTCCAATAACACTGACACTCATCTACATACACTAAGATGTGAAAAGTGGGCCATGGAAACTCTGTGTTGACAGATCTCAATTTTTCAGACCAACAACTAATTATTTTCTTTCTGAATCTAAGGATTCTAATGCCTACAAGGTTCTACTGTCCAAATGGCTTTAAATTTGTATCAAAGTGTAATGTAAATGAACCAGATCAGACTTCTGACTTGGGTATGGGGTTCAGACTCACTAGCATAACTTTATACATGAGTTGTCCCCTTAAACCTTGCAGAAGATTGGGCACTCTGTTGCTAAGTATTTTCAGTTTTAGTGGTTTCACTGGGATGCTGGTTGCTCAACAACACCAGGACTGGCTCCCAAAAATGATAACTTCTCATTTGTCACTTGAGTATGTCCAAATATGGAAAATAAGATCTATCTAATTATAGGTGCAAAGGAGAGCACAATTTGAAAAACCCAAGTGTTGAGCTAATGCAGGGTAACACAGTAAAATATTCTGGCTTGTGCTATACAAGAAGTCAGGCTAAGTCAGTGGTGCCTTCTGGCCTTAAAATCTATGAATTTGGGCCATACTTTGCAAAATATCTATTTTTTCCTTTGTTTTAGATTACTACCTCACATTGTACTCACAATGGCTGATGAAAATAATTTCTTTCCTCCCCTTTGGTGAATCATTACAGGTATTTATTGCTTGTCATATCACACCCTTAGTTATCTCTTCTGTAAGCTCCCCATAGTCAGGTCAGATTCAGTAAACGTCTTCCTTACTTCCTTTTTCCTACTACTCTATAATTCTTTCCAATTAAATTCTATCTTCGGCATTTTATAAGGCCTAAAAGGGGAAACCATTCTCTAAATATGATCTCACTGACATGATATAGCAACAATAACCCACCTCTGGTCTACATGTAACATTTCTATTTATGTATCCTAATATAGCAGTCAGGCTATCAGTGGTGGAATCACATTGCATGCTGATTTTCAGTTTAGTGAGTTATCATCTTTTCAGCAGGTCATTTCAGTATTGCTCTTTGCAAACTGACAATATATTGGATTCCTTCTGTCCCAGTGAAATACTTGGATATTTATCCTGATCAAAGTACAGTTTAATTTTGGCCTATTTCTTCTAACCGCTCCATATTGAGTCACATGCTAAGTATTTTCAAGAGTGTCATCATCCCTTCCATTACACAGTGTTCAAACCCACTAAATATGTTCTCCACAAATGTACAGACATATCAAGAATAGAACTGTTGGTCCTCCTGTGTCATGCACAACAAAGACCACCTGGAGAAACTGATTTGCTGACTGTATTGAAAGATTGCAGAAAGTAATGCACACTCCTATCTAACAAAAATTTCCCAGTTACAAACACTCTAATGCCTACATTTGATGTGCTTAACTGAGCTATGCCACCACCACCATTTAATTTTATGTGATTATGAAGCCATATTGTTGTGGAACAAAAATTAAATCAGAATGCACAGAATATTTTTTGTATGCCCTTAAAGGCCCATCAAGGTGAACTGTCAATGCTGGCAGAGCTATGGATTTTTTCTGGTTGATAACTTTAGCTGCAAACACACCTACTTCACAGCTAGTGTGTGTCATCATCTTGGGCAGGGAAATTTGAAATAACTCTATATTAGTAATCTTGACTCCTGTTAGGAATGGAGCAGACGGTGGAGAAATCCTGACTAGAACGAAATGCAAATATATGAACTTTCCGCACTGTAGTAGTCACCACATGAAAAGTTAGGTACTTGCCTATGTCTTTGCAAGGCCAAGGACATACTTGAGAATTCTGAGCTAGTTGTTAGCTTGTTGCCCCAGTAAAAACAATGTTGTGGTCATAGACTCAGGGCTGATTGATTTTTTTCAGTGAGAAAGTTCCTTTCTTTTCAAGTTTGCTTTGTAGGATAGGTTCAAGTTTCGGATTCTACATTTTTATTATGTCCCTGTGATTTAAAAAAGAAAACTCATAACTGAGAATATTTCATTGCAATATTCAGTGTAAAGAAAACCTTTTGAACCAAAGTATAATAAAACTAAGTTACTTTAGAGTTACATCATTCCCAGTCGTGAAGGATTCCACAAGCTCAGCATTCATTTCAGAATTGTCCTTGTTTTTAGTGTCTTCTTTAGACTTCCTCAGCCAGTTATCATAGACCTCGTATCTCATCTCCCATCCCTGCTCTCCCAACACTTATTTCCATTCTCTGCCTTCACCCACGCTGGCCACTGTTGGTGCAAGAGCCTTCTCTTCTACAGCTTCTTGTATTTGGAACAGTCTTCATGTATAGCCTGACCTCACTGACTCATTTCACTGCAATTCTCATCCAAGAATGTATTGAGTAAAATTCTGACTCCTACTAACTTCAGTGGGGCCATGCTTGTGCTCAGTTTCAGTTCATTGATCATAATGCCTATGCTGTGTCTCCTTTTTCTATTTATGATTAAATTCTGTTAATAAAGTAGCAACCTGCAACCAAAATATTTAATGACAAACATGACAATTTTTGCAGACTTCTAGTTCCAATAATGGCACAGTAAAAGACAGAGTGTAATGTAAGACAATTCTCATTGCAACAATTATATTCATACGGTGCCATTTTTTTCCCCCCACTTTATGGCAGTGAACATAGTATAACTTGTACCAACCAGAGGCTTGCTGACAAAGTGCAAGACCATTGAAAGTTTACTTGTCAGCTAAAAATATTTTTAAATGTAGTTTTTTGCCCATTTTTTAAAAGTACCTTTCTATACATTTACAATCACTCCTTCTACCTGTGCTTCATTTGGGGTAGAGTTTGTATGAAAACAGATAAATAAAATAAGGCCAATGAGTAGTCCTCTATGACACCAAATTCCATTGATTTCAAAGAGGTTCCATATAGGCTCTGGTCTCTGTATCATTCAATTCAATTTTAAAGGTGACCCATTCTAAACTAATAAAAAAAAAATTAAACTGTGGATTCATTCCCACAGCATGTCACTGAGGCCAAAAATTTGACAAGATGCAAACAGAGATTTGACATTCAGATGTATAACAAGAATACTTAGAATTATAAAAGCTAATAATCATACATTTTGGAAAGGAAAAACTCATGCTTCAGGCCTTAAACTAATCTCATTTAGGGGTCTGATTATCCAAAATCAGTTTAATGCAAGACTTCTTGCTTTCTTCTGAACCATCTGGCTGGATCTAGTACTGATCACAATAGGAGACAGAACTGTGTGCATGCCAAATGTTAACCCAGTATGGCTTACTGGCTATACATGAATTTGAAGCACATGTTGGATCGAAGATTAAAGGTCCATAAGTGCAGCACCCTTGACTCTGATGATTTGATTCTTTGGCATTCACTTAATTTCCCTGATCATTTTCCTTAGTTCGCTCTAAGCATTTTTGGTTTCCCTTAAGAAAAACACTGTGATTATCATTTGGCAATACTTTTTTCTAGGATCACCAAAATGCTGGTTTGCAAGGGGCTTTGTTGTTGGGAGGTTTCCTCTGAATGGTAGTATTTTTGTACCTCAGGATCACTTGATCAACAGAGGAAAAAGAGAGAGAGAGAGAGAGAGAGCTCAGAGAATGTCACTTCAGTGCAAATCTGGATTGGTCAACAGCAAAATTGGAGAAATGTCTGTTTAAACAAAAATGATGGGAGATTGTATCATAATGGAAACATCAGGGAAAATAAACCATTCAGTGTTACAAATAAAAGATACCAGAAGTGGTTGTCCCAAGCTTCAAACTCCCCTTCAAAGTTTAATAATCACAATTTTTAAAGAACCCACATGCCCTGAACTGGATACAATACTCTGTCTAAGGCCTAAGAATTATTTCTCATGTCTTGTTAAAAACAGTTTTGCTAATATATCCCAGGAGTCAAAACTGCCACCACATCGCCAATCATAATAAAATCTTGGCCTACAAATAAAGCAGTCCCATGCTAATAATTATTATCCAATTCCCAAATGTTACAGAAAAGAGATGGATTTAGCAGCCTATGCAGCAGGCTAGCACATCCTGACTGAAGCAGAGCAAGGTGGAAGCATGTCTCATGAACAACACATCTTTTCTCCAGAAAGGCTTGGCAGCAGCGACCTCAGTTATATACCGAAGGTGGGGTTGCCAGTTTTTGTACCATGCATTTTTGAAGGTTTCATCACATACCATAGTCATAGAATTATAGGACTGGAAAGGACCTAAGTTGCAAGGTCATCTAGTCCAGTCTCCTGCACTCACAGCAGGACTAACTATTATCTAGACAAGCAGTTCTCAACCACTGTGTCGGGGCACATCAACTGAGTGTATCAGCTGAAATCAGCCTCCCACCAAATGTGCTCCCGATCCTGAAACCTGCTGCTGCTTTAAAAGTGACAGCTACCATTGCCCCTTTAAAAGTTGCTGGACGCAGTCATAGCTACTACTTTTTGGGCAGCTGAGGCTGCTCTTCAAGCCTCCTGTGGCCAAATTTGCCTCTGATGGCAGTTTTCTTTCAGCAGCAGGGGCCACTTCAATTTCAGCCGCTGCAGAAAGAGCTCTGCTTTAAATCGACTGCTTCTAGTCCTATCCTCAGAGGTTAAGGAAAGTAATTTTTCTTCCTGATCCTTATAACAATTTTTTATGTACTTGAAACTGCTTTGTCCTCTCTCAGTCTTCCCTTATGGGCATGCTTTCTAGACCCTTAGTCATTTTTGTTGCTCTTCTTTGGACTTTCTTCAAATTGTCCACATCTTTCTTGAACTGGACACAATTCTTCAGCTGCAGTCTCATAAGCATGGAGTAGAGCAGTAGAGTGATGTCTTGTGTCTTGCTTACAATATTCCTGCTAATACATTCCAGAACGATGCTTGCTTTTTCTGCACCAGTGTTATGCTCTTGACTCATATTTAGCTTGGATCCACTATGACCCAGTGGTGCAGCGAGGGTGGCTGATGCCCAGGGGGCAAGCACACATTTTGTTTCCCCCAAGCACTCCAATGCCACCCCACACCTTACAACCCCTCATCCCACAGGGTAGTAGAGGGGTCTCAGTCCCACCCTCCAGGTGCCCCAGGGAGGAAGGAGACCTGTGCCTCTGAGGGGCTGCCAGGCCAGCCCCACACCATTGCTAGATTAGAAGAACCCTGGCCTGGGCTGCCCACTTTTGGAGCACCACCTGGCACTCCCAACCCCACCCCAAGCAAATCAGCAAGCTTCAGCTCTGATGTTGTGAGGGAGGAGGAGCCATCAGGGCTGGATTAACAAAGACGCTATAGGAGCTGGAGCCCCAGGTCCCAGCGTGAAAGGGGGCCCCAGGCTCCAGACCCTATGACCTCTGCCACATCTGGCTCACCCTGCTAGAGCCCATACCCTGCCGGTGTTGAAGGGGGCAGGGCCCTGGGCCAGCCCATCAGCCAAAATGATGTGCCAAGAGCTGTGAAGGAAGAACAGGCTCTGGCCCCAGCCTGGCCCCACTCCTCCCACAGTGTTGAACAGGCCCCTTCCAGCACCAGCAGTGAGAGTCACCATGCCACCATTCTGGCCCACACACGGGGAAGGCAGAAGAACCCCAAAAGTGAACAACCAGGGCTGAGTCCCTTCTCATCAGGCCCTGCTGCAAGGCTGGCCCAGTGTCCCCTGCATCTGGGTGCCTGGACCCCTCCACCTCCCCCCACCCCATTATGACCCCCACATATCTTTCCACAGGACACCTTCCTAGGCAGTAATTTCTCATTTTGTATGTGTGCAACTGATTGTTCCTTCCTCAGTGGAATACTTTGTATTGATCTTTACTGAATTTCACCCATTTGCTTCATCTCATTTCTCCTCTTTGCCCAGATCATTATGAATTTTAATCCTTTCTTCCACGTACTTGTAAACTCTTCCTGCTTTATATCATCTGCAAACTTTGTAAATGCACTTGTTATGCTAATAGCTAAATCACCAATGAAGCTATTTAACAGAACCAGACCCAGAACTGATTCTTGCAGGACCCCTCCTGCTATGCCCTTCCAGCTTGACTGAGAACCACTAACTATTCCCTGGGAACAGTTTCCAAGCAGTTAAGTACCCAACTTACAGTAACATCTCTAGGTTGTATTTCCCTAGCTTGTTAATCTTTAGAGGTTCATTTTTAACTCCTGGAGATCTCAGGGCAATCTTGGAAGGTTAGCAACACTACCTAAAACATTGCCAATGTCTCAAATAATTGCCATTACAATGGTATGGCTCTAGGGTCAGACAGAACGAACCTTCCAGAATATCACCAATACTGGGGATTGCTGTGCCTTTTCTTAGAGCCCCATGATCTCCCATTTCATTACTTTGCAGCAGGTCAAGTCTTCCAACTGACAGAGAAAAGGCAGAATGCACTTTAGTGATCCATGTGCAGCCTAAAACCTGAGAAACCAGAGGCAAATAAGAGAAAGGGATCTTTTATTTAAAGCCCATCGTTTCGGTGGCCTCAACTTTCACTTTTCAAGACCTTGGGGCAACTATACAGCTCTTGCAGAACCTGCTCCAACCTCAAGAGCGTAAAGTTCAAGGCCCAATACCTGAAATGTCACCCACCACCCCAAACCAGATCGGCTCCCCCAGCAGGCACCTTACGCACTACGCTGCAGCCCAGGTAGGGGGTGGAGGACCACATAGAGTCGCACAGTAGGACCTGCTGCAGGCAGCCACTAGGAGACTCTCTCAATTAAGGGCAACCAAACCCACCCCAGCACTGCTACCAGGAGGAGAATGACAGGGATGGGATGCTGCTGCTGCCCACAAGCTACATCACCTCAGCACAGCCACCATACAAGAAGGGCAGATGCTGCCTAAAGGGAGCACTGGAGGGCCAGCTTTGGGGCAAGACACAGAGGCCAGCCGGGCTGGGCAGCAGTCCTGCACTGCAGTAGGAGTGTAGCCTCACAGCACTCTGGCAAACAAAGCATCCAGTCGGACGCTCACTGCTCCCCATGCATGCTACAGCAGGAGCAACCCCATACTTAGGGTAAGCAGCTGTCAGGCAAAAGGAGAACATGTCCTCCTTTTTACCATCTCATCCTCCATCTGCCCGCATGTTAAAAATACATGATTTTGTCTGGCTTTTTACTTACAGGGGTTAAAGTATGCTGGAACACCCCAGCACCCCCTAGAAACAGAAGACTATTACATTAATACTGTATTTCTTCCAATGTCCTCCTTTCCATGCTTTGGTATCTGGTACCCCTGCCCATACTCAAAGCAATGGTGTAGCCAGGAATGTCACTGCCCCAAGGAAAGACCCAAGACATGGGCCCGGGCCCCACACAGAGCCCTGATTCTGGGCCCAAGCCTGGTCCAGCTGTGGGCTCCTGCCACTGCCCGCCTGGTCCCGGATGCCCGGCTGAGGACAGGGCTGGGAGAGGCGGGTGCTGCCGCAAGCAGCCCAGCCTGAATTCCCAGCCAAGGACAGGGACATAAGCAGCAGGCACCGCTGCGGGCAGACTGCGACCAGGCCAGGAGGCGGGGGCTGCCCCAGGCACTGGTGCTGGGACTCAGAGCAGCTGCCCTGCATGCCGGGCACTAGTGACACCCGTGGGTGTGATGAGGGTGGCTGGGGAGCTGATCCTGTTTTACACCCCTTGCATTTATTATCAGTCCATTCTCTAAGCTCCCCCATCTTCCAAGCATATGACGAAGCAGGATTTCCCCCACGAAAGCTCATGCGAAAAATAAATCCGCTAGTTTTTATGTGCCACACAACTCCTTGGTTTTTCCCCCAGGCCAGGCCCACATTAGGGGTGCCTGGGCAGCTGGCTCCATGCAGAGCAGGAGAGGCCTCAGTCCCACCCCTTTGCTGATGGAAGGGGCCCTGGCCCAATCAGTGATGGGGGCGTGGCCAGCGACCACTCAGCGTTGTACCCCCCCACACACTTGGTCCGCGCCAGGGGGCGGGGCATCGCGTAGCCGCGAGCGCTCATTGGGCGAGGAAGGAGGCTGGGGGAGGGGCACGCGCAGGGACGCAGGCTGCCCCTAGCGACGAACGGGCCGCACCACTATTTCGGCCCGCGGGGGGGGGGGGCATGAAGCGGGCTGAGCAGCCCGGACATGCCCCCGCGCCGTCGCCCAGCGCCGGTGGTCGCCCTCCCTCCGGCTACAGCGCTCAGGGCCCTCGGGCAGCCGCCGGCCGCGGCCTCTGGCTCCCTGCGCGGCTCAGCAGCGCCCCTAGCGAGCGCGCGGCCCTCCCCTTCCCTCACCGCCGCTCCCCACCCCCAGCAGCCGAAGCCGCACGCTCGCCTGGCCTCGCTTCTCCAGGCTTATATACCCTGCTAAAAATAGCCTGCCGCCCCGCTCGCCAATCAGCGCCGGGTGAATTTCGAATCGGACCAATAGCGGCAGCCGTCACGGAGAGGCTTGGTCACGCCAGGAGGGGCCGAGATGCCTCCTGCCAGCCGATTGGGCGGCTCTGACATCATTGGAACGCGGTGTAAGGAGTCGGCGGACGCGATTGGGCAGCGCGTGGAGCCGGCGTAATAGGCTCGCGAGCGGGAGGGGGAGGGAGCAGAGCGGCAGGGGGGGAGGAGGCGGAGGCTGTGGTTGTGGCCAAGGAGAGCTCAGAACAGGGAAGTTTTGTAGGGGTTACATTTGCAGTCAGCTCAGTGTTTGCAAATATTGTGGAGGCTCCCGAGCAAGTGTCCTCTGCCAGCTGCAGCCGCCTTTGGAGACTTTTCATTGCAGTGCAATTAAACTTTGCATGAAACTTTGCTTTTTTGCTTCTTCCCTTTCCCCACCTGCAAAAGGAATTAATCTATTTCTGTGGCTTTTTTTTTCCCGTTTCTGGAGCAAAGGGGGGCTTTGGAAAGAGACTGCAGACTGACAAGCCCCCCTTCCCCACGCACACCTCCTCTGCTCCTAGAGGAGGCATCTGCGTTTTTGAAAGCAGCATTGACTTTGGTGGTGTAATTCAGACATGGATGTTCTCCCAATGTGCAGCATCTTCCAGGAACTCCAGATTGTGCACGACACTGGTTACTTCTCAGCTTTGCCATCTCTGGAGGAATACTGGCAACAGGTAAACGAGGATGTTGTTGTTGTTGTTGTTGTTGTTAAGCCACAGGAAAGGATGAGTGGATAACAAATCCAAAGTGTCATCCTGGCATTGGGGAGAGTGAAATGCAAAGGTTGGCCAGTTTGGAAGCAGGTGTTTTGATTTTTTTCCCCCTAATTTCAGGCCTTTTTACAAATAAATTTATTTCTGCACGCCTGCCAGTTACTCTCCTTTTAATGCATTCCCCATGTCGAAGGGGACTGTCATTTGAGAAACCAGAAGTCGGTGTGTTTTCTGGGGATTTTTTTTTGACTTTATCAAAAACAACAACGACTAGAGTGAAATCCAAACTCCCGAGTTTTGCTTTCGCTTGATCCAGTGCAGTCCCTGGCGAAACTTTTGTCCCTGTATCAGGTCCAAACCTTGCAGCTGGATTTTCTCTTCTGAACTGGCCCCTTATTTGCCTGGTTTTGTTTTTTGCTGTTCAGTGTGTGATGGGGGGGGGTGTTTTGTTGCTTCTTCTTGGTGGCTGTCTGGGGAAAATAACTCTTACTTTTGAAGCCGTTGTTAATATTAGCTTTCACAAAGCTTTCAGTCCCGGTTTACCTGCTTTCCTCCTTGTTGACTTGCAAAAAAAAAAAAAATATTTGCACAACCAGTGAGTTGTCAGTCATATGACAGTGATCCTGTTTTGCTAATTGCCTCGAGCTTTAGTTTGGGAGGAGGAAGAACTGGGGCTTCTTGCCTTTAAAGGACATGTTTTTTTTCCCCTCTGTCCCAGTAATTGGATTGCCTGTGACGAGATTACATTTGACATTTTTGCATTGTCTTGCCTTTTAGTGGAGGGGAGGGGGTTGTTTACTATGCTCCCTATGGTGATGTTTGCTGTTAACAAATAGAGTTACCAGATCAAATATCTGCTTGTTTGTATGAAAGACAAGAAGCACTTCAGGAAGGTTGAAATCTAAAGTGTTACAACTGTCACATGCCTACTAATTGTATGTAATCCTTCCCCCCCTGCCACCCCCTTCAAAGAGGCAGCTCCAATAGTATGTGATTGAAATTGAGCTAAGTAGTTTTCTTCAAGCATTTGGGGTTTGGGCAAAGAGCCAGAATTGGTTCCCAGTAGCCTTCAGAGCCATTTAAACTCCCAAGAAGCTTCCCTTTTGCTCCCCAATGCTAATCTATGCAATAAGGAATTTAAATTAACCCCAATATTAGTTTAACAAGACGTTAATAAATGTTCTTTCCTGTTTCCTTGGAGGATCAATACTGTTACACTCTGCCCTATTAATTTCTTTTTTTTAAACTGTGTTCTGCAAAAACATCTAATGAAAGATAAATATTGTCTTTCGCTTTTTCTTCCTTTTTTCTTGTGTTTTTGTTCATGCTATCAGCTTTGCTGCCTCAGCTGAATGGTGGTGCGGGGCGTTCATGCAATAACACAAACCATTCTTCGTTTGACAGTTGGAGGGTTTAAAAATGTCTGGCATTTTGGGTTAGTCATGCTTGCAAGACTGTTTTGGGAGAAATAATCTTGAGAAAATAAGTGGCCTTTTGAACAGAAACATAATATGGAGGAACTGTCAGTAAGTAAATCTGCCATTCCAAACGGATAACTAACTCGTAGTGGAAAATAAAAACCCACAGTCTCAAAAATTCCTATCAGTTCCCCCCCCCCCGGGGCCGGCCCCGGGGGGGGGGGGGGGGGGGGGGGGGAAAGGGAGGGGGGGGGGCTACAATAACACCCACTTAGAAGATACGCGCCTCCCCCCGCTTTTTTGGTGCGGAATTACATGTCCCATTGCATGTGTATTTGAACAGAGTATTCTTGGCTGCTGGTCAGAAGTTTAAAAGGAAGTCTCTTTTGGCATTACGTGAAAGAAATAGAGATGACTCATACAGTTGCACTCTTGGCCAGTAGATAACGTTCTTGTTCATTGTGGGACTCCCAGCAGGACCTTGGAGTAATTTCCCTTTCTTCTTTACAATAGCACATTACTATTCTGGAACTTTTTTTCCTGCTTCTGTTGTTGAAGTTTCTCATGTTTTTCTGACCACTAACAGAAGCAATTAAAGTTATGTGGCCTGCATGCCAGTGCACTTGGAAGTGACATTCTTTGAAAGTCTAATAGGTTGAGCTCTCACACACAGGAAATGGGTGGTTATCTGCAGCTCCATTGATGTCCCCTGAATACGGATTGTCAGCTACTTACAGCCATACTAAAATGTGGCTTTGTTTGGTGACACAGCACTTGGGGTTTTAACTGCATGTCAGAGCCTCCTGTGTTGTTGTAGCCTTGTTAGTCCCAGGTTTGGTCATTCTAGCCTTGTGTTCCTGTGCGAGTAAAACAAAATGATGTGGAAATATTGATAAAAGCCCATTAGAAACTGTAAAGAAGCCTGATTAAAATATACTTGGGGGTTTTTTATAGTGAATTAAATATTAGTCTTGTTAAAATATGAATTTTGTGATGGGGATTATAATTAACTGCCTCATTCAAATATTTGGAAACTTGCGATTGACATGCACTTTACCTTGGTCTCTTGGAATTCCTTTTATGTGTAAACCATCACTCGGATATGACTGGACTGTCCTTGAATTTGTAAGGCACTCAGCAGTCTCAGACACGCCACCTTTTTGCATGCAATTGGAAAACTAAAGCTCAATTCTCTTTTTGAACAACTTTCTAAAATGTTTTTTCTCTCCTTCCCCCCCCTCCCCCCCAAGACCTGTCTAGAGTTGGAACGGTATCTTCAAAGTGAACCCTGTTACGTATCTGCATCTGAAATTAAATTTGATAGCCAAGAGGATCTGTGGACCAAAATTATTCTGGCACGTGAGAAAAAGGAGGAATCTGAACTGAAGAGTACATGTATTCCAAAGGAGGACAGTCCTACCAGCCAGAACTTAGAGACCAACAGTTTGAATTCTGATGTAAGCAGTGAGTCTTCAGACAGCTCTGAGGAACTTTCACCTACTACTAAGTTTACCTCTGATCCTATAAGTGATGTTTTAGCCAGTTCAGGAAACTTGAGTTCATCTGTCACTTCTACTCCCCCTTCTTCTCCTGAGTTGAGCAAAGAACCTTCTTCTCAGCTATGGAATTGTGTGCCAGGTGAACTACATTCACCAGGTAAAATTCGTACTGGTACCATTGGAAAGACTGCAGAAAAAAGTACCCCAGTCAATGGTGATGCTTCACCAGATGGCCGAAGGCGCGTTCACAGGTGTCACTTCAATGGCTGCAGGAAAGTTTACACCAAAAGTTCACATCTGAAAGCACATCAGCGCACTCATACAGGTTAGTAACCTTGTGTTTGTTGTTAGGAGTTGGAGACTACTGTAGGGAATACCCCGATGGCAGTGTTGTCATAACATTACATAATCACTGGGTGAGAGCCCAGGGACGGGAAGATGATTCAATTATACCAGAGGTTTACCATAATGAAAGACATCACTTCCTCATTCTTTTCATAAGCTGGTTTGAAGCCTCTTGACTATGGAGATTTGGTTTAGACTGGTGTGTCAGAGAAGAATGGCTTCCATTTGCTGATTAGACAGTGCTGGAGAAGTTGCAGAATTACTTTAATCTTTGAGAAACTCCTTAAGTAAATTTGTACAACAGATTTACTTTGACAGTATTTAAAACAAAAAAAAATTGAGATTTTCTTAAAAATTGGGATTTCACATAAAATAACTGGAATGGTGGTAAATGCTTTCATAGGAAGAAGTGTTATTGGACTCTTCAGCATCAAAGTCTACTTTGTAAATACTGCCAAGGTTTGTGGCTTTTTAAGAATAACTGCAAATGTGCACTGTGCACTAAGAGAAACAAAAATGTTAAAACACTACACAGTACAGCAGTTCTAACATAAAACCAGACTAGACTTAAAAGTATATATAACTTATTCCAGTATTTCACTTAAAAAAAACAACCAAACAAACAAAAACATACAATGTTTTACTACTGTGAAACATGGATTTTTTGGGGGGAAAAAATCAATAGGTAAACATGAACAAGAGTAATGTGGATAGGCATTCCAGAGCCTAGATAGATAGAAAATGAAATGATGGTGGTAGCTTACATAATTTTTTTTAACCATTAATATTCTACAGCCTTTGATGACTGGGGTTAGAGATACAGAGTGGCCAATTGACTCACCAGTCACTGTAAGAAGAGAAGCAAGTTCTGCATCTTTAGTGTGCCAGTCAAAGGGTTAGTTTCCTGAAATACCAAATGTATTTCATGGGGTGGGGAAGAATGCAGAAAAAGGGCTCTTACTCTGATCCACAAACTCAGCATTCTTATTTTTTTTTTCCCATTGATGGAAGTCACTTTAGTTGATTCTTATGCTCCCATTTTAGGGTGGCAGTGAAATAAAACAAGGCAGTTCCAAAAAAAAAAAAAAAAACAAGAGCGCGAGAGGGAGGAAAAGCAATTTCTATTGAAGTTCTAGCTCTTGAGCAGATTGTAAATAGCTGCTAGCTACATAACTGTTGCAGAGCTGCGGCCTTGGTTGTTTCATTACAGGAACTATGTCTGTGCTTTGCTGGTAGTATTTCCTTCAAATGGTACCTGAAGCCAACAGAGTTCAAACTAGTAATTGTAGTTTTCTTTGCTCTTCATTTAGTATATCTGGGTCAACATATAAAAGTGGCATTTTGTGCAGATAATCTTTGGAATAGTGGACTTTAATGCTGTACAGTAACCTAATTATATCTGTGAATCAAAACATCTCTGGGCCAGATTCTGCCATCCTTGCTCATCTTGACACAATGTTAATGAGATGATTTGTGGAGTAAAGTACCACTCTAGGTGAACAAGGATGATAGTATCTGTACCTTAACTAATTTTATGTGCTTCCTATTCAATCTGTGCTTATTAGCGTCTCTCAGTTACAATGCTTTTTTGTTTTAAACATGGTGCTGTTACAGCTAAATGAGAATATTAACAATGTGCCACCTACATTCTGAAACACTGAACTGTTCTGGTTGGAAATGGGTGTCCTTGTTTGTTATGTATAAAATTAAAACAATGTTAATTGTTGCTTCTTTGATTTGAAGTCATAGCTAATCTGTAGTATGCTTTTGCTTTATAGGAGAAAAGCCTTACAGATGTTCATGGGAAGGGTGTGAGTGGCGTTTTGCAAGAAGTGACGAGTTAACCAGACACTTCAGAAAGCACACTGGTGCCAAGCCTTTTAAATGTAGTCACTGTGACAGGTATGTGAATGAAATTCAGCTCTTTTAAATAGTTATTTATCATGCCTAGTAAGAAGCAGGTCTAGGGGATTTTGTTACATTTGTTCATTCATAAAGACTCTGATGAACAAAATGCTTCATTGAAAAGACAATTCTATTCTCTTTTGAGGGGCTATTACGTATTTACAATTCAAACCATCCTGTTGCATTAATCACTAGTAATCTAGCTTTAGTAACGTACATTAGTTGAAATTGGAGTAATGTGAAACTCAGTTTGCCTTTCCCTGCAGGTGTTTTTCCAGGTCTGACCACCTGGCCCTTCACATGAAGCGACACCTCTGAATGGAGCAGGAGGTGAATCCTGTGGGCTAAGCAACTTCAAGGTTGAACAGCCTTGAAAGGAGGGATGCGTGTTCCAGCCAAAGCATGCCATTTTGCACCCTATCCAGTTGCCTCCAGGACCTCTCTTTCTTGAAGGTCTTTTGAGGGCTAATAAGTCACGTAAGAAACGGCATGGCAACCATGGTGTGTGATGTTTGGGGTTTCCTGAACTCAAACACTGGTACCTTACCTTCTGAGTGGCTCCTAAGCCTTTGCCGTGAGCATGTGCACTGAGATTGTTAATGATTGGGTGACTGTTTGTTACTGAGGATCTATTGATGACTGTATGCTGAGGCACATTTTTTTCCTTGTGGTTGTTTATAACTGTAAGAGAAAAAAGTAGTCTGAATGTTTTGTGTGTAAGGAATATACTGCAAGATGGGACGACCACCAATCATTTCCAAGGGGTGGGGGGAGGGTGTCTGCACCTTTTAGAGGGGGAAGAAAATGGAGAGAAGGAAAAGACAAAAAAAGTCAGAACGCCAGAGTGGAGATGGGGGACGCCCCCCTTTCCTGTATGAGAGGAGCTTTAGGTGTCTGATGCAGCTATTAAACGTGCAATGTGTCAAGTAGCTTGTTTTACTTGCTACAGAGCTCATTTGTAATCCATTGTATAAGCTGTGTATTTACAAATATAACACAACTATAACTTTTCATTATAATACAGAGGTTATTGCATGGTTCTGGGGAACTATATGCTTTTCCATTCTTTGATCAGGACTGCAGTTTTGATTCCAGTTAAAAGCAGCTAAAATACAATTGGTCTAATGTTACGTAATATATGGAACCTGAATAATTTTTTCTGTTGAGTGGATAAAACCACTATAGGATAGAAACTGATTTTTCTCATGCAGCTAATTTTTCTCTTATTTATGCCTTGAGGACTAATTTCTGGTTTTCTAGCTGTTTAATGCACTGTTGACCTTAATAATGGTGCCTTATGCAAGTGACCTTCTCTTGCAGGGGGTCTTCTACAGGGGTATGGGTGATGCATGCTTTATTAAGGCTCCTTTTTCACCTGGCATTGTACTGTATCAAATGTATAAATGGGGTGGGGGATTTGAAGAAGGCTAATTCCGGGGTCCTTCTTCACAAAGACAGACACAGAGAAAAGTCCTTCATGTCAGTACAGTATTTGTTTAACTTAAAACAATTTGACTGTGTTACAGTATAATGCTTACAGCAATTGAATACCTGACCAGTTCTGCCACCTTGAGACTCTTTTTATATTGACCTTGCACAACAATTGTGTATATACACACCCCAGCTGTACTTAATATGTGATGTTTTCATGCATATTAAAGATACAGAAGTATTAAAAGATGTATTTGCTTAAAAGGCACAAATTTCACACCTATATATCTAGCCATCTGTTGGTAATACAGAAAGAAACTATAATACTTTTTTAAAGTGGGCAGAAAAAAATCTTGTGTATGTATATTTGTGTGTACAGTCTGTGTATGTGTGTATATATATATATATAGATATATAGATAGATAATATATAAATTTTTTAAAGGAAAAAATTAGAACATGTAGCTAGAAGATATAAGTCCGTGAAGGTCAACCCACCACCACCACCACCCAATATGACCATAAAGGAGGCAAAGAAATGAAAGATACTGGTATTAAAATCTAGCATTTTTAGAGGCTTTACCTTTAGCATAATAGTTTACTAAAGGCTTTGTTGGCCTTTTCAGACTGCTGACTGTGTTTTGTAATGATTGGCTTATCTGGAATAGCATATTTGTGGCCATTTTAAAAATGGCACAGAGTGAGTATTAGCACACTAAAAGAATACTAACTGGGTTCAGGTAATATACACTCAGATTTCGGCCATCATGTTTATTGGAGGATCTGAAAGTGAGCTAGTCACTGTAGTGGTTGAGCTCTAATTTTAAACAGTTCAGTTAAAATGAAAATGAAGCTATTTTCTCCTAGATTTAAAATGGTTTGTCCAAAAGCAGTAAGCTTTTCTAAAAACCAGCTCACCATGACACTGATACAGTTAATCATGTAATTGTTTTCTTTTTGTTTGGTTTTGGTCTTGCTTACTATGCTAATGTTTGGCAGATCTTCCTGGAAATGAGTGTGTAGATAAGTGGTTTAAAAAAGGAAAAGTATATGCAAATTATCCGGTTCTAAGGAAAACACAGGCCTAAATTCTTATTTCATTTTTTTTTTTGTATTAAAATGCCTGAAAATGCACTTTTTTTGGGGAGAGGGAAAAAAGTTCCAGAAAATGGATTTACTGTTAAAAAAAAAAAAAAAAAAAAAAAAAAATCTTGTTTGCAATTTGTTCTGTGCTTAGCCATAATATTTCTGATAAACAAGAAGGTAAACAAATTAAAAAAAAAAAATCAACTTGCACTGGCTTGTCTCAATTGTGAAATACCATCAGACTTGTTTGGATGGAGTGGGGCTTTGTGCCATATGTCAAATGCCTGTAATTTTTCCAAATAAGCAAGTACATTCTGTTCAGGTGATAACTGAGCCTCAATCAAGCTGAAAAGATAAATAAATAAAAAAAAAACAAAAAACATTGCTTGAAATATAAAAAGAAAACATTTCTATTAGTGAAATTTCTTTTGTTTTTGAAGCACCCTGTTATCTAAAGAATCTCTTTGTAAGATTTTTGTAAAAATGTTTTGTTTTACAAGATTTTATTTGAAATTGTTTTTTGCAAGATTGTTATATTTCTGTATGAATGTATTTTTTATTGGAATAACATAAAAAGAAATTCTTATCAGCAGCAGTCGTCTGGTTCTCTTTTTCTTCAATCTAAAGATAATCATACAATACAATAAGTTATTAAATTAAACTCTCTGTACACTTCCCTGAGTTGTCTGTTCTTGGGTACATATGCTTTAGAGTCACATCATCCTACATTAGAAAGCAAGCAGAAGAACCACCTTTTTCTGCTCCAAACACAAATAATTGCATACCTTTCATTGTCAAATCCATCAGAAATGTATGCTTTGGCCATACTTGGGGAAACTATGTTTGATGAATCCTCTTCCATCTCTGAATGGAAGGATTGGAACTTGCATGCATTTCAACCCTTGTGCTGTTGATAGAACTCTTTTGTCTTGTTAAGTACAGAGTCTGCAGTGTAAACTAGGGTAGTGTATTGGTGTCTCAGTAAGAAGCAGCAAGCTGGGAGAACTCAGTTAAGGGCATCCTTCAGAGTTTTCCTGAGAAGAGGTGGTCTGGCCCATGTGTCAGTGAACTTCAACCAATTACAATTTGCCATTTCTATGACCTACAGTCTTTCAAATGGGGGGGAAAAGTAAAAAAAGGAGTCTTGTGGCACTTAAAGACTAACAGATGCAATAAAGAAATCTGTTAGTCTTGTGCCACAAGACCCCTTGCTTTTTTTGCTTTACTAGACTAACACAATGAATGGTTCTTCAGAGCGTGTTGCACATGTACACATGCTTTGGATACATAGACAGTCCATTTCGATAAGTGTCTGTGGTCTCTGCACCATTCTTTTTAACTGCTTAGGGGTAGACTAAAACAAAGCAGGAAAGATTAGAGGGGTATGTTTGAAAGGGCTGACTATCAGTGGAGGCCAAACTGCCTGAATGTTTTGCTTTTACATTAGACTTGAATTAAAATGCATACTGAGGAGAGTTTATAATTGTGTATTGTGGGTGAAATAAGCCAAAGATGAGGATAAGGCAGGGGTCTCAAACTCAAATCACCATGAGGGCCACATGAGGACTAGTGGAGGGCCACATGAGGATTAGTACATTAGCCCAAGGGCTGCACCACTGAAACCTTTTCAGACAATGATATTGCAAATGCTGGTAATGATAGTGTCATTGTGGGCTGCAGGAAATAGCTTTAGGGCCTGCATGTGGCCCATGGGGGCCAGGTGTTTGAGACCCCTGGGATAAGGTGTCCAGGCACACACACGGGACCTTGTGCCAGCTACAAACAGGTTGATGTGTAGTAGCAGGTTTAGATATAGACATGGAAAAGAGATGTGAGATACTCAATGGCAACTAGGCCCACTTATGGCCTGAAATAGTGAGTAGATAAAGGCTGATAGCACTGGAATCATTAATTCTACTGCCATTCTGTCTGTCTAGTGTCATAAAACAATGGTTCTCCACCACTGTTGGGTCATGTTACTGTGTCACCACACAATGGTGAGTGTATCACGGTTAGCCAGGTTGGATTTGGCCTGGGGGAGGCGAGGTGATGTGTCCTGTAGGGTCTCGATATTGCAGCTAAGTGTGTTGTGACATGCAAAAGGTTGAGAACCATTGCCATAGAGCTTGGCTTTGTAGCCTTTATGAAGGCTTGATTAATTTTACCGTGTATTTTGTGTGTAATCCTAGCGAGAGAAAGGTTTGTTAAGACTTGAGCGGTGGCTTTGGTAGCTAGCTCTGTTCCATATTTTCATTGTTATCTTCGGGCAAGTCACTTACTCTCTTTTTTTTTTTAATGGCTTTCTCCCATCTTTTGTCTTTTCTATATACCATAGGTTGTAAATTCTAAATGTCTGGAATGATCTGTGCAGCACCTAGCATGATGGGGTCCTGATCTTCACCAGGATTCCTAGGTTCTAGTGTGATACATTGCTCACGTAGGGAATGTGGAGTTCCAATCTCTTCAGTACACAGTATAAGAACAAAAATAATTTTAAGAAACTTGGGTCTTCTCACCCGGAAGATTTTCTGCCTATGGACTTCAATTTTTCGCCGTAGAGGACCAAGAACAGATTTTGCTGCTTTTGCCCTGGTGTGTTTTGGTTTCTGAGCTGTGTCTGACTAACAATGGAATTGCTGCAACTGCACATTCTTTGATAGTTGTATGCTCTATGCTGTTCTTTAGACTCCACCCACCTATTTCATACAAAGTGTCCTAGAGAAGCAAGTTTTGTTCAAACAAGGCAGGCTAGTGGAAGAAGTATTATGCAACAGAGAAACAGCAAAGGAGAGCAATATTCATTTGGGGGTTAGTGCATTTCACCATGTATATCTACTGCAAACTTCCGTAACTCTAGATTTTGAAATACTGAGCAGAGAGAAAGAAGAAGAAACTTTGGGGACTGGTGGGGGTGAGGGGTACCTTTCAGATTTTTATACAAAGAAGAGTATTTACCATGGTTAGTATCCTCAACAAATCCCATCAACTTCCAGCAGGTTGCTCACATGAAACAGAGGACAAAGTGTGGGCCAATATGAAGATGTTTGGACACTGATGGTTAAGTATAGTTTTGTTTGGGTGAACACATGCATAGAGTTGCTTTGAATTTTAAGAAAGACAGAAGACTGCTCTTCTTAAAATCTTGTTAAAACTTACCTTTTTCTTCCTGTCCTTACCCAAGTTATTTCTAAAACTTGATCTCACTGAATATTTGTATTAGAACATGTTGTATACGATGCTGCTGCTTACCTTGTACTTGCCAGTTTATGTTAAGGGCAAACCCTGTTTTATTCCTCTATGTTTAAAACTTGTGTGTAGTCCTGCTGTCTTTCTCTCTCTTTTCACCTCTTCTGTTCCTTGAACTATTTTAGCATTTTTTTTGATTGCATGAAAAGCTATGTAAGGAAAAACAACAACTCTAAGAACCTATCTGTAAATCTTACAAACAACACCATCAAGATTATAAATAGGGTAAGAGGAGAAACAGCATAATGATCTTTACTATAATTTATACAGCACCATATGAGTCCATGGTGATATACGGGCACATAAAGGAAAATCAGGAATCAGTCTCCCTTATTGCCAAGTGTAATGAGCAGTAGAGGCCTGGTCATCCCTACCACAAAAACGCTGGCTAAGTAGATTAGAACGGGAAGGGCAAGTTTCACCACACTAGCCACAGGGGAGCTGGAAGGATCTCTGTTTACTCAAGCCAGGAGAGGAGGAGAATTTTCCCTCTGCTTTTTAGAAGAGGAGAAAATGCTGTGCTTTCCCCTGCTCCCCTATTACTTTAACTCCTTCATGAATCTGTGGGAGGAAATCTTCACAGTTTTCCATGTCAGGATTTCTTCAGCATGATTCCACCAGGGAGCCAGAGTTGGGGTGCAGGCTAGGGCAGCAGTTCCAGGACTCCTGGGTGCCACCCATGGAGCACTCATCAAAATGAAGTCCACACCACAGAGAGAGGTAATAGATAAATTTTACTGCTAAGACTTGTAATATCTTCGTGGGGGGAGTCTCTACAAGACCAAGTGGAAAAACATGAGTCTTGTCATCATCCACTCTCCGCCTCCTACTTCTCCTTTGCTCTGCCCATCACTGGATCCTCCTGACACTATATCTAAAGTCACTCATTGGATAGCAGTGGTGCTTCAGAGGTAGCTGCATTTTGATGTAAAATGAGTAAAGATATGGGTAGAGAGTTCTAGGTACACATGGATCATAGGAGCTTTAATCACACCAGGATTCAAATAGATTTCAGGTGTTCAGGTTATACTTTTCATCTGAACCCAAAGCCTGTTAAAGTCCATGGAAAGACTTCTATCACATTCAATTCACTTTGGATCCAGTCTTTTACTGTTAGAATTAAGCAAAGGGTGGTTGGGAATTCTGAAACATTCATTCAAATTCAAGGGCAATGATCATCACAATCTTATTGTGTCCATTCTCCTCAAGCATTTGAGCACTTGAGTTTTACTGGTATACGCCCTTGTGAAAATGAAGTTTTAACTGAAATGCATAAATATTTGTTGAAAACAAATTTTGGACTGTGGATTTCATTAGTAAACTTAGGATTCACACTACAGTTTCAGTTATACAACAGCTACATAATTTACAGCCAAGAACTTCAGTATTCATATTTGGTTGTAATGTTCTTTGATTACAAGTGATTAGCTGAGAAATTATTAACTGAAGAAATTAGCTAGATTTGTAGGATACCATAGCAACCAGGGTGGCTTATAGCTTCAAAAAACATGCCACATCAGGTAAGAGTTAAAATTGAAAAAGGAAAGCTATTTAGAATTTGGAATTAATGGTTTAGACTGGTCACATTCTTTTAATGTATTTTATATTTTGTCACATGAAAAATAATTACATAAAGCAACATCACTGAGGTGCTTCAAGATGATCTATTATGCCAAGGTTCCTAATGCAGCCATTTTGAGTTGCCATCATGATATGAAACAGATGGTGTGTGTTTATGTTTAATGTTTGAGGAGGTATAGGAAAGCAACAGGGAGATGATGTATTTTGTTAATGGGTGAGCAAAGGTTCATATGTACAGTTAAAATGAGAAGTAAAAAATGTTTTTTTTTCTGTGTAAATTAGGCAGTGCAATGACATATGCAAGTAAATTTATATGACTTGTTTCACTTTAAATATTTTTAATGAGAAATTCTCCAAATGTTTTTGAATGGAGATAATCTGGTTACCACATGTCTTGATGTAAGACAAGCTGCTTTTTAACAGCAGATTTTTTCAATACAATGTAACTGTAGCTGGAATTAGCATCGCTGAATATTAGTCCCATAGCTCGCTGATTACTAAACCTCCATTTTTTCTTTGTCACTTCTGTGCTTCTGAAACGCACAATGTGTGGTTAGCCCTGCACAAAGACAAATTGTCTATTCACGCAGGGCATACCAAACACCCCAAGAATAATTCAGGAAGTCCTTGGAGTCATGGAGAATCCACTTCTGCATTTTCTCCACATCCTGCTTTGGATTTAATACTTACTGAAGGTTCTGAAAATTTGTATACGCCCTTGCACAGGCAAAGCCCTGTTCCTCTTAATTTGTTAAATTTCACAATATCACATTGTATTGGGTTGCACAAGATTTGATTCTGAAAGTACATAACAGTTAAGAATATTGTTAATTATAGATACATATCAGACAGTTACCAGTCTTCTAGGGTTTCCTTTATTTGGTTTTTGCAAGGTGTGGAGAGGACAGCGCTGTTAAATGGTGTCTTGAAATAAGTGTTTTATTATTTGATTGTTTGTTTAATTAATAGCAACAACAATAACAATTTACAGTAGTTGTCAAAAGTTCCAGCTGAGTCTGGGGCTCCATTGTGCTAGAAATTTGTGATGGAGTATATACTGCATCCTGCCTCTGAAAGGGTTAAATGGGCCTGAGAGCCCAATTAACATGCCTGATTGCACCTGGAGATTGGACCTAATTAAAGAAGAAATTCAGGGTGGAGGATCTGGGTGGTTTCTAAATTGTGGGGAAACCCAGAATAAAACGGAACTGCAGAGAAATAGGAAAAGCCCCACAGTTCATGTCTGAAAAGATACAGAAAAGTCACAAGGGCGACACACACCTGAGGATGAGTCCTGACAAAATGGCATGATTTGGACCTCCAGGGAGGAAACCTAAGAAGGCATTCAATGGAAGAGGCAGTTGAGAAAGGCGTTGACACCTGGAATAAGCAGAGCGCTGATGAGACTGAGCATCAAGGTTGAAGGAGACTTCTGGAGTGGACCTGCCTGAAGGCCAACCAACAAGGAGACAGCATTGGAGGGTAGGCAGGATTTTCGGATTTAGCCTACAGACAAGACACTGGGTAGCTACCTCTGCCATCAGCATTCTGCCAAGCAATGGACACCTGGGTGAAGATACAGCTTGGACTGAAAGTTCCTGTCCAGTGAAGAAAGAAGAAGTTGCTTTTGTTCTAGGTTGAGTTTTAATTTGAAATTTGATTGAAAGACTCCAGGGGGAAGCCTTCAGGCTGCTACTCTCCCAGAAGAGCGGGATGAAAGAGGAGACCAATAGGAGTAGACAACCTCAGACTGATGAGCAGTGTCATATGGGATGTTGACATCCTGGAAGGGGAAGAGACTTTAAAGAGTCCTGGCTGGTGGGCTGAATCAAAAGATAGGCAGACAACCATAGAGTCATTGTCAACAATGGATGTGTAATAGGGGCCTTGGAATCCTAAAGGTTAACACTCTTGGCTTCCAGTCCCTTACCCCCCCCCCCCCGTGATATCTATCCTGACCTAAAGCTGGGAATCTTTTATTTTCCCCCAGTACCTGGGCCTCAGCCCTTAAAAAAGAGTGACAGGCCTTCCCCCTCCACCTGGTCCCAACCCAGGGCCCTGTTAGAAGCAACACCCGCAGAGGTCTGACTGCAATCAGTACAAATTTACTTTCCTCAGCTACTTCATACCGATGCAGCCCTTCACTTCGGGGTGTGGCGTCACACAGTCTGTCTCTCAACAGTAACAAAATAGTTCCAAAGAAGCAGGCTGTCAAAGGGAGTGGTGGGTGAAGAAGGAACTTCCTGTGCATCTTTTCCATTCAGTAGTCCTCTCCCACGCTCAGCCTCCTATCAGATTTCTAGAGAAGGATTCCTCTGTCCTGCAGCCTGACTACCACCCTTTGCCTTGGCTTCTGAATTCTGTTTAATCTGCTCCTCCACTTGGCACATGCTTCACAGGCCCAAAGTGGGGAAGCTACATGGGCCCACCCAGCCTTGTCTTTTAACTCCTTCAGGTCCAGCATGGGATTTGTAAACCCCATCACAATGCAGAAGAAAAGGAGAGTCTGCTGTGCTGCAGTTAGGCATGAGGGGGTGCCCCAGATGTGAGTTACTGGTCTACAGTACAATAGAGCGTGAGCATAAAGTTGAATTAGATAAGACTCAGTAATAGTAGTAGTCTTATTTCAGAAAAGGGAGCTAATTAAGGGACACAGTTTTCCAGTATTTAACACATCCAGTTGGGTTGCATTTTCAAAAGACCTCAGGCCCCCTTCTGGCACGTAAATAAGAATCACACTTTCAAAAGTGTACAGCACCTGACATATTGATCTGTCTGGAAATTCTGACACCAATAGTTAGGCCAAGGTTGTGCACTTGTGAAAAATCTGTCACTAAGTGACAGTCTCAAAGTTGCACATGGAGCCTACATCACAGTAAAAAATTCAACCCAGATCATTAGGGCCAGTCTAGACCCTTAACCTTAAGAGAATCCTTCCTCTTAGCTATAACCAAGATTTTGGATATTCTTTATCTATATATTTATTGGTCATATTTCACCCTCTCTCAGGTTCATGGTGAAATTTGTCCCCTGTACAAAAAACTAGCACAAGACCTATGCACTACTGCACTGGCGTAGTGCTCACCTTCAGAACAGCATGGGTAAATTTCAACCCTATTTCAACAACTGCCTGAAGTCTTTATAATGTTATGGAGTAGTAAGGACAGAATAAGGCAGCTCCAAAAGTAGTGTGGGAGAGAGAGAAAGTTAAATTTGTTCCAAAAGCAGTGAAGCATTGCAAAATATACCTTATAATAAAGACTCAAAAATTCATTCTGTTTACAAGGTCCAAAGGGATAGCCATGCTAGTCTAGTTCAGCAAAACAAAGAAGGGGTCCTGTGGCACTTTTAAGGACTAACAAATTTACTTTTCCCATGAGCTCTTCTCAAACACATTTACTCTAAATCAGTGGTTCCCAACATTTTTAAGGCTGGGGACCCCTTTTCAGTCCAGACAAACTGTGAGGCCCCTCTGGCTGTGTTTGCAATGAAGTAGTACCACCACGGGTCAAATCCAGCCCATGTGGGTACAAGCTGGCCCACACTGCCAGGGAGCCAAGCTGCTGCAGCCATGGCCCCCTCCCCTGCCTCTGCTGGGGATCAGAGTGGCCCCATCCCCCTGCCCCTGCCTGCAGGGCAGTAACTACAAATTTTGGCCCCCAGGGAAAGCAGCTCAAAATGTGCCCTCCCGCACCCTGGGATCCAGTCCACCCCCAGAGATGGCAAGGAGCCAGATCTGGCCTCTGCCACCACCCTAACCCCTTCCAACAAGCCCCGTCCTGCTGCTGGCTCCCCCAGTCTCCTCTGCCCACACACCAAGCCCCTGATTCACCCCCTGCAGCCCCCCACCAATCCCATTCCCACAGACACCCACACTAGCCTCTGCCACCCACTCGCATCTGGCCCGAGATATCCATCCTGCCAAGCCCATTACCTGCATGTACACCAGCACCAACCTCCCATGCCCAGCCCCATCCACCTGCGCCTTCCCGATCCCACACATTCCAGTACCCTTAAAAACTCCCACTCCAGCCTCTCCCACTCATCCCCATTCCCCCCAGAGACTCCCACCCCAGCCTTCCCCACTTACCTCATTACTGCAGAAACATGAACCCCAGCTTCTCCAGCCACCCCAATCCTCCCAGAGACACCCAGCACAGCTTTCCCTAACCAACGTCATGCCGCAAAACACCCATCCTCGCCTCCCCATTCACCTCATTCATCCACGCCAAAAGTTCCCCCCCATCCCCTAAATACACACACCATCCCCCTGCCAGCTTCACCCCCTGCCCTCTATACCCCCAGCCTCCTCCTGCCCACTCCATTCCCCAAATACTCCCAGCCTCCCCCTCATCTGCTTTCCTAACTTCCTCTCACCTATTTACCCCCAGCCTTAAATACACCCACCCTCCTCCCACCAGCCTAAACCCCTCCTCTCTACACCCCCAGCCTCCCTGTCCTCCTCAGGACTCCCCAGCCCCAGCTCCCCTTGACCTGCTTTAGGCGCCCCGGTTCCGTAGCTGCGGCCGAGAGCTGGAGCTCATCTGGCCAGTTGCTCTCTGATGGGGAGTCCAGAGCCACTGCTGCTGCCCCGGTTTTGGCCCGTTCAGCTTCTGGGATTGCTAGAGCTGGCTCTGGAGCGGCCACGCTGGCCATTCTGGTTCCAGGTCGCTTTGGTTCCAGCTGCCAGGTAAGGGGGCACTGGGTGGGGGGGATCCAGGTGGACACGCAGGTCCCAGGCACCTATTCCTGGCAGCGGCTCCCAGAACCAGCCCTGGCAACCCCAGGGCTGCTGCTCCTACCCTGAGCATGGCATGGGAGATTTAGACAGCTCCCAGCTGGCCGTGGGGAGCTGCCATGGCCATGGCCTCCTCCCCTGTCTCTGCCACTGCCAGGGAGCTGGACCTGTTATGGCCATTGCCCCTTGCAGCTACCCCCCCCGGCCCATTCTCCCCCCCTGCCACTGGGTCCCCAGGACCCCTTTCCCCCCTTGGGGGGCCGCCAGGGGTCCCGCCCGGCCCCCCCCCCCCCCCCGGCTACTCTCCCTGAGCATGTGGGAGTTTTAAAATCTCCCTGCCTGGGGAAAGCTCTCTTCTGGCCCAAAGCCTGGGTCTCTGTGGCAACCAGAAACCCTGATGGCATCCAGCCCCTCCGTGAAACCCATGGAGCCACTCTGCAGCCCCCCAGAGGTCCGTGGACCCCAGGTTGGGAACCACTACTCTAAATCAAGGTTTCAAAAAGAGACTTCAGAGCTGGAATTCATATGCATATTCAATACCATCAATCTGGATCTGAATAAAGTCATGAATTGGGTTTTCCTTTAGAAACATTAGACTTTTAAAATGCCACAGGTCTCCTTTTGTTTCTCATTACTACGAGTGATTCCCACCTCCCTCCGCCTCACCACTTTCTGATATATTGTGTTTGAATCTATACAGCTTGCTTGACTGGCTAAAGTAATCTGACTTAATGCAGTGAACTATAATCACATGATTTATCTTCCCCTCCCTTACTCCTAAGTTTTTTGTATGGAAGTTTTCTCCACTCTGGCATCTGACAAAAGCTCATGCGAGAAATAAATTTGTTAGTCTTTAAAAGTGCCACAGGACTCCTTTGCTTTGCTGTACTAAACACAGGGGTGAATTATCACACAAGCCTATGGGATCCATCCCCATGGACCCCTTGATGTGCAGGCCCTCCATCCAGCTAGCACTTGGGGACGCAGGGCCGGCCTGGGCCAGAGGCCGGTCTCCTCTCTCTTGCCTTGCCCCTGAGCCAGCTGGTCCGCCCCCAGGGGCAGAGCAAGCTGGCACAACTGGTTGCTCTGCTCCAAAGGTAGGACCATCTGCCATGCAGTACGGCTTCCAGTGCAGCCATCGGGCTGCATCGGAAGCTGCACCACATGCACCAGTTGGCCCTCATGTCCCCAGGGACCAACCAGCTTAGCCAGGGGGCCAGCATCTGTCCCCAGGGTCTGTCCCAGGCAAAGGGGGCCCAGAGGTGCGGGAGGCTAACAGGCCCCAAGACCCCTGATCCGCTTCTGACTAGACTAACAATGCTATCTCTTTGGAACAGGACTCCTTGCTTTTTTCATTCTGTTTAGCCTAACAATAAGAAAGTAAAGGGGGAGGCTTTATCACAGTCTAGAAGTACCTACACAGGAAGCAGGAGTTTAACAACAGAGCTTCTTCTTCGAGCGCTGCTCAGCTACATTCAGAAATAGGTGTCTCCGTGCCGGATTGGTCAGAACTTTTTGCCCTAGCCTGGCAGAAGAGAGCAGGCAGCCACCGCCCCCCACACCATCCCGTGGCTATGTATGTGGCCGCCACCTGGTCCCTCCCCAGTTTCATTTCTTCCGCCTTTGCGTCGGTTGTGAAACTGCCCGCTCCTTGTGCTTCGCAAGCAGCCTGTCCTTCATTCACTTTATGAGCTTTTCACCCAACTGGGAGCACCTATTTGTGGACTTAGTTCCACCGAAGAAGGTCTCCCTGCTCGGGCCAAAACATCATGCTACTCCGTCATCTGCCATGCCAGGGTTCAAACCCTGTGCCAAATGCAGCAAGGCCTTCCCACGGGATGATCTCCATGAGAAGCGCCTCTGGTGCCTGAGCGAAAGCCACATGGTCACCACGTGCACCATCTGTCTGTCCTTCAAGCCAAGGACAATCAAGGGAGGAAAAAGCGCCATCCCCTGTCCTTCAAGCAGGCTTGGCAGCCCTCTCCTGAGGCTTCGGGACCTCCTGTGGCACCATGTGCCAGTTCAGCACTGGGCCCCAGCCAGCACTGTGCCGACAGGAGCCGCAGGACAAGTTTGGCACCAACTTCGGTATCACAGCGCCGACATAGCCCCCCATCTCCGACACGGGACTCTTCCTGGGACTGGTCGTGCTCAACCCCTGTACTGCAGCGCCATCATAGTCCCACATCTTTGACACGGGACTCTTCTCTGCGCCTGTCGGGCTCAACCCCGGTACCGCGGCACCAACATAGTCCTGCGTCTTCGACACGGGGCTCCCCCTGGGGCCAGTTGGGGTCGGTGCCGAGCCCGATGACCCCAGAGGCAGTGGAGGCTGTGAGGGCACTCCTCCTGCTGTGTACACCTCCCTCCCTGGTACTGGTTAGAAGGGACAAGCTGGCCTTCATGTTGAGGGCCTGGGCCCAACACAAGTGGCACTGCTCTCCTTCCCCACCACTGGCCCCAGCCTCCGAAGCTCTGGAGCCTGTCACCCCCCTGAGCCCAGGTACCATGGAGTCATCCCTGTGGCAACATATCACCCTGCCATCTCTAGTACCGTCCCATGGGTCATGAGATGCTTCCCCCTGTTCCAGCCTGTGGGAAGGGGCTTCAGAGGGCTCTAAACAGCTTCAGCGCTGGGTCTTGGCGCCATCACCCTTCCAGTACCACCCTCACGAATGGTCACCGCAAGAGGCCCCTGCGACCGCACCGATACCACCCCGGCACCAGGGAGAGCCCTAAACCTGGTACCGTCTTCTTACACAGGTGATTTGTCGGTGCATTTTGATCTCCTGCACCATGTCTCAGGCCACATGGGGATGGAGATGCAATCCTCCGAGGCACCTTCTGATGCTTTATTTGGCCTGATATTCTCCTTGGTGGGACTGGTCACAGTTCCCCTCCACCCTAGCATCTGGGACTTGGCCTTCTCCCGCTGGCAAAACCCGGGTTCCATCTCCCCGGTCTCAGATACGGTGGGCCTCAAGTACAGGGTCCCAGGGTCAGAATTCTCCTCACTTGCCCAGCACCCAGTCCCACCTCGTGCTGTGGTAGAAGCAGCCTTGGGGCCGGGACAGACCTCCCACGATCCTCTCCTGACATTGAAGGATGCAAGGGAGTTAGAACTGCTAGATAGGAAAGTATACTCCTCCTCGCCCTTCCAGTTGCAGGTCACGAATAACCAGGCCCTAACCAGCAGGTACATATTGGATGTGTGGGAGGCATTAAACAGACTTAAGACACCTACTCCCATCAGAGGCCAAGGAAGAGTATGATACCTTCTTGGAGAAAGCTCAAATAGCCTCCCAGGACCTCCTCCTGTCAGCATGGGACGCGGTGGATATGGCGGCCCGCACCATGGCCTCAGCAGTAACCCTGTGCCACGTGGCCTGGCTACGGGAGGCCAGAGTACCCCCAGCCTCTCAAGACGTGGCCTTCGATCTCCCCTTTGGGGGCAACATCCTCTTTCCCCCAGAAATCTCAGCCGTCTTGTGACCCCTGGGTGGAGCTGAAATACCTTGGCCTTCTCCTGACGGGACCTCTCCCACACCCTCTGGCCCCACAGTGCCCATGGCAAACTGCCCCCCACCTCTTTTCCTTTTCAATAGTTACTGGTGAGGACTCAATCCTAACCACCACAACTTCAGTTTGAAACCCACCCTGGGAACCTCCCTGGCAAGGCCCTTCCCTGCCCAACTCTGGGGAGGGATTCCATCCGGTTATTCAGCAGTATTGATTCTAATCGCAGCTTTGCTGTCCCACTGTGGAGTGCCCACTGCCTCGGGACAATGTCTCAAGAAATCGAGGCTTAAGCAAACGGCAGCTGTTCGACTTCTCGGCTGCCTGATAGCTAGCCAATTAGTAGTCTTCGGCTGTACTGGCTCCCCAAAAGGTCTAACCCATGAGTGATCCCAGCACAGACCTCTCCAGTGGATAATTCGGAGGTTAAGTAGCCTCTCCTTCCCCGGTTAGGGCATACCCCCACTGTTAACCCTATTGCAGTGATCACAATGGAAACCTGCAGAACAATTCCCATGGGCATCGTCTACTGAAAAGTTTTACTCCCAGGGCACTATCATGCCCCCCTCACAATGCCCTTGCTTGGGCGGCAACTCCTCACCCCTCTCAAGGTTTATGGGATATACTCCAATTATCAGAGCATATTGCCCGTCGATCCCCATTCCAAACTAAACAGGCCTTCTGCTTACTGTAACTATTCCCACATGCAGGAATGTCATTCCCACGCGCTTTCCCGTGGAGAAAGCCCTCTGTCCTAATCTCCAGTCGGATGGTTGAAGAACCCCTTGTTGACCCTTGCTTCCCTCTCATAGGGATTGTCCGAAAGGTGGGGGATGGAAGGAGCCACCCTCACCCCCCATATGCCGCCCTGACAATCTGATCATCAAACGCTGTTAGCTCTGCCTAAACATAGCTCACACCTGATCAACCTCACCAGGGTCTTAAGGTATATACTGTAACTCCCTTTGACCCATAGAGCAGACATATCGCTCCCACCTCTCAAGTACCTGCCTCACAGGCTGGAGACTGGCCAACGATGCACTTGCGATCCCCATACCAGTGGTAAAACTACCAGCTGGTTCATAGGCTGGCAAACAACTTGGTGAGGGGTCTCACTAATTAGACCCTAGCCCCACCTTATGCCTTCCTTTCTCGCATAAAGACGGGCTATCCTTTTGATCAATGGATTCTCTCTCCCTGGGTCTGTCGATCACAGACACCTGGAATGCCCTTTAAGCCCGAACACCTATATAGGGACCCCCTTTCCCTCAATGAAGTGGACAGGTGGCACTTCCCTGCTTTCCTCTCTCTCCCTAGTGCTAATGTGCCTATTCTCCCCACCCGAATTGGGGGGCTCCTGGGTCACAGCCTTCAGAGGAGATGACATAATAATACCGATGTTTTTGTCCATCTCTTACCACTCACCCAGAGGTGAAGACACTCGTTTTTCTGCTTTCCCATCAAACTCGTGGTCGATGCTGCTTGGACAGTTCAGTGCGTAGCCACGAGGCCTTTACCCACAGAGGAAGGGGTCCAAGACCTGGGCTGGATACCCTGAGTTGAACTCCACTGGTATGGTCCGCAGACCACTCCCTCAGACGGGGCCCAAGTATGACCTCAGTCATCACTCCCCCTCCCACACCCCAGAGTCTACGCTCTCCTAGCCTCTTCCCTAAAATGGTCATAGCGCCGGGACCACCCCGGCCTAGTCCAGGATGACTCTGCTTGGATATCCCATGGGTGCAACTCCTGCTTCCTCATCATGCTCCGAAGCTTTCCTAGCCACAGCAGTCACGATTTGGCATTATGCTCAGGCCTAGTCGACCACTTGGCATCTTGCTCGTTTGATAGACCTCTTATTACACCAGCCGACATCCCGCCCAATGACTGGGAATTTGGCAGCTACCCGTCTCCGATAGAACCCACTCTCAGCATAAGTTCTAATAGCGACAATAGCAGGCTCGTAGAAGGTGCTTCAGATAAATTGGAAGGGTATGTCCACACATCTCTTTTATTTTGAAATAACACTGGTTTTTTTCGAAATAAAAGAGATTAGGTCCACACAACATATTCTTATTTGAAATGACGGGCTCCGTTATTTCGAAATAAGAGCTGTCATTTTGAAATAGCTTAAATCTCGTTTAAATAGAAATGGCTGTTATTTCGAAATGGTTATTTCAAAATAATGCCATTCAGACGTGTTATTTTGAAATAACCATTATTTCGAAATAACACCTTTGCCCTTCTCCTTCCCAGAGTGCCTTCCTTTTAGCCTCTATTGGGTGGGGGCATAGCCCAGAGAGGGGGCCATGTTGCCACACTTCCCATGGTGCCCCTCTCCTAAAGCAAAATAGCAAGTCCTATGTTTGGACATGCTATTTTGCTTTGAGCTTTTCCCTTAATTCGAATTAACTTATTTCGAAATAAGGACTTTATTTCGAAATAACGATGTACGTGTGGACATAGCTGAAGTGTCTTAAAAGAAGCTGCGGGATGTGCACCTTCGGGGGGGGGGGTGAACCTTTCTCCACTCCCTTGGTAGATGCTGCTCCTTCACCCCATACATCCTGGTTGCCCCTAGGGGTCCTTGTCTTGGGATACCCCAATCCTGACACACGTCCCTGTGCGTTGCCAGGCTAGAGGCGGGGGCCACACCAGTTGGACTCTTCCCGGTGCTACAAGGTCATGTAGGCCAGAGTGAACCTAGTCCTGTAGGCTGTGGAACCCAACACTCAGACTACCACACTTATGTGCCCTCCCCTTGGCTCCATGTTATCACACTCAGCTCCTCGTATGCGCCACCGGCCGACTGCCAGCAAAAAAAAAAAAAAAGAGAGAGAGAAGAGAGAGAGAGTCAAAAAGACAGGGGAAATGACAATAATACCAACTCTTTGGGTCGATGCAACGTTATTATTATTGGCAGTCCTATTCAATGGGGACTGCCACAGTGCTATCGGTAGACTCTCGTAGGCCTGGGATATACCCATCAGGCTCACAGGAAGTTCTCCCTCTGGCCTGTCCTGGATAGGGCCATTCAGTGGCTGGGCACCTGGCTTTCCCCGTTGTGATCCGGTGCTTCATTTGCAGTGTGCTCCCTGAGGTCATCGGCTGCTGCCTCCGGCTGCTCGTACTTCCTCCCTCAACCTAGGAGGACGTAGCTCTCCTAGACCCTACCCGCTGGTGGCCCACCTCTTCTACCGGACGCCAAATGCCAGATTTCCATACCTTTCGGGCTCATGACATGGAAGTGTCTCATGCTGCCGGGCGGAGGGAGACACGGTCTACCTTCCTTCCACGGGTCATGGCAGTGTCAGTATCCTCCCATGCCAGTCCGACAAACCTATGGCCTCCTGAACTTCCTTATAGAAGGTGCATTAACATGTGTTGCTCCCAGAACACTAATCTTCTGGTTTTCTCGTGTGTCTGCCAATATGCCTTTAGGCAGAATGTCAGAGTTGTCTTCAGTCACGATGCCCTGGTATCTCATTTATGCATAAGCTGACCTTGGGCCCTCCTGCTTAAGTGCCACATTAGGCACTTGGACAAACTAGGCCCACTTTCTCCACTGGGTTAGGTCCTGCAATCCCTGCTTAACCTTGCCGGGGAGACGGTCCTTGGGTCAATCTCCTAGACCTCTCCAGGACCCTGCTTGTTAGACAAATACCCATGTCGGAGTTATGCCGTGCTGAAGGTGGAAGAGCCAACTCCACCTGCCATCCATCAGCATGGCTGGCAGTCACCTATTTCTGAATGTATCCGAGCAGTGCTCGAAGAAGAACGGTGGGTTACTTACCAGTAACTGTCCTTCTTCAAGATGGGCTGCTCGGATTCATTCAGAGCCCTCCCCCCATCCCCACCTGGGGAGTTGGCGACTCTTAGGAACTGGGGAGGGGTTGGGTGGCAGCCACATATATAGCCACGGGGTGCCATGGAGGGCAGTGGCCGCCTGCTCTCTTCTGACAGGCTAGGGCAAAAAGTTCCAACCAATCCCGCACACCATTACAGAGACATCTATTTCTGAATGAGTTTGAGCAGCCCATCTCAAAGAAGGACGGTTACTGGTAAGTAACCCACCGTTTTCAGTCTAGCAGACAAAGGCATAACAAGATCCAATGGCAGGAAGTTGGACAGATTCAGACTGGAAATAAGGCACAAAATTTTAAAAGTGAGGGTAACTGATGATTGCGATACATTATTACCAACAGTTCTGAAGGATTCTCAATCACTGAAAATGTTAAAGTCAATATTGGATGTTTTCCTAAAAACCTGCTCTAGTTCAAATAGGCACTGGAGGAAGTCCTATGTCCTGTGTTATATAGGGGGCCAGACTAGGTGGTCATAGCAGTCCCTTCTGGCTTTAAAGTTTATGAGTCTCACTTAAAAATTGTGCATGTTGCCAACACTGAGATAACTATAAACACAGATGAGGTCAGATTCTTAGTTGGTGTAAATCAGTGTGGCTCCATGAACTTTAAAGAAGTTATGCCAATATACAACAACTGAGGATCTGTCCTTTGATTTTTAAATTTACAATGTTCCTTTAATATCTGAATATTATTCAGTAAAATTCTTAAAGCTTCAGAACAAGACAACAGGATTGCTTCTTCTTAGCCTGAAATCCAAGAAAGCAGTTGTGCATCTGCCTTAAAAATATCATTGCCTATTTCATTGAAAAAAGCCTACATAAGCATTGCTGTGAACTAACTTTGTTGACTTCCTCCCCCCCCCCCCCGTCCCCACTGTTTCTCCTAACATTTTTATCACTTAATCCTTAGCAGTGGTAAGTAAGTATGACAGGAAGACAGAGCGGAAAATTAAGGCTTGTTAAGGCTATTATGCTCCAAAAGGATCATGTCATAAATGGGATTTTAGTCTGCCCAGTTTGGGATTTAATTAAGTAATTATGTTCAAGGTGGATGAGTGTGTGACAATAAAAGGTCATTATGTGTGATTAAATTCCAAAGAGACGATCTTTCCCTGTTCATATGTCCTGTATATGACTTTGCGCAAGCATGTGTTATGGAAGATGCATACCTCATCTAGATCATTGAATGCTTGTGGTTTCTTTTGCATCCTTAAGGCTGCATTAATGTCGTTAGCACCTGGGAGGCTAGTTTGAAGGATTCATCTTCAAATCCTTACAGGTTGAGTGAGTATCCCTCCCAAACATCACCCTAGCTGGAGTACTGGGTAGAGTTGCAGCATGGCTCAGAAACTGTAGACCACCTCCTCCATGGGAGCTTCCAGAAAGGCAGGATTTGCCTCCTAATGTTTATACAAATATAGTTGGTCTCATGAGACAGCATGAGGAAGCTTGCACTGCTACTATCCATGTTGTACTCAGCTACTTTATTGCTGTCAGCATAGTGTGTGAGATCCTCCCACGAATAAAAACAATGCAAAGATAGAGAGAGGAATGCAGTCTGTAGGGATCCTTCCATTTCACATGCACTAAATTCACTTTTAAGAAATAGATGTTCCAAAAGGAAGTTGATTTATTTCAAAACAAAACACTGAAGTCCTTTATCAAAATTATATCTCAACACTATGGCCACAACAAGAACATGTCATCAAAACCATAACAAAAAACCTAAACTGTGATGCTTTTTCTTGGCCGATGTTTCTATTGCTCTTGCTTTTTCATGCTTCCCTTTGGCAACAGCATGGAAAAAAGCTGGGCAGAGCTTAGCTGAATCACTCTTCAGAAGCAAGTCCAAACTCAGAGTGGTTAGGACGGTGGGAAATAGAGTAATGTGACTGTTCACATTTAGTGTCAGTAAAGATTTTAGTGCAACAGCCTGCTAGGATAATTGGTGATTTTTCTGGACTCTATTTAGCCACAATCCTTATGTTAATATATCAGTAGTTAAGGCAATGGTCAAGATATTTATAACTGCCATATTGTGCTAAAGAATTTTTCACTGAAAAATGAGAGTCCTGAATATGCAAACTTGACACAACCAGATTGGGTCTGAACAGGGACTTGGAATGGCTAGCTCATTACAAAGTAATTGTCTCTGTTCACACATTCTTCACTTTCTAATCCACAGTTTCCACTTCATGCATCTGACAAACTGGTTTGCAGCCTGACTTTTATTGTTTTTGCTGTATACAGATTAAAATGGCTACCCTTCTGCATCAGTGAAAACAGCAACTCAGAGCTTCTCCTGAATGTATAGGTGCATAGCAGAAAGAATATTTCACTGGCAGATCTACCCCTGTACCCACATAAGTAGAGCCCATCAACATTTTGTTGGGGTTGGGAGAAAGAAATAGGGAATTGGCAAAAATTTAAAAAATTGAGAAGTGAATATACCATTTTAATTACATTTCAAAATGTGTTATTTCCCCATTTCTTACAAAAATTCAAAATGCATGAATTTTTATTCTAATGTTTAAATTTTTAATTCTGTTCTTTCACTTATTTTTACTTTTTAACAAGAAGAACTTCAAGTTGTCTTGTTTTTTTCCCACTCCCCCCCCACTATCTTTCATTTTAAAAATACTTTTTCACATTTAAAAAAAAAGGGAAAAAAGTTTCTCCTTCTGCCTTGGGACAAGTGATGAAGTAAAAAGGTTAGCGAAAGTAAGAAAAAGTATCCCCTACTCCTGCTTCCTTTTTTTGACTTCATCCCATTAATTTTTCTAGCTATTTTTAATCTTTTTCACTTTTTCCAAGGCTGAAGGAGGAAGAGAGAGAGATTTTCCCATCTAGTGAACTGAATGCTTTTGAAAATGACAAATACGTTGGCTGTGTAGCCATTTTAAGAAAGTAAAAATTGTATTTTTAAATTGTTTTAAACTAAACCTTTTTTACAAAACAAACAAAGTCTTTTGTCAAAAATTTATCCACCCCTGCACCAAATGGGGAAGCTTCATCTCATCTCCCTTGCTTGGTGTGGAAACTCCTCCACAATGAGTCTGTGAGGTTTGAGGAGAACACCAAAGCATAAGATTAGCACTCTCCACAGACTACCCACTACAATCCTGCTTGACTTCCCTGCAGAAATTAAGCTTATATAAATGTGTCCTGGAGCTGTATTAAATTCTAGTTGGTCTTTTTTTGTGTTAACTGTTAAGTACATAGCTTGTTATAGCACAGGATTTGTAGAAACCAGGAAGGGTGAAGGTCAAGTTGAACAGGTGCTGTCCGTCCATGTCTGAGTCTTCTTTCATTGCAGCATCAGCCTTGTGTGATTTATTGGAAACTTTGTGTTCCCATTCTAGGGTACTCTCTACAGGTGGGAAAAACGTGCCCCAGTATTTGCTTTTCTAGTTATATTTCACTTACGGGTAGGACTTTCACATCTCAATATGTCAGAGTTAAGTGTTTACATTTCCATTATAAAGTTGTTACATTATAATGGCATTCATGTGGAATGATATTCTACCCTCATTAGTGTTACATCAGAATTTCCTGATGGCTGGTGTCAGAAACTACTTTCTACAAAACAAGGAGTCCTGTGGTGCTTTTAAAGACTAACAAATGTATTTATTGCATGAGCTTTCCTGGGAACAAATCCCACTTCGTCAAAGGCTTTGAAGATGGGGAGCTTAGAGAATAGGAGTTCTCCATCTTCAAAGCCTCTGATGAAGTGGGGTATTCTCCCATGAAAGCTCATGCGATAAATAAATTTGTTAGTCATTTAAAGTGCCACAGGACTCCTTGTTTGTGTTGCTGAACTACATTAACACAGCTACCCTTTTGGAACTTGTCTGCTTGCTACCAGGGATTCCTAATGACCAGCCACTACTCTACAAAGTGCTACAACAAATACACAGTTTTACCATCAAATATTTTAAAGCAAAGGATGTCAGACACAATCAAACCTTCTCAGGAAGTAGAATTAGTTTGCCTGTGTCCCACTGTGCTGAATGGGATGTGGTTCTCTAGAAATGCTGGCTCAGCAAAAAAGAGGCAGGGAAGGATCAGACCTTAACAGCAGGAGCTGCTAGCTTTCAAAGTTCACCCTGTCACAAAACCTATTTTTCAACACACTGAGTTCTAAAGTCTTGGTAAATATATCAAACACATTTCTTCCCTACTGTTCTTTTTACAACACAGTAAGTGCTGACTGCTGGTTTGGGCTTTGGCTTTGCATTTGAACATTGAAGTATTAGATTACAAATGGCTTTTGCCTTTTGAAAATATGGCCAGCCTCTAAAACACATCTGTAAACACATTGCCATGTTATGTCAGGTTGGGAGTCCACCACAGTATTCTCTATTGCCATCCATTGCCACAGAAGTAGCATGGATCAGATCTTCTTTCCTGTTGCATCCGTTTAAACTTAGAATAGCTGTATCAACATCAGTGGAGTACTGAGTTTAATATCTATGTGCCAGGAGAGTTGGCTCCAGAGTGGCTGACATCAGGCCTCCAGTGCTGTGTCTTCACTCGAAATTAGAGTCTCTGCTAAGAGCAGTAAACTGACTCCTAACCTTTGTGAACTGAACCCCAAGGTGATCACAACGTACTGAACAGTGGGTTACGTCTATAATACATATGGAAGTTGGGTGCCTGACTCCTTGAAGCCCCTCTAAAAATCCTAACATTTTACAGTAAAATGCCAAGGTGGGATTGTCTGCTGTTCTGAAAGCCTTAGATGCTTATTGCACATTTATTTCCAGCCACTGCTTCTTTACTTAGGGCCTGCTTCTGAGGTCAATGAGGCTCCTTCGACTGGCAACTGAATTAGGCCTATAATGGAAGAGGAAAGGAAATACTGGTTTAAAAATAAAAATATATAAAAAGCCTTCCTTCATGGAAATCAAGGTTGTTCAAGATGCTGAATGAATCATCATCTGGTATCCATGTATCTTGACAGTAAACAATATCTTTATTTTATTGATGGGTCAAATGAGTCAGTTAACTGTAAACATGAGTTCAGACAATGGGTGAGCACTGGGTTGGTGAGTCAAGATGTATATTAAATTCCTTTTTTTCTACATGTATTACTTTTTTCTTTATCTGATGGCACACTCATATGATGATAATGACTCAGCTAATGCTAAGGTAGCCCAGTCATGAACAAACAGTTTGGGGGAATTGTATTTCCTCCACTGATGTACACATAAATGTAGTTTCAACAGATGGTCAGTCTCACAGGTTGAACTCCATGCATATGAAGTACCTCTAAATATAAGGATGTTTGACTGCACTGTTGAAAATGAAGGGAAAAAGAAAAAGAGGAATGCTTCTATATTGTTTTTTAGTATTCCTAGAAGTATCTCCTACCAGGCACGTAACTATGGTGGGGTGAGCAGGGCTTTGTCCCAAGATGTGCTGGAGCAGCTCCATTGAGCTGCTCCGTTAAAGGGAGTGTTCCTCGCTGCTTGTTCCAGGTGCCAGCCATTGTAAGGGGTGCCAAATTCTTTAGTTATGGATCTGTCTCCTATGAAGATGATACTTTCAAGAATCATTTCACAATAGATAAAAATGATCAGAAAATACTTTGCTAAATTGGTGAAGTGTCTTCTTCAATCTGCACTGCATCTTCTTCCTTCTTCCTTCTTTTGCTGTTTCTGCTGTTTCTCCTACTTCATCACCAGCAGCTAAGGACAGAGTTGGGGGAAGGTATAGAACTGGGCATATAATTTTGGCCACATCCTCATTTTGTTTAAATCAGTGCAACGCCAAGGAAGCCAACTGAGAATCTCGTCCAGTTTCTCAAAAAAATCAATTTAAAATATTTTGAGCAAATTATACCCTGAACATTTTAAACTATATGGTAAAACAGTGGTCATGAGCAGTGGCGGATCAGGGGCCGCAGGGCCCTGGGCCTCCCCACCAGTGGGCTGCCCCCTTACTGGAGGGCCTCCCGGCCCCCAGGCTGGGGTCAGAGGCCACCCATGGCCTAGGTGGTCGGCCCTGGGGGGGAGGTGGGGCCGACTGCTGTACATGGTGTGGAGCCCGTACTGCACACACAGCAGTCAGTCCTACCCCAACCCCCTCCCCGGGGCTGACCAGCCAGGCCATGGCTGGCCTACCCCACCCTCAGGGGTGGACTGGCCAGCTCAGGAAAGGGGTGAGAATGGGAGAGGTTGGCCTCTGGGCTGAATCACCCTGTCCAGGGGTAGTGCGGGAGTTCAGAACCCAGCTACAGGCCATCTTGCCCAATTCCCCTTCTGAGTGCTTGGCTGATGGCAGGATGGAGGGGACCCCAAACTGTAGTGGGCCCAGGCCCCATTTGCACATGTGGTAATCTGCGTCTGATCATGAAATGACATATTCTGGCCTATGAGTCCTGTCTTCTGTTAGCGTATGTTGGTACAGGTCCATTGACTGCAGTGGAATGATGCTGATTTACACTACCATTGAGCCTGGCTCTATTAGCTCTTAAGTGTTGCTATAAAATGCTCCAGAAGAAGAAAAATTATAAGCACTATCTGTTCTATAATACCTAATCCCTGAGTAATCCTGGAAAGTATAAAGATGCTATAAATATTACACTTGTTCTGGGAATGAAAGTGAATGGAAGAGGCTATTAAAGTACCCATTGACACGCAGTCTTCAGCTGGCCTTTTGTTCTAGGATTTGAAGTCTCTTTCTGACTAAGATTAGATTTTTCTCCTCTTGAAAAAGAAATAGGTCATGATCACTGTTCCCGTTAAGCTGTGCATATGTGTGCACAGGTTGTGAAACCCATACACAAAACAAAATAAAGTGTGCACAAAAAAATTCAGCGGTGCTAATATTAGCATGCACAAAGATATTTTTTGGGCACACAAAGAAATTTTTTGCTCACACAGCCCACGAAAAATTAGAATGAACATTGGTGATTCTCAAACTTCAATCTTCTTTGGTGAAACAGGTAACTGATTTCCCTTGAAACAGCAAAATTAAAAGATCCATCAATAAAAATAATTAATAGCATAATTTTACGTGCTTATAAAATGATCATTATAAGTCTTCAGCAGAGCCATAACTATGGTGAGGCCAATGGGCAAAGCCCCAGGTGGCGTGGAGCGGCTCAGTAGAGCTGCTCTGTTAAAGGGTGGCTTTCATGGCACCAGCTCCAAGCACCGCTAATGGCAAGGGGTTACGGCTCTGCTCTTTAGTATGATAATTCTTGTCCTACCTGCTATTTACAGGTGATTTTGGTCAATGACAGGTATTTTGACTTTGTACTACATGAAAATCTGATTAAAAAATTGCACTGTAAAAGAACTGGTTAACTGACAGATCAAAAAGTACTCATCAATGAGGAATCATCACTGATAGTGGGTGTTTCTAGTGGGGTTCCTCAGGTAACAGTACTAGACCTAATCCTACTCAACATTTTATCATTGACTTGGATGTATATAAAAAAATCACCGCTGATAAAGTTTGTGGATGATACAAAGAGCGGCAGAACAGTAAATAATAGTGAGGAGTGGGTAATCACACAGAATGCTTGGATCATTTGATTACCTGGGTCCATGCAAATAAAATGTATTTTTAATATAATCAAATGCAAAATTGTACATAGAGAAACAAGAATGAGGCACTGCCTCCTGGAAAGCAGAGACTCTGGAAAGGATCAAAGGTCATAGAGGACAAGCAACTCAGCATGAGCTCCCTGTGTGATGCTGAGGCAGAAAAGGGAAACAGAGAGTAGGACAGTGATTATTTTATCTGTGGGTAAGACTGATGCTAGAATTCTACGTATGGGTCTGGTGTCAACATTTTTTAAAGGATGCTGAAAATTGGAAAGGATGGGAAAAAAAGAGCAGGATGGAGAAAATTCCTTACAGTGAGAGATTCAAAGAACTCTGCTCATCTTATCAAAAAGAAGATCAAGAGGTGATCTGATAACAGTAATAGTGTTATAAGTAACTTCACAGGCAAAATAAAATAAAATAAAAAATAAAAATAAAATGAAAAATACTGGCTACTAAAGAGCTTTTTAAATTAAAGGAGAAAGCCATAACAAGAACCGATGACTAGAAGCTGAAGTCAGATGAATTCAAATTGGAAATAAGGCATTATTTTTTTAAAAACAACAAGGAGTTGTGTAGCACTTTAAGACTAACAGATTTATTTTTTGCATGAGCTTTCGTGGGAGAAGATCCCACTTCCTCAGATGCTTTGAAGATGAGTGAACTTACAGAAAGGAATGAAACTAAATGCAAGGGGGTGTAAAACATAGGATCAGGTCATACAGTAACAGCAAATCAGAGCATGATAAAGCTTTTAAGCAAGAGTCACTGTCTGACCTTAGCAAAGTTGCTGTCTATGCTTTTCTTTCCTTGTCTCAAAAACTGGGTAAATAATACTCACATTTCTAAAGCATTTTAGGGCCTTGTGATGAAAGGCAAAATGCCCTGTTTTTCTTAGGTTCTAAGGCAATCTGACCCTCATTTTATTCTTCTGTAAAATGGGTATAGTATTACTCCCTCCTTAGAGTCTTGTGAAGATGAATTAATTATATTTTGTAAAGGTCTTTGAGAGCCTTGTTATATAAAGGGCAAAATATTGTGCTTTATTATGTGTTACTACATTTATTGTGTCTAAATACATCGTGCACAAGGACCTTCAAATGTTTGGGAGCCCTAAAGTTGGATAATCGTGAGCCTATGTAACAGTCTATTGCCTTTTGTGTTCAGCTCCTTCTGTAAATGCAGACTTTGTTTGCACAGTTGGGTGCACAGGCACAAATTCAGAAAGCTGATTTGAAAATGTGGCATACATAGTTACACAGAGTGAGGCAGACATGTTTTTAGTAGTGAGGGGCAAACTCATTATGCCTCACTTCAGACATATTGAAGACTGTGCAGTCAATGTGCCAATTCTGTCTTTAATGTTATCACATCCACACTGCACTTAGGGCAGGGGTCTGCAACCTGTGGCTCTTGAGCGACATGCAGCTCTCCAGCTGCCCCCTTGTGGCTCCTGGTTTCCAGCCTGCCACCATGGGGGGAACCTGCAGGGGGCCTGCACCAGACTCTTGGCTCCTCTTGCCATTAGAGGATCCTGCGGAGGGCCCGCTTCTGGTTCCAGGCTCCCCCTCCCTCTCTACCAGGGGACCCAGCAGCAGGTGCCCTGACCCACCTCCCAGTTCCTTGTATCTCTCACTAAGTGGCTACACTCATTGTGGCTCTCAAAATACTTGCTTATTGAGGAATTTTTTAAAAATGACGCTTCTTATCTTTTGGGTTACTGACCCCTGACTTAGGAGAGACCATGTGCAGAAGAGAAATACAACTGGGCCCCTTATTCACTGCAATTCCTAAACGCCATAGCGCTTGCATATATGGCAGCACAACCATGATAATGTTCCTCTTCTACTCACAGCTGCTGCACTAAGAACCCTAGCACAATGTTTCTAAACCTTTGGTGCTGGCAGTGTCGTGGAACCCTGCTGGCCTGGGACCCTGGGACATGGGCAGGTGGCAGGCAGCTGCTGTCTGTCTTCAAGCCAGGGTATGGGAAGCTGCTGCTTGACTGTGATCCGAGGTGGGTGGCTGCCACTGAGCTGCAAGCCCAGCTTGCAGGATGCAGAAGGCTGAGTACCAGCGGGCTCTCAGCTGGGTGCTGGGCCCTAATGGGATGCAGGACCAGAGCCAATTCACTTTACCCAGGCATGGCTCTGGGCTTTCTTCACAAGTGCCTGTGTACCACCTTCCTCTGTCTCACATATCCTCAGGGGTACACATACCACAGGTTGAGAAACTATGCACCAGCCTACGTGAGCTGCAGCAGCACAGTGTATCCCCAGGGCAGTTCCTTTACTATACTGAAGAATTACCAAGGCAAAGAGTACTTTCAGTTCTATTTTCTGATGTAGTGCTGCACGAGAAACCTGGCAGTGCACCACTTGTTAAAGTTCAGAACCAAAAACGTGGTTGGCTCAAACCCAAAATAGATTTGAAAAGGTTTGCTTAAATCCATACTCCATTGAATTTATCAGTTCTTACTTGCTACAGAGTTCATGAAAGTAGTTGGTCATGGGGGCATAATGTACCTTGCTCTCTACATCCCCAGATTCTCACTGGAAGTGGACTGGTGTAACTTTGACTTCAATGCTGATTTACACTAGATGTGAATCTGACCAAGGATTTTTAACCTTACTAAATTTCATAACTGATCTAGTGTTTGTTGCTAATAAGACAAACTCTGGACCAATCCAGGCCACTGAGGAGTAAAAATAAGGAACTATTTGTAAATGCCATGAGCAAAATGGCTTCACAATCTCTTTTTATTCCTCCTCATTTTTAGAGGTTAAAAAATAATATCAAAAACATACTTTAGATTTTCATTTATTAGTTACCAAATATTTTATGCTCCTGGCATATTATATTCAAAAAGTACATTAGAAGAGTGCTTTATACTTTGTAACTGCACTCATATTTCAAATTAGACTATTTAATACTATTCTCTCAAAATACACCAATTTGGCATAATGTTCTTAAAACAATAGCATGTGATGAGAATAAAAAACAATCCAACTTGTTTTTCCATACCCTGCATTGGAAAACATAGCATGCTGCGTATTACGTTAAGGGTCCTCTGTTTGAAAAGTGTGATAGTCAGAAATTATGTCCAGATGCAGCTTTTAGATCAAAACAATGCTGGTTATTTCGATCTAAAAGAGTTTATGTCCGCATGACATTTTCCTTGAATCGAAATAAGGAGCTCCTTTATTTCAATTCAGGGAAAGTTAGAGCCATTCCTTAAAACCTGGTTTTAAATCAAAATGTTGCTTAAATCGAAACAGTTGTTTCAAAATTACACCGTTCAGACATGTTATTTCAAAATAACTGTTTAAATTGATTCCAGCACCAGTTCCCTTCTTCCTCCCAGGGTGCCTCTCCCCAGAATTGAACTAGCAAGTCCTGTGTCCAGACATGCTAGTTTGATTTGGGGTTTTTTGTTCTGGACCTGTTAAATCGATTTAGCTTAAATCGATTTAATGATTTTATATCGATTTAGCTTATATCAATTTAACTTAAATCGATTTAACCAGCTAGGTGTGGAGATAGCCAAAGTTATTACTAATCTAAGTTAGTGAAATGGACAAAATAAACAAATTATAATAAGCTTTACTTGGCCAAACATGAACCTGAGGCATGTAATCTCACTTATCCAGTGAGAAGTACAGGCTATACTGATTCCTTTGCCACTTGGACTTTCCTGTAAGCACACTGTATTCCCAAAATACATGACTCTTACACTGGAAAAAAGCTTATGACTCAGCATCAGCTGTGAACATGTGGTCATGCTCCTTAAAAACAGATCATTTCTTATATCCATATCCAATATACATTATCTATCCGAGGCCAGGCAAACAATGGGGCTGTGCAGTTTTATTGTGAATGAACTCAATGGGTTTTCCATGTGCGAAAGATTTGCAAGATTGGAACCTTAGCAAACCTATGACAGATTCTGGTCCTAGTGAATTAAATGGGAGTTCTGCATGCAGAGGGCACCAAACTAATTAAGAGCAAATTGTGGGGTCATGGATGTTTTTGGGAATTCAGAATTTGGTGGGTTTGTGACATTGATTTCTAAATAAAGGGTCAAATCCTGGTCCCTTTGAAGTCAATAGGAATTCTCCATGCAGCTTGGTCCTTTAATCATAAAGGGCTTGATTGTTCGTTATTATTGTCATAATCCTGCAATGAGGGCACGGTCTGAGCCTCACTGCCCTTTGGGAGGACAGAGTGCCTTATAGGCCTTGTGGCTGAGTACAGGCAGCTCCATTCTTCTCAGTGATTCAGCTTCATTCCCCAGCTCTCTGAGTGTCAAAAGCAATAGGCAAAGAAAGAGATGGCTTAGATTTGTAGCTAGTTATTTTACAGCCTTTTGCTATTTGTCCTTTTTATATCAAATTTAAGGCCAGCTTAAATAAATGCAAGTCTACCAGCCCTATTTGGTTCTGCTCGTTCCTGATTATACCTGAGATTTCTTTGAATCCTTTTCCTGTCTTAGTGTTTCAGGATTTGTGAAAGTTATGGAAACAGTGACATGAGGCAATGAAATCTGAACGAGAATGCAACTGTGTAAGTTTCCATTCCCCTAGCCAGTGGCCTCACTCCTGACCCCATTTAGGTGCTCTCACAGAACTGAGCTCTGAGGGCAGCTGGCTGGCCTGAGTGGCCTATTTTCTTAAATTGTTTTCTCTGTTGTCACTAAACCGCTGCTAAAGAGGTGATTTAATAGAATTTTATACCCTACCGTGCCACCCCAAAACTCAAGGATTGCATCCAGCTCACCCTCACTTTATTTCCATCCCAGCAATGTCTTTACAAATCTAATTAATAGGAAATCCACTGTCAAATTCATCTTTTTTAAATCAAATTTGGGGTGGCTGTATTTAATTGTGTTCTGTCTTTCATGTTTACAGTCTTGTTCAACACAGTTCCCAAAGGCCTCTCTGAGCTCTGTCAAATGTTAGAAACAACTGTTTGCTTTACACCCTCGCTTAGAATCTGAGGGAAAAAAAGATGGTGCTGGGCATTTAGACGGGGGATGAAGGAATAATAAATGTTACCCAGCTAGTTTCACCACAGTACCATCTCATTTGCTTGGTAGATTGATATAAATGCAATACTTTGTCCTGGACCCTTGTACAAAAAATAACCTGGGATTTGTCATATACACATGCTCATAAACAGAGTACAGAAACTGTTTTCTCTTCAGTTTGTTATTTACAATAACTGATGTACAGGAAATGGAGCCGCTTCTGAATGTGTTCTGTTTTAATTTAGCTGAATACTTTGAATCCCAAAGAGCTAAAGTAAACCCATGAGCTTTAATGGAACTACACCACTTTACATCAGTGGAGGATCTGACCCTTACATTTTATTGCCAAGTGCCAAAGGGGTAGTTCAGCAAAAGAAACAAGGAACAAAAGAAACAAATTAGTCTTTAAGTGCCACAGGACTCTTTTGTATTAGGTACTTTTGCCTTTGAACTTGATCAGAACTTTAATTAGGACAATTATTCCTGGCTAGGTCTCATATTTTTCCATTGCCATATGGAGAGTGGAGAGCTAAGTTTGATCACTCATTCTAGTTTCTGGTCACATTCTTGGCTGAGGCTTGGCATTTAACATTCAGCAAGGTCATTTAAGGGAAGGAAATACCTCTTGTTTCTCAATGCAGTCAATTCAAAGTCTGATTCTGCAATCCTTACTCATATTGAGCAATTCCAGTGAGTGTCATGGGATTACTTATGCTAGTTCATGCTTCTTGTCAGAAAGACATGCTGAACTGGGCCAAAATAATTTGCTTTCTAGTATACTGCATTTGTCCAGAGGATTCATGCAGAATTAGCTTAGGAAGATGTTCTTGTTACTGCACATAAAAATTACCACCACCCGCTTGTTTGTTCACGTTTGAGCAAGTTAGAGGTCACCTCCCAGTTGTTGAGAAGAGAGATGTAGAGAACATTGTATCATTATCATTGCACAATAGCTAGCAAAAATAGTTACTTCGGTAAATATAGAGGACCACGCTAGTAAAATTGTGCTTTTCATTGCTGTACTCCATATCACCCTGAAGGAAAGCATTCACTCTACATATTCAGAGGTTTAGCAATATTATTTACACACACACACACACACACACACACATTATTTAATGATGGTAAACAAAGAGGGTTCAAGAAATTAAGCTTTACAATCATTAAAGCACAAATGATGAGCAATCACATATCAAAATATGTCAAGCAAATATCCTTAAACCAAACTCTAATCAGTTCTCAACCAGCATTTTCTTACTTTGTCTGTCTGTAAATTTTGATTGTTAGGAATGGAAATGGTTTTTTGTTGGTTTGTGGGTGCACAGTGAAATCAACATTTACTAATAAAAATCAAATCCTTCCAAGCCCAACTATACAGCAGTGTGATTGCAGTTTGGGGTATGACAGTGCTACTATTATGTACTCCTGGTTTTGCGTATTCATAGGTTGGCCTTGAATGTCTCATCCATAAATTCTCAGCCTAGAACTGACTTTTTAAAGTCATTTGGGTTTCTTTTGGGGGATTGTAGTTGTAAACTATGCCCAGGACCATACATAAGATGTGTGGATGGAAGCAGAGTGGTGGATGTCCTAATACAGTGCCACCATCCATTATACCACTTGGCCAAGTCCTCTTGGACTGCAACCAGCTGGGAGTTGCCTCTACAGCCTTCTTTGAGATGGTGCTTTCATCTTTGGGGCCTTGTGTGCTGGATTACACTATCTGAATCCAATCCTATTTTTTACTTTGTGAATGTCATTAGCTGTTTTTACTGGATAACCCAAGCCTTGTTTCTGCCACTAGAAATTCCTGCAGTTTGTTATTGTTACCTTCAGGGTCAAATTTTCTCCTGTTATAAGCTGGATACCTCCATTACTTCAGTGGAGTTGTACTGGCTTACAGCAGCAGAAACATTGTTCCTCGATGTCTTATATCATGATGTTTTACTGCAAATAGAGTTTTCAGTTAGCTGTGGAACAATGGGGGGAAAAGCTCAGAACATCATGCTGATGGCAATTCTGTGTGTTAGAAACCCAATTTCCAGTGAATCCAGAGATCTTCAGGGTTATACTATCCATGAACTCTGTTATGAGGAGAGGGTCAATGCCAGGCATTTTCCACAGGGGAGAGAAACGACACAAAGATCCTCCCATGAAGGTTTCCTCAAATCATTCAGTCAGAAAGAAGTGTGAAGTATCTTTGCATGGAACATGTGCTGATTCTGGGACCCTGGCATCAACCTGTAGCACTGGGACATGCATGAAGATGCATGGTGCCTCAGCATTGGCTGGAATCTTGTTCCCAGGGCTTCCCCTGCCCATGGATACTTATATGATCCCCTTAAAGAGCAAGGTCCCCTAGCTCAGAAGAGTCAACATATAAGTTAATAAAGCCTTGGGCTTTATTTTCTTCTCTGAATAATGGCTATGAGGTTGGTTGGGGAATGATATGTGTTCTTTCAGTTGCCCCTTCCTGCCATAATTCCACCAACTTCATGTCCTCTCATCATAAGCACACTTGTGTAGGGAGTCCCAGTATGTTAGGGATAGTGTAGTGGTAGTGCTGATCTCCCTTTCCACATAGGAAATTCACAGTGATGGTACCTGGGACCCCAAGTCATGGACCAGCATCCATTGTGCTAGGCACTGTACAAACAAGAGAGTAAAGATGGTTCTTATACCAAATAACTTAGGGCTGCTGTTGGGAGATGATATGGGCCTCAGCCAGCCAGGACTCTTCTCTTCTTGAATAGCTAATTTTTGTGTTTTGGAGCTAATTTTCTGAGATAGAGGATGGTGCTGAGCATGTGGATTTTCCAATTTCTCAATGCTGTTTAATGTTAGGGATGGCATTTCCTGTACTTTTCTCTTAAATTCTTTCTGCCTGAATCTAAGAATTCTTCAGGTGATGTGCAGCACCAATTGAAGTCTCTTTTACTTCTAAGTCTACCTTCATGCTCATTTTGGATTTTAGCCCTTTCTTTTCATTTCATGTCTGATGCTGGCATTCAGAATGATTTTATTGTCTATTTTATGGTGATTGATTAGATGATTCATAGTATGTCAGCTGTCACAAACAGTGTCTGGGGAGGAAGAAGAGCATCATTATTCATCATTCTGTTTGCTCACCTCACCTGTGCCATTTACTTCATGGAAGCATAATGGGAAGGCATTTGTCTGTTTTTAGAAGAGTGAGATACTGGGACATCAAGCCTTTCTTTCCACCATGATTTATAAGGATATGTTTGAAGTGCCTTCTCAAGGAATCTGGAGATTCTTAAGCAAATGGGTGCAAGGAAAAGCGTGATATAATTGGTATTATGTACAAAGGAACTTGCAGAAACATTTAACTCCTTTTTATCTTCACAGTAGTAGTCACTCAGATATATCACAGAGATGGATGTGTAATCAGAACCCATGAACCCTGCAGTTCAGCCATTAATGTCTCTGCTGTGTTACCAAAAACTGAGTGCACGCTGCTATCAAATCAGACTAAGACAAGTCAGAACTCTACCTGGCTTTCATACAGGACTTTTCCTCCATAGCTCTCAAAGCATTGTACCAACTAGGCCAGGATCACTGCCTCCATTTTAGAGATGAGAAAATTGAGGCCTGGTCTTCTGCTAAAATTTAGGTCCACCTAGTTCCTCACTCACAGCAGTGAAAAATTCAACACTGTGTGAGATGCAGTTTGATCTAATCATCAGTACAGATACCACTAAGTTGACAGAGGAATTCTTCCATTGACCTAATGACTGCCTTTTGAGGGGATGGATTAGGTGACCTCATGAGATCCCTAATATTCTACGATTCTATGATACTACAGTGACAGAGGAGCCCCGCTGTTGTTGTAATGTGTATCAACAGTACAGTAGTGTAGTCCCACCACTGCAGCTGTGCTACTGTAGCACAGACATATTCTGAGGCACAGAAAAGGGCAGTAGCTGTCCAGGTCATCCAGTGAAGCAGGAATTGAATTCAGAACTCCTGAGTCCCCCTTACACTCTGCAGAGGAGTAAATAATGACACAAAATGCAGGGTAGTGGAGCACTAGGCCCAAAATGTTTGGGGAAGGATTAGATGATAGGTAGCTTAGATCTGTACATGTATTAATATGCACATCTTCTTCAGCTGGCTGCATATGTGTTCTGATTATTTATTTATCCCCCCTCCTGTCCCACTGATGAAGAACTGCATATATTTCTGTCTGCGGTTGCTTCAATACTAAAGTTTGATTTGTACCATTTGATGGGTCATTTTCTTTCCTGCTTCCTTACCTGTCATATTGCTTTTTCAGCTAATAGAAGTAATGGCTGGGACTAAGAAAACAATGATGGTGCTTGTGCTGTTTCACGGGGATACCCATTCTTTGCATCCAGGCTACGTTAATAGTAGTTTTGTTCTCTGTTTCACAGAAGTCTCACCTTTACAACTGTATGTCCCTAAGCATGTATCCTCTGTTTTACAGACATCTGTTACATGCTCATAGCCAGTTCTCTTATTGTTCTCTTTTTAAGCTTGGTGGGAAAGGCGAGGGGGAAACAGTTACAATGATGATGATGATGATTTTGTTCCCAGGTTCCTTAGCATTGGGAAAGCCTACAGCCGGTGCTTGCTGCTTCTCTTTCAATATTAACTTTGTTCCAAAGGGGTAGCTGTGTCAGTCTAGTTCAGCAACACAAACAAGGAGTCTGGCGACCATGGGCATTACTGCTGTTGGGCACGCAGGGCACAGGCCCAGCATCTCCCTGGTGGTGCCCTGGATCTGGAGCTGGCCGCGTGCTGCTCTCCCACAGCAGCAGGACCCAGAGCTGGGCTGGAGCCACCTGCTGTTCCCAGCCACCAGTGCAGCAGCGGGAGCAACATCCAGCTCTGAGCCGCCTGCTGGCAGCAGAAGGAGCTGGAATCAGCTCCAGGCCACCTGAGGCTTGCCAACAGTGGCAGGGACCAGATCTGGTTCCTAGCCGCTTGCCGGCAGCAATAGGGGCCAGCTCCAGGTCACCTGTCACTTGCCAGCAGTGACAGGGGCCGGCTTTGAGCCTCTTGTCGGCAGCAGCAGGAGGCAGGTCCAGGATGCCTCCTGCTTGCCAGCAGCAGCAGGGGCAGAATCTGGCTCTGAGTCACTTGCCAGCAATGGCAGGAGCGAACTCCAAGCCTCCTGCCACTTACTGGCAGTGCCAGGGGCCGGATCTGTCTCTGTGCTGCTTTCCAGCAGTGGCTGGGGCCAGATCGGGCCCTGGCCCTGGATCGAGCCCCAAGGCAGGTCCTGGGCCCAACCGCCAACTCTTTCTTGGGGCCAGCAATACTCCTGTGGCAGTGGAACTTTTAAAGACTAACAAATGTATTTATCACATGAGCTTTCATGAGAGAAGATTCCTCTTTGTGAGACACTTGAAGATGGGGAACGGCCAGAATGGGAGCAAAAAGATGCAGGGAAGTGTAAGTCATAGAACCAGCCCAGAGTGTTACAGCAAATCAAAGCATTTGTTTAGATTCCAACAGTGGAGAATAGCAATAAGCAGTGAGCTGGGGGTGGGAAGGGTGTTGTAAAGGGGAAAAAAACCTATTGTATCTATTTAGCCGTAAGTTGACATGTTAAATCTGCATATGAATATTAACTTAGTCTGCCAATTTTTTCCCCTCCTCTCTGAATTTTAATTTCTCTGTTCTTTCCATTCCACCATTAATCTCCACCCCCACTAAAAGTTTAAAGCATTCCACTGAATTTCTGGTTTTGTTTCCCAAGCTCGAGCAACATCACCATCATCGTCTCCTCCCTCCCCCTTTTTGTTGATAGTTGCTGCTGTTGGAGGAGATGGTACAGGAAACCGCATGTATTAAATATTGTGCATACAAATCTACTGTCTCACTGCATCTGTGCCAGATCTCTGTGACATCTGTCTCACACACTGCCCTTGAAGCTCACTTTTATTTATTTATTTTTTCCAGTCATTCTAATAGATTTTACATGCGGCAGCAGCATTTCCAGTACCATTCCTGTCCTTCATTTGCAGCCATGGAACTATTTAGAGCAGCAGGAAATGGAAATGCTACAGCTGTCAGAGTTGCCCTTGCCTCCTGTCCTGTTTCTAGAAGAGAAAATATATTAGACATTAATTATTCTTGTTTCCTTTCCTGCTTCATCTTTTTTTCTCCATATGTCTTCGTAAATGTTAAGGGATTCTTTTCCTCCTTTTACAATTCATTCCTGACCTCTCCCTGCACTTGGGATTAAAAAAAAACAAAACCAAAAAACTGCTCCCTAAATCCTCATCCATTTTCTGTCCAGTAGAAGACAAACAACACAATGGGACAGATTCTGGCCCCTGCTCTGGCTCCTTGATAGCCATGTGGTAGAATCAAGTGACTGTGAAGATTCCTCAATAGCTCTCAGCGAAATATCCATAGGGCAGAGATGGCATGGAGCCAATGTCAGCATCCCGCTGCAGCAGTCTTTACTGTGCTGCATGTCCTGATGAACGCAGCTTGCAGTTATACCCTTGTCATTTATACTGTGGTAGTGCCTAGACACTGGGACCAAGTCGTGTAAACAAAGAGATGGTCCCTACCCCAAACAGTTTACAGTCTAAATACAAGAGAAGAAACAATAAAGCACAGCAGGGGTTTTGCCAGCCCTGTTTTCTAGCTGGGCCCCTGAGTTTTGGGGGGGGGGGGACCAAGTCTTGTTTCTGGTCATGTGACGAGGACAACACTCCAGTTGGTAGGTATCAAATGTAGCTGGAGAGTAGACATAGTGGCCACTGCCAGTGCTGTGGTTCCACTTGCTACTTAACAGCTGGAGCTTCATGAGGAGGAGGAGGTCAGGGGGAGAGACAGCAGAGCCCGACCCCTCTCACTTCATGACTGTGGTGGTTGTGTCCAGGCCAGAGCTAGGAGTCAGTGTGTGGTTACAGCAGCCCACCACCTCCAGTCTGCCTGCAACACCCACATCTCTGGTCCACTCATGGCCATGGCCACCCTCTGATAACTGGCCCACAGTGAAGAAGTTTGCGGCACTGCAATGGATGGGCCTTCTGACCAACTGGGGGAGCCCCAGCCCACCTGGGCCCATCTATGTCTGTGGCTCTGAAGCAACAATGAGACAATAGCGGTCAGCAAATGGAGGAGTTTGCGGTGGACTTTGTGGGAGGGAGACTAACATACTCATTACCGTGAGGTAAAGTTGCATTGCCAGTGCCAACACTGCTCCTATCTCCTCCATCTGCACCTCTACTCAGACAGAGAACCTGAAGATGGATACCACTACCCATAGCCTGGTGTGGACTGGCCTACATTTCTCTTTCATACAAATCCAGGCTTTCCAGTGTGAAAGGTATTGGTTGGCAAAATCTCACAGAAATCAGGGGAGAGAACTACAGGAGGAATTGGCCAGGTTAAGTATCATGCAAGCACACAGGAATTCACTGAAAATATTCACATGGAGACCATCAAGGCTGAGGACGCTATCTGGTTATAAAAGACTGCTATTACACCACCAGCCAAGGAGGGTATGACTCTGTTACAGGGAAGACACCGGCTGCTGGTGACTCCCGGCAGCAAGAAGCGCTCCACTCCTGAACCCAATGGCCAGCCGTAGTCACAAAAATGTTATGCTGCCGTGGCAATAAGGGATGGGGAATCACCGCCAAAGCTGAAGAGGGAGAAACTCTGTGCCTCCAAGCTAGGAAAGTTGCAGCCAGCACTCTCATGAAGAAACAGGATAGTGTGCATTATTGACACCCTTCTGAGGGAGACGAAGACAACCATACGCCAGCCTCACCTGACATCCTGGGAGCTGGTTCGGCCTACCCAGGGCCGTATCTGAGACATAACAGAGAACTCAATAGGGTTTATCCAGCCATCTGACTACTAGCCCATTCTACTCAGCCATGTGGGGGTGAATGAGATGAAGGCATTGGTGGTAGTCTCATCAATCCTTCTAGTCAAGGATGGGGGGCCAGAGACACATGCATCTTGAAGGTGAATGCCTGACTCTGAGGATAGCATCACTAGAAGGGTTTGGCTTCCTTGATCATGGGATGCAGTTCCAGAAAGAAGGACTGCTGAGCAGAGATGGGGGTCTACCTATCAAGGAAGGGGAAAAGCATATCTGGATATAGACTGGTTAAACTAATTAGGTTGGCTCTAAACTAAGTTCAGTAGGGGCAAGCAAAGCTCATAGGAAAGTGAAAAACATGGAGACACGGAGGAAGGGTCAGAATGTAGTGGGAACTTGTGCAACTACAGCACGGACAAAGAAGAGCCAAGAGGGAGTATAGAGAAAAGCAAGTCAGTTTCTTAGATTTCTGTATACGAATGCAAGAAGTATATGGAATAAACAGGAAGAACTGCAAATACTAATGAATAATCACAACTATGACATACAAAGACTGGGACATACTAAGGATTAGAATATGTCTATAGAATGGCTTGCTCAGAAAGAACAGGCAAGGAAAAAAGAGAGGTGTTGCCTGTATATCAGATACTTATACACTTGCACTGAGGTTGAGGTGAAAATAGGAGACAGAGTTGTTGAAAGTCTCTGAATAAGGATAAAAAAGTTAAAAAACAAAACCAATGTAGAGGTCTACTACAGACCACTGAACCAGGAAGAAGAGTTGGATGAGCCTTTTTAAAAACATCTAAGAAAATCATCCAAATGAAGGACTTTGGTAGTGATGGGGGATTTCAACTAACCAGTCATCTATTGGGAAAATCATATAGCAGGGCACAGATTGTCTAAATTCTTACAACACAATGGAGACTTTTTTTTTTTTTTTTTTTGGAAAGCAGAGAAAGCAACTAATGGTGAGGCTGTTTTAGATTTGATTTTGGCAAGGAAGACAGGGACTGGCTGAAAAATCTGCAAGTGAAAGGCAGGTTGGGTGAAAGTGGCCATGAAGTGACAAAGTTGATGATTCTAAGGAGTGGCCGGAGAGAAAACAGCAGAATTAAAAAAATGGATTTCAAGAAGACAGATTTCAGCAAACTTGAGGAGCTGGCAGGTAAGATTCCACAGAAACCAAGAGTTTTTATGGTAAAAACAATTTGTGAAAGTTGGCAGTTTTTCAAAGAGACATTATGAAGGGCACAAGAGTAAACTATCCCACAGTATAGGAAGGATGGAAAAGATCATGCTGGCTTAACCAATGATTTGAAGTTCTAAAAAGAATCGTACAGAAAAGAAAAAAGAAAAGAAAAGAAAAGAAACTAGGTCAAAGGATAAAGGATGAATAGAGAAAACCAACACAATCATTTAGAGATGAAATTAAAAAGGCGAAGAAAAAATGAGATTAGACTAACTAGAGACATAAAGGGTAAAAAGAGAATGTTCTACAGATGCATTAGAAGCCAGATGGAGACGAAACACAGGGTAGGCCCATAACTCAACAAGGGAGGAGGACCATATTAGGAACTGTGGAAATGGAGGAAGTGCTAAAGGCCTTTATTTTCATCAAAAAGATTAGTAATGATCGGACATCTAACATAGTGTATGCTAGTGAAATGAGGTGGGGTCTGAGAATAAAATAGGAAAAGAATGTGTTTAAAATTACTTAGGCAAGACTGGCAAAAAAGCAAGGGGTCCTGTGGCACTTAAAGACTAACAAATTGCTATCTTCAACTTGACAGGGCCAGATTAAATGAATCCTAGAAAACGCAAGGAGCTGACTGTGGAGGTATCTGAGCCATTAGCAATTATCTTTGAAAACTCATGGAAGACAGAAAAGATTCCAGAGGACAGGAAGGCTATGTCTTAACCTAAAATCTTAGTTCAGACTTTGTTAGTCCGAACTAAGTCGTTCGAAAGTTAGTTCGAACTAAGCGTGGTTTTTTAGTTCAAACTAGCGGTGCTTTTTTTTACTTTGAACTAACTTCTCAGCGGTTAGTTGAAACTGAAAAACTGCACTTAGTTCAAACTAACCACTAGTTCGAACTTATTTAGTTTGGACTAGCATGTCTCCACTAGGCTAGTTTGAACTAAAAATGCAAATTAGTTTGAACCAAGCAGTTAGTTCAGACTAACCAGCTGAACTAGTTCGAACTAATTTTTTTTTTTTATTTTGACCTATGCAAAGCCTAGTGTAGACAGGGTTCAAATTTGTTTGGACTAAGCTTGCTTAGTCCAGACTAATATGCTAGTGCAGACACAGCCAAAATGGGCAAATATAGTACCAATCTATTAAAAAGGGAATAAGGACAATCTGGAGAATTGCAGACCAGTCACCTTAACTTCAGTTCCTGGAAAAATAATGGAGCAAATTAATCAAGCAATCAATCTGAAAACACTTACATATTGTTTTACATAGAATCATAGAAATGTATAAGTGGAAGGGACCCTGATAGGTCCTCTAGTCCCATATGCTGCATTGAGGCAGAACCAATTATTATCTAAACCATCCTTGACAGGTGCTCTTCTAATCTTTTCTTAGAAAGCTCCAGTGACAGAGATTTCACAAACTCCCTGGGTAATTTGTTCCAGTGTGTCACTTCTCTTACAGTTAGAAAGTTTTTCCTAATTTCTAACCTACATCTCCCTTGCTCTAATTTAAGCCCTTTACTTCGCCTGTCCTAAGTGGTTGAGGAGAATAATTTATCACCATCCTCTTTATAACAGTCTTTTACGTACAGTAAAACCTGCCTTAGTGACCACCTCTGAAGGGAGACCACCTGTCAAATTTTCAGAAGCCATGGAACACCACTGTTTTCTGGTGTGAAAACCATTGCAGAAGATTACAAGGGATTAGCAAGACCCATCCCTTACGAGGCATGACTTTTACTAATTTCCATGAGTGATCACTCTTGGCAGGTTTTACTATACTTGAGCACAAGTTATCACATCCTCCCATCATTCTCCTCTTCTCCAGTCTACACAATCCAGTTTTTTCAATCTTTTCTTGCAGAACATGTTTTCTAGAACCTTTTTGTCGTTTTTGTTGCTCTCCTCTGGACGTTCTCCAGTTCGTCTATATCCTTCCTGAAGGGTGGTGTCCAGCATTGGACACAGTACTACAGCTGAGGCTTTACGGTGCTAAGGAGATTCAATAAATTACTTCTCTTGTCTTCCTTACCACACTTCCGTTAACTCTTATAAGAATAAAGTATTTATTGTGTCATTGACTCCTAATTAGTCTGTGAGCAACTAGAACCCCCAGATCCTTTCTTGCAGTACTTCTTCCTGAACAATCATTTCACATTTTGTATGTGTGCAAGTGATTATTCCAAACTAAGTGCAATACTTTTCATTTGTCCATATTGACTTTCATCCTATTTATTTTAGACCAGTTCTCCAATTTGTTAAGGTCCTTCTGAATTCTAATCCTGTCCTTCAAACCACTTGCAATCCTTCCCAGTTTACTATTATCCACAAACATTATAAATTTGCTCTATATGCTATTCTTTAAATCTCTTATGAAGGTGTTGAATAGAACTGGATCCAGAAATGACCCCACTTGATATGCCTTTCCGTGTAATTATGAACCGCTGATATCGGCTCTGTAAATGTGCTTTTTCAATCATTTTTGCACTCACCTTATAGCAAGTTCATCTAGACTATATTTCTCTAGTTTCTTTATGGGAAGGTCACATGAGACTATCTCAAGGCTTACTATAGTTGAGATATATTATATCTCCTGTTTTCTCCCACCCACCAGGCTTGCTATTCTGTCAAAAAAGGATATTACATTGGTTTGACATAATTTGTTCTTGACAAATACATGTTGACAGATTCTTATTGTCTTATTTTTTTCTAGGTGCTTACAGATCGATTGTTTGATTATTTGCTCCATTATCTTTCTAGGTACTGAAGTTAAAATGACTGTTCTATTATTCCCTGGGTTGTCCTTATTCCCTTTTTATAGCTAGGAACTATATTTGGCTTTTTCCAGTACTATGAGATCTTCTCTGTCAACCACAAGTTCTCAAAGAAAATTGCTAATGGCTTAGAAATCTCTCCAGCCAATTCTTTAGTATTCCAGCTTGTATTTCATCAGGCCTTACTTACTTGAAGACATCTAATTTCTCTAAGTAATTCTATACTTGTTCTTTCCCTATTTTGGCCTCAGATCTTACCCAATTTATACGGCTGTTTCTTACATTAGTGTGGATGACTGCTAACTTTTTTGGTGAAAAGTGAAACAAACAAGCAAAAGGCATTTAACTCTTCAGCTAATGCTTTATTTTCTGCTATTGTTTTTAACTTCTCATTGAGTTATAGGCCTACCCAATCCTTGGTCTGTCATTTCCCTCCATGTCCTTGACCTACAGAAAGCATGAGTCTGTTACAGCTCTCAGCTAGTGAGTATTGATCTTTTGCTCAGGCTGGCAAGACAGGTGCTTTTGGCTGGATCCATGAGGCTGAAGTAGCCCTTCTCGCCTCCCAGTATCCTTCTATGAGATGGAATGGATGGAGGTCTGGAGAACACACTCATTGTCATTTCGCATAAGACCCGCCCCCTGCCTGCCTCTCCTGGAATTTTGTCCTTTCCATTTCCCCTTGTTTAGTCAAAGGAGTCAAATTTGTTAGTCTTTAAGTGCCACAGGACTCCCTGTTTGTTTTGCTGAACTAGAACACAGCTGAACACAGCTAGCCCTTTGGATCTATGAAGACTGCCAGGGACAGGTTTTATTCTAGTACGTTTTTTAGAGAGAGGACACAGTGCCCCAGGACATCAGGGTCATCCTCTAGTCTATTTGACAAGTGCCGTAAAATTTTTCATTTGTACAGGGACCTGAAAGCAACAGGAGAAACCTTGGTTTAGTGTCTCGTCTAAAGGACATAAAGCTATTTTGCAGGTTTTTCTTTATATGAGAAATTGTTCAAAAGAGCTGTTGCAATCTATCATGTCAATAATTTGCAGAATAAAGGTCCCTAATAACATGCATTGACACAACAGACTATAAGGGCTCTGTGAGAACCATTACAGTTTTATTATACCAGTGACCCATAGAATATGGAAGTAGTTCCTTTTCCCACAGAAATCTTTAGGTTTTTTGGCTTTTTTTAGTACCACAAAAAAATAAAAAAAGCAGAAGCAAGGAATAGAAAAACCATGGTAAGAAAGATCAAATATTTTACTGCAGGATAAAGGACTCCTATTTTTGCCATTCTTTTGTCTCTTGAAATGGGGTGAATTAAGGACTAGGCCACAGCATGCTTCTTTGATCTTGCCTTTGCTAGTATAATCACACAAAACACTCTACATACAATATTCTTAAAAAAATAAATCCTCACACAATATCCCTCTGTGGGAAGGAGGGCAAACAGAAAGACACAGAGGATAGGTGCTAGTCAGGTCACATTCAGATACTGTGGTGATGAGGGCTATAAAAAGTACAACCCTGAAAATAATGGGAGAGAACAGAATGGGACAATGATGGGACAGAACAGAAAAGAGCCTAAATTCTGAACTTCCTGCCTTTTGGAGCTTTAAAGATGATCCTTCACCTAATTTTCACATTGGTTTGCTGAGCTAATATTTATGGAGGGAGGTGTTAATAAGCATTGCCCTTTGATAAGGAAGTATAAAGCAGGTGAAGCCTGTTGTCACACATCATTTGAAAGGGACGGTGTAATAGGAATGGGATTTTATGTAATACAGTGTATACAGGTTGTTTAATTTCTCTGTTGCCCTAGAGGCCATCAGCATGGATTTATACAGCCTTGTGGCAAGGCCTAAGCTTTTTACATGACTGTAATACAGCCTGCTATACAAATAAATAGAATAATATATCAATACTATGAAAACTAACAATTCTAAATAAAATAATTACAATCAAATGAGAATCAAGCTAACTTTAGTTCTGCCCCTTGTGTTTAGACATTAGAGCCCAATATTTAATTATATGATTTCAGACTATCACCTCAGCCTCTGACAGGGTGCACATTGGGCAGTACGTAGAGAAAGAGTATTCCTGCCTGATACTTGGCCAGATTCTCTTCAAAATGGCAACAGTGTAAGCTCCTTGGTTGGGGGAGATCAAGGACTGACTAGGAAGGCCCTGTTAGAGGGGCTACAGGGAGCCCCCACAGCTCTGACAGAGCCATAAGACCTCCATGCAGCTGGTTTAGCATCCTGCAGATTTTAGGGAATCATCAGGGTTTGGGAGAGGACCCACTACCCAGTTGGGATGATGGGAGGGACACAGACACTACTCAATGATGGAATAATCCTGGGAAGATTGCCCAAGGTGATGCATAGAAAGATTCTCTCCCCACAGTGACTTCCTCTCTGGAAGCATGATCAGGATTCAGGCCCGCAGGGTCTGAGAGTGCAATGAAGGCTCTGATTGCCACAGTGAGTGGCACTATTTGATTCCTTAAGCCACTGAAAATCCAGCTTGTGTCAACTGAAGAGATGCCGTATTGTGGAGCCTGTGGGAGAAGACTGCAGTATGGAGGAGTGCAAATTCTCTGCTTTGCCTGGAAGAATCTCGCAAGCAGATAGGAAAGAAAGAAAACATAGGCAAGGAGTGAATGCCTTCCAGCAGGAATTTCAGTGCCTTCACTGTACAAGAGCTATATATCAGCAGTAGGAAAGCACACTGGCACCTTTCTTGAGTGATGCTGATCTGCTTTTGTATGCCAACTGGTGATGGTATAATGTGTCAGGATATCTATGGGCTAAATCTTGTCCTCAATGAAATCAAAGTTTGAAACTGTATTATATGCTAGAAGGGTGCCCAATACATTATAAACAGCATCAAGCCTAACTAGGCTGGAGCCTAAAATTAAAATAAAGCAGTGGATACAGCAGTGATATATAGTGGTCAGAGTAAGGAGCTGGCAAGTCCATTCGTGTCACTACCACAGCTTTGCATTGTAAGGCTGGATAAATCACTCATGCTACACTCTGAAATGAATTTGTGATGTCTCACTACCCCATGAGGTTGGTATTATTATCATAACTTGACGGTGGTGAAACTGAGGCACAGAACAACAAAGTTACTGGCTTAAGGTCACACCCAAGTCTGTGACAAAGCTGGGAATAGCACTCTTGTCTCATGCAGGGCAGAATTAAGGGGTCCTAGGATGCCCACCACTGTGCCCTCCATCCCCCAGCCTGGAGTCCCAGCTCCCTATCACCTTGGGGCTACCCCATCTTGGGGCCAGACCCCCCACCAGACAGCCTTCAGAAGGGCTCGTACCAGCTGCCCCAGGGGCTGGGCCCACTGGCTCACAATGAGGATACCAGTGCAGCCCTCCAAGGCCCTGGAAGGCTGCACCAGAGGCTGCACCATGCACCAGCCAGCTCTGCTCCCAGAGCACAGCAAACACATGCTAGCCTGCCTCACCCCACGGGCTAACCAGCAGGCTGGAAGGCAGGGTCAGAGCGCCAAGGAGCCTAGTCTCTCGTCGCAGGGCTCCTCAGGCTCTGCTGGTGCTGTGCTGGGGTCAGCGGGGTGTCAGGGGCCAGATCATGTTTTGGCCTTACTGGGCTGCAGTCTGGGCCCCCCCCCTTTAGGCCTGAGACAGGTGCTGCAGTCCCTATAGTTCCCGTGTCGATCCAACCCTGGTCTCATGACTGGTAGCCCCCAGACTGACAATTCTTCATCCCTTTAAAAGCCAGGCAACAATACTGATCTACCTCACAAGATCTTATACAAATTAATTAATTAAATGATTTTAGATCCTGAGACAGAAGATGTATAGGAGGGCAAAAATGGGCAGTATGCTGCATGTACGTATATTTCTTTGACTATTAGTGTGAAATGTATTATCTTTAGATTTCCTATCACAAATCCTTAACCATGTTTTTAAATAACCAGTAACAGCTCTAGTCAGTGAGTTCCACTACTTTTCTCATAGCTGAATGTGGGCAGGGATTAATATTTTTCTTCAGTTCATGGAACATACAATCATAGCACATTTTACAGAACCATTTATGTCTTCACCAGCTGAGAGTCATGAACTGTAAAAGCTCCCCACCCCCTTTCTACGTAGAAGAAATAATAGCAGTGGAAAGAAAGAGAAAATATTAAGTGTTACTCTAAGGTTAATCCTCTCTCGAAGATAAATTGACCGTTTGGGTCTGTAGATAAATGAACAGGATTCCACTGTCTAACTGATCTGACAGTGCTAATGAAAAATGGAAATTTGCTTTTATTTTTGATGTAATTAAAATATTCAATGCATTAGAATGTTATGTCAGCAACCTTGGGTATTTAATTTAAAACATCAAGTTAGTTTCTCTGCTACAATTTTTATTGCTGCTTGACAGTATAGAATGCATCTTCCATAAAATACTTTCAAGAAAATTCAAAAGAGGCATAATATTTATTTTAGGATGTGTATGTGTGTACATATACACACAGACACCTTTTTTGACACACCTTTTCATTTCCTGCATGAAGAGAGGGATCTTAGGAACAGCGAATAAGAATTATTGTTCATAAACATCTAGGAGCTGCTTTTTTAGAATGACAGGTCTGAATTGATACAGGTTCTCTTGTGAGGGTACTTGACCCTCTTGAATTTTGTAACCACACAAGATATCTGTAAAGATCATGCCATTCAGGCTCAGGCAAAACTGCCCCTTTGAAAACCTGTCCCACTCTTTCTGCCATTCAAGTTATTATCATACTATCATTCACATTGTTTTAATAAACTGGGTGTTTACTCATGATTCCCTGTACATCACAGTGTATTCTCACTAAAGTCTATGGGTATGTCTACGCTTACACTTTAAATCGAAATAATGATGATTATTTTGATTTAAAGTAGTGCATATCTACACCAGCTTTCCTTATTCGAAATGAGGAGCTCCCTCATTTCAAAATAAGGAATGGTCTTTTTGATATCATAAAACCTCATTTTGTATCAAAATTATTATTTTGAAATAACACAGTGTAGCCACGGTATTTCGATGTAACACTTTTTGCCATTCTCCCTCCCAGGGTGCCTTCCTCTTTCTGTGTATGGGGTGGGGGCATGGCCCTTCTTGGGGGCCATCTTGCCACACCTCCCATGGTGCCTCCCTCCTAAATCGAACTAGCAAATCCTGTCCCTGGACATGCTAGTTCAATCTGAGTTTCTAGTGGGGACATGTTAAATTGATTTAACTTAAATCAATCTAATGATTTTTATTTTGATTAAATTAGATCAATTTAAGTTAAATCAATTTAGCAATTTAAGTGTAGACATAGCCTATGAGTATGTTAATGCATCAATTAAACCCCCATTGCCATCACCAGCCAACTCAGGGCTCCTTGGGTATGAACTAAGGGCAGTTTAACTGTGGGATAGTAATTCAGGCTCAGGATGCAGCCTGAGTTGTGGGATCCTCCCACCTCATGGGTTCCTAGGACCCATGCTCCAGGCCTACTCCAAACATCCACACCCCAATTAAAAAGCGACTTTGAATGAGCCCTGCAAGCTTGAGTCACAGGGCAAGGGCCAGCTGTGGGTGAAGTCTAGATGTACTCTATGTCAGTTTTGCCTTTGCTTTCAAGGAGTGCTCTGTTATTATCATTACTCTTTATTAGTGCCATTGTCTAGGGCACTATGCTAAGAGATAGGAACAGACAAATCCTCCCCTGAAGAATTAACCATCTGAATAGACAAGACAAACAAAGCAAGAGTTATTCATCCCCATTTGCCCTCTTTTTCCTCAGAACATCCATGGTCTTGTTTCACTCAGCACCCTGGAACCACTCATCTACTTTTACACTAGCCACTCCTTCTGTCTTGGCTCATTTTATTTCCTGTAAGTGACTCAATGCAATGACTCTCACTTTTGCTGGCCATTTGTCTGGAAATCTTTCCCCATGAATCATTTCCTCTCAGAGCTGAAAACCTTTTGCATTAGACTACTTAAAACCCCTCCTTTCTCATACCTCCATTACTCCTTGCTTCCACTCCTTTGTCAGCAACTAAAGATGGGCCTAGCTGCAACACTTAAGTCTGGAGTCAGACTGCAATTCCCAAAGCTAAGGGAGTGTTTGGAGCTGTGATTACAGTCTGAGCCCAGGTCCATGTCTGATAAGACAGAGAATGGTCTTGTGCTTAATACACTGGGTTTGGACTTTAGAGATTTATATTTGGTTCTCATTTCTGCCATGGATTTCCTGTGTGATCTTGAGGAAAGCATTTTATCTCTCTCTGCTTCATTTGCTGTATGTTGCTGTCCTTTTTGTCTATTTGAATTGCAAGTTCATGGGGCAGGGACTGTCTTCTACTTTTTACAGTGCATAGAAAAATAGTCACTGATGGAGCTAATACACAATAAGAAAATAAGAATATACAAATATTTAGTTTTTATATCATAGAATCATAGAATCATAGGGTTGGAAGGGACCTCATAGGTCATCTAGTCCAACCCCCTGCCAGAGGCAGGACCACTCCCACTTAAACCATCCCAGTCAGGGTTTTGTCCAGCCGCGCCTTAAACACCTCCAAAGATGGAGACTCCACCACCTCCCTCGGCAGCTCATTCCAAGACTTCACCACTCTCCTGGTAAAAAAGTTTTTCCTAATATCCAGCCTCGACCTCCCTAACCGTAACTTGAGACCATTGCTCCTCGTTCTGTCCTCCGTTACTACCGAGAACAGTCGAGCTCCATCTTCCTTAGAGCATCCCTTCAAGTAGTTGAAGGTTGCTATCAAATTCCCCCTCAATCTTCTCTTCTGCAGACTAAATAAGCCTAATGCTTTCAGTCTTTCCTCACAGGGCTTGTGCTCCAGCCCTTTAATCATTTTGGTTGCCCTCCACTGAACTCTCTCTAGCATGTCCCTGTCCTTTTTGTAGTGGGGAGCCCAAAACTGAACACAGTATTCTAGATGTGGCATCACCAGTGCAGAATAGAGGGGAAGGATCACATCCCTTGATCTGCTGGTAATACTTCTTTTGATGCAGCCCAGTATGCCATTGGCCTTTTGGCAGCAAGAGCACACTGCTGACTCATATCTAGCTTCCCATCCACCATGACCCCCAGGTCCTTTTCTACACTGCTGCTACTTAGCTGAATGTTTCCCAGCCTGTAGCAGTGCATAGGGTTTTTTTGTCCCAAATGCAGGATTTTACACTTATCCTTATTGAATCTCATAAGATTTCTATTGGCCCACTGTTCCGATTTATCTAGGTCTCCCTGAATCCTGTCCTTGCCCTCCAATGTGTCCACTGGTCCTCCCAGCTTGGTGTCATCCGCAAACTTACTGAGAATGCAGTCTATTCCATCATCCAGATCATTGATGAAAATGTTGAACAGAACCGGCCCCAGGACCGACCCCTGGGGCACACCACTCATGACTGGTTGCCAGCTAGACATGGAACCATTGATTCCTACACGCTGAAACCGTTGATCTAGCCAGTTCTCTATCCACCTTATAGTCCACCTATCCAACCCATAATTCCTTAATTTGCCAATGAGAATGCTGTGGGAAACTGTATCAAAAGCCTTGCTAAAATCAAGGTATAGCACATCAATGGTGCTTCCCGCATCCAGAAAACCAGTCATCTGCTCATAGAAGGAAATGAGATTGGTCAGGCTTGATTTACCCTTGGTAAATCCATGCTGACTGTTCCTGATCACTTTATTTTCCTCTAAGTGTGTGAGGATGGATTCTTTGAGAATCTGCTCCATAATTTTTCCAGGGATTGAGGTGAGGCTGACTGGTCTGTAATTCCCTGGATCCTCCTTTTTCCCTTTCTTGAAAATAGGCACTACATTTGCTTTTTTCCAATCCTCTGGCACCTCCCCCGTTCTCCATGAGTTTTGAAAGATAACGGCCAGCGGTGCGGCTATTTCGTCGGCCAATTCCCTTAGCACCCTTGGATGCAGTTCGTCCGGCCCCATGGACTTGTGCACTTGCAGCTTCTTTAAGCAGTCCCTAACCTGACCTTCCATCACCAAGGGCCTGTCTTCTTCTCTCCCATCTGCCACACCCATGGTAGTGGGCTGGGAGCTGACCCTGCCTGTGAAAACTGAAGAAAAAAATGCATTGAGCACTTCGGCTTTTTCCTCATCCTCTGTCACAAGGATGCCTGCCCTATTCAGCAAGGGGCCTACACCATCCCTGATCCTCTTTTTGTTACTAATATACTTGTAGAACCCCTTCTTGTTATCTTTTACATCCCTCTCTAGCCGCAACTCCATTTGTCCTTTGGCCTTTCTGATTTTATCCCTGCAGTCCCTAGCAATATCTTTATATGCCTTTTTGGTCATCTGACCAAGCTTCCACTTCCTATAAGCTTCCTTTTTATGTTTCAGCTCAGAGCAGAGTTCTCTGCTAAGCCATTCTGGCTGCCTCACATGTTTGTTCTTTCTCCTAATTGGAATGGCAACTTCCTGTGCCCTTAGCAGAGTTTTTTTAAAATATAGCCAACTCTCTTGGACTCCTTTCCCCTTTAGATTAGCTTCCCAAGGGATCCTGCCCATCAGTTCCCTGAGGGAGCCAAAATCTGCTTTTTTGAAGTCCAGGGTTTTTGTTTTGCTTCTTTCCTTCCTTCCTTTAATCAGCATCCTGAACTCAACCATGTCATGGTCACTACTGCCTAGCTTGCCATTTACCTCTACGTCCCTGATCAATTCTTCCCTATTTGTGAGCAGCAAGTCGAGCAGTGCAAGGCCCCTAGTTGGTTCCTCTAGCATTTGTACTAGAAAGTTGTCCCCAACACTCTCTAAAAATCTCCTGGATTGCCCATGCACTGCTGTATTGGCCTCCCAGCAGATGTCAGGGAAATTGAAGTCCCCCATGAGCACCAGGGCCTGTGATCTACAAGCTTCCGCTAGTTGTCCATAGAACACCTCATCCACCTCCTGCTTCTGGTTTGGTGGTCTATAGCAGACCCCCACCGCAACATCCCCCTTGTTGCTTTCCCCTCTCAATGTAACCCACAGACTTTCTATTGGCATGCTTCCACTTCCATAATGGAGCTCTGAGCAGTCATAGAGCTCTTTTACATATAACGCTACTCCTCCCCCTCTTCTTCCCTGCCTGTCCTTCCTGAACAGTTTATAACCATCCATGGCAGAACTCCAGTCGTGCAGACTATCCCACCATGTCTCTGTTATTCCTATAACATCATAGTTCCCTGTCTGCGCTAATATTACCAATTCTTCTTGCTTATTTCCCAGGCTCCTCGCATTAGTGTATAGGCACCTAAGATATCCGGCTGATTGCCCTATTTTGTCATGTTGATTTCCAATTCTATTACATAAACCTCCTTGCATTTTTTTCTAGGAGTTCTCCTCCCCCACTCTCCTCGTGTACTGGGGCTTCAGTAGAGCCCTTAAGACATTTGTTTGATTCCCCCCCCCATGTTCCAACTACCTTCTCTTTTATTGCTGGTGCTACAGTCCCAGCACCCCCCAATATCTCAACTCTTATTCCCTCCATTCCTTCCTACAACATTACCTTTCAATTTCTTCCTTTCTAGACAATGATATACCCAAGTTTGTAATGCATTATTGACTCATAAAGGGTTATGTAATATTTTATATGCAGGACACTGGATGACATTATACTGTATACTGTCGCCTGTTTGAGGAATGAAACATTGAAATGGCAACAGCTTTAAGAAATGGATGAACGTATCAGACTCATTGTGAAAAGCACCCTGAATATCTGTTATTCCATAATCTGAATTCAACCCCTCTTTAAAGGTCTGGATCAGTTGAGTTACATTCAGCTGCTCTGCTACCCTGGTTCTCTTCTGCAAAATTCACTCAGCACTGTGATGACCTCCCAGCCATTCCCATCCAATGTGCTCAAGTCTCTATCATGATATTCTTTGGCACTCTCTACCTGTAACGCAGAATTGAGAAACCAGCTACTGTACTTCCATGCCAAGTCTCCTGTGCTCTTCTATGTCTCAGAATTTAGTATGCCTCAGATCCCACCACACTGGAAAAGGGCACATCAGAGTATACAGAAAGTGAAATCTGAGGTGCAATGGCCTAGCATTGATTCAGCAGGCTAACTCACCGGTAAGAGTAAGTGTGGACCTAGAGAGGACTATGATCTAGAGAAAATACTCAGAAGCCAGAGTCTTCTGCATAGACTGCTGCTTATCAGACATATGATGGGAAAGAAAAGGTGCTACTTACAGAAGTCCAGTGCTCAAATGCACCTGGTCCAAACAGTGCACAGACCCTGAAAGTAAAACTTCTACAATCAAAGCTGGATCATAGAGGGGTGTAGCAATTTCTAACCTCTTTTCCTCTCCCCTCAGAAGTTAAAGATGTGCCCACAGGAGGGAAAGGAGAAAGAAAAGCCTAGCAACTCAGCATGCCTCTCTGTTCCCTTCATACCCTTCCAGCCCTTGAGCAACACCCATCAGGAGATGAAAAAACCCTGGAGCTGCAGGAAGTACAAAGGTTGGGGGCAAATAACTGTCAGGGGATTGAAGGAAGAAGAGAGGTGGGTCCAGATTTGATGATGGAATGTGGGGGCAGACATGAAAATGAAGAAAGTTCTACAAAAAGTGGAAACTTGGACAAATCACAAAAGATAACTATAAACAAATAACATGGTTATGTAGGGGAAAAGGCAGAAAGGCCAAGGCACAAACTAAGATCAGACTAGCTGAAGGCATAAAGGGTAACAAGAAAAACATTTTTTAAACACATTAGAAATAAGAGAAAGACCAAGAGCACTGTAGGACCATTACTCTTCTAACAGGGAAAAATAATAACAATGTGGAAATGGCAGAGAAACTAAATGATTTCTTCATTTTAGTCTTCACCAAGAAGCTTGGTGCTGACTGGATGCCTGATGTAGGAGATGGCAGTAAAAATGGGAGAAGATCAGAAGCTAAAATATGGAAAGAGCAAGTTAAAAGTTACCTAGACAAGTTAAAAGTCTTCAAGTCACCAGGGCCTGATGATATGCATCCTAGAATACTCAAGGAGCTGACTCAGGAGTTATCTGAGACATTGACTATTATCTTTGAAAAACTATGGGTGATTGGAGAGGTCCCAGAGGACTGGAAAAGAGCAAATAAATTATCCATCTATAAAAAGAGAAATAAGAACAACTCAGGGAATTATAGACCAGTCACTTTAACCTCTGTACCAGGAAAAATAATGGAACATGTAATTAAGGAATGTGTTAGCAAGCATCTAGAAGAGAATAAGATGTTAAGTGATAGTCAGAATGGATTTGGCAAGAACACATTATGTCAAACTAACCTGACAGCTTTCTATGAAGAGGTAACAAGCCTTGTGGACAGAGGAGAAGCAGTAGATTTGGTTTATTTAGACTCTAGTAAGGCTTTTGATACAATCTCACATCACCTTCTCATTAATAAATTTGGAAAGCACAGTCTGGATGGACCTACTAAAAGATGGGTGAGCAATTGGTTGGCTGACTGCTTGCAGAGAGTAGTTATCAATGGTTCACAGTCATGCTGGAAGGACATAATGAGTGGGGTTCAGTTCTGGGTCCAGATCTGTTCTAAATTTTCATCAATGATTTAGATGATGGCATTGAGGCTAGGTCTACACTGGCAAATTAGTCTGGATTAATGAGGTTTACTTACTAATTTGATCCCTGTTCACATCTTTGCCTAGTTAGAATTAATTTTTTTTTAGTTTGAACTAAGCAAAGCTTAGTTCAAACTGCTTAGTTCAAATGGCAGGTTCAAACTAACTGCTTAGTTTGAACTTATTTCAAATTTTAGTTCAAACTAACACATTGTAGTCATGCTAGTTAGAACATAATAAGTTCAAACTAGCAGTTAGTTCAAACTAAGTGCACTTTTTCGTTCGAACTAACTTTTAGTTCAAACTAGTCACACTTTTTAGTTCGAACTAAAAAGTTAGTTTGAACTAAAAAAAATGTGGTTAGTTTGAACTAACTTCAAACTGCTTAGTTCAGACTAAGTAAGTGTGAACTAAGTGTTTAGATGTAGACATAGCCAGAGAATACACTTACAAAGTTTGTCAATGATACCAAGTTGAGAGGGGTTCCAAATACTTGGAAAGATAAGATCACAGTTCAAAATGATTTGGACAAACCAGTGAAATGGTCTGAGGTAAACAGAATGAACTTCAGTAAAGACAAGTGTAAAGTACTCTACTTAGAGAAGAATAATCCATTGCACTTATACAAAAGGGCCAATGACTGCCTAGGAAGGAGTACCGCAGAAAGGGATCTGGGTGTCATAGTAGACCAGAAGGTAAATATGAGTTAACAGTATAACTGTTGCAAAAAAAGGCAAACACTATTCTGGGATGTATTAACAGAGGTATTATAAGTAAGGCACGAGAAGTAATTTTTCCACTCTACTCTGCCCTGATTAGGCCTCAACGGGAGTATTGTGTCCAGTTCTGGGTGCCTCATTTCAGAAAAGACATGGGCAAATTGGAGAAAGTACAGAGAAGAGCAACGTGGATAATTAGAGAACTGGAACACTTGACTTACGAGGAAAGATTGAAAGAGCTGGGTTTGTTTAGTCTAGAAAATAGGAGACTGAGAGGGCACATGATAGCAGTTTTCAAACATTTAAGTTGTCACGAGGAGGAGAGAGAAAAACTATTCTCCTTCACTGCTAATGATAGGGCAAGGAGCAGTGTAGTTAAGTTACAACAAGGGAGATTTAGGTTGGATACTAGGAAAAAAATTCTATCAGGGTGATTAACCACTGAATAAGTTGCCCAGGCAGGTTATGGAATCTCCATCACTGGAAGAGTTCAAGAGAAGGTTAGACAAACACCTATCAGGGATGGTTTAAGAGGGTACTTTGTCCTGCCATGACTGCAGGGGCCTGGACTTGATGACCTCTCATGGTTCCTTCCAGTTTCTATGAATCTATGATGTGGGGCAGAGGGAATGCTAGATGTGATGTTGCTTTCATTTCTGTAGGAAATGATAGACCACTTCCTCATTCAGACCACTTTAAGCACTGCGAGTATCTCTGTGTAACTCTTCTTTTGTCTTTCTTCATCTATAGGAAATGCTATGGAGTAGTACTTTGATCTAGCCTAGAAAAGAAATGTCTAAACTTAGCTTTACAGTGTGTGGGTTCAACTCCATTGATATTGATGAAATTGCATCTGCTTTCATAAACAGTGAAGTCATTTACCAGACTACAGATGTCTCTCTGCAGCTAACAGAAAGCACGCTATGAAAATGTGTCACTCTTCTTTAAAATCATCAGCAAAATATATGATTCAGTGCTTTTAGCATCTACGCCTTGTCTTCACTGCTAACAAAAAGTGTGTTTTTATCCCAGATAGCAAACACAGGTGAGTTATCCTGGAGTAGGAACACAGTGAAGATAAAGTACTTCAGTTTTAACCAGAGCCAAACTAAGTGAGCTCAGTCTCTGTTTGGGTCTAGTGCTGATGTTACCTAGATCATCTTGCTATAAAACTAACATACTTTGTCTTCACTCGAATATTCCACACACATTTATTACATCCAGATAAAACTCACTTTTTAGCAGTGAAGACATGGTTTAATGCTGTGTCTATGACAGACTTTCAGTTTATCTCTGCTCTAAATAGGATTAGCTCCTCTTTGTTCCAGACAGTGTACTAAGTCTGCTAAAAAATCCTCAAGACAACCCTCCTAATAAATTCCAAAGAGATAGCTGTGTTAGTTTAGTTCAGCAAAACAAAGAAGGAGCTCTGTGGCACTTAAAGACTAACAATTTTATTTATTGCATGAGATTTGTGGGATAAAATCCCCCTTCATCAGACATTCCCCCATCTTCAAAGCAACTAATGAAGTGGGATTTTCTCCCACAAAAGCTCATACAATAAATAAACATGTTACTTTTTCAGTGCCACAGGACTCTTTGTTTGTCCTCCTAATAAAGGGCATCTAAATAGATGTATTGTTATAAGACCTGACAACAAACAGCGACCAAAGCATCTTGCTAATTTAGTAGTTTCAAGGCACTAAGCCACAAATATGTTAAAAACATTTATGAGTGTAACAGGACCCCTTTGCCTCCGGGAGAGGGAGGGGTGCCCTGTCAGGGTCTCCAGCCCCCGCTCGGGGGCGAGACCACCAAGTCTTTATTTTCTTGCCCCTGGGCAAGACTATCCAGCCACCAGCCCGGCATAGGGTGGGCTTACCAAGTCTCTGGCCCCTTGGCTGGGCAAAGTCACACAACCCTCAGCCCCTGGTGGGGGCCGGGCTCCAAGTCTTTAGCCTCTTGGCAGGGCTCAAGCAAAGTCAACTACAATGTCTTTTAGGGGATCTAGTGATTCATGGTGTCACCGTGAAGTTCACAACCTGTGAGGAGGCTCGGGTTAGGGGAAGGGATCAGTGGAGGCATGGGGTCACTCCACTCCACTGTGTCCCAGCTCAGGTCCCCGAAAGGGCCTGGGGCTTTGGTGCCGGGTTCAGCAGGGTCTGGACCACAACACACTGACCTCGAGGCACCTGAGGCTTCAGTGCAGGGGTCAGCGGGGTCCTGGCCACAACACGCTGCCCCTACGCTGTGGCCCTCCACGGAGGGTTGAGTCTCGCACTCCCCTGGGTCAACCCTGGTCCCCAGCTCCAGCCATACCTCATTGTCTGTCTCCTCAGGGTAGTCTGCCACAGGTAGATTGTAAAACCCCTCCATTTCATCGGGCGGTGGCAAGTTGGGGAGTCTGTCTGGTTCTTCAGTGAGAGGTAACTCCTCCAGGTTGCAGGAGGTAGGCGGAGGTGCAGGGTCCTCAGTGGCCAGGGGTAGCTCCTCCAGGTCACAGGAGACAGGCAGCGGTTTGGGGTCCTCAGCAGCCAGAGGTAGCTCTTCCAAATTGCAGGAGGTAGGTCGGGGTTCAGGGTCCCCAGCAGGTGTTGACTCCGGACCACGCATCAGTCTCCCTACTGGCGGCTCCTCCTGTGGGTGTGGGGCAGCCCAGGGCTTGGGCAGGGGGCCCCAGTGTCTGCCCGTGGGTGGCCCTTGCCAGACCAACAAGCCCGGGTCTGGAGGCCAGAGCCCAGCTCCTCCACAGGGCAGTGCAGGGTCAGGAGCAGGCAGAGCTGCATCCTTCCCCTCTGCTGACCTGGCTTGAAGTGAGCTGCCTGCCTCCCTTTTTATACTTCCTGTCCTGCCCCTCCACTTCTGGACTGAATGACAGTCTCCACCTGGCTCCACCGTCCGGCCACCTTTCTGGGCTCTCTCTGAGCTGGGCTGTGCCTCCTCACTACATACCTACCCACTCAAGTTCAGCCCCGTGTTTTTGGGGCTGGACTAGCCACCCTCACCCAGTCTAAACAGACTGTCTGCATTGGCATTATTTTTACCTGCACAATGTTGAATGGCAAACCAAGTTTCTGGACTTGATGGGCTTGGCTCTCTGAGAGATTATCAACAAGGCGGGGTTCCCCTGCGTCGGGGCTCCTGAGAACCTGGGGGCCCAATTCCGGTTCTGGTGGGTACGGTGCAATCAGAAGTGCCTCCCATTCCTTCCAGGCCTTCAACAGGTTTATGTGGTATATTGGTTTCTTTTCTTTCTGGCTGGTAGACTTCATAATTGACTGGCCCGACCTGCCGGAGTACTTCATAGGGCCCTTGCCACCTGGCCAATAGCTGTGAGCCTTCTGATGGCAGGAGCACTAAGACCTGGTCCCCTGGGGCAAAAGTGCAGGCCTTGGCCCCTTTGCGATATCCCTTTTCTTGGGCCACCTGGGCTGTTTGCAGGTTTCTTTTTGCCAGGTCTCCCATCTTTGCCAGGTTGTTATCAAGCCTGGTTATGTACTGCAAGAGTCCCTGGCTCGTAGAGGGAGCTTCCTCCCAGGTCTCTCTCATCAGGTCCAACAACCCTCTGGGTTGTCACCCATATAAAAGCTCAAAGGGTGTGAATTGGGTGGATGCCTGTGGCACTTCTCTGATACCACCTCTGTTGCTGGCTATCAGTTGGTTCCAGTGACGGAGCTCCTTGGGCGGAAATTTTTGCATCATTCCCTTGAGAGTGCAATTAAACTGTTTGACCAACCCATCCATTTGGGGGTGATACACCGAGGTTCGGAGCTGCTGGATCCCCAAGTGGCCAGAGACCTCCCTCAACACTCGTGATATAAAGTTGGTGTCCTGGTCGGTCAGGAGCTCCTTTGGGAACCCAACCCGGGTGACGACCTTAATTAACTCGGCTGCAATAGCGTTACCGGTTGCTGATCACAAACGGATAGCCTCCGGGAGGCATGTGGTATAGTCGACCAAGAACAAGATATACTGATGTCCAGAGGTGCTCTTTGGAAGAGGCCCAATTAAGTCCATGGCTACCCGCTCAAACGAGGTGTTGACCAGAGGCATCGCGACCAACGGGGCCCTGGGAGTGTTAGCAGGAGCGCTAACTGGCATTCTGGGCACGACAGGCAATATTGTTTTATATCGGCATGAACCCCAGGCCAATAAAAGCGGGCTAGTATGCGAGGCACTGTCTTTTCTTGTCCTAGGTGCCCCGCAGCTGGGACATTGTGAGCCAGCTGAAGGACTACTTGCCTATGGCATCAGGGTACCACAAGCTGGGACTGAGGCTCTTGCATCCTTGAATCTGAGGTGATCCGATCAAGTCGTTCCTGTACCAGTTCAAAGCTGGGCCACAGGGCCATCTCCTGGGGTTCCACGGGATTTCCATCAACGGCTGCCACCTGCTCATAGGCATTGTTTAGGGTGGAGTCCTCCCTCTGGTCTCGGGCAAAGTCTGTCACCAAGACTGGTGAGGGGACGTCCCGCTCTTCCTGCCATTCCCTCTCGCCTTCTGTTGTATCCCCATTTTGGGCCTCCTCCATAGGGTTCTCGGAAGGTTGATCTAGGGGGTCGCCTTCCAGGGCAACAGCCACCTGGCACCTGCCCTGGGCGGCCTTGGTTAAGACCCGGTGGAACGATGGCCAGTCTCGACCCAGGACCACTGGGTAGGGGAGCCTAGGAGCTACCCCCACTAGGACCCTCTGGGTTTCCCCTGCCACGGTGAGTGTCACCCAGGAGCTGGGGTAGGTTCGGACATCACCATGGATACAACGTAGGTGGATAGGGGCTCTGAGAGCAGCCTTCCATAAGGACCAACGCTGGGGTACCAGGGTCTGCCCACACCCAGAGTCAACAAGGGCGCAGAGGCTTTCCCCTCCCAGCGTGACCAGGATAGTTAAGTGGGGGTTAATAGGGCACAGCTCAGAAGCCTCGCCTGCCCAGGCTTCTCAATGAGAACAGTCCATACTGGGGCACTGCCGGTACAGATGCCCAAATTGTGCTCAGGTAAAGCAGGGCCCGACTTCTGTGGCCTCTGTTTTAGGTCCTGCAACCAGTTTTGCGGGCAGTTTCCTGAGCGAAGGCCCTGGTGACCGTTCCCTGTCTTGGTGGGTCAAGCTTATACAGGGTCTGGGGACTGGTCGATCCAGGCCTGTTCTCGGATGAATTCGGTCTGTCCCCATGCTGGCAGGTGGGGGCTCCCTAGTGGCTGCGGCCCTTCGTTCAGAGCCCGACATCATTCGAGTCCCTGGAGTGGAAGCTGGGCCACTCGCCCCATCAGTGGCCAGAAAATCTTCCATGCACTCTACAGTACCCTGCAGCATTGAGGGCCTGTGTTGCAGGACCCATGTCCTTCCTTGTGGAGGCAACAAATGTATAAAGTGCTCTAGGGCCACTTGTTCGACAACTTCGTCCACAGTCCGTTGGGCAGGTTGGAGCCACTGACAGCACAAGTCTTTCACTGCATGGGCCACAGCCCAGGGTCGGGCCCCCACGGGATAGGATTGGTTTCATAAGCAGCGGCGGTAGGTCTCCGGGCTACTATCTAATGCATCAAAGATGGCAGCTTTCACATAGTCATATTTTTGGGCATCCTCATCTGAGAGACCCCTATAAGCTGCCTGAGCAGGTCTGGTCAAGTAAGGGGCAAGGAGCGTGGCCCATTGGTCATGGGGCCACCCCACAACAGAAGCTACTCTCTCAAACATCACCAAAAATACCTCTGGATCATTGCTGGGGCCCATCTTTGAGAGGCATAGCAGCATCATAGGAGCCGGGGACATCACCAGGCTGGTCGCTGGGGTCTCTGGCCTACAGGTAAGTAGGACTGTTAACTTCTCAAACCCCCTTTTCTGCTGCTCCTCTTGCTGGGCCACTAGTTGCTGGAGTAACTGTTGCTGCTGAATGGCTAGCTGCTGGAACAGCTGCTGCTGCTGCTGCTGAATCATTTCTGCCCCCCATTTTGTCAATTGGTCTGCATTCATTTTGACCAAAGCTTTGCTATTCCCCCTTCTACCAGCTGATAACGGGGTTCCCGCTTCTCCTCAAGAGGGGAGTTCAGAGTCCTCGGAGAAGGCACCAGTTGTAACAGGACCCCTTTGCCTCCGGGAGAGGGAGGGGTGCCCTGTCAGGGTCTCCAGCCCCCACTCGGGGGTGAGACCACCAAGTCTTTGTTTTCTTGCCCTGTGCAAAGCTACCCAGCCAGCAGCCCAGCGTAGGGCAGGGTTACCAAGTCTCCGGCCCCTTGGCTGGGCAAAGTCACACAACCCAGTCTTTAGCCTCTTGGCAGGGCTCAAGCAAAGTCAACTACAATGTCTTTTAGGGGATCTAGTGATTCATGGTGTCACCGTGAAGTTCACAAGCTGTGAGGAGGCTCAGGTTAGGGGAAGGGATCAGTGGAGGCATGGGGTCACTCCACTCCACTGTGTCCCAGCTCAGGTCCCCGAAAGGGCCTGGGGATTTGGTGCCGGGTTCAGTGGGGTCCGGGCTGCAACATGCTGCCCCTGAGCTGTGTCCCCCCACGGAGGGTTGAGTCTCGCACTCCCCTGGGTCACCCCTGGTCCCCAGCTCCAGCCATACCTCATTGTCTGTCTCCTCAGGGTAGTCCCCCACAGGTAGATTGTAAAACCCCTCCATTTCATCGGGCGGTGGCAAGTCGGGGAGTCCGTCTGGTTCTTCAGTGAGAGGTAACTCCTCCAGGTTGCAGGAGGTGGGCGGAGGTGCAGGGTCCTCAGCGGCCAGGGGTAGCTCCTCCAGGTCGCAGGAGACCGGCAGTGGTTTGGAGTCCTCGGCAGCCAGAGGTAGCTCTTCCAAATTGCAGGAGGTAGGTCGGGGTTCAGGGTCCCCAGCAGGTGTTGACTCCGGACCACGCATCAGTCTCCCTACTGGTGGTTCCTCCTGCAGGTGTGCATGGCCCAGGGCTCAGGCAGGGGGCCCCAGTCACTGCCTGTGGGCAGCCCTCGCCAGACCAATGGGCCCGGGTCTGGAGGCCAGAGCCCAGCTCCTCCACAGGGCAGTGCAGGGTCAGGAGCAGGCAGAGCTGCATCCTTCCCCTCCGCTGACCTGGCTTGAACTGAGCTGCCTGCATCCCTTTTTATATTTCCTGTCCCACCCCTCCACTTCCGGGCCGATTGACAGTCCCCGCCTGGCTCCGCCCCCCTGACCATCTTGCAGTGCTTTCTGGGCTCTCTCTGAGGGGGGGGTGTGCCTCCTCGCTACAATGAGAATCAGTGCAACAAACTGGACAAATTAATATATTTTATTGGACCAACGTCTGTTGGTGAAAGAAATAAGCTTTTAAGCAAATAGAGAGCCCTTCCTTAGAGCTGAAGAAAACATCTATGTAACTTGAAAGTTTATTTTTTAACTAACAGAAGTTGGCGTAATAAAAGATAATAGCTTACCTGCCTTGTCCCTCTAATATCCTGGGACCAACACAACTACAACACTGTCCAAACAACAGTACAAGAATCTGTTGTATTTAACAGATCCTGTGAAAAGGAACAGCTCTGAAAGTCGGATGTGTTGCTGGACTTGCTCCCACTTCAGTACAAACATACAACATTTTAGCTAATACACAACAAATTGACATTCATAAATTAATGTTTGCAGGTCATGCTAGCTTTATTTAAATCTTGTGTCTCCTGTAACAGTATCAGTATTCACCACAATTCAACTGGAGGATAAATATTGTCCCTGCCCCCATGGTTAGTATCTGTAAATGTTAAAAAGAATGAAGAGAATCAACTTACTGGTTATACAGGGCTTCAGTTTCAGCTACGATTTGGTGACATCGAGCCAGATCATTAGATGGTGTAAATGGACACAACTCTACTTTGAATCAGTGGAACTGTTCTCTTTTAAACCAGTCTAGGCTGTGGTCTACTTAATCTTTAATCCGAAAGTAGATGTAGTTATTGGACTATGATTTTTTTCCCTTACTGAACAGGAATATAATTTGAAATGATTCTCTCTCTCCTATCCAATGTATTGATCTAATATCTCCTTGGTTATGCTATGGTTTACATAGATGCTGGGTTTCAAAATGTACAACTTCAATCTCCAAAGATCTGGCAGTTCTTTACTGGTTGCTTTTAAATTGTCTTGCCCTTATGAAGACGTAAGAGGATTTTATTTTTAACAATCTCCAGCTGTTCCCAAACTCATCAATGGATCAATTCTAGTTTTGTTTTGTTTTCTTTTACAAGTACCAAGTAAATTAAAACTGAACATAAGGAGACAGAGAGGGGAAAAGAAAGATGTGCGTAGTAGAAATAGGCATATTAGAATCGTCATTCTTAGAAACAAGTACATTTATGCAAATAATTTGTGTCTTGATACTAAGCCATATGTCCAACACATAAACTAAACCACTAATAGATTCAGAAAGCAGAGTAGGAAGGTTAGCATTGTTGACCAGCTGAAATTACATTTCACCTTCCCCAGGACTTTAGATGGATTCTCTTTAGACACATCCTGTATAATCTGGTAGATTTTGTGCCATTTTGGCTCCAAAAGGCTCATGACAAATGATGTTCCAAAGGGGCAGCCATGTTTGTCTAGTTCAGTAAAACAATCAAGGAGTCCTGTGGCACTTAAAGACTAACAAATTTATTTACTACATGAGCTTTCATGGGAGAAAATCCCACTTTGTCAGACTCTTTGAAGATGGGGGAACAGAGGGTGTGTTTACACTTACAATTTAATTCAAATTAATGAGGATTAATTCAAATTAAATTAATGCATGGCCACACTGGCTTTCATTAACTTGACCTAAGGAATTCCTTAGTCTGAATTAATGAAAGCTTACTCTGAAGTTATAAAACCTCACTTAACTTTGAAATAAAGGTTAATTCGAATTTATTAGTTTGAATTAACCCAGTGTAGCAATGTTAATTTGAACTAACCATTAAAGCTTTTTGATCTTCTTCCTCCCAGGGTACCTTTCTTTATATATTGGGTGGGGCATGTCCCTTCTTGGGGGCCATCTTGCCACATCTCCCATGGTGCCCCCTTCTAATTCAAATTAGCAAGTCCTGTCCATAGACATGCTAGTTCAAATTGGGTTTCTAGTGGGGCCAGGTTAGTTCAAATTAACTTAATTCGAACTAATCATTATTAGGTCAAATTAATTAGTTTGAATTAAATTAATTGAAACTAACCTTCTAAATATGGACACAGCCTTACAGAATGGGAGGAAGTAACTGCAGGGGAGTATAAGTCATGGGAACAGATCATACTGTAACAACAAATCAAAACAGTCCTGTGGCACTTAAACACTAACAATTTTATTTATTGCATGAGCTTTCATGGAAGAAAATCCCACTTTGTCAATTTTCTCCCATTAAAGCTCATGCAATAAATTATTTTTTTAGTCTTTAAGTGTCACAGAACTCCTTGTTTGTTTTACTGAAAGATGATGGTTTAGTATGCAGCCTCTTAACATTAAAGAAAAGAAAAGAAAATGAGGAATCCTATGGCACTAGAAGACTAGCAAAAGTGGGATTTTCTCCCACGAAAGCTCATGCAATACATTAATTTGTTAGTTTTTAAGTGCCACAGGACACCCTGTTTGTTTTGCTGAACTAGACTAACACGGCTACCCCTTTGGAACTTAACATTTTAAATACTGGTGAGTGAGCCTTAAAACTTTGTTGGGTTCTGGGATTCCTGATGAGTAGTAGATTCGAAAAAGACTGAGAAAAGTTCATAATTAGAAAACAGTCATGCACCAGTGGCTATTAACCAGGACGGTCAGGGATGCATCCCCATGTACCAAATGTCTCTAATCTTCTGATGGATAGAAGCTGGGATTGGAAAACAGGAGCTTGATAGTTGCCCTGTTCTGTTCATTCCCTTTGAAGCATCAGGCACTGCCCGCTGCTGGAAGTCAGGATACTAGCTGAGTTGAACCATTGGTCTGATCACTTCTGCGCAGCCTTATGTTCTTATGGGATACTGCTCTGAACTTTTAAACATCTTCCTCATTCACTTTTTCCATGTCCAGTATTTTTTGTCCCCTCTTCTTAAATCAATCCTGTTACTTCCACGTAATTTTTATAGCCTGCTACCTGATCCCTAATCTCCTACTTCAGAAAGTTCTCAGACTAATCCTCTAGATTAGAGACACTGAGTCTTGTTCGAGTTCATACACATCTGAGGTTCCTCTTTCCTTCCAGCTCAGTACTCCCCTCCTCTATTTTACAACCCAGGTGTTCCCCCTCCCTTTTTTTTTTTTTTTTTGGTTAAATTCTCCTCTTAGTTAGACCTGTGTAAATATAGTGTATCACCCTTTAGGTTAGTGGACTTACTCCAGCTTCCTGGTGTAACCAAGAAAAGAATTGGACAGTTGGTATCAGAGTTTTTTACTGATGACCTTGATAACATAGTAACTCTGAAGACGTGACAGTTCCAGCGTGAGGAACTCAGCAGAGAGCTCAGTGATTCTTATTGTGGTTAAAGTTGTGAAACAGTTTCGGTAATAAATGTGCAATCAACAAAATGGGTGAGGCCAGGAAGAAAGAAGACTTTTACACCCCCCTTATTGCCTTTGCATGCTGATTTCTTAATATGTGAAGCTGATAAGCAAAAGACTTAATCCCACCAGAACATGAATAGGTTCCATACAAGCTGCTGCAGAAGGGTAATGAGAGCCTGGAAATCAGTCTATGGAGGGCTCACTTTGACACCTGGAAATGTGTGCTCTAGCAAGGTCAAGCCAGTCATCTGGGTCCAGAAACACATTTACCATGAATGATTCATACAACAAGCAAAGCTCTGCTTCAAGGAGACATTTTTGGGCCAAAGGCCCAGAACTGACTCCTAATGCTCTGTATGTATTTTGATGAGTAATTCTGCTGTTTGTGCATAGAAGTGAGAATTTGGCCTTGCATGTTTTAATCAATGAACACATTTCCCTTGCTTATTAATTAGAGAATTTTTAGATATCAAGAAGCAAGTTCTAGTCATTAAAGCATATGAATTAGCCTGAGTGAGAGGATCTGGATTCTGTTCTATCTTCTATCTGTCACTGTAGAATCTAAGTACACAATCTGTTTCTAGCTCTGTTACTGACTTATTTTGAGATTAGTTGGCCTTATCTTCCCTCTGGCTCCTCATCTGTTCAGTAGTTTGTTCATCTGTAAAATGTGGATAATAATATTTCCCTACTTCACAGAGGTGTTGGGAGGGTTATTTCACTAATGCTTGTAAAGTGTTCCGAGATCCTAAGATTGAAAGTGTTATAAAAATGCAAATTATTATTAAATCTTCTGGGTCTACTATTATTTCAACAGGTTGGTTATTGTCTTGTGCAATCGAGCCTCTTCCTTTGTTTGTTGTTTTCAATACAAATACCTTCATTGCTGCTTTACTGTTACATAAATGTGACTAAAGAATTAATCTTTCAGTACTGAATAATATTTATACTTAACACAAATTTGGCAAATAGGATTTGCTTGACAACTGCATAGTAACTTGATTGCAATCAATTGCAAGGCAGTAGCATTTGATAATGTAATATTAAGGTCTTATCACTAATGAATATCTTATGTCAATATCTGCTAAACAACTTCTTGTGACATCTTCAGAGTATTTAACACAATGTAAGTTTATAAGGAAATATACATGTATTTTGTACATATAAATATGATTTGCTAAAGCTCCTACCAAGGTAAAATAAAATATCTTCCTTTTCAACTCTAATTGGAAGTTAACCTTTAGCTCACAAAATCCCAGCAGAGGAAATGGACTTTGTAATCTTATTTGTTCTCTCTGGTTTTACAACATCATGTTGTTACTTATGAATGTTGTAGGGTTTTTTTCTTAATTGATATTAAGAATACAAAAATGGCATGCAAGATGAGCAATAATTTAGGAATACAGGAATTGCTAAAACTACAGATCAGTAGTTCATCTAGTCTAATATCCTATCTGACAGTGACCATGACCAGATCCTTCACAGAGTTTCTCTCTGTTTTTTTCATGGATTTTAAGATCAGAAGGCACCATTGCAATCATCTACTGTGACTTGTTGTAACTGTGTGAATATCTAACACAGCAATTCCCAACCTTTTGGCTTGAGGGCCACAGACAGCATTTTTAGAACCCTGAAGGGCCACCACTCTCTGCTAACAGGCGCCCTCCCACTGGAGCCAGACAGAGTTCAGCGAGGAGGCTGCCAGCAGGGGAACTGCATATATCCTGTAGCCCCCTGCGCTCCACATAGGGCCTTAGGCCTTGGCTCCCTTCTACAGCTAGAGGGATGGGAGATAATGTTCCCCTCCCCAGGAGCGTTACTGACTAGGGTTGGGACCCAGCCCCCCCCCCAGTGACCCCAATCCTGCTCTGGGGCCTGATCTGGCTTGAAGCTGGAGCTGGGTGTCCAACCCGCCTGCCACTTGCAGGCAGCGGCAGGAACTGGATCTGGATTTGAGCCTCTTGCAAGTGGCTTGAACCTGGAGCTGGTTTCTGTATCTGCCCGCAAGCGTCAGGAGCCATCTCAGAGCCTCCTGCCACTTAGCAGAAGTGGCCTGGAGCCGGTTTGATCCCTTTCCACTGCGCTGCTGGCCAGGTGATGCATGGCCTGTGCCCTGCTGGCCTCAGCACAGCGACATCCCTGTCCCTCCCTATGGCTTCAGCAGGGATCCTCCCAGGATCTAAGGACCTAGGTGGAGAACTTTGCTGTGCTCTTTGCTACAGCCTGGGGCAGAGGCAGCTTTTGGGGTATACAAAGGAGGTACATGCCTAGGACCCTGAACAGCAAGGAGCCCCATTGCTTGTTTCGCCTACCCGAAAAGCCATGTCTGCCTTGAGGAGGAGCTTGCCCCTGGGGTTGGGTCTGGTGGTGGGTTGCTGAGGATGATAGTGTGGGGGCCAGGGATGGTGGCAGGGGAGCCAAAGACCGATGACTGGAGGGTCACTGCGGGTCAGTGATAGGGAGCAGGGACCGGGGGGGTCACAGAGCCCTATAGGGGCCACATAGGCCTATAGGGGGACCCACAATGGGCCTTTGCCTAGGGCTCCCCATAGCGAAAGGCTGCCTCTGGTGAGGGGCAGGGAGTCCTGATCTTCCATCCCCTTGACTGCACAAGGAAGCCTTCACCAGCAGGGCCATCCCTGGGGAGCAGGGCCCTTGCCCTCCCAGTGCTGGGGCCATTCAGCACTGAGAGGGGCCATTGGCCAAAGACCACTATCCTTGTGCTGCTCCACGCAGTACCGCATACCCACCCTGCCCCAGGCCAACTGGTCTGTCCCAGGGGACAGGGCAGGCCAATGTGTGGCTGAGGCTCTGCAGGGTTTGGGAGTGGAGTGGACTCAGACAGCCCTTCTTGCAGTCCCTGCATAGCAATGGCCACATGCTGGCTCAACCCACCCCAGCTGTCCAGGGGCAGGATGGGCACAGAACACTGTGCGAAGCAGTGGAGGGAGGGTGGTCTCTGGCCCATGCTTCCCTCAGCACTGAACAGAGAGGGCAGTGCAGGAACTGCCGACCACTGGGGCCTGGAGTAGATGCCCCACCTTGCAAAAACTTCTTAGTTTGAACTAGGGAAAGCCTAGTGTGGCCATGGGCTAAGTCTGAATTAAGCCTCTTTAGTCCAGACTAACTTGCCGGTGTAGACATAGCCATTAAGTCAGCTTAAGGAAGTGCTTAAGTTGACTTAATGAAAGCCCAGTGTGGCTGCAGGAGTCTGTGGGTCGACTTAACGTTCCTTACGTCAACCTAAGGGTCCAGTGTAGACGTACCCAATTCGAGACTATTGATAGTAATAAACAAAATGCCTTCTAGTAAATATTTGTAGGACCAGACCCTAAGATTGTAAGAACCTAAGACATTGATGGGACCTGCCTTCCCAAACCACTGCCATTGCATTGACTTCTAACTTGCACCTAACCAACTCCTAACTTGTAAAACCAATTCTGTGTTACAGAGTTTTGGCAGCACAGCTACATCAGTCAACGGTGTTTAAAAAAAAAACCTGTGCAGCCTCAGCTATAGTGACAGATGGCTATTGGCATAGCTAATGCCATTTAGGGAGTTTTGGGTCATACTGATATAGGTATACTGGCAAAGCATTTATAGCATAGACAAAGCTTAAGTAAGTGCAGTATCCATCCAAGTTTGTTAATATAGCTATAGGAACCAGGGAGCTGATTTGCACTGCTGTAAATGTGAGAAAAATCAAGCTCCTGCACTTTTGTGTTTCCTGTTTTTTTTCCATTTTTAAATCCACTCAAGGGTCCTATGCCAGATAAAAGTAGCCGAGGATCTGTGCCTCCAACTTAATGTTCCATGCAGATAGCTTTTGCATTCAGTATATTTATTTCATGGCCAGAAGATGCAGTATGATTTGCCCATGAATATTCCCAGCTATGCTATTCTGAAAAACAGTTGTCATTTATTAACATTAAGATAGTGATGTTATAATAACACACAGAACACTCAAGGGTACATGGAGTCAATGTCCTGCATGAAATGTACTTCTGTTGTCTCATAGGTCACTGGAAACACAAGTACTGTAGGGGACACAATAACCATACCAGGGCCATCCCTAGGGGAGTGCAGGGACCCAGACAAATTGCCCTCTGCAGCCCACCCTTCATACAGCACTAGGAGTTGGGGCCAGCTGGCCCGGAGGGGGTGCAGTCCCTTGTGCAGCCCTCCCCCATGCCGGGGACCGGGTGAGCTGCCAAAAGGGTGGCCCCGTTCAGCGCTGCTGGTCTGCACCCCTCCCAGGCCATGTGTGCTGCTCTCAGCTGTGTGCCAGAGCTGCGGGAAGGGGGTGGGAGGCAGCGCGGCTGAGGCGGGGGACAGCAACATCAGCTCTGTGCTGTCTCCCACCCCCTCCCCGCTGCTCTGGCATAGAGCAAAGAACAGCACACGTGGTGGGGAGAGGGTGGCCGGACTGGCAGCGCTGAACCAGCCACCCTTTTGGCTGGCAAAACCGGTCCCCAGCATGGGGGGGGCAGCGGTGTGGCCCCGCAGACCCCCGAAAGCACAGGGCCCTGGGCAGCTGCCCTGGGCGCCCTACCCTAAGGATGGCCCTGAACTGTACAACAACACTATGGCTTACATCAAACATAAGTTCCAAAGGGGTAGCCGTGTTAGTGTAGTTCAGTAAAACAAACAAGGAGTCCTGTGGCACTTAAAAACTAACAAATTGATTTATCTCATAAGCTGTTGTAGGAGAAAAATCCCACTTTGTCAGATGCTTGAAGAGCTTTAGGGGGAGAAAATCCCACTTCCAAAAGCTCATGTGATACATAAATTTGTTAGTCATTAAGTGACACAGGACTCCTTGTTTTTTTTTTTAACAATAATGATAGTTTCAACCAATGTTCCCTGTAAGCTGCACCAGTGAGCGGTGGCGCAGCTGCCTCCACTCACTGGCGCAGCAAGCACTGACCCCAGCACAGAGCTGGGGTTGGGGCTGGTGGGGAGCAGAAGCAGGGAGTGGTGGGGGTCGTGGCTGGCGGGGAGCAGAGGAGCCAGGGCCGGGGCTGGCGGGGAGCAGCAGGCAACAGAAGCCGGGAGCAGAGGAGCCGAGGTTGGGG
>ML681964.1:54780732-54825750 GCA_007922195.1 Podocnemis expansa
TCCCCGCGGACACCCCTCAGCACCTTGGCCAGGGTGCTGAGGGGGGGCTGCCCTTCCTCCCAGGGTGCTTAGCACCCTGGGAGGAAGGTGACATGTTGTTTCGGAACGCTTTGTTCCGAAACAACATGTCCGAAGAGGGCTGTTTCGAAACCTCTTGTTTCGAAACAACCCTGTTTCGACAGCCAACGAGGTTTAGGTTGTTTCGAAAGCAGCACGGCCATTTCGAAAGAAGCGGTTTGCTTCTTTCGAAATGGCCGTGCGTCGTGTGGCCATGCCACTTCTTATTTCGAAACAACCTCTGTTGTTTCGAAATAAGAACCCTGTGTAGACATACCCTAGGTCACCTTAGATTGTCTTAACCGACCGCTAAGTCGATCCAGAAAGCTCTGACTGTAGGGTGGGAATGACTGATGTGATGAATCACTGGTGATTACCTGTTCTAGTCATTCTTTCAGAAGCACCTAGCATTGACCACTGCTGGATGACAGGATACTGGCTAGATGGATCATTGGTCTGAGCCAGTATGGCCGTTCTTATATTCTCATGTTCACTTTATCCAGTATAATAAGACTAGCTATCTGACATATTTATATGTCCTCTGTCACTATATTATCAATGTGTTTATCTTCACAGTGCTCCAGTGAGCTAGAGAAGTGCTATTATCTCCATTTTACAGATGTAGAACTGAAGCACGGAGAATCTAAATGACTTCCTCAAGGTCACACAGGAAATCATGGCACAGCATGGAAAACATCAAACCACGTTAGTTAGCTGGATGGTCTCTTTTGGGTATGTCTCCATAGCACTGAAAAGCTGGGTCTCTTTTGGGTGTGACTCCACAGCACTGAAAAGCTGGACCTGTGGGACCCTAGGCTGTGGACTCAGTATTTCAAAGCCCATGCTTGAGCATTCACACTATACTGTAAATCAGGTTTTACTCATGCAGGACCTGGGGTCTCACAACCATGCTAATGTCTCCATACTGCACACTTTCTAACTTGAGTCTGTGCCTTGAGTTATGTTCACATTGAAAAATAACAGGTCTTGAACCTGAGTCACAGCAGGACTTAGGCTCTGACCCACTCCCCTAGCAGGATGATCAGATGTGGGCCCTGAGTTCTTGCTAACCAATGTCAGACTGTGTGAAGAAAAAGGAGGCAAGGGCTTAAACCTGAGTCAGAGACTGGTGTGCAGTGTAAACTGATCCTGTGTATCCTGTCCTTCATAACTGTGACTGCACTCAAGCTCCACTGAATGCATGTGGATGGCAGTCAGAAGGACTTCTTAGGTGATATGCATCATCATACAGGATTGATCCTTTATGGCTGCAATGTCATGAGGAAAAGCAACTTCCCTTTGGGACCATCATAACATAATAACTGCCTTGGCTGTCCCTGGAGGTGGAAACATGCAGCAATGAGGACTAATAAAAGGATGAAATTCACCTGGACTGAAACCGGCAGGACTTATACAGAGCTAGGCATTCGAGGGCAGAAAAGGACTGCTGCAGTGGTGAGGCCTCCAATCACACTGTTTGAGGCTAGACAGAGAAAGCAGCTAGGCCTGGAAGGAAGCATATACCTGGTGGAGTGTGGAGAAGAAGCCTGAGAAAGGCAACATAGGAAGCAATCCAAAGAAACAGCAGCAAGGTGTAGGATAATGCATACCTTAGCTGCTGGTTGTAGATTTTTGTGGCTGGCAGCCAGAGAAGAGGCTGGGTCTGGGTTCCCCTACCAGCCACTGTGGAATTAGCACCTTGGAGGGACAGTGAATAGGGAGACTGCCTGTAATGGTTGGTATGGAGATACTTTGATACAAAAACACTCCTGGAAGGGGAAAACTATGGTGCCCAGGCATGAGTGTCAAACCACAAAGAGGAAGTGAGAAAGAGAGAGTGTGACAGGGAATGAGTGGAAGAGGTTTCAGAGGGGCAGAGGTAATCCCCAGCTACAACCACAAGAAGGCACTGCAGGAGTGAGGGGAGCACGCTGTGAGAGGGGTCTTATTCATAATGAGATTCAGAATGATTGGTGTGTTGTGGTTTTCTGCTTTTGTATACTAGAAATTTTGAAAGCTTTAAAATTAATTCATTTTGGATCATTCAGAGATTAATTTTTTCAGGCTATGGAGTATTCTGGTTTAGGATATTCTCAATCTTTGTTTCCTACTGAGCCTTTTAAAAGTACTTTAATATTAACTGGACCAGGGAGAAAAAGGGAGAGAATAGATGCAAAGACTGTGAGGTCAAAAGGGACCAGTATGATCATCTAGTCTGATCTCCTGCACAATGCAGACCTCAAAACGTCACCCACCCATTCCAGCAAGAAGCCTCTAAATTATGACTAAGTTACTGAAGTCCTCAAATCATGGTTTAAGGACTTGAAAATACAGAAAAATCACCAGCAGGTGAGCCATGTCCCACACTACAGGAGAAGGTGAAAAATCCCCAGAGCCCAAGCCAAACATCACTGGCTGAAAATTACTTCCCGACCCCAAATATGGTGATCAGTTAAACCCTGAGCATTTGGACAAGTCTCAACAGCCAGTCACCCAAGAAAGCGTTCTCTGTAGTAACTCAGAACCCACCTGCTCTATCCTCCCTTCTTAGGTCATATCCACCACCAGTAGTTAAAGATCAAAGATCAGTCAGTTTCTAAAGTAGTCCGTCCCATCATACCATCCCTTCCATAAACTTATTGAGCTCAGTTTTGAAGGCAGATATGGTGGGTTTTGTTTGGTGGGTTTTTTTCCCCCTCAGCTTCCCTTGGAAGGCTATTCCAAAATTTTACTCCTCTGATGGTTAGAAACCTGCATATAATTTCAACCCCTTATTTCAAAATAAGGAAAATCATTTTGATATAATAAAACCTAGTGTTATATCAAAATGAGGGTTATTTCGAAACTGTCATTTTGAAATAACCCCTTATGGCTGTGTTATATCAATATGACCCACATATTGATATAGCACTTTGAGCCTTCTCCCAGGGTGCATTGCACCCTGGAAGGAAGACCCCCCGTCAGCACACAGGGAGGAAGGGGAGGAGCAGGGGTGCTCCCTGAAGCCACTGCCACTTCTTGGAGTGATGGGGTCAGGGATTGTGGGCATCCCGCTTCCCTCACCTCTTCCCCAAGTGGTGGGGTCAGCGATCAGGGGTGCCCCAGCTTCTCCCACTGCTTCCCAGAGCAGTGGGGCCAGGGATTGGGCCCCCTGCCTCTCCTGCTGCATCCCTGAGCAGCAGGGTCAGGGATCGGGGCCTCTGGCTTCTTCCACCACTTCCTGTGGTGTTTTGGACTACCTAGGGTCATTGGGGTTGCCATAGTGATAAATGGGAGAGTCGTTTAGGTGCTGGGAAAACCTGTCTGTCTCCTCTCTCTCTCTCAGTTCTCTTTCAGTAAAGACTTCTTATACAGCTCTGAATATGCTGTCCTCCTTACTGGATTATACTCTCCCTTAAAACTCTACACTTCCCAGAGTGGCAGGGGCAGGGATTGGGCGTGCCCCAGATTCTCCTGCTGCTTCCTGAAGTGGCAGGGTCAGGGATTGGGGCCCCCTGCTTCTCCTGCCGCTTCTTCGAGTGGCAGGGTCATGGATCGGGGCCCCGGCTTCTTTTGCTGCTTCCCGGAGCAGTGGGGACAGGGATCGGGGGCACCCCAGCTTCAACCGCTGCTTCCCCAGCGGCAGGGTCAGGTATCAGGGGTGCCCCGCTTCCACTGTCACTTCTCGGAGCCGTGGTGACAGGGACTTGAGTGTGCCCAGGGAAGCAGGGCGCCCCCAATCCCTGACCTTGCCACTCAGGGAAACAACAGGGGAAGTAGGGTGCCCCCTATCCCTGCCCTCGCTGCTCTGAAAAGTGGCAGGGGAAGCTGGGGGCCCCAATCCCTTCTATGCTGGCTGGGAAGAGGGGCACCCCCATCCCTGCCCTAAGGGCTTTTTTCCTATGCCACTGGCTCTGGAGAGCCAGTGGGAGGAGACTGGGTAGCAACATGGCCCTGCCAGGGGGCCATATTGCCACATCTCCCATGTGGTTCCTCTCTTAAATCGAACTAGCAAGTCCTGTGTATGGACCTGCTAGTTTTTTTGTTTGTTTGTTTGTTTGTTTGTTTTTTGGTGGACCTGTTAAATCAATTTAACTGAAATTGATTTAACAAGTTTTATTTTGCTTTGGTTAAATTGATTTAAGTCAAATCGATTTAACCACCTGGGTGTGGACATGGCCTAAGATGTCTCAATCCTTCTCTGTTTTCACAATACCTCCCAACTTGGTGTCATCTACAAACTTTACTAGCACATTCCCACTTTTTGTGCTATGGCCAGTGACAAAAAGATTAAATAAGATTGGTCCCAAGACTGATCCCTGAGGGACTCCACTGGTAACTTTCCTCCAGCTTGACAGTTCACCCTTCAGTATGACCTACTGTTGCCTCCCTTTTAACTAGTTCCTTATCCACCTTACTATATTCATATTAATCCCCATCTTCTGTAACTTAACAAATAATTCCTTATGTGGAACTGTATCAAATGCCTTGCTGAAATCTAAGTAAATTAGGTCCACTGCTTTCCCTTTTTCTAAAAATCTATTATCCTCTCAGAAAATATCAGGATGGTCTGGCACGATCTACCTTCTGTAAAGCCATGTTGTATTTTATCCCAGTTACTGTTATCCTCAATATCCTTAAGAACTTTCTCCTTCAAAATTTTCTCGAAGACCTTGCATACTTCTGAGGTCAAACTAACAGGCTTGTGGTAACCCAGATCACTTTAATTCCCTTTCTAGAAAATAGGAACTATATTAGAGATTCTCCAGTTATACAGTACAACCCCCGAGTTCACAGATTCTTTAAAAATCCTTGCTAATGGGCTGGCAATTTCTTGTGCCAGTTCCTTTAATAACTTTGGACAGAGATGAACTGGGTCCCCAGATTTAAGCCCATCCAGCAGCTTGAGTTTGGCTTCTACCTCGGGTATAGTAATTGCCATTTTCATGTCCTCATTCCCATTAGCCACCCTAACTCTACACCAAGCTCATCATTGCCTTCATTAAAAACAGAAGCAAAGTTTTTATTTAGCTACTCAGCCATTCCTAGATTATCCTTGACCACCACCCCATCTTCAGTGTTTAGTGGCCCCACTTTTTCTTTCTTTGTTTTCTTCCTATTTATATGGCTAAAGAACCTTTTATTATTGGTTTTAACTCTCTTTGCAAGGTCCAGCTCTGCTTGAATTTCTGCCTTTATCATTTATCTTTACATGTTCTGACCTTCAAAAGATAGTTTCCCTTGCTGGTCCTTCTTGTCTTCTGCTCCTTGTAGGCTCTGTTCTTCCTCCTAATTACATGTCTGAGATGCTTACTCATCCAGCTTGGTCTACGGCTCTTCTCTATTAATTTTTTCCCTTTTCTCAGAATATAGGCTTCAGATAGTTCCTGCAACGTTGACTTGAAGCAATTCCAAGCCTTTTCTACTTTTACATTCATGAGTCCTTCTCTCCAGTTCACTTCCTCAACTCATTCCCTTAATTTTCTAAAGTTAGCCCTTTTAAAGTCAAAGACCCTAGTCACAGATTTATTTTTGTTTAGCCTTCCAATTAGTTTGAACTGAATTAGCTCATGGTCATTTAAACCTAAGTTGTCCCTGTAACCAGTTCCTCTAGAAAGTCCTCACTACTTACCAGTACCAAATGTAAGATGGTATCCCCTCTTGTTGGGTCTCATAGTTTGGAGAAGGAATTCATCAGCTATCACATCCAGGAAAAAGTAGGCCCTTTTGTTACTATTAGCACATGTCCTCCAGTCTCTATCTGTGAAGTTAGTCTCCCATAATCGCACAGTTCCCAGCAGTATTTACTTCTTTAAAGGCCTTAACGAGGTCCTTACCCATGTCTAAATCAGATCCCGGCAGTCTGTAACACATCCCAAGCACTATCCCTGGATAAACTTTAGTAGCTTTCTTCACCAATGTGATTTTTATCTAGATAAACTCTGGCTTTTTAATTCCATTACTTTGAATTTCCTCACAGCTTACCTTGTCATTGATATATAATGTCATTCCCCCACGTTTTCCCTTATATCTGTCTTTCCTAAAGAGCACATAACCTTCAATACCCATCAGTAGTTAAAGTATAATTTGGTGGGCCCTGGAACCCTCCTAAATTTCCAGGGCCCCTTCATGCATGTCTTGGCCTCCTTCACCCAGCCCAGCTACTGCCCTCCCAACACCTGCCCCCCCACCCCAGCTAGTGCCCCCAAAATGCCTACCCACCATCAGATCCCTCTTTCTCCATGTCCTTCTCAGCCTCTATCCCCATTCCCTAAACTCCCTGCCCCCATGTCCCCACTCCAGTCCTACTATCCCCCCACCTCCTTCTCTTCACTCCACCCCCTTTAGCCCCCTAACCCCCTCCAAAACACCATAGCCCACCATTCCAAGCCCTTCTTCCCACTCTACGCCCCCCCCTTTCCCTGCCAGCTGCCTGATTGTCCACAACACCCTCTAGAGCCCCCTTACTTGGTGGGGCAGAGAAGGGGTGTACAGGGAATCACAGCCACCACCAACGTGGCTGAAGAGCCGGGCTGGGCTGGGGCAGGGGGAGGAAGGCTGCGACTGTGGCGCTGGCCAGCTAGCAAGAAAGAGCATGGGTGCAAGACCTGTCCAGGCCATGCATGCTGCCCAGACCCAGCAGGTAGGGGTGAGGACATTGCAGGTGCTAGAAAATGCCGGGAGAGGTGGCTGGGTTCACTCCTGCCTGCAGCCCCCCTTGAGCCAGTCCTGGGGAGAATGCACTGGAACACTGTGTTCTGATGTGTTCTTCAATTTTAGGGGCCCCAGAATGCCAGCCCCTGAAAAAGGGGGCCCCAGAATGCTGTTCTGGGGCATTCCAGCTTACTTTAACCCCTGACACCCATATACTAGTCATGACTACTATTCCACTATGCTTCTGTTATCCCTGTAATATCTAGCCTCACTTCCTCTACCACTTGTTCCGGTTCCTCTATTTTGTTACCCAGGCTTCTCACATTGGTATACAAACATTTTAGTTTCTGCTGCTTGACTTCACTCATATGCTTTGCCTGATTTGGCACAGTCGTTCTACAACCAATATCTCCCCTAGACTGGCTCCTCCTTCTAACCTCTATGCTGTTCCCTATCTCTGTGTCCTTTCTTATTTCAGTTTCCTTAGTCTAAATGCTAATATCAGGCATGGAGGTTATCTGGGAATCTCCTAACCACCTCCCCCAACTCCCTAGTTTAAAGCTCTCTTAATCAGTTATGCCAGCCCCACTCCGAGAAGTCTGTTTTCCTCCCTGCTCAGGTGTAGTCCATCCCAAAAGAACAGTCTTCTGTCCATGAATGCCTCCCAGTGACCATACATGCCAAAGCCCTCCTTATAGCACCACTGTCCTAGCCATCTGTTTATCATCAGGGTCTTGCCACACCCTTGTCGTTCTCCTCTAGGGACAGGCAGAATCCCACTAAAGATCACCTCAGCCTCTATTTCCTTTAGAGTTCTCTCCAGCCTGGTATAGTCACCTTTGATAGGTTCCAGTGAGAAGCTAGCTAAATCATTTGTACCCACATGGAGGACAATCAGAGGATTCTTTCCTGCTCCTTTTAAGATCCTCTTCAGTCTCAGATTGATATCCTGTATCAAAGTGGCCTGCGATCAGCATATCCTTCTGTTCTCAGAATCAGCTCTGGTTACAGGCCCGTCTGTCCTTCTCAGTAGGGAGTCACCAATCAATGGGCATGTCCACACTGCAAAGGTTTTTCGGGATAAGGAGCCTCTTCCATGTCAGGAGAGCCGGTTTCACTTTTTCAAAAAAAAGTGCTCTGGTATATCAAAATACCAGAATGCTTTTTCAAAAAAGCAAAAAATCGGCTTATTTCAAAAAAACTCTTTTGTTTTTTTGAAATAGCCTTTTTCAAAAAAGCACCCTGGTATTTCAATACACCAGAGCACTTTTTTGAAAGCACTAAACCTGGTTAGGTGTTGAAAAAAAAGACTTCTTCAAAATTCCTTTTTTGCAAAAAGCCATCACTGGACATGGCAATGACTTTTTTTTTTTTCCCAAAAAAAGTCTTCCCATCTTTTGCATTGGGTTCCTTTTTCTCAAAAAAGAGAGTCCAGTGTAGGTTCTCTTTGTTGAAATAATAAAAAAAACCACTGCCTTATTTTGAGACTGAGAGTCCTCTCAGACTCCTATGTTGAAATAAAATTTTTCAAAAAAGGTTTTTCAAAATAATTATTTTCAATTTATTTCAAAATAATTTTTTTCAAAAAAAAAAAAACTTTTTCGAGAAAGCCCTGCAGTGTAGATATAACCACATAAAATTGTCTTTTCCTCAAAATAGTGCAATTCTCTAGCCTATTCCCACTTCTTTCTGGCTGCAAGTCCTCCGTTCTACCACTTTTCTTTGCAATCCTCTGCACATGTGTCCTCCTGGGGGTCTTATTTGGTAGTATCTCCATCCGCTTATCCCTTCTTTGGATAGAAATAGCCACACTTCTCTTCTTTCTGGTGCTCCCACCTTCAGTAACAACCAGCTGTGCTCCTTTTTCATTTGCTAACACTGCAAACCTGTTTCTGAGCTCTATTTCTCCTTCACTAGCCCGTCTTTTCTTCTGCCAACTTCTCATAGTCTCATGATTCCACCAGCTACTTTCCTTTCCCAGTATTCTCCCCTCACAGTTTGATGGTTCTGCTTCCTTCTGCAGGTCTGGGGTTTCTCTCTGTCTCACCCCTTCATTCATTGGCTCCATCAACTGTTCAAACCCCCTTCTAAACTCAATGAATGTTTCCACCTGCATCTTTAACTCCTGAATTTTCCCCTCCATCAACTCTATGCGATGGCACTTCATACATACAAAGGTCTTTATAGGTACCTCCTCCAAGATCATATATGTCCTGCAGCTTCCACATCCTGTCATCTTCACTGTTTCTTCCCCTGCGTGAATGTCTGCTACTGCTGCCTCTGTATCTGCCATAGTGTTTCCAGTGTGAGTAAACCAAAATACACCCCAATGCACCAAGCAAAACAATACAAGAATGCCACACACTCCCCCCAAAACTCCCATTCCAAACAGCTCCCACTCAGATTTCCCTTTCACAGCCCAGTTAACTGCCCCTGGTGCCACTGCAGCTCTGTACCAATGCTTGTTTGAGTGGCTGCCCTTATAATATCCTCAGTGGGGAAGCCCCAGTCCTAATTGGGGTCAGCTAATCTCACTCTACCACTCAGCCCCTGCAAACTGAGGAGAAAGGAAACCAACAAACAGCAAGCAAACAAACAAATACAAGAACTCACAATTCCCCCCAAACTCCTTGACTGTCCTTAAGGCCTACTCAAACTCTACAGTTCATAGCCCTGTTGGCTGACCCGGGTATCGTAACGCTACAGCCTGATGGTTTGAGTCTAGAGATGGGGAGCATCTGGATTATCATCCTTCACCTGATGAATATTTAATGGTATAAACCTAGTGAAAATGAAAAGAGACTCATGCCCACACTGCCATTCTTTGTTCTCACCTGGGATTCTGATACAATTTACACACCCAGAAGTATAAATGAATTCAAGCATAAAAGGAGTCAGCTATGCAGAGGAGTATTACTGTCACACATGGGGAAAAACAAAGCATTTCCTCATCAGAAACAGAGAAAATAATGGCCCCATAAATATAGGAAGGGACTTTAAATCTGGCCTTAGAATCCATTTTATTCTTTTTGTGACACTAAGTACACCCCTGTATTCACAGCCTAGATAGTATTGTCACATAATCTTTGTACAAAAAGTGCCTTGGGAGGTATCAGTTGAAAGTTAATATCTGTTTGATCATTTATATGCTTGTGATGTCTGTATGGGGTGTGTATTAAAAATATGGATATGCTAGAATTAGACTAAAGTGTGTTTAAATCAAGTGTGTTGTGGGGACTTGGTAATCAGGTCTTTCTTAGACAAAGGAATCTGTATTCGATTCTCTGATCAGCTCAGTCTTCAGGAAAAAGACAATGAAGATATTAAAAAGATATTAAACTAACAAGTGGTAGAAGAAAGAGCATAGAGCATCCTTCACCACCAAACAACATACTGTTTTCCTGACAGGTTGAGTCAACTTTAACATGAGAGACAACACTCAAAATAACCATTTTAAAGGTTTACTGGTGTATAAAAACAGGGTGCTGAATCTCTGGTGATAAGCAATTGAATTAATTGATTACAGACAATATTACTATAAGAGTGTAGAAAGTAAGGTCTTTTCTGAAAGCCTGTGTCATACCTGTGATTAATATTATTGCAATAATAGATTAACATTCCAGAAAAATGGGTACTCAATGGTATGTCTTGAAGTCTGGAGCCAAACGGGAAATGGGTTCCCTCCCAGACAGGGGAGAAGAAAGTTATTTACCTGTCTACTATATATATTAAGCATTGTGGGACCAAAAACAGTGGAAGCACCACTTATATAGAAATCAATATGGGACTTAAAATCCCACTGTAAAGGGGAAAAAAAAACGGCATGAGGTAATTCTGGATCTTGAAGTAAGGTCATTAACTTTGGAAAACAGAAGCAGGAGCAGAAGCCACCTTTGACTTTCATCACTAGACAGACACAAGAGAACAGAGCTCTTTCAAACTAGAAGGATGAGGGCTTCAATCAAGGAGTGGTTGAAGTCTTTAGAAAGTGAATAGATGTGAGAAATTATCTTGAACAAAGTCTGTGCCCTGTAGCACTGTTTTAGACTTTTAGATGTGATTTCATTCTTATTTGCTTGTAACCCTTTCTAATCTTATTCCTTTTACATAAATGGCAGCATTTAATCTATATCCTACAGTTAATCATTTTCTATCAATTAACTCAACGCTGTGTGTAAAAGGCAGGATGTATTTAAGCCTAAATTAACAAGCAGTGATGTGCTTTTGTCTCGCTATAAGATCAAAAGGACCTTGTTTCGCTGAACTGTCCAGGAGAGGGCTGAACAGTACAGAGCAGAATTCTGGGAAAGAACAAGAGTTGGTATGTGGTGAGATTACCTCGTAAGTAGTAGCCGAGGCTGGTAAAAACCAGATTGGGGGTGTAGAAAGGTTGCTGGGGTCAGAGCTGCTGAACCAGAACTGTCTAACACTCAGGGTATGACCTGGATGCTTGTCAGCTGATTATAAGCATGCCAGGTTGGAAGCTAAAGCAACAAAGCATTGTAAAGCACCCAAGCTTACAGGGAAAGTAGTGACATAAGCCCTTATTAGTCTGTATTGTATTCCTGGACCCCATAATACTTACTACATGCTAAATCCATTGTTGCTAATCACACCAGTGCAATTAATATAAAACCCTTCAAGGAACATTTCCCTTGCTAGGTTTCTAAGTGTCATGCATCATCAGAAGCAGTAAGAATCCTGTGGCACCTTACAGACTAACAGATTTCTTTGAGCATAAGCTTTCTTGGGCTACAACCTACTTTGTCAGATGCATCTGACAGAGTGGGTTGTATCCCACAAAAGTTTATGCTGAAAGAAATCTGTTAGTCTATAAGGTGCCACAGGACTCTTCCTGCTTTTGCTATACACAGACTAACACAGCTACCCCTCTGGAAAATGCATCATCAGAGGAGAGGTTGCAATATGAGAGTCTACAATGTATTCCTGCCATTCAATCATGACACTGTGTTAAATAAGGCTAAATAAAACAATCTCTTCGTTTTCTTAAGTTTCTCTAGCCAAAGAACATATATATCATTATCTCCTCAAACACTGTTTTGGCACTCTCTTTGACTGTCTGTTGCCTAAGGTTAAGAAAAAACTGGCAGTCTCTCAGAACTCCATCATTTAATCTCTTTCAGAAAGGTTCCCCTTGCCATCTGATGGGGCTCTTCAAAGATTTATTATCACTGAGGAAGCAAATGGAGGAGTATTTGACATAGCTATATCTTTAAAAAGTTTAAGACATCCCTCAAAAACCCTTCAAAGATTAGTCTATTTTCTTGGACAAAAGCCATGCTTCAATGTAGCTCATGAAACGTTGACATTCCAAGACATGCTATAGGTGACAAAATCACATCAAGGTCTTTACTAAATCTGTTGAAAAATGATTGCACAAAGTAGGATGGGCATCACAGGAAAGGTGAAGAGAGTCAGAGAATGCAATACATTAGACCACTTATTCTCACTGTGGTGTCTGAATACATTATTGAGTCACCACACAGTGGTAAGTGTGTCATGGAGACCCATGGCAATGGCTGGATTAGGCCTAAGGGAAATGAGCTGATGTGTCCTGTAGAGTCGCAATATGTCATCAAGGATGTTGTGACCAGCAAAAGATTGAGAACCACTGCATTAGACACAGAATATCCTAATAGGTCACTTAGTCACAACTAGAATTTTTCCCTTGATTTTTCTGTAGTCAGTATAATTTTTTACAGAACACAAAATGCCAGCTCTGTCATGCTCCTTGGAAGAATACTGCACAGTATTTCATTGTAAGGCTTCCCTGCTAATTAGCCTACATTTCCCTTTTCATAATCACATTCCATTGCTCCTAGCTATTGTACCTTAAATAGTTCTTCTCTAGATTAGATGTGTATAACCTTCTAAAATTCATAGTAGAAATGAGCCCAGACCAAAGTATCTAATCCATACTCTGAATCCACATGTGAGGGTGGATTCAAGTTTGTAATTTGAAACCACCATTGCAATGGGACAAGCATGCTGAAAGGTGAGAATTTAGATTTGTAGCCAGATTTACAACCTACACAAATGTTGCGGTATTTGCATATGTAGTTTTAGTTTGCCCCTTTATGGAGATTTGGAGTCTGAATCTCCCCTCAAACTGATTTTGGCCACTGTAAGTGAGAGGAGAATCAGGTGTTCCTAATATGTGCCTATGATGTCCAGGTCTTTCAAATTTGTTTCTTCTAATCTCTAGTTTGTAAGTGAATGTGATGGTGTAGTGAGGTGGTTTCCCCTGCTATGTACAGAAGGGGTTAAAAAAGGTCTAAGAGTGGTAGCAAATGGGCTAAGAGCAGCAGACAGCCAATCAGGGGCCAGCAGTCAAGTATATAAGGGAACTGCAGGGACTAACAGTCAGTTAGTTCCTGGAGCTCAGGGAGCAGGGTTGTCTCCCTGGCTGGCTGGCTGGCTGGCAGGCAGGCAGGCAGGCAGGCAGGCAGGCAGGCAGAGTCAGCACCCTGGAGAGCTCAGTGGCTGACCACTGGGAGCTAGTGGCAGCCCAGGTCCTTGAAGAAGGACCTATCAAATGTTGAGGCTCCAGGGAAGCATGCCAGGAGTGATGTGCAGTAGAGGTGCCAGAGAAGTGGTCTTGAAACGAGGTCTGCATAGTACAGATTATGGAGAAGCGGCCCTGAGGTGAGGGTCTACACGAGACAGGGTTTGCATGGAAAGTGGCCCAAGTAGTAGTGCCTGTTGAAGAGTGTCTGAAGGGAGGCAGCAGTGGTGCAGAGTTCACCACACATAGGACTCCTGGGATGGGGCTTAGAGAAGTGGGTGGGCCCAGGTCCCTCCCCATTCTCTGAATTGCCAGCAGTGGTGGTTGCCATTAAATGAAGAATGGTGAGGTGGTGTGAGTGGGACTTTCCCCCTGGCAGAGGGTGGGAGGGGGAATGCATGGACAGGACTCGGCCAGAGGGCTGAGGTCTCAAAATGGGACTTGGGACTAGGGTTCATCATGAAGAGATGAAGCACAGACCACCAGGTGGTAGACCACTTGAGCCAATTCCTAAGTACAATCATGAGGAGATGCCTGTCACATGGGTCCCATGCTGCCAGCCAACCTACAGATGAAAACTATTACAAAATGGTTATTCGGCTCACCACACACTCAAATAGGCTGTACCTCCCTTGAAGATCTTGCACAACAATTCCTTAAAATCAGTAACCAGGCTACCAGTCACTCTCTCATTACTAGCTAGAGTAGAAGCACCAGACAGTATCCTTCCAAAAATATACTGAGTACAATTTTCATTTTAAGTTTTCTTAAGTCAGTTAGGAGCCAGGTGGTGTAAATAAGCATAATAATAGTGAGGCCAACATTACTCCATTAGGAGTTCTTTAATCTTCTGTGAATCTGAAAGGAATCCTTCAAGAATTGGAAACATGGACAAATTGCTAAGAAGAAGTACACAAGCATAGCACAGGCATGTAGGACAAAATCAGAAAGGCTAAAGCACAAAATGAGTTACCCCTAGCAAGGGATATAACTAGTAATAAGAATTTCTACAAATACATTAGGAGCAGGAGAAAGATGAAGGAAAGCATTGGTCCATTACATAAAGGGGAAGGAGGGAGAGATATTCAGAATGATATCTAGAAGATGTTTAACATTTTAATGCTATTTTCCATCACTCCTGCCTAAAAATGTATTGGTGATCAGATAAATTTAGTATTAACAACAAAGCGAACAGAACACAAGCCAAATAGCGAAAGAAGAGATAGATAGATAGATTTATTACATTCAAGTTGATCAGGTTTATAAAACTTGTCACATGATACTGAAGAAACTAGCTGAATTTTGAAACCATTAGCAATTATCTTCAGGAACTAATGGAGATTGCAGAGGACTAGAGAAAGATAAACATAATTCCAATCTTTAAAATGAAGAACAAGGAGGAGTCCAGAAATTAGAGACTGGCCAACCTAAATTTGACACTCGGAATGATGCTGGAATGAAAGGATATTAGAGTAGAATTGTAAGTAATAGCCAGCTTGGATTCATCAAGAAGAAATCACACCAAACCAAACTAATTTATTTCTCTGATAGGGCTACTGATCTACTGCATGGGGATGAAGGGGACGGTTAAGGTGGAATCTATAGATGTGTTATTTTTATTTTAGTATGTTTTATGATGTACTTCTATGACATTGTGATAGAAAACTAAGGAAATATGTTCTAGATTAAATTACAATAGATTGGGAGCAAAACTGAAAGACTATACTCAAAAAGTAGTTCATTATCAAACTGGAAGGACATATTGTGAAGTTTCTCCTCCCAGTATGTGGTCTGTTGTGACACAGTGCCTCCCCAGTCACCCACTCCTGGACCCTGATTTACTCTGCTTTGCCAAGTGGCGACCCACTCCTGGGTCAGTCTGTACCAGTCTCCTGCATGTAATCAATCCCAGGCAGTGGATTTGTGCTTTACAGCCATTCAGGGGATGTTCTCCCCCGCAGCAAACACCGCCAGCTCCCAGATGCCACACTGGGAACTTCTGTCTTGCATGGTTTGGAGCCCCTCCCAAAGCACTGCAGGGTCATAAACTCCAGGTCTGACTTACAAAGAAATGGTAATTCCAGCAGCCTTTGCTCATTCACTCTCTCTAAAATCCTTACAAAGTTAGATAAAACACACAGTTGGTTGATTAGAACATGATTTTAAGTGTGTTTAATCAACACACAATTGTTTAATAAGGTGGTCAGGAATTAACCACTAGTAAATCAAAATGTAAAACTACTAACAATGTTTGACTGATGATGATTTCACAGCCAGTATCTGCCTTTCCCTAGGCAAGGCTCAGATCTTGCTTCTAGATGTTTCAAGAAGGAGATTCTCTGGCAAAAAGTCTGTAACAGTTCCACGGGTGTATACTTGTTTCCAACCTCCACCCCACCATGGGTTTAGGTAGTCTGTTCCTGCTCTGGCCAAAGCCTGTAGTTTGCATAGTCTTTGTGATGCATCCAGTTTCCATGCTCGGAGATGGCTCTGAGTTTCTGCCTCCCTCCTGAGCCATGTAAAATACGTGGAACATATTACACAGAAGTATATGTATGATGTTGCAGGAAACATGATACCATAGCGATACTGCAGAACATGTTATGTGCATTTGTAAAGGAACTTCTTGCATGGCATATTTGGCCTCAAGCCATACAATTACATTGCAAAAATGAACACAAAAGTAACACAGATCATACCCTGGGTGGTATCCCATGACACATCTAGCGGGATACCACAGGGGTCTCCCCTGCATCCAATACTAGTCAATATTTTCATTAATAACCTTGATAATGTAATGAACAGTATGCTTATCCACTTGGAAGATGACATGCAGGCACCTAGGAGGCTAGGATTAGAATTAAAAATAAGTTTGACAAGTTGGAGAGTTGGTCTGAAATTAACAAGATGAATTCAGTAAAGACAAGGTCAAAGTACTACACTTAGAAAGGAAAATCAAATGCACAACTACAAAATTCCAGATCTGGTGGTTGTAGTGGATCACAAATTGTGTATGAGCCAACACTATGATGTAGTTGTGGAACAGGCTAATATCATTCTGTGGTGTATTAACAGAAGTATTGTATGTATGATGTGATGTGTTCAGATCAGGTGTCAGCTCATGCTCAGGCCCCTACACCTTGACTGAACACTGACAGATGCACAGCTGTATACCTGAAAAAAAACCAAGGAGTTGTGTGGCACTTTAAGACTAACAGATTTATTTTTTGCATGAGCTTTCGTGGGAGAAAATCCCTGTTCGTCAGATGCTTCGAAGATGGGTGAACTTACACAATGGAATGAAAATAAATGCAAGGGGGTGTAAAACACAGGAGTTCAGCCATCTTCGAACCATCTGACGAAGTGGGATTTTCTCCCATGAAAGCTCATGCAAGAAATAAATCTGTTAGTCTTAAAGTGCCACACGACTCTTTGGTTTTTTTGCTCAACTAGACTAACACGGCTATCCCTTTGGAAATTGTATACCTGAACCCTATTAAGTGGCAGTGACCTGTTTAAAAAATAATAATAAACCACAACTTCTCTATGGGAAGATTTCAGTGCTACCAAAAAAACCCTCTCAATTCAAATCCAAATGTTCACTTCACAAGCTGCTGCATGAATGATAAGTCTCTAGCCAAAAGTGTGTAGAGGTCCTGGATTCTGCTCTCATACTGTTTTCAATTCCCACTATGGACCTGTTTTTCAAGAAAAGCTGCAGACTTGTATTTTGAACAGTGTGCACTATATAGGGCAGGGGTGTTAAACATGCAGTCTTGCATACACAGAACTCTGCAATGCCTTGAAAGTGCGCTAGTATTTCAATTTATGGTATATATGGCCCACTTCAAGCATGTTTACATCAACCCTGGCCCTCGATAGCAAATGAGTTTGACATCCCTGTTCTAGGGCATGTCATTTTGAGCTTCAGAAAAAATTTCTGTATGTGGATCTGCACATGTTCAGCTCATCAGGTCAGCTTCTCAATTACCATAAAGCTGCCTAACACCATTGTGGGAATAGAAAGAGACCTTTTAGTAGGCATAAATAGCAGAAGTCAGTTGGAGTTACTGCAATTGTAGGTGTTCAAGGGAGGAATATGACACTTATAAAAGTCACATGGGATTCTGGAAGGGAGTCAGGAAAACTAACTCATAATTTAAGTCCTCAAATTGGTTGACTCTGGCTTCATGGCTGCATATTACACAAAGAGAGCCCTGTGACACCATAAAGACTAAAACATGTCTTCGGGCATAAGCTTTTGTGGGCTGCAACTGACCTCATCAGATAAGATGCCATGGAACTTTCATTGTTTTTGCTATACACAGACTAACACTGCTACCCTTCAGAAACTTATCTCATACAGTGCAGATATTTCCTTCAGAGAGCAAGTAATTCCAAGAGGAGTGTTACTGGAGGTGTGCCATTGTTTTTACCATGCTCAGAGGCATGCATGAGATCAAGAGCTAATGCAACTGCTGGGTTTGTTTTGCAGCCAAAACAGTGAAGACATCTGTGTGTGTCACTGTCCTGGAACACAACATCTTATGATTCCCTGAGGTTATTTATACTTGAATTGTAGAATGTTTCATGATTATTCAGAATGGCATTTAGAAGATGGGAACACTGAGCTAAGTAGCTCACTTCCTACCAACAATGTGAAGGAAACACCCTATAATTCACTTATAAGTATTTTCCAGAAATAATTATACAGCACAAGAGTTTTCCAAATAAATAGAGGCTTTTGAAGAAATTATTTGTATTGTTGTCTTTAATCAGTCTGCTCGCTCTCACACTCAGAATGTAGTAACTAAGGACAGATAGGTTAATTCAGAAAAAATAAACTCCTACACTCATTTTCAGAAGTGACCTTGAAGACAACTTCTTTGACATTTTTTTGCCCCCTCATAATACTCCAAAACATACAGTAATTTCAATTTCCAGCCAGGATATGGAATAAGAAGTATACAAATATGGTGAGAGTACTGTTTCCTGCATTATTTCCATCCAGAACTGGAAGTACTGACAATCTTGTTCTCTCATGAGAACCAAGTTGTGCAACCTTTGAAAGACAAATGGTGGTGCTTTGAACTATTCAGTTGGAGGCAATAGGTCCTGGATTCTGCTCTCATACTGTTTTCAATTCCCACTATGGACCTGTTTAGAAGGCACATGCCATAATAGTGTATATATGCCTAATATACAGGTCCCTCACTTCTGTAAAAGAAGAGAGCTCCATCAACTTTAATAATCTCTAAATGAAGATTAGAGGGACCCGGGGGGCTGCTCCAACATGCCCCTTGGGCTGACATCAGTGAGGGAATTATGTCACAGTGACAAGCCCCACTGCCTTTCCCTCAGACAGTACAGAGAATCTGACACAGGAAATCTAGATTTTAAAGATTTACAAACACAAAAAATAATAATAAACTGCTGCTTCTCTGTGGGAAGATTTCAGCACTACCAAAAAACCCCCTCTTGATTCAAATCCAAATGTTCACTTCACAAGCTGCTGCATGAATGATAAGTATCTAGCCAAAAGTGCTTACAGATACATCTCTTTTATTTCCCCTCCAGGGATGAGCACTGAGGCCTGATCCATAATACAGGGTCCGGTCAAGATAAGTTGCCTTGTGTCAACCTAGTTGTGGAAGTGTCTTTGGTTAAATTTGGCTCCTTTCTACACTAATTCAAGCCATGTCTACACTAGCCATTATGTCAGCAAAATTTTTGCCACTCAAGGGGTGTGGAAAAACACACCCCTGGGTGACATTCATTTTGGCAACGTAAGTGTTTGTGTACATAGTATTATGTCATTGCTTGTTGAGCTGGTTTTATCTCAACAGAAGAGCTCTCTCCTGACAGTTTAATGCTGCTACATGAGCATGGTACAGCTGCCCAGTTGGATCGGTACAGCTGTCTTGCTGTAGGCTTGTATGTGTAGACATGACCTCAGTAACACTTCTTCACTGAGAGGTGTAAAGTTGCTGTTGCTGTAATTAGGTCCACACAGCATCAGTTTAGCCACTGCCTTGCTTATGTCCACTCTGTCTTTCAAGACTTGTCCCACAGCACCCCACAATGACGGTACAATTGATAGGCACTCCTAGTCCAGACGAGAACCACCAACATGAGGAGACAAGTGTGTGGACATGCAAGCAATTTAATAACTGTGCTGGTTGTATGCCTACACAAGTTAGCTTAATATAACTTCATGGTGTAGATATTGCCTAAAACAGAAGTGTGCATATATTGATCTCATCACAAAAATGTATTCCTGTTCTAAATACTATAAAGGACCTAACCCTCAGCAGGTGTACATTGGTATAATATCTTATATGTTATTCCTTTTTTTCCAGTCCTTTGTCTGTCTCATCTATTTAGACTGTAAGTTCTTTGAGGCAGGCCTGCCTTTACACAGTACATAGTGCAATGTGGCTCCAACTTTGTTTGATCCCTAGGCATTACCATAATGAACAGTTAATAGGTTCACTCAAATCAATGAAGTCATGCTGATTTATACCAGCTGAAGATCTAGCTTGAGATATCTGGAATCAATCGAATTACTGTACACTGATGTAAAACCAGTGCAATGCAATGGGAATCAGGCCCACTGGGTCCACAAGCAACGACTTCGAGAATAATTTGATTGATAACATGTGACCTGTTCCACCTCAAAGGAGAAGTTGTAAAAGAAGTGCGAAGTCCTGAATTTCAGATCGTGACAGACTACTTTAGTGTCCTATTTGTGTTTATGTCCGTTAATTAAGATTGATCACTCTTTATTATGCTACAGATCTCACAGCTGAGTCTGTCCCTCCCTTCACAGGGACATGGACTAGATAAACTAACATTTGTAGAACAGAGCTGTGAGGGCCTAGCTACCAGTTAGGTGTGATAGATGTACAGACCAGATTTGTTTAGCTTTGCCTGCATCTGCTGTCAATTGCACAGACTGAAGGAATTTTTTCCTTGTTAATATTATAAAGGATGTTAATATTGCCAGGGGACTCTTCATCTTGTATTTGTTCATGAATAAGCCCTATACTACACGTGGCTTTAGCTGCAACTGAACAAAATAATAATTTATGGCTTACAGAGAACACCCAAATCTGCTTGAAATAAAGAGAGTGGGTGGAAGGTGAACAGTTTTTGTCTTTAAAGGGTGCTCAAGAAATCAAATGCAGACTGTCTAACTCTGGCATTAGGGATTATGTTTTTAGAGCAAATCCCTCCTTTGCTATTCTGTTACCAATTTGTGTTGTATGAAAATTGTGTTTGCTGCTAAATAAATAATTCATAGCCACAGCAGAAACTGTCTTTGAGCCTTGCTGTTGTAAATCAGCTTGTTAAGGAAATCTAAAATGAAGGTTAACTTCCATCCAATGGGAGCAGAGGTCACTCAGTACTTCAGTGGATAAGGGTTTATGAGAGTAGTTGTCTTTCTGTACATCTGTGTAACTCTGGAATAAGAATAACCATTAGATGGAAACACCCACTTCAAGGCACACAAGAAAATATTTTACATGATCCTCGTCACAATAATATCTAGGTCTCTTCAGCTATGTCTATACTGGCAAATTAGTCCCAACCGGGGAGACTTAGTCTGGATTAATTTAGCTCACAGATATACTAGGCTTTCCCTAATCCGAACAAAGAAATTTCTTCGTTCAGACTAAGGAAAGCTAGTTTGAACTTGTAAGTACCAGGCATTAGTTTGAACTTACATGCTTAGTTAAAACTTTAGTTCAAACTAGGTGCAGGCAAGACTCAGACTAATGCTTAGTTCGAATTTAGGAAGTTTGAACTACGTGGTTAGTTCAAACTAAAAAAGTATTCTAGTTTGACCTAAGTGTTTGTTCAAACTAGAACGCACGATTCATTCAAATTAACTGGCTCAAAGTTAGTTCAACCTAACCCAAGATTAGTTCGAACTATGTTTGAACTAACCTGAGGTTAGTTTGAACTAAGCTCAAACATCTTAGTTTGAACTAACAAATCCGAAGTAAGTTTGCCAGATGTAGACATAACCTTACAGGAGGAAATCAGGGAAGTATTCTCCCCTTTTTACTAACAGGAGGCAGAGGCAGAGGATAGAAGACACAAGGTCAGGAGGGGCACTGGTCTTCACTAGGAGAAAAGGCATATTCTTTCCTTGTGTTAGCTAATGTAGTAATTAACAAGAGGTAAATTTCTAGTAACAACAAGACAGTTTGTAGATTTAACATGAGTTGACAGGAAAAGGTAAGCCCTAATTTCCCCCATACTGTTAATCTTAATTTACTAACATGTGAAAACTACATTCTGCCCTGTGTTCACAAGCATTTTAACCACATGCTACTTATCACAAGGTAAGAGTACACCTGTTTACCTAGAGAAAATGCAGTCAGTAATTCTGTAGTAGATCCCAGCACTGAATCCATGGCTCTTGTGTCCCAGTCTGGTTTTCTAACATTTTACTCAATTTATGTTCACTTTCCACAAATGTAGAAGAGTATACATGATGCAAGGGAGAAGGAGCAAGCCCTTTATATTGGTGTCCTAAATTGACAAAACAATCACATTGATACCGGCATGGTTCATAGGCTACCTGCACCTCTGTCTACTTCTTGGTGTCTCAGTGCACCTCCTTCATTAACAGACTTCACACTTTTACCTCTCTTGAGATACATGTGATTCTCCCACTCCTAGAGTGTGTTCTGGGCTAACAATATCCTGTATATAAACTGGGCCTACTGAGGCGGTTTGGCTGGCTCTGGCATCAGCAAGTCTTCTGTTCAGGAATCTGTGACCAGCAATGAATCCAGTTGCCAACCACATTCTTAAATCAAGCGTTGTTTATTTTACAGCAGGCATAAAGGCTATGTTCACACACAGGGGGTTATTTCCATACAAATTGTTTCGAAACAACTTGTATCGAAATAAGGCGTTATTTCAAAATAAGTTAATTTGAATTAAGAAAATGTTAATTCGAATTAAGGAAAAAAGCTCAAAGCAAAATAGCACGTTCAGACAACAGTTATTTTGAAACGAGTCACCGTCGTTTTGAAATAACATGTTCAGACGGGATTGTTTCGAAACAATCATTTCGAAACAACGTTGTTTTGTCACCAAATGGGGTTTAAGTTGTTTTGAAACAACGGTACGTCGTGTGAACATGGCATTTCTTATTTCGAAACAATCTCTGTTGTTTTGAAATAAGACTGCTATGTGAACACACCCAAAGAATTTAGAGAAAAGGATTTTTAAAATAGTCTACATGCACATCTATCTCTGCCTAAACCCTACCACCTTATAATAGTGGCCTGGACAGACCTAGCTTCTTCAGACACCATATCAGGTGCTTGTCTTGGTCTGTTTTCCCCAAACAGCTGCCCAATAAACACCTCTGCTCTTGGACAGAGAAGGTGGGGTGAAAAGGAATTGGACACCTCAACCTTTCAACCCAGCCATAGTTCCCTTGTTCCTCTGTGTTCCCAGGTGTCTTGTCCTGCTTGTTCAAACCAGATCTTTAGGTCTGCAGAAAGTCAAACTTGGCTCTGTCATTGACTTGCAACAATCACCAAATATTTACTAAGAGGTGCCTTACCTTGAGCTGTGCTTTCTTCCTACTTGTTTTCCTTATAGTCTACTATAAAACTAAACCAGTGTATGCACACAGTGAACATTCCAATAATCAAAAAATAAAGTATTTATAAATTACCAGGCAGATCAATGTATGAATCAATTTTATAATTGATTTTTAAAAGTTTACATGAAAATTTTCTCATAGAAAATTCCTTTGACTTTTTGCCCTACATATTTTGAAAAATTGCTTTTCATGTTCATGAAAGCCTTTTTCACAATTTTACTTCCTCTCCTAGAAAAGCAGGAGAAGAATAAAATGAAAGAGTGTGCCCCCACCCCACCCCCCATTTCCTAGAGTGTAACAAAATGAAATCAAGATTTTAGTTTTTGAAATGTAAACATTTTTCATTAAAATTTTCAATGTCATTTTTTTAATGAAAAATAGAAAAATTCAACAATCTTGACAAAACTTGGCCCACCCTTCTTCAGTCAGATCTAATTAACATTAGGAAAATCTTCAGTGTAGAAAATAGTGACTTGATGAGCATTTTAAAGATGCTGACGTTTCTGGTGATGCATTATTGCGTCTGTTGTCATTTCAAAAGAGATCAATACTAGCTGATTAATGATGTTTCAGTTGCTCAGGCAGTTAGATGTAGTAGAAAATATTCATTCAAAGTATTAGGGATGAGTTTGTTTGCAGCTGATTTTCTACATGGTATATGGAGTCTCTAAGGTACAGAAATGCACTGGGAGTTTTGAAATCTTATTACCTTAGGGAAACAGAGATGGCCTTCAGATTATGTCCGCTCTTTAGCCACCCTCCCATATTGGTTCATTCTGAGGCAACATGCAGCTGCTGGGATGAGGTGGAGCCGTCCCTCTATTTTTTCAATAGCAGGGCTTCTGAAATTGTCTCTAGCCCTTGCGCAAGGGAAAGAAGCACCTGGTGCCTGCCCCTAAGCCCATGCATCACCTCAAGGGCCAATTACATTCTGACATGGACATATCCAAGGGATACAGAAGAGATCCCAAATCTTGATTTGATTTATTTTGTAACAGAGCAGGCTAAATTATCTATTAAAGGTTTAGCTTTACAGTGAGCTGCTCCAGTGGCCCCAAGACAGTTTTCTGTCTTCTGATTTGATGGATAATGAGCAGTGCTAATTATATAAAATAAGACTGTAGCCACAGCTATCTGAATCCAGACTATCTAGACTTGAAATCTGAGCTTGAGATCAAGACGCAGCAGTAATTAGGAATTGAGCTGTCTCACTAAATCACAAGCTGTGGTTAGCCAGGCAGCTTGTTTCTGACAGCCCTGGTTGGATGCAACATGGAATGGATGCTAGTGGATGTTAATAGTCAGTGCCTGTTTATTTTCCATGAGGGGGGACAGCTGAATATTTGCATTTAAATAGGTCTGCAGTCCTGGACAGACTTGACTGGGGGAGCTCTGCCAGTTGCTTGTTACCAGCTAGCATGAGAGCTCCTGCTCTCAACAGAGACCATGAGGCATGTTCTGGACATAAAACAATAGATAGGTTTGGTGAAAAAATGTTGGGTTTTGAAACTTATTTCCATTCTGATGTGGACAATAGGCTATTCTAGGCTGGCACACGATCTCTCTTTGCCTTGCTGCTTGCAGGTGTTCCACTTTGGATAAATAAGTATCAAGTGGACTAGAGAGAGAAACTGACTATAACCTGTTGATTAAGTCACTTGACTGGGAGGTGGGACTTGCGTGTGGATTGAAATTGAACCTAAGTCTTCTACACCCCCAGTTTATATTCAAAATTCAGGGCTATTGCCTATTCTGGGCTGGGATGACTTCTCTCTTGCCCCCTTCCCACCACTCTGAACCTCCTAACATTTTGATGGAAAAAGCTTTCATTGAAAAATACTCAGCAACTTCTCGTTATGAGTATGTTCTCTTCCCACTAGTATATAGATATTTGGTGAAATGAGTCTGGAGGACGATTTTCAGGATTTGGCCCAATATCTTTATTGCTAGGAGTTCACAGGCTAGTCACATATCTTAGATTTCTATGGAATTATATTAATTTACACTTCCTTAGGATCTGAGCCCATTTACTTTGGGGGACCCTGTTTTTAAAAAGGACATTTAAACCTGAGGAGATATAGAAGAAAGAATATATATTCAAAAAGTAAATTATTTGGTTGGTATTTTCTTCTTTGACGTAACTGAATATTAAATTGCTAATCACTGAATATTAGCAATATGTCTAATGTAATTAGCATTGGACAGGAACCCTGTCAATGTTCAATAGCACATTAGTGAATATGGTTGTCAATATTATTGGCTGAACTGTGCTCTTTGATCCTAGAAATGCTGTAATGATCCTCCCTTCTGCAAAGCTGATCAAAGCATTTCATTCAGTCACACAAAACATTGGTTTAAGTCAGTTTGTCATTAAAACCCCTAACAGAAAGCTAATTTGAAAGTCTGTTCTAAGTCATGGGGTCAGATTCTGATCTCACTTATAGTGGTACAAATCCAGTCTGCCTCCAGTGGGCCTGACCATCTCTCCCCTTAGGAAAGCCCATGATCAGGGCTAAAGAATATCTCCCGGCAATCCCGTCAGAACTTTGATATAAAGCCCACTGAGATCCATGGGAATCTTTCCTCTGACTTCAATAGGTTTGGAACACAGGAGGGGGGTAACCAGCCCCCAGATTCTGTCTGCGCCCCTGAAGCCACAGGGTGGGCCTGGTCAAAGGCAGCTTCTGGTCATGTGACCGGAACCTGCCCCAATGCACTCCAGTTGTTAAGTAACAAGTGGAGCTGTGGAAGGAGGAGGCAGGGAGAGAGGCAATGCGATGAGGCTCATCCAGCGCAGTGCCCGGAAGCATCACAAACTTCTCCACCATGGCTGCTGGGCCAACTCCATAGCTGCGGTGACAAAGTTCACTCCACTATTGGGGGCTGTAGTGGGCAAGTCTCATCTCCAAATGGGTGGGCCCCATCCCACCGGGGCCCACCTGTGGTTACACCCCTTGGAAGAGGTCCATGAAATTTTCAAATGAATTCCTATTCTGCAGTTTTTCTTTGAAGCCTTGATGTGTTATTCAATTGCTTGAGCACAGCTATTAGCAAATTACTAATGGAATGATCTGGAAGATTGAAGTGCTCTCCTACTGATTTTTAAATGTTGTGATTTCTGATGGCAGATTTGTGCCCATTTATTCTTTTGCAGAGAGACTTTCCTGTTTGTCCAATATATAAGGCGGAGGGGGAGCATTTCTGGCATATGATAACATAAATCACATTGGTGGATATGCCTTTGATGGAGTAGCTGGTTTGATTAGGTCTGGTGATTGTATCTTTTGTGCAAATATATGGGCAAAGTTGGCAGCATGGTTTATTGCAGGGGTATGTGCCTGCTTTAATGTTTCTGTTGTTAGATCTGTAGTTGCTGTAAGTATCTGTTTAAGGTTGGGAGCTGTCTGTAAGTGAGGAGAGGTCTGTCTCCCAAGACTAGAGAGAGTCAGGGATGGTTTTGTAGAATAGGCTGTAGATCCTTGATGATGTGCTGTAGAGGTCTGACTTGGGGTTGTAGCTGGTGACTAGTGGTGTTCTGTTTTCTTTCTTGGGCTTCTCCTGTAGTAGTTGACTTCAGGGTATCTGCCTGGCTCTGTCAATCTGTTTCTTCACTTCTGCAGATGAGTACCGTAGTTTTAAGCATGCTGCATAGAGATCCTGAAGGTGTCCATCTCTGTCTGAGGGATCAGAGCAAATGCAGTTATATCTTGGAGGTTTGCGGTAGACAATGGATCGTGTGGTGTTTTTTAGATGAAAGCTTGAGGGATGTAGGTAACTATAGCCATCAGTAGGTTTTCGATATAGGGTGGTGTTTACGTGACCATCACTAATTTCTACTGTAGTGTCCAGAAAGTGGATTTCCTGTGTGGAGAGTTCTAGGTTAAATTTGATCGTGGAGCATAAATTGTTGAAATCTCTGTGGAAATCTTCAAGGGCATCCTAACTGTGGGTCCAGATGATGAAGATGTCATCAGTGTAGCGTAAGTAGAAGAGAGGTGCTTTGGGATGAGACTTGAGGAAGCATTGTTCTAAATAGGCCATAAAATCATCGGTGTATTGTGGGGCCATGCAGGTACACATAGCAGTGCCACTGACTTGAAGATGTAAATTATCCTAAAATCTGAAATGGTTGTAGGTAAGTACAAAGTCACAAATTTCTGCCACAAGGTGTGCTGTGGCATCATCTGGGATGGTTCTTCTAACAGTTTGTAATCCATCTTTGTGTGGGATGTTGGTGTAAAGAGCTTCTATGTCCATAGTGGCCAGTATGGTGTTTTCTGGAAGCTCACAAATGGATTGGATATTTCTCAGGAGGTCCACTGTGTCTCAGAGATAGCTGGGAGTGTTGATAGGATAGGGTATGAGGAGGGAGTCCACTTAGCCAGATAAACCTGCTGTAAGAGTGCCAATGCCTGAGATGATGGGGAATCCAGGATTTCCTTTTTTATGGATTTTTGGCAGTAGATAAAATATCCCAGGTCAGGGATTTTGTTAATTTGAATTAACTTATTTCAAAATAAGGACTTTATTTCAAAATAACTCATTTCGAAATCCTTATTTCGAAATAACGATGTGTGTGTAGACATAGCCAATGTGTATTACTTTGCATGTAACAACACTGACTTTCATCTGCCATTTTGTTGCCTAATAACCCAATTTTGAAAAATCTCTTTTTCACTCAGACACACTAGGGCACCCCATCTTTATCCTGATCCTTTGGCCTCAAGGCATAACACAGTTAAGGCACCCCTACACTTTCTTAGTCCATAGGGCTCGAGGGAAAAGGCACTTATCATACCCAATTCACACTCTAGGATTTAGGGCGACCCATACCCAAGTTGTAAAGCCCAGGATGTAACCTCGTTAATTTAAGTCTTCACAATTTCCCAATTCTTAAGGCTCTGGGCTTAATCTTCTGTGGGCTTACTGGGTCTTTTACCAGTGAAGGAGCCTTAAACAGTAACATCCTTATTCTCTATTTATTAACAAACAGAATACTCAATCTAAGCATGCAATGCTCACCACTTCCAATAAGCAGGGCCGAATTATTGCTAAGGCTACAGCAGTGGTCTCAAATACGTGGCTCGTGTGCCGCATGTGGCCCCTAAAGCTATTTGCTGAGGCCCACAATGACACTATTGTTACTGATATTTGCAATATCGATGTATGAAAAGGTTTCAGGGGTGCAACCCTTGGGCTAACATCCTAATCCTCATGCGTCCCTGTACTAGTCCTCATGCTGCCCTCATGGTGATTTGGGTTTGAGATCCCTGGGCTAAAGGGACTGAAGCCCCAGGCCCCATCTGAATGGGGCACACTGGGCTCCAGCCCCTAAAACCCTGTGATAATCCTGCTCTCCACTGCCCTGTTCAACACTGGCAGGAATGGAAGAGTGCTGAGAGTGCTCCTGACCTAGAGGTGCTGATGGGGTGGAGAAGGAAGGGTGCCCTGGAGCCAGAGGCTGGGCTCTCTGCTCCTGTACTGCACCTGGGCTGGCTGGTCCTCCCCCAGAGAATGGAGCCAGCTGGTGAATGGCACAGCTTCAGGCATAGCCTTCTAGGACCAGTGGCCCTCAGGGTCTGCACTGGGGGGCCTCACCACATACCAGCTGCCACCCCCAGTAGACTGGCTGGAGTGGGGTCAAGGCAGGAGTGCCCTGCCAGTGAAGGCCCTCCCATAAGCAGGCCACCAAGTTGAGGGAAGTGGGGGCCTGGTCCCCACAGTGGGGCCCCGTGTGAGAGGGCCCAATGGGGGTTGCAGCCCAGGGCCCTTGAGCCAGCTGATTTGGCTCTGCCAATAATGCAGACAAACGTCTCTTGGTGCTCAATCAAGATTGGACCATCTGGGAACTCCAGGTTCCCTAAATATAATTGACAGGTGTTGAGAGGTCTGGCAGCTCTGATCTTGGGCTGCATCCTGGAGTAAGATTCCAAAGAAGTTCCTTTTAAACCTCAGTTTTTATGGTTAGAACTTGGATACTGTTTAGCTGTACGTTAATCAATCATTTTAAACTAAAGTACTACAAAACACCACTCCTGGCCCACTACAAACTAGTTTATTTATTTAACAAAGCATATCCCCACCACCTCATTTGATTTAAATCAGGGACATCACTGCCACCCCCCATTTGGGGTTTGGGATCAGGTCTGGATCAGTGGCCCAGCCTCGTGTCCCCAGCCAGGGTTGGGGCCAGATTGGGCTGCTACCACCATCATGGCCTGGCCCCACATCCCTGGCTGGGTTTGGAGCCAGAACCTGGGGCACTGGGTGCTGGGACTGGGGGTTGTCTGCCCTGTGCCCAGTGCCAGCAACACCCCCAATTTAAATATTGTGCAATTAATTATGCAAGAGAGAGAAGCAAAGAGTCAGACAGAAATCATTCAGATAAACTACAGAAATGTTATCAGATGAAATCATAAGTGTAGATTTTACAACCTCAGCTATTTCTAAGTGATTCCTTGCCAGGCAGAATTCTATCAGATGTTTTTCCTTAAACTTCTTGAGATCTGTTTCTTTATCTGGTGATGGGAGGTGTTATTAGAACAGTAGCACCTTCTTAACAGCCCAACATTACATTGATGTAATTAAGATGAGCATGTGCAGGGCTGGATAAAGAGCCCCCCTGGCTCAGGGGCCCTAGCTCCCCACCACTGTAAGGCCCCCAACCATGGCAGCCTGGGCAGGCTGGTGCTGGGGGTCACTGGGGTTAGAGGCCCCCCTCCATGGTGCTCCTGCCCTAGACACAGACTGGTTGGTGTGCCCCAGAGGCAGGGGGTCTTGCACACTGTGCAGCCTTCTGTGCAGCCCTGCAGGATCTCTGGCCTTGGTAGGCCATGCCAGAGACCAGATGCCCCAACCCTGACTCACAGCCCCAGGGCAAGCCGCTTGCCACTGTCCTCTCAACCCCCTCACCTACCTGAGAGGAAGGATTTAAATTTCCTTCCTCCTCTGCTCTGAACCACCTATGTGCTGCAGAACAGAAGACATAAAAGAGTCTGCCTCTGCCAGTGTGAGCTCCTCTCAGGCAGGCGTGGGGGAGCTCAGGGCAGTTGCAAGCTCTCTGAGCCTGTGCTGTTGCAGCTCAGGGAACGGGCTCTGAGACTCAGCATGTGTGCGCCCCTGTGACTAGCACAAGCACCAGCAACACCCATGGGCTATGTAGTAAATGATAACTTGGTTTGGTGTGATTTATTTATAGCCTCATCCTGCAATGCCAATGTAGTTTCATACTACAAAATATTTACAGTGTTTCTCTGTTAGCCCTTGCCCACAGCACCAGAAAAGAACAGACGTCTTCCTTTTATGAGCTCGCTGCTAGCCCAGATCCTCACTCCTGCTTCCTTATACACCTCCGCAGATAGGTAATTGGTTCATCAGTCTCTCAGCCTGGTCAGCTAATTAGTTAGCCTAGCCCACCAGCTTTCTTCTGGGGATCTGACTGACACCTAAAGGTAAGTCTAGACCACTGGTTTTTAAACTTCAGGTTGAGACCCAGTACGGGGTTGTAGACCCTTAGGTACTGAATTGTAGAGTGCCCTGCTGCCACCATTGCAAGGCTGGAATGCATTGCTCAAAGAGGTAATTGTTGGGTCGTGGGCATAGATGATTTTTTTTCAACTGGGTCCCAAGAAAAAAGTTTGAAAACTACTGGTCTGGACTGCCATAAAAACCCTGAGTTACGGAGCCAGGGTAAGCTGATTTGGGCTCATGTTGCTTGGGTTATAGGGCTAAAAATAGCAGTATAGATTTCTGGAGCTGGGCTGGAGCCCAGGATCTGAAACCTGTCCCATTTGCTGGATCTTCCAGCCTGGGTTCTAGCCTGAGCCAAGCTCCAAAATCTCTATACTGTAATATTATAGGCTGCAGCCCAAGACCAGTGAGCCCAAGTCAGTTGACCCAAGCCAGCTATCAATCTTTTAGTGAAGTGTAGACATCACATAAATGATCAAAGCGTTGGCTCATATGAGAGTTCCCAGCCCCCAGAATTCCTGATTTTGAGTCTATAATCTCACTCCCGGCTTGTTTTTCATTTGTTGCCCTTGCAATTATTTGAGATCCAGATTCAGTAACTCCTCTCTAATGCTGTGGAAGGGGCCTTCAACTGCTTGTGTCCATCCCCTCCTGGAACTCAACAGCTACTAGCTCCCAGCTATTATTCTCTGCTCAGTGTCCCCTTCTGGTTTTCTGCTGTGACCCTCACTTCAAAGGTCATTAATTGTCCCCTGAATTTTCTTGGGCCCTGGGTCAGTAGATCCTTCCCTGAGGTTTGTGGAGGGGCCTTCAGCTCTGGGCAGGTTTTGTGCTCACCCACACTCAGGACTTCAACACGAGCTAGCGCCTGGAACTCTGTTACAGAGCCTTAGCAGAAAAGTGGAGAATAGGAGAATTTCACAACATCAATCATCCCATCATAGGCAAATGCTCCAGAGACACATCCTTCATGTTTGTCGGCAAGACCTTCTCTGTCACATTACTAGTCTTGGACTTACTGCCACTGTATCTTCCTTTTATATGTGGAAAACAGAGTGTTATGTCTCTCCAGTATTTCCATCACCGAAGTGAGCCATGCAAAAAATGTAAGATTTTTTCTTGTTGATGATGTAGAAATGTAGGCTTTGTTTAAAATGCTGCTACTTTGTTCTGTGTTCTTTCCTGATGAGATCATCATTTTCTATTATTTAACTGGTTTATATTATTTTGTAATTTGCTTGTTCTCCTTGACGTTCTCCAGTCTGGCAGAAACGTTTTAGGAAAACTGTTCATATTTTAATTCTTCTGTTTATTTTAACACCACTAACTTTGGCCACTGTGCCAGGGGACAGTGAGCCACTTAATCTTCTGCCTCATGATGTGACGCTAACACAGGGTGCTCATCCTCTAGGCACCAAACTCCTGTGTCCTTTCTTGTCTTTGTGACCTCACAGGCTATTGTGTTAATATGCAGACCATTGCTACTTTGCTGATGAGACAGACTGCTAAAGATCAATATGGCTCTGTATATGTCAACCCTCTATACCCCAGAGTAAGTTCTTAGCTTTTCTGGCAGCTCTCATTTCTGCTGTCCAGTCACAGAAGACTGTTGATTCCTTATATGGCATGTCAGTAGTGCTGGCCCAACCACGTAGGTGAACTAGGTGGTTGCCTAGGAAGCCAGGTGATAAGGGGTGCCAAATTAGTTGGAAGTGAATTTTTTTCTCTTCTAATATATATATTAATATATTATCTCTTATTTGTGGTGGGGGGTGTATGGCAAAATCATAGTTCATCTGGGGTGCCAAAAAAACCTTCGGCCGCCCCTGCAGGTCAGTCCTCTGTGTAACATTTTATGGAGCAAGTTGGAAAGATCCAAATGCTGCATTTGTTTGACTCACACTGCTTGAATAATAGTAAGTGCAGCCAGAATACCAGCGTACAGCTTTCTTGCAGGGTCACTGCAGCTGAACAGCTAACTATTGATGCTGTTAGGCAGACTTGGGAAAGAGTCCCAAATACTATCAAGTAAAGGGCATTACTTAAAAAAAAGAGGTGATAGGGGATGAGGGGAGTGGGGATTCAAAGTTAAAAAAGGGAGGAAAAAAGGTAAAACTTATGCTCAGATATCATAAATAAAATTTCTGTTGCTTTTATTCTTTTTCCAAGCTTTTCTCTTGACACAGTAGCTGTAGTTTAGGGAAAACAAAATCGGGATTTATGGAATTAGATTACAGTAGCATTATTTGGCACTAGAACTCTTAATTATAGATCAAGACTTTAAGAGACAAAAGCCTGTTTCAGTAGAAGAACTGGTAAGCCTGACCTTTAAACACTGAAAGCATATTTAAAAAAAAAAAAAATCGCAGGATTCTTCTTTGGCTGCTATTTATTTATTTATTTATTGTAACATGCTTTTTCCTAATTACAGTTTTCCCAGAACTTGAAAATTTTCTGCAAATATTAAGAATGCAAAGTGAACTTGGCTTGTCATCATCGTTCAAGTTAAAAAATAATAGCCTGACCACAATTATTAGCAGGAATTCACAAAATAATAATATCTTTACTTCTTTCCCTAATAGCAAAATACCTGTTCACTATGATAATCTAAAATGTTCTAAGAGTAATGACTTGAACGCTTTGGTTGACTCAATGTGAAATCTGTACACAGACTCCACAAGTTTGTAGAGAAAGCCCCTCTAGAAGAAACAATTTCTTAGAATAAAGTACAGGAAATTTGAATGTATTTTTTAAAACTCATTTTTCATTCTTGCCCCTATTTCTGATTATTGCATTGTGCAGAAATTGTACAAAATGAACTTCACAGGACCCCCAGGGGCATTAATGCTAGAGTCTAAATCATTCAGATTCAGGAATCTAGTTCTGATTGTCTTGTAAATCAGCTGACAGGTGGCAAGATGACGTACACTATGCAATCTCATTACTTCAAAGTTGACATGGGATTGGATCATTCCAGGGGAAATTGGCAATGGATGGTGACAACACAACTTGTTTTAGATCTAAGTGACTATTTCCCACAAAACTTGAGGATTGCAGGAGTTGAATGTATTGGTGAACTAAACTGCTTTTCTCTGCTAACAGATCCCCATGTCACTGTTTGCATTTGCTGCCTTTCCAACCAGAAAAGAGGTTTTGACTCAGTGTAGAAAGCCAGGTAGCACTGCTTTGAGCAAAACAAAACAAACAAAAAGTTAAAGAAGAATAGAGACAAGAAGCAGCTCTGCTTCTGTATGTCATTCTTTGTCTTTCTTGGCTCAAGTTACATCTTCTTTTAATTAGCAATTGAGAATGCTGAGCCCTCGGGTTAAACAGTAGGACAATCAAAAGGGAATCTTCACTGAATACATGTTAGGAGCAGATGATGAATTTGAACTTGAATTCTTATCTTGACCACACACACTGGCTTCAAAGGCCTTCTTTGTTTTCCTTTTGGGTTGTACTGAATCTAAGGAATGCTGCCTCTTCATACCATACCTCACCTGAGCTCCTAGCTTGAAGTATGCTCCAAGACTGGAAATAGCCCAGCCACCAGCTGTATGCTGAACAGAGAGACAGATGTACTCCAAGACCTTTTATGGCAGGCAGGCTGAAAGGAATCACAGTGGGAGAGAAGGAAGCCACTAGATGATGTGGATTTCCCTCAGGCCCAAATTCCTCTTCAAGTTTTTAATCTGGGCCAGATTTTCAAAGACATGCACCAGATTTTTGTCAGTCTTCTCCATTGGTAATACTTGTGAAGCATTGAGCCAGCCAAGCATGAGTGTGTAGGCCAAGATGTTTCAGTAAGTCTGTAAGGTTGTTGTCATAGGGTATGTCCACACAAGTCTTTTAGTTTGAAACAACACTGGTTGTTTTGAAATAAAAAACTGAATGTCGACATGACGTTTTCTTATTTCGAAATGACAGGCTCTGTCATTTTGAAATAAGAACCATGATTCTGAAACAGCTTAAACCCCATTCATTTTGAAATGGCTGTTATTTCGAAATGGTTATTTTGAAATAACGCCATTTGGACGTGTTGTTTCAAAACAACACCATTGTTTCGAAACAACTGTTTCGAAACAACATGTCCAAATGGCCTTATTTTGAAATAACCATTTCAAAATAACAGCTGTTTCGAAAGCAGGCTTTCCCTTAATTCGAATTAACATTTTCTTAATTTGAATGAACTTATTTTGAAATAAGGACTTTATTTTGAAATAACTCATTTCGAAATAACTTATTTCAAAATAATTATGTATGTGTGGACATAGCCATAGAAGATAGTGATGCCAGACTTGATGTTATATAGCAGTCTGTCGAGCTCTGGAACTGTGAAAGGTTCAGGCAAACTCTGGATTTGTGCTGTCTGTGTCCCTACTTGCTCTGGACTCCTTTATCTAGGGCTGTCTTTCCCATGCAACCAATGTGACTGACAATTTGGTTAGCATTCACAGAAGGTCGACTTAGTGTCAACTCCTAGGCTACTTCAAGCCGATGAGTGAACTCCAGAATTTCCATCTGGAAACAATGAAGTCTTCCGATTTGGCTTGTTGAGCTCTGCTCAAAGCTTCAAGTAAGTGTTCAGCCATGTCCGAGTCACAAGTTGACTCATACCACTCTTCAAGGCAGGGGATTAATACAGGGTGATATCCACATGGAGAGGCACTGGTGGCTGCTGTGTGGATTGCTTTAGAGACATGCCCATAATGCTGCTCTGTCAGCATGTAGTGGGGCAGTACAATGCTCCATTCCAATGCCTCACTGTATTTCTTCCAATTCGTTTTGTGCAGGTTCCACCACTTATTGTTTGTACTCATGACAATTGGTGGTTGAAGATCAATATAAATCAATGATGGTCTGTGCTGGCAGTGTGGAAAGCTGGGCAAGACTCAGAATAATGCTGGATGTAAATTGTTGTGTACTGAGCTGACTCAGCATATGTTAAATGAATAGTTGTTGGATCCATCTAGAACAATGGAATGCCCAAGTTATTTTGCATCATGAACAAGGGCAAGGTCACTTCATGAGGCCCAGTCCAAAAATGTTCACAGCTGACATCAGCCACTTTGTATCCCCAGTCTTTATGACATCTGTTGAAATCTCCAACATAAACATCTGAATGTGGTAAGCATTGAAGGTTCTGTTGACCCTAGCTAATGCTAAGAAGCTTACAGACATTTGCTAGCTGAAATGTGCCAAAGTTGATGATATTGTAGTGTTCAGTGGATAACAATATGACTGCATCCCCAGTTGCAGTCCAAACATATGAGGCACAACAGCCATGCTCCAGATGTGCAGTACGGCATATCAGGTTGAAACCGTTGGTCTTGTACCAGCTGACTTCATTAGATGAAATGTGAGTTTACTGTATACAGATCACGTAAATGGCCCTGTTGTTGAGCAAGAGATCTAAATGTTACTTGGCTGTTAATAGATCCTTAATTTTGAGTTGTAAGACTCAGAGTATGATCCTGATGGTACAGAAGCTACAGAATTGTACATTCTTAAGGGTACCAGAAGTGGTGATACCAGGATTACTGAAGTAGGAGCCTGTGGAATTCAGTTCACTAGAAGGATCATTAGCTTCCTCAGACTGAACCAGGTACTGACAGGTTGCATGATGAGAACACTGATCCATTACCACCCTCAGAAATGATTAAGTGAAATATACCCAGATAATCCTCACAATTGACTTGCATCCACCTGCTACCAGGGAAGATGAAAAACTCTCAAGGTCACTGTCACTTGGATCTAAGGTAAAAGTCTTTCCTGACCCATAGTGACCTTTAGATCCTGAATATATGAGCAAAAACCAGCCAGTCAATCATCTGAGAGAGAGAGATAGTGCCCTTTACCACTTCAGAGCCCTAGACCTCTCCATTTGATGTCTCATTCCCAGTAATGGCCTTCCCTGATGCTTCCAAAGAAAGAGTTGAACAAACAAACAAATATTGGACAGTGGGGAGGGAAATCCTTTCATGATCCCCACATGTGGCCAGCTGAAACCCTAAGCAAGAGATTTCAGGAACATAAAACATGAACTAGAAAAGAACCTCAGGAATGTTAAATCCTGCCCCCTACCATTACAAGCAACTTATGACATATAATTGCTCTCATAAATTTGTCCAGCTATTTCTTAAAACTAATTATGTTGTTTGTGTCCCAGCTCCTACTGATAGGCTATTCCAGAACTTCAGTTCCTCTGATGGTTAGAAACTGTCTTCTAGTTTCCCATTTGAACTTGTTCATGGCCAGTTTATACCCGTTTGTAAATTTATTCTTGTACCAATGTTGCCCTTTAGCTTACATAGTGCTTAACCCTCTCTGATATTTACTTTTGGAAATCTCATTAAATATCTATCTGCATATTTGGGCATTTAAATATCTTTGAAAATCTGACCCTTTGTCTCAAGAGCTCCTCCTGACCCTCTTGATTTTTGACTACCTAGCAGTACGTATAATCTTCTTCAACACTTAGCTGAACAGATGGCAGTAGTGATTGCTTGCCATTTGGTCTGTTCCTGGGGAGTCACAAGGGCTGTGTCTATATGTAGGGTGTGTTCACACAGCAGTTTTATTTCGAAACAACAGAGGTTGTTTCGAAATAAGAAAGGCCACGTTCACACGACGTACCGTTGTTTCGAAACAACGGCGTTGCTTTGAAACAACTTAAACCCCATGTGGGGACGAAACAACGTTGTTTCAAAATGATTGTTTCGAAACAATGCCATCAGAACATGTTGTTTTGAAATAATGGTGACTCGTTTCGAAATAACTGTTGTCTGAACTTGCTATTTCGCTTTGAGCTTTCTTCCTTAATTTGAATTAACAAACTGTTAATTCAAATTAACTTATTTCAAAATAAGGTGTTATTTCAATACAAGTTGTTTCAAAACAACTTGTATCAAAATAACCCCGTGTGTGAACGTAGCTGCTGGAGGGCTCAGTTAAGCTGACTTAACAAGGTCTACTTTAAGCCAACTTAAAATAGACCTTGTTAAGTTGACTTAAAGAGTCTACATTAAAAATGCTAGTGGCCTGACCTGGTCCACAATGGCAGCTGCTAGGTCACCCTAGGAGAGGTGCATTGTGGGTAGCTGGCCCACAGTGCACCAGAGAAGTGCCTCCTGCCCTGGCCACTCTAATAAAACAGGAAGTGAGCACAGCACCCTCCATACCATGCCTGGCAACATGGAGCTCAAGGAGATCATGGACCCGGATGTGTCCCAGTGATGTGCCAGCACAGCGCTCCTCACTGGCCGTGCATTGGTCAGACTCCTTTGGCTGTGGACCAGGTGGCACAGGGCAACAGCCAGCACAGCAGAAGGCCAGAGCAGGTGGCCCCCCTTGCTGTACCTGGGAGCTGGCATGGACAGGGATACCCTCCACACGCTCACGCATCTGAGTACAGGAAACCAACAGCGTCTGGTGGGACTGGATCATTCTCACCACCTGGGATGATGAACAGTGGCTGTGGAACCTGCGGATGAGGAAGAGCACCTTCCTTGAGCTGGTTATCGAATTCACCCTGGTTCTGAAGTGCACTGACACCCGGCTCTGACCCACCTTGCCCTTGGATAGTGAATAGTCATTGCCCTCTGTAAGGTGGCAACTCCAGTCTCCTACCGCTTTGTTGCCCACCAGTTCAAGATTGGCAACTCTCCTGTGGGGTCCACTCTGGGGCAGGTCTGCAGGACCATCCACAGGGGCCTGCTAGGCACTGTCACCCTCTTAATTACCTTTAAGGCCCTTTTGGAGCAAATTGTGACTCCCTTACTCAAAGTAATGAAAAGGTACTCACATGACTAGTCGACGGTACTATCTCTGTGAGTAACTGCTCACCAGAGAGAGAAAGCTGTGTGCAATCTAGCTACAGCAATTTACTCCCTTTTGTAATGAGAAGCAGTAATTAAAAATGCATTTTGCATTAAATATTTTCCCTTTCTTAAGATTTTCACTGAGGACAAACTGAGATCCTGAACTTAAGCAATTGCCTTCCTGTGCAAACTGATGCCCCTGAAAAGGCACTGCAAGAATGAGTAAGAATAAAACAGAAAAATGATGCAAATACTTAGAAAAAAGAAAGAGTTTAACAGGTTGGGACTAGATAAAATGACAGCTAGTGCGGGCATTTGGCATATTAGTTTAATGAGAATGGAAATACTGTGTTAAACATTGATAGTGGCACATGGAAGTAATGAATCAATCTGTTGCATCTCTATTCAATTAAGAATGATTATAATATAGTCTTGTCTTTTTCTCTAATGAGCAGGATTAGTGGATGCTCCTCAGGAAGCAGGCTAATAACTAGATGTAACTGCCATGATACTGTATGTCTTTATAGAGGCCTGCAGTTCTCAAACATTTTCCTTCAGTCACCCTAAATCCAGTTCTCCTGTGAGTAATGCCCATCGTCAAGAATTCTTTTGTAGCAGTTTTCATGGCACTGCAAACAGGGAGCTTGGCATCAGGGCTGTCTTGAAGAAGGAATGGGGCCTGTTGGGTCCCCGCCCCTTCCTTCCATGCTGGGGGAGAAGGGGTGAGTGGCGCAGGCCAGCTCAGATGCTGGCCACTTGCACAGTGGGGGGGGGGGTTGGAGGCAGTAGCATGGGCCTTGCATTGTCCCATGAGCAGCAGGGTAGTGTGAGGAAATCGGATGCCTCCCCCCGACCTCCAGGGATGGCCCTGTTTGGCATTGCAAACAATTTTTAGTTATCCTGTGCTGTTAGGATTGGAGAAGTTCATTTTTTCCCTCTCTCCCTGCCTCTCTGACTGGTAGATGCTTCATTCACTCTGGCCATGTCTACAGTGGGGTGGGATTTTAAATCAGTTTTAACCTGCTGAATTAGAAAAGCCATAGGACCGTGATCACACCATGCTCCTTGCACCAGGCCGTTGTGTCTCCACTGGTCACTGTTACTTCTAAGTGAAACACATTGCAGTATGGATAGCCATCCCACAGTGAAATTAGGTACACTGGCTTTCAGGAAAGCAGCCCTTCTGTGATTCAGTGTGCTCCCTCCGTCTCCATTCCACAAACAAACTATAAATGCTTATTCATGCCTTTTTCCTCTGCCGCATGCATGGAGAAGCATGGAGCCTGCCCAGCTCTACCCACGCTTTATCCTGCAGTATTTTCTGCACCAAAACAGGATCTGCAAGGAAGAAAACTGTGATGTTACTAAGGCTGCCTTGATAAAAGCCATCAAGTGAAATAAGTCCCGGTTGCTCCAGGCTGTCATGCGTCATTTTTAATCTGTGGAGCACCAGTTCTGGGTCTGGGAAACAAGTTCAGTGTGGTGGGACCACATCGTGCTGATGATGTGTGATGATGAACAGTGACTATACAACTTCCATATGCTGAAGGGCACGTCCCTTGAACTTTGTACAGAGCTGTTCCTGGCACTGCAGGACATGATTACTTGCTTAAGACAAGCTCTGACAGTGTAGATGCAAATGGGAGGGCTATCCTTGGGGGGAGGATTGGTGGGGTTGAGAGGGGCAATTGCCCTGGCCCTGCGATTCTTTCAGCCCTGTGCTGTCCTGCTGTGAGCAGGGCAGTGGGGGGCCCACCCAGCTGGCCCCCCACTGCTGCGTTGACCTCTGTCCACACCCCACTGCCTTCAGCGTGAAGCCAAAAGCGGCAGGGTGGGGCCTGGAGTATGGAAGGCACCTTCCCTCTGCTCTGGACCGGTTTCGCCTGCTCCCAGGGGGGAATAGCCAGCCAAGGGCCATAAATAGACTTCTGCTGTGAAGACCTGAGAAATGTGCATGATATGTTGGACATGTTTGCTGCACTGGAGCTCCCAAGCTGTTGGTGGGGTAGGGGAGGAGATAGATGGGACACATTCGTATATTAGCGCTGGACCACCCTGGCACGGCATATGTGAACCACAAGGGATACTTCTCAATGATATTTCAGGCCCTTTTGGATCACAAGGGATGTTTCACAGACATTAATGTGGTCTGGGAAGGTACATGATGTATGCATCTTTAAGAATTCTGATCTGATCAAAAAGATGCATGCAAGCACCTTCTTCCTTGATCAAAAAACAACCATTGGGGATGTTGAAATTCCAATAGTGATTCTTGGGGATCCTGCCTATTTCTTGCTCCCCTTGCCCCATACCAAGCACCAGGACACCAATAAGGAGCAGTAAAATAATAGGCTCAGCAAGCGCAGAATGGTGGTAGTATGTGCATTTGGACATATAAAAGGGAGGTGGAAAGGTTTACTGAGTAGGTTTGTCCTACGTAAGAAAAATATACCAATACTTGCCAGGGCTTCCTGTGTGCTCCACAATTTGTGTAAGATACACAGGGAAAATTTCCCTTAGGGCCGGCCACTGCAGCCAGTAGCCTGGCTACAAATTTTGAGCAGCCAGATGCCAACATTACAATGCAAGTGAACCATAGAGCTCTCTGTATCAGGAAAGAATTGAAAGTGTGGTTTTGCAATGAGAATCGGTAATGTGTGTCCATTATCCTTCTCAACTCCCTCCCCATCTCCCACACAGCTGCCCACCTCCACTCTTCTTTTCTCTTTGCTGAAAACATCATGGTCCAGCAATAAATAAACACATGTTCTGAAAACTGGTTCTGATTTATTTTTTTCATCCTTTTGAAGCAGGTAGGGAAGAACATGATTGGTGGATTTCTGAAAAAAGTTGTCTAATCTTTCTGCTTGCCTGCAGTGCGTTGAGTCACACACATACTGGACCATGCTTATCTTTCTTCTTGATCAGGGATTAGGTGGGGCTTGTGACTGCAGCTTGAGGTGCACTATGCAGGGCTTGTAGGGGGAGCCTATCTACATTTTGCTCTTCCTGTAGTTCAACCAGGTGTGTCAGCATGGCGGACTGATCCCTGATAATACACAGCATCTCCTGATGTGTTTCACAGTCCTGGTCCTGAGCCATTCTTGTGTCCTCCATGTCCATGTTGAGTTTCTCAGACAAGGAAAGCCTCCATGCCTGAGATCTGTATCAGTTTCCATGGAGGCATTCATCAGATCACTGAAATGTCATCCTGGGATTTTTTTTCCTCTTCCCAACCTGGGAAAGGAGCTCCATGGGAGCTGACTGGCCCAAGGTTGAGAACTCTTCTGTAAGGCAAGCAAATCACACAGTACTCATTGTTAGATGAGCCAATGTAATCCAAAGCGTGAAGCACTGTTACAAGAACTGCCTTGATTATTCAAATCTTGAAGTTAGATCCACGTTCTGATCTGCATTTAGCAGAGTGGTCAGATTGCCTTTCCTACAATGGTAAACTAGGGGCCCCAAGCATTCCATGGACACTCCCCAACCTTCAACAATGAACAGAGGAGAAAGAGCTATCCCATTGTGGGAGGAGGGTGCTTCTGGCTACTGCTTTAGACTTTCCACATCTCCCTCCCTGAAAGGCAGTTAAAAGAGGAGAGAGCATGTTGTGCTACTCCATCACAGAAGGATGGTGCCTCCAGCTACAATCGTTGGCATTCCAGGTCTTCCCCTCTACACAATCAGTTAAGAAAGGAGAGGAACCACTATGCTATGCATTTATATACCTGAGTGTACTGCAAAAGGAGATAGGCAAAGCAGATTTTTGGAAGCTTTGGGCAGAATGGGTTTATAGAAAACACAGAGTGTATATTATTTTGAACTTTAAGTTCAGGCAAATGGTTTCCTGCTGTTCTGTGTCCCAAGGAACATTGTGCAGGGCAGGGAAGGAGAATGGAATTGTTTGGTGACTTCCCTAGGTGACCATGTGCAACATCAGTTTCCTGAGCATAGTACTGACAAAAAGGGAAGAGTTGCTGGAAGCAGTGGAGTGTAGGTCTGGCCCTTATGCTGCTATGCTGTATGCCAGGAGGATCCCTGCTGCTTTAATAGCTGTGTGGCATGATGAAGTCTCTCATCATGGCAGAAGAAATAAGGTAGCCCTAATAAGGATTTGGGAGTACCTTAATGAAAGTGTCAGGGACATATACATGGAGGATAATCATAAGATTCGTTTGCACACGAGCAGTCTGTTCCTGTAGTGACAATATGCAGAAGTTTGTCTACACATCCTCCCCCAAAAGCATCCTTCGTTTAAAAACCAATTGAATCAAAGCCGGTGAAATGAGCATAGCAGCAAGATTTGGTCAAAGCACTCATCAAATGTGTGTTTCCCGGCATGTCAGTCACTGACACCATCCTGTGATCGGTCAAACTGCTCTGGGGTGACAAACAGGTCCTGGTTGCCTGGGAGAATGGATACTCCACTCTCCTGCCCCCTGTTCTCCTCCTCATCAGCAGACTCATCATTTACCCTGAACTTTTTTGAGGTATCGGTGTTGTGTGGTGGCATACTGTGCGTCACCACTGAGAATCACATGCAGCTTTAAACAAAAGTGGTTGACATTAGCTGCTCAGCTACTAAGTTCTCCATGACCAAGCAGGAAATGGAATTTAAAACTTCCAGAGGCAGCAGGGATGCAGGAAATATGTACTGCTTACATGGCCATGGTGCTGCAGAGCAGAAACTCCAAAGTGGCAAGAACAGGGAACTCTGGAATAGATCTTGGAGGCCAATTATGTTGACTTACACTGCTCTCTGGCTGACTGACTAAGCTAAATTTGAACTACTGAATTCGACCGCAGTGCTACACCATTGTGGAGGGTGGTGTTAAGAGGTTGAATTTCAGCAGAATTAAGTTCAATTTTACTGCTATCAAATTGAGATGCATGCTGTAGCAGATCAATGTGTCATTATGTCGACCTCCAGTGTAGACCACCAGGCTTCTCTCTCTCTCTCTCTGTCTCTCTCTCTCTACCTCCTCCCTCCCTTCTTGGTGGTCTGTACTCATACTGCAGGATTTGAATAATACCATGGAAGGCAAACAAGTAGCTTGCTGAATCCTACAGTTGGATAACAGCACTCTTGGAACTATTAAGAGAAACTACCTTTTCCTTTTCTCTTGACTTCTTGGATCATGATGCCTTCATTGTTTTCTCCTATTAGGGCTCTGAGATGAAGAAAAGAAGCTTCCCTTTCTTATTTAATCCTCCAGATCATTGGAAAGGGTTTGGAGCAATGGTTTTTTGAACTAATGTTTTGGTTGGGAAAAGGACTTTGCGAGTTCCTTCTTTTCAGTGTCTTCTATCGGGGGCCGTTGTTCTCTATCTTGGACTATGCTGACAGCCTGAGTCACTGGGCTGTTACTAAGAGAAAGTAAGGAGGGACTAGAGAATGGAGTTGTTAGTACTCTTGACCTTCTTCCCTGGTAGGGTTTGTGTGGAGATCCTCGCTGTTTCCTCTTCTAGGAAAAGAGACATTCTTAATTATTTTCAGGTATTGGGTTCTCCATTCCCCAGGACTGCATTGTTGTACTAGGGGTTCAGGTTTGTCTTCAGTGTGACCAGTTATGCATCTAGAAGGAAAGCACAGGCTACATGAAAATCAGAACAGTGCCAGGAATATTTTAAGCATTATTTGTTTATAAACATTCACTGAATGCCTGCATTTCTGCATTTCTCCATCATGTGTAGTAAAAAGCATTCTTTCTTTAATGTTCATCTCACTTTGAATGCTAAGTGAATGTTCAACCCAATTAGTGTTCTAGCTTTAAACAATAAACCCTTCCAGAATCTCTAGTGGGGGGAAAATGCTTTTATCTATTTGGTAAATAATTTATTAATCCCACTGATGTATCTTCTCTGACAGCAACAGAGCCAGATAAGTGATGGTTCAAAATCAATTTGTCATGGTCCAGTGTGTGCTCAGTGACCTACTTGGTCTGTTATATAGGTCAAACTTGAATATGATGTTCTGACAACAAAAATGGCTTATTTAAAAACACATGATGAACTTTGCTTTGGTCCATTTTGTGGTAGCAAGTACTGCATTTCCATGTATGAGACCCATGTTCAGGACAAGACTGAGGACGGTCTTGGTGGTTTTGGAGATTCATTAAACAAGGCACAATCCACATGTCTTAGTAAATTCCAACCAGTGACAAGTCATACAACAGCATTATTTAGGAGGAGGCTCCATGGTCTAGTTACATGACCTTGTTACATGACTCTGGCAGTGATGGCAGCCTTTGCTCCCCATTGGCCTGCCTCTCCCACAACTACTTCAGCGTGCTTTCTTCCACAAAGTCTTCTAAATCTCATGAGGTTAAACAAGGATTAGTGATGAATCCTGCACCTCAGACAGAAGAATCCTATCAATTGCTATAGATTGGGAACCTACTGGCTAAGCAACAGTTCTGCAGAAAAGAACCTGAGGGCTACAGAGGACAAGAAGCTGGGTATAAGTCAATGGTATGCCCTTGTTGCCCAGAAAGCTAATGGCATATTGGGCTGCATTAGTAGGATTATTGCCAACAGATAGAGGGAAGTGATTATTCTCATCTGTTTGGTACTGGTGAGACCACGTTTGGAGTATTGTGTCCAGTTTTGGGCCCTCCACTACAGGAAAGATGTGGACAAATTGGAGAAAGTCCAGTGAAGAGTAATGAAAATAATTAGGGGGTTGAACCTTATGATTTATGGCTGTGTTCACACAGCACTTTTGTTTTGAAACAACCTCGTTGTTTCAAAACAAAAAAAAACATGTTCACACGACGCACCGTTGTTTCGAAACAATGGGAACCCATTGTTTTGAAACAAGGGCATTGTTTTGAAACAAGTTAACCCCATTTGGGGGCGAAACAACCTTGTTTCGAAAC
>ML681964.1:54826150-55240677 GCA_007922195.1 Podocnemis expansa
TGGGCATCTGGACAGCTGGCATGGGACTGCAGTATGCATGTGCACAGGAAGAAATGTAGGTGACTAGTGAACTTTTCCTGCAGAAACATAGGTGCTGAGTGAGCTGAAGCGCCTGATGAGTTCAGCAACTGTTTTGTGCATCCCTGTGGGGCCAGATTCTGGATTTAGTCACTTGAAGTGGCAATTAGATGCCTAAAGCCTTTTGTGAGTCTAGCCGTCAGTTTGTAAGCTCCTCAGAACAGAAATCTCTTTTTTGTCTCTACTGGGAGGCACCTAGGATATTTTTGGGCTGCTTAATAATAATGAATGGTAACTATTTTAGTGACTATGCATGTTACTTTCAAGGAAAGGGGGAATGGCATGTGAATGTAAAGTGAGGGGACAAGGAATGTTAGACGAACAGTAGATGAAACCCTAGTTGTCCTAACCCACGTCAGCCTGACTTTCCTCATTTGTGTCAGGGCATGTGAAAACTGCATAGCGCATGCCTTGGGTCATGAAAGTCAGAGGCAAGGGGTGGGTGAGGGGATATGAAAGGAAATTCTCAGTCGAGCACCTGGGATGCTGATAGGAAATGCAGCACACTTAAAAAAAACTGGCAATGCTTCTATTTATTACAATTAAAAATAAACTGAGCTGGACTTTTCCTTTTGGTTTTTCTTAATCTTGGCTCACGTTCCCCATATGGAAACCATGCTTGAGTCTGAGCCAGAGCAACAATATGGGCCTTCTCCAAACAGGACTATTAACTGACCCCGCTAATTGGAAATCCATAAAACAAACAATAACATCTCATTTTGGGTGTTGTGTTAAACAGCCAGAATGTGCCTGTTTGCATGCACCTGTGATGGGAGTACTCATCAGAAGGCTGCAATTCCTAAAGCTTCTCAGTGACTGGTTAGAACATCTATCCATCAAATGCAGAGACTGGCCAGACTATCTGGAAGCCTTTCAAGCCATCATGACTTTTGCCATGTCTGCTGTTTTATAAGCACCATGGGTGCAACTGAATAAGCAGCCCTACCCTTTACTGCAACTGAAGATTTGTTTTGAGCGTGGCTATTTAGGAAGCAGAGAATGGGGTATGAGAATTTAGTGCACCACAGCAATACTACAAAGCCAGGAATTAAGCATTAGTTTTATACGTATTACTTTAATTTCTAAGTAAACAGATGCCTGCTTACCTTAATGCATGTTTAAAGCCCTGAGAAATGTGCTGTTATGAGAAGAAACAGCCTACTTGTATGCACATAGTACAGTGTCCTGGCAGGATTTTGCAAACAATCAACAATTTTATTCCTGAGTATCTAATAGCTCATTGCATAGACTTGGCAAGTCACTTAGGATCGTATTTTCAGAAGTTACTAGTAACTTGCAGTAACTCAGTTACTTCCATCTAAATCAAGAGTAACGTTCATGAAGTCAGTGCAGATGCATCGCAGTGGGTATATCCACAGAGCAAGGGCTGTTTCATTGCTGTGTAGACTTCTGGGCTTGGTCTGGAGCCTGGGATCTAGGGCACTGTAATGTGGAATCGCCCCTGTGCCCATGCTCCAGCCTGAGCGAAAGTTGGCTGGCACAGACCAGCTGTGGATTTCTAGTTGCTGTGTAGATATACCCAGTGAGACCAGGCCTTAGCTCATCAACATGAGAAACCACTAGTCTTAAGTGACAGAGGCAGGAGATAGATATTTCCCTAGGAGGTTTTCTAAAGTTCCCCAGGAAGTGTCAGCAGTTCTTTAAGCCAAGGCCACAGTGGCAATGAATGGCTTTTCTTGCAGAAGATTCAAAAGGTTTCCTTTAAAGCTTTCAAATTGTCAGCTGGTTTCAATAGCAGTGTCCTCAAGGTGTATTTATGTTGTTGTCTCTGCATCATTACAAAGGATTCTGCCACTTTTACACAAATTAGACTGGGTTTCCAGCAGTGTTGTGGCTCTACAATGCTCCCTGGCAATGCTCTAGATTTCTGAAAACTCCACACACTTAGGTCTGAAGCTGTGTGACCAATAACTGAGGCACCCAATATTAAGGGCCATTTCTGAAAAGTTTCTCTGTTCACCCATCTGTAAATGGCATTTGATGCCCGTGTTGGAAAATGAGTAACATAGTGTGTAATGCAGTGAAGAAGGTGGCCTTTAGAAGCCAGAGGAGCACATCAAAGAAAAATTCTGTTTCCATCCTTAATGAGGGAGCAGGGAGAGAAAAACAGTAGAGTCTATCTAGCTGGATTTTTGTCCTAATAGTCACAGAAGTCATGGATTCCATGACTTTCAAATGCACATAGCTGGATACAACACTAACAGTTATATCCCTTCCACTGGGAACTTTGAGAGCTGCAGCCTTAAGGGAAGGCAGAAACTCCCAGACATTGGGACAGTGGTTTATTACAAGCACATGATGTTGCTCCTACTCTGCTCTGCTGCTGCAGTTTGAAGAGCATGCAGGAGCAGAACGAGAGCAGACACCTGTGTGGAATTAAGTGGCAGGCTGCAAGGCTCCAACTTTTATTCAACCTTAATACTGGGGAGGCAAGCTACCTATCCATCACCCATATTCTCCTATACCACTACCAGGTATTGAACTGGTTTCAGTGCAGGGTTTACAACCCATCACTTGTGCCAGGGATACAGGACTCCTTACCATATAGCCTATAATTCAGGGCAATGTCTTGTCAGCCTCCCCCCTATGACTGTACTCTGAGTTCCTGCATCCTTCCCCCCTGCAACAGTGACAGAGGATACAGCAGTGGGGAGACCTCAGCCCATAAGGACCACAATATCTGGCCTTGGTTAACAAACACCATAATTTCACTTGAACAGCAAAAATCCCAGCTCTTTTACCGCTGGGAATCATTCATTTGATTTTTTAACAACACTGGAAACTAGACACATGGGGCACCAGCACCTAACTTGATAGCTGCCCACCCAACCAACCTAATCCTATTCCAAACCCATCTGGTATCACAATGGTTGCTGGTACATGCTGTAGCCATTTGTCATCTGAAATATCTGACACTACCCTGGAAAGTTCCATAAAGCAAACAAGGAGTCCTATGGCACTTAAAGACTAATGAAGTTATTTATTTATTGCATGAGCTTTTGTGGGAGAAAATCCCACCTCATCAGATGCTTTGAAGATGGGGAAACTTACAGAATGGGAGGAAATAAATGCAGTGAAGTATAAGTAATGGGATCAGGTCACACTGTAACAGCAAATCAAAGCAGCTGTAAAGATTCAAACACTGGGGAACAGCATCTAGAGGAAGATGAGGTCAAATCTGTTGTAATAACAGAAAAATGCAAAGTCCCTATTATGCCCTGAAGCAATACAATCAAATTAGCAAATAAATTCAATCTCAGCAGCTGCCCCTTTGGAATTTGAAAGTTCAGGCCACTTGGTATGGATGCCCTTGTGCTGTATCACTGAAATGCCTTTCTCCAGGGATAGTTTTGTGACCCCCTTGTTTACTTTCTTTCTCGCCTTGCTCACATGGCCTGAGTCTACTCCCAGCCCTTACCTGTCAGTAAGAGTGGAAGTGCCATGGGTTGATGCCACTGTATGCCTCTTCTGGATGAGAAGAGATTTAGCTGCGAAGCCCAGCTGAGACCTAGCTGCCCTCTTGTGAGCCCAATGCATTGTAGAGCACCTGCAAATCCAATCATTGGTGTGCTCTGGGTAACTTTGGAAGCAAACAATTCCAACTGGGTTGTTACATTTTGATAATCTGTATGGCTATGTCTACACTTACAGTTTAAGTCAAATTAATGATGATTAATTCAATTTAAAGTATTGCATGGCTACACTAGCTTTCTTTAGTTTGAATAAAGACCTCCCTCAATTCAAAATAAGGAAAGGTCATTTTGAAATTATAAAACCTCCCTTAAATTTGAAATGACAGAACTTATTAGTTTAATTTAACCCACTGTAGCTGTGTTAATTTGAACTGTTAGTTTGAATTAACGCTTTTTGTCCTTCTCCCTCCCAGGGTGCCTTCCTCTTTCTATATATTGGGTTGGGGCATAGCCCTTCTCGGGGGCCATGTTGTCACACTTCCCATGGCTCCCCTCCCCTAGATAGAAATAGCAAGTCTTGTCCAAGGACATGCTAGTTTGATTTGGGTTTCTAGTGGAGCCATGTTAATTTGATTTAACTTAATTTGATTTAATGATTCTTAATTCAATTTAATTAGTTCAACTTAAGTTAATTCAATTTAACAATCTAAGTGTAGACATAGTCACTGAGGATTAGAGTTATACATTACCATCTCTTCCTTCGTGTGGATGGAAATCTTGAGACACCTTAATTTCCAGTGTCCTGTTGCCTGCATCTGCTATGGGACAAAACCCTTTGCAGCCACTGACATCACTTGCCCAGATCCTGAAAGGATGAATACTACATTTACCACAATCAATACTGCAGTATTGCAAGGTTTTTCTCAGTACTATGCTGAACTGTTGCCCTGTTAGGAAGCGGCTGTTGCCATGTGTGAACAGCAGGCCTGGCTGTAAGCACTGGATTTTTAATAAGGCTCTTGCCACCTTTCCAGGACACACATGCTTGTTTGCACATTCCTTCCACAGCACATGAGCTCTTCTTCACTTTTGGTCTGGTTTTAAGCACTTTAAACCCAGGGACACCACTCCTGCAGATTACTGCATAACTCTCACGTTTAACACATGCTGGGACCTGTCTGCAGCTACCATAGGAACCAGCTCACTCACTCCTAAAGTGCCCAGAAGGCCAAAAAAAAAAAAAATGTCTCCTTAAATAACATGGCCTTCCTCCCCTGAATGCAGCCCTGGAAGGTTTCCAATATCCTGCCCCCCTCGTCCACCCTTTTGAAAATTTCCTTACTATGAAATGGCAACATGGGTCTGGGAAACTTGCCAATCTGCTCCAGGAAAACAGGCTGACTAGCTGGTCAGTGATAGGAGTCTGCAGGACAACCAAATCCTTGGCTAGTCCTACTGCTGTCATAAGCCAAGGTCCCAGAACTGGTGGGCATTCTGGGGTCATGTTTCTGCAATCGGTTGTCCTGAAACTGAGAGATCACCAGCTACACCATTATTTACTCCTGGGACATGTGCCTCATGAAAAAGGTCTTCAAAACGCAGGCAGTTTAAAAGGAAGGCCCTTACTAGACTTGTTATCTCAGCCGTTTTAGCTGACTGTCTATTTACAATAGGGACCATGGACTGGGTGCCATGTGAGCAACTAGCTTCTTCTTTTGAATGTTTTCTCCTCAACTGATGACGGCCACCAGTACTGAAGGAAGGTGTTTCCTGTAATATACTGAGCCACCCAGTTTCCTGTCCATCTCTGTGCACACCAATCACTTTGAAAGTAAACCTCAAAACTTAGACCTATCCAGGCTGTCAGACCATACCTGCAGCTCAGTGTTGTGCAGTCATTCCAAACGCCATATTGAAATCTCTGTTTAACTCATTCAGGAGTCTTCTGACTTCAAAGTCTTCCTTCATTTCCTTTGTCATTTTGAGAAAATGGTGGGGGGTTTATATTCCAGAAGAGGCAGATTCAAGCAGGGCTGGATAATCAGCCTGGTGACTCTGGACTGCCCCCCCCCCCCCGGAGCCCCACCCTCCAGCATAGTGGCCTGCATGCAGGCCATCACTGATGCGAGGTCTTGGGGCCAGAGGGTGCTCCTGCTCTGGCCCCACTACGCCCAATAACTATTTTGAAATAACGTGGACAATGTAGACATAGCCACAAGGCGTTGCTTCTCTGGTAGGTAGTTGCAGGATAGTGGGAGGGGGTATATGTGCTCAGCACAATGGAATACAAAACCGAAACAAAAAAAAACAAAATATCCTGACTGCATCTAGCTAAACAGCCCCTGTTCTGCTCATGCATGGTCTGTTACAGACTTGAGTTTATTTTTGGTATGGATGTTGCTGGATCCTTCAGGCCTCTCTCTCTGGCCTCCTTGTGATCCTTTCAGGAGCTCTGCTGCCACCAAACATGAAACAGGGAGGGCTGCTGTGCCAACTCAAAAACCTTACTCAGTTTCTATTGGCTCTTCTGGGATTTACTGACCAGGGTGTTAACCCCTTCCTTCCTGAGGTTACTACACCAAGGTACTCAGTCCTTTCCCCTCTGTTGATATTTGTGAGCTGCTGAAGACTCCACCACTACATCTGGAGGATATCTGTTGGTGGGTTATGAGAGTGAGGCCCAAGCCCCAATTCTTCATCCACCTCAGTTAAACTGGAAATGTGACCCTCACTATCCTTAAACTCAAAGCCCAAATCTATCCCGTGGTTCTCCTGCAGGAGCACTCAGGATCCCATATGCTAGATGCACACCCCTCTGACTCAGCACTACCTGCAATATAAACTGTCCCCACTGAGGTCCTGGCTTCTGCTCAGTTGCCTCTTCTTGTGAGTCTCCTTCTGTACCTGTTGGAGGCCACCAGTCTTCACCTGATTTGCCTTCCTATGAACACTGAGCCTTCCTCAAGACCTTCCCTATAGGGGCTGCAATTCAAAGCCCTACAAAGCTTGTCCAGCCTCCAAGGCCAAAGCTCCTCGGGTCACTCTTAGAGCAGGATTGGATCCCTCCTATGCCTGCAAGAGGTCACCCGAATCCTGACTCCTGCTATCTTGCTTTGGGGTTGGAGATGAGAGTAAGAGAAGGGGTGGGAAGATCAAGCTGTCCAGCCTGTATCCTTCAGCGTGGTTCCTAGAGCAGCACCTGTTGTTGATACCCTTACTCACGGATCCATACACCTTTTTCTACCCCCATCAGAAGCTGCAGTTGCGGAACGAGGGTGCAGCCCTAGACAAGGAACTGTGGGTACCCATGAAAGCAACAAGACTATCTACTATCCACTATCCTCTTCTCCTGCACATGTGGAAGGGACAAGACAATACACATGGCTCAAACACCCTCCAAGCACTAGAGTGGCACCATGTGTAATCTCCCCCCCTCAAGTTTGCACATATAAGTGCCAACACTGCAGTTTCATGCTGAAGTCTGTTTTTGAAGTTTTCTTGACACAATCAGATTGGGTCTAAATAGAGAGTTGGAATGGCTAATTCATTATAAAAAGTAATTGTCCCCCGTTCATGTACTCTCACTTTCTAAACAACTGTTGTGAATGGTCCTCATTTACCCTAACTGAATGGTCTTTGTTAGAACTTGCCCTCCCCATTGTGATGTTTCTCACCCACCTTTGCGTGTGTATCTATACCTCCTAAGGGTCATTTTGACTTTATGCATCTGATGAAGTGGATTCCAGCCCATGAAAGCATGTGCCTGAAGAAATTTGTTAGTCTTTGAGGTGCCACAGGACTCTCATTGTTCTTAAATCAGGAGTAATTCTCACAAAGTTAACGAAGTTACAGCATAGTGAGATCAGAATCTAGCTTATCATCATAAGAAACAACTAGCCCTAAGTGAAAGAGAGGCAGGAGAGGGGACAAATATTTTACCTGGACTTTTTTTGTTATGTTTTCCAGGAGGTGTCAGCAGTTCTTTAAGCCAAGGCTACAGTGGCAATAGATGACTTTTCTTGCAGAGGATTCAAAAGGTTTTCTGTAAAGCCTGCAAACTGTCAGCTAGTTTGAATAGAGCATGTCTTCTCAGGTGTATTTATGTTGTTTTTGTATCATTCTAACAGATTCTGCCAGCACATCCCATTACAATGAGTAATGTTTTCTTTAATTGCAATTGAAGAAGACTTAGATCTTTTGTAATTAAATGTTCTTTTTATAATTTACACAGGGAAGCAACACCAACCTTCCAGTTTACCATCCCCTGGGACATTATCATATTTACCTTGATAAAGGCATAAAAGGAAAGGTGTTAGTGTTATCTACCTCCTTGTAAATGAAAGAGGAAAGAACATCTAATTAAGCAAAGATTAAGACTTCCATAGGATTAATTTTAAAAAAAAACCCTGCTTTCTATGTGATTGGGATGTGCTGGCAGACATCTCTTGGAATATAGTACTGCCGATTGACTATGGAAGAGCAATATCAAGTGAGTTGTTCTCTCCCTTTTTATTGATCTCCTATGTTGGCTGGCAGTTCTCCATGTGGAGCTCTGTTTATGGGCGATTTATTTGTGGCATGTGAGAAGCACATCGGCATCATGAATGTCCATCTATCAAAAATACTGAAGCATCTCCCTTGACAGAATGAGGATGTTTGTGCAGAATGCAAAGCAGAGAAGGAGAATGTAATCTCTCACTGCAACAAGAGGCTAGTAAGCAGCCTCAAAACCAATTTATGCTAGTCAAGGATCTGTGACCAGGGGACCTGAAGTGTAGATCAAGAACCAAGTTTTAATAATCTATATAGACTGTCAATCTCCATGGTGTTTAGACACCAAATACAGTATTGAAATTATCTGTGTTTTCCTAAAAGGACCATTTTTTCCACTCTATCCCCTGCTGGGTTGTACGCACAGCTTGACTTTCTTGATGTTAAGGTATCTATGAAAGATGTCAGTACATTGTTACCTTATGCTCCCCCATCTGTTTATCTATCTCTTGGCTTTTAGATTGTTATCTCTTCAGAGCAGGGACTAACTTTCTATTATATGTTTGTTTATTACCTAGCATGATGGAGCTGGAGCCTCTACAAATAATGAATAGTAACAGGGAAGACTTACCAGCAAATGAGGTTACTGTCTCTTGAGGAAAAGGTTTTCCAAGCAGTGTCTAGTATCTTATCTCTAGTCTTGTATCCTTGCTCTAAAGAAGACAAAACCTTCTTATCTCCTGCAACTGAGAATTCCATGGCTGGGCAACTTTTGCCAAAAATGTCTTGTTTCCATCTCTTATAAGCTTTGCCTTGACAGCTGTCAGCAGTAATGTCTATGATGACCATGGTATTATCGCCAAAGTGCAGAGCAAGAAATGGTCTTGTTGGTAGTTGGGGTCTTTGGGAACATCAAGGATCAGAATGTTGAAGTTGCCTTTGATGTGGATTCTTTGTTACCTGAGGTGAATCATTAAGACCCACTTTTCAAAGGTGGCCACTGATTTTGAGTGAAGTCCAATGTGCAATACCTTGACCCTGATATCTTGAAATCTGCTCATTTTATTCACTTCAACTGGAGTTATGGCTGCTGAAAATTAGTCCTGAGGTGGCAGAAATTGGCCACCCAAAACCAGATACATGCCAACTCAGTGACACCTTCTGAAACTGAGGGCTTTGTCTTATCTGTTCAACTATTTATCTCTCTGTAAAGCTGGTAGAATGATAGTCTCCTACCACATAGCTGTGGTTAATGTGCATAAATTTCTTTTGAGATGATTAGTGCTAAGTATAATTATTACTATATTTAAAAGATGGCAGATAGCCAACCTCTCCCTGTAGCTGCAGGGTAATGACAGAGCTGATCAAATGATGGATTTTATTGCTATTGTTCTCAAACAACACATAATTTCTATGTATGTATCAAGGAACAAAAATGTAATATGACTGGGTGCATTTAGTTTTCATTTTAAAATTTCTGCAAGCATGGAGACAAATTAGGTAAGCCTCGTGGGTTCCTCTCAATGCAGCCATGCTTCAGACAGTCGTTTGCCAAAAAGGGTCTCAGGTCTCACCCAGTTGGCAAGAATTCCCCTGTCCCTTATTCTTTATAGTCATTTGTTGCTCTTCTTAGCTCTCACCATCTAAGGAAATGAGATCCCAAAGTAGCATTAATTGCTCAAGGTATCAAGTTCATTGCCAGTGGTGGTTAAAGAAGATTGAAACAAGAGGGGGAGCTCTCAAACCACCAGCTTTGAAGAAGAGAAGCAAACGGAAGGGAGAACTGCTTCTCCAGCTCAGGAAGGAAGGAGTTCTCACCCTGTTCTTTATGTAAAACACAGAAGTTGTGCATTCCCTACCCTTCCATCCTCCTTACTTGAACCCCAGATTCTTGCAAATACATATGGGCTATGTTCACACACAGGGAGTTATTTCAATACAAGTTGTTTTGATACAAGTTGTATCAAAATAATGCCTTATTTCAAAATAAGTTAATTCGAATGAACAGTTTGTTCATTCGAATTAAGGAAAAAAGCTCAAAGCGAAATAGCATGTTCAGACAACAGTTATTTTGAAACGAGTCACCGTTGTTTCGAAACATGTTCAGACGGCATTGTTTCAAAACATTCATTTCGAAACAATGTTGTTTCATCCCCACATGGGGTTTAAGTTGTTTCGAAACAACACTGTTGTTTCAAAACAACGGAATCCGTTGTGTGAACATGGCCTTTCTTATTTCGAAACAACCTCTGTTGTTTCGAAATAAGCCTGCTGTGTGAACACACCCATGCAGAAGTCCTACTGAAATCAACAGGAGCTGTGTGCACATACCTAAACATAGAGCTTCACACTGTAGGACAAATTAGGGATGGACACATCAAGACCACTCTATATTGAAAACTTACTGATTGGTATAGTTATCTACATCCCTCGAGCTTCCATCCTAAACACACCACATGATCCATTGTCTACAGCCAAGCCCTAAGATATAACCGCATGTGCGCTGATCCCTCAGACAGAGACAGACATCTTCAGGATCTCTAGCAAGCACTCTTAAAACTATGGTACCCACCTGGAGAAGTAAAGAAACAGATTGACAGGTCCTGATGGATACCCCATAGTCAACTACTATAGGAAAGGCCCAAAAAAGAAAACAATAGATCACATGGTGTGTTTAGGATGGAAGCTTGAGGGGTGTAGTTAACTATACCTGTCAGTAGGTTTTCGGTATAGAGTGGTCTTGATGTGTCCATCCCTAATTTGTACTGTAGTGTCCAGAAAGTGGATCTGCTCTATGGAGTGTTCCAGGCTCAATTTGATTGTGGAGTGGAAATTGTTGAAATCTCTGTGGAAATCTTCAAGAGCATCCCTGCCATGGGTCCAGATGATGAAGATGTCATCAATATAGAGTAGGTAGAGGAGAGGTGTTTTGAGATGAGACTTGAGGAAACTTGTTAGTCTTCATGGTGCCACAGAACTCTTGCTGGTTTTCCTGTATACAGATTGACATAGCTACCCCTCTGAAATTAAGAGAGCTGACATTCTTTTAAAGTATTGGTGGATCACTGTTCACAATTGCCACTGACTACTTAGAGCAGGGGTCTGCAACCTGTGACTCCGGAGCCACATGCGGCTCTTTGACTGCCCTCTTGTGGCTTCAGACTCTGAGCTCCCCACCACCACCAGGGGACCCTGCAGGCAGCCTGCACCCTAGCTCCAGGCCCCCTGCCATTGGGGGACCATATGGGTCACCAACAGCAGGGTTCCCGCCACCACCAGGACACGCTGTGGGTGGGTGGGGGCACATCTGGTTCCAAGTTCCCCCTTCCATGCCAGGAGCCCCTGCATCTGGTGCCCTGGCCCAGCTCCCAGCTCCCTCTGCCCTCCACCAGGAGACTGCACCAATTGTGGCTCTCAAAAAATTTGGTTATTGAAGGAATTTTAAAATATGGCTCTTCTCTTTTGGATTGCTGATCCCTGACTGAGAGGATTCCAGAGTGCTTTTTCTTACTTCTCTTTCTCCCATGTACACTTGCATAATTCACGTCTACTGTGTCCCTTAATTAGGTTTGAACTTAGTTGATTACAGGACAAGTCCATTTTGTCCCTTACTTAAGTTTGAAACTAATTGGATACTGAATTTAGTGAACAATCACACTTGGAGTCCCACATTCTTCCACACAACATTTGCTTTCCACTTTTCCAAAACAAAACACAGTCATCATTGGGAGATGTGTGAAACATTGATAAAATTATGCCAGATCTGAGAAAACTGATTAAAATAGCTTTTGACAGTGCAGATATAGTTCATTAAAATTTCCATTTTCTTCAAAAATTATTTTATAAGTAGTCCTGTCCAAACTTCTCTAAAAAGTTTCACCCAGTGCTTTCCAATGATATAACCTGTTCAATTTTTTGTGTGCGGTATGAAAACTAAGTGAAGTGTCATCATGTCTATGAATAGCAGAGTCCAGTCTAACAAAGTGAAATCATAATTCTGAGTCTCAGCTAAATCCGTGGGTGTAATTTAGGAGGATGGCATTGTCCCTTAAAAATGCAAGCCTCAGGTAGGCATGGAATTTGCCTTTCCAAGGCTGGCCCCATTGGTGTGACTGGAGGTGCTTCCCCTTATATAGACATCAAACTATGCCTATGGATAAGTCCACTAGAAGATTAAAATTATGGTTAACGTTCAGGTTCTAAGATGGTGGCCACATTCTGGGATCGGTCATGAAGCTTCTGTCTCTGTTGTTGTGCATGTATGCAATGGGACTACTACCCCTGCAAGAATATGGTCACCCTTGAAAATAAAAAAAGCAAGAAATCTTGTGGCATTTAAAGACTAACAGATTTATTTACTGCATGAGCATTCATGGGACAATATCCTACTTCATCAGATGCTTTGAAGAGAGAGAACTTACAGAACTGGATGAAAATAAATGCAGGGAAGTGTAAGACATGGGATCAGGTCATACTGCAACAGCAAAACAGAGCATTTGTAAGCATTCAAACTCTAGAAAACAGCACACAGAGGGAGGTTAAAATCAAATTACCTGTTATAATGTGAAAAGAATCCATAGTCACAATTCAGCCCTGCTTTCACACAATTTAATTTGCATATTAGTTCAATTTCAGCTGGTGCTCTTTGAAGTCTTGATGTCCCATTGATTTTTCTTGATGACCATAATAATAAACTCTTCTTCTTCAAGCTCTGCTCACATCATTCAGTTATAAGTGTCTACGTGCTGCAGCGCACAGTAGCTTGGAAAGTCTTTAGTCTTAGCCTGTCAGGTCAGGGCACATGGCCAACACCCCCTCTGTGCCGCCACTGTGGCTATATAGGTGACCATGACCCTGATCCTCCCAGTTCCCTTTTCCACCCTCAGTGACGGTTTCAGATCAGCCAAGAAACTTGTGTAAGCAAGCACCTGTCACCGGTTTTCTGCAAAAATTAAAATGCCGGGCTCTAAACTGTGTCCGGCATGTTCTAAAGTGTTTCTGCTTGACGAGCCTCATGAGAAATGCCTCCCATGCCTTGGTGAGTCACACCTCGTGATGAACTGCTCTATCTGCCAGTCCTTTAAATGCAGGACTCGCAAGACCAGAGAGCAGTGCCTATGCATCCTCACGGAGGACTATATGCCCACCTCTGATGTCACCCAAGCCACTAGTGCTCTATCAGCACCCTGGGCCCCTCCTGCACTGGAGCCTGCCTGATGCCAACCCCCAGCACAGAGCTCAAAGCTGCAGTCAGCATCGTCGTCGGTCCCGTCACGGCACCACTCACCTCCGGCCCCGTGTTCCCTGTCGTCTGAGACGGGATCAGGACTGTCTTCAGTGCTGTTGACTCTGTGACCCCTAGTGACGGCACAGGCTCTGTTCCAAGACCTGGCTCCGGTACCAGCGAAGAAAGCCAGGTCAACGAGTAAGCCAGTTCAGGCACGTGGGGAGCAGTCAACACAGGAATCAGCACTGGCCCTGAGCCCGGTACCATCGAGTTTCTGTCCGGCATCACTAAACAGTACCAATGATCACTCTGAAGGTCACTCCAATTGGCACTCATCCCGTGAGCCCTCAGTATCATGCTCGCAGGTCCCTAGGAGACAGAGATCCAGCTCGTCTTCTTCATCATCTCTGGCTGCTGTCCGCTCCCGTGATTCTTCAAATACCATCTTCGATACTGGAGAACGGATGGGTAAGCATCATCGAAAATGCTCCCCAACACCTGTACCAAGGAGAAAGACACCCCCCGTACAGAGGCCATGGCCCAGCTCTTCCCGTGCCGCCAAGACTTCCCAGGAGGCCAGGGGTCACTCCTCCCCACACTGTACTGCGGTCAGTGATTCTTTCAATGACTGATTGCATGAATGACTAGACACAACAGCCAATGATAGTTTGACTTCGCGGTACTGTTCGGCACCGTATCCGCCCCAGACCCCTCGGATATATCTGACAATGAGCCTGACCCAGACTCTACACAGCATGGTAGATCTCAGGCCCCTTCATCATCCTCCCCAGATGATCATACTTTTCGAAGGCCCCTCGCCTATAAGGATGATTCCTGCACCCAGCAAGATTTGCTCTGCCGCATGGCAGCAAACTTTAACATAGAACTAGGGGTGGTCCAGGAAGAAACTGACCCTCTCTTTCACGTAGAGGACACCACCCCACCAGCCAAGGTGTCTGTTTCCCTTCACAAAGGGGTGTATAGAATTGCCAGGGCATGTTGGCAAACTCCATCTTCAATTCCGCTGGTGTCAAAAGTGGCAGATCACAAGTACCATGTCCCTTCACACAAATTTGCATTTCTTTTCCAATACCCTATGTCGGCATCCCTGGTGATGTATGCAGTCAACCAGAAGGAGAGACAGGGCCAACCAAGCTATACTCCTAAGAATAAAGAAGCTAAAAAGCTTGACTTGCTGGGCAGAAAGGTCTGCACCACTGCAGCCCTACAGCTGTGTATCTCGAATCACCTGGCCCTTATGATGAGATATGTCTTCAACCTCTGGAGAGCCATGCAGGGATTTTATGACCTTGTCCCCAAGGACCACCTCAGGGATTATGAGGTGATGGTTGAAGAAAGTGCCTTGGCCTCTAAAGATGCTCTGATGGCTACTTGGGATGCATCGGACACAGCCTCGCATGCCATGGCATCTATCGTGGTGATGCGCTGTTCCACCTGGCTCCAGGACTCAGGCCTGTCCCCACAGATGCAGCTTCTCATCCAGGACCTGCCATTTGAAGGCCCTGGCCTCTTTGCTGAGTCCACAGATGCCAAACTGCATGGCATGAAGAACTCACGAGCCACTCTTAGATCTCTGGGAATGTACACCCTTCAATCTACTCAAAGCTCTTTGAAACCTCATCAACTCTTGCAACAGCAGCTGCAGCAGTTAAAGCAGCAAGTCCAGATGCAGAGTTCCTTTCCTCGGTCCTCCCAATACCCCCAACGACAACTCAGGGACTTGGGTAAGGACAAAATCTGCTCAAGCAAAGATGGGAAGCCCCATGCCTCACAGTCCAGCAGATGCTGGCAGGGTACTGACCACTTGATGGGGAGGAAGCAGCGTTTTTGATGGTTACTTCGAGGGCAGCAAACCCACAACCTTGACCCCAACCTTGCCAACTGCCTACACCACTTTGCATATCACTGGGCCAACATCACAACCGACCAGTGGGTCCTCGAAATGGTCTTGGAAGGGTATTGCATGCAGTTCCGATCAGCTCCTTGGGTCAGAAAACCGCCCCTCTCCCAAGCTTCAGGAACCAGCAACTAGATCGCCTGCTTGAGAGGGAATATGAGAAGCTCTTCTCCCTCGGGGCCAAAGAAAGGGTGTCAAAGTGGGAGTGGGGAAAAAGGTTCTATTCCTGATACTTTCTGGTCCCCAAATCCAATGGGGACCTAAGACTCATTCTAGATCTCAGAGTTTTAAACAGACACATAAGGAAAATAAAGTTCTACATGGTTTCTCTGTCACAGATCATTCCATCTCTGTCTCCCAGGGATTGGTTTGTAGCTCTTGATCGGAAAGATGCTTACTTTCAAATAGCAATATGTCCGTGCAACAAGAAGTACTTAAGGTTCATCATGGAGGGAAATCACTTCCAGTTTATATCGCTCCCTTTTGGGCTCTCTCTGGCCCCTGGGGTGTTCACAAAGTGCATGGCATTGGTCGCGGCATTCCTGCACTGGCAGGGCATAAAGATTTACCCCTAGCCGGACTATTGGTTAATACATGGGGAATCGAGAGCTCAGATAGACTACCATGACAGAGTGGTAACCCACCTGTGCGGGTACCTGGCCTTCCCTGCCCCCTCGACATTTCGGTCCATCTGCACCATCATTATGGAGCTGCAGGAGTCTCCAATGACCACAGCCTATCGCTGCCTACAGCTGCTTGGGCACATGGCAACCTCCATGATTTGGACAGTACGCCTGAGAACGAGGCTCCTTCAGGTCTGGTTCTCCACGGTGTTCCACCCACGGAAAGACCCCCTGTCCAAGGTACTGCCAGTTCCCTGTGACATCCTGGAGACACTATAGATTTGGAAGGACCCACAGTTTGCCATGGGGGGAGTTCCCTTCAAAATGCTAAGGCCCTCAGTGACATTGATAACCGATGCCTCGGACTTGGGGTGGGGGGCCCACATTTCAGGAAGCCTTTCCACTCAGGGACTTTGGTCTCATGCAGACAGTTATCTTCACATAAATATGAAGGAACTGCGGGCCATCAGATTGGCTTGCATGACCTTCCTGGACAGGATACAGAGCAGGTCAGTCCAGGTTCTAATGGACAACACTGCAAACATGTTCTATAGGAACCAGCAGGGGAGCGTCCACTCCCCAACTCCCTGCAAGGAAGCGTGCAAACTTTGGGAACTAGCCCTGAAGTATGAGTTCACCCTGATGGCAGCAAAGCTACCGGCTATGGACAACAGGCTGGCAGACTTGCTCAGCAGAAATCCACCAGCGAATCACAAGTGGTTGCTCCATAATATGGTGTTTTCTCACCTGATAGACATATGGGGAACACCCCAAGTACACCTCTTTGTGACACAGCAGAACTGCAAGTGACAGCAATTTTGCTCTCTCAGGGGTCAGGAGGAGGGGTCGCACAATAACGCCTTCCTCATCACTAGATCTGGACCCCTAATGTATGCCTTCACACAAGTCCTGGTGATACACAGGATGCTCCTGAAAATCAGGTTGGGCAGAACAAACATCATACTGATAGCTCTGGACTGGCCCAGACAACACTGGTTCTCGCTCCTACAGGACCTGTCCATAGAGACCCCACTCCGCCTCCCTTTGTGGGTGGACCTCCTGACACAGGACTCGGGGCACCTGCAGCACCCGAATCCAGGTCGTCTGCATCTGACAGCTTGGAGAGTCTCTGGTTCAGTGAGCAGGAAAGACTCGGCTCAGACAGGGTTAAGAAGGTCCTTGTTGGTAGTAGAAGACCATCCCCCAGGTCCACCTATACAGCCAAATGGAAACAGTTTTCCAACTGGGCTCGAGGTAAAGGAGTAAACCCCATACAGGCTCCTTTACGCCTACTCCTTCATTATCTGCTAGACCTTAGAGACAAAGGTCTTTCTCTTTCCTCACTGAAAGTCCACCTAGCGGTCATCTCAACCTTCCAGAAGAGGGTGGATGGTGTCCCTGTTTTCTCCCATCCTATTTCCACTAGGTTCCTGAAGGGATTCGAAAGACTGTTCCCACAACCCCTTGAACCCATCTCTCCTTGGGATCTGAATGTGGTGCTCCAGGCACTAATGGAGCCCCCGTATGAATCCTTAGACTCATGTACCTTACTGATCCTTGGCTGGAAGGTAGCCTTTTTAGCAGCAATCACCTCAGCTAGAAGGGTCTAAGAGTTGAAGGTCCTTTCCTCAGAACCCCCGTATATGAGGTTCTTTCCCGATAAAGTGGTAATGCGACCCCACCCCTCTTTACTCCCCAAGGTAGTTTCTACCTTTCACCTAAATCAGTGTTTTTTCCAGACCCTCAGGTTATGGAGAACCAAAGGAGGTGGCACACACTGGTTGTGAAAAGAGGTCTCTGAACATACATCAAGTGCATGTGTCCATTCTGCAAGACCTCCCAACTCTTTGTGGCAGTCGCTGAACACAAAAGAGGCCTTCCAGTGTCCTCACAGTGCATTTCCAAATGGATAGTAAACTGCATCAAAGACTGCTATGGAAGGTTGAATACGCCACTTCCTGGGACTGTTAGGGCTCATTCTACTAGAGTCCAAGCTTTGTCAACGGCCTTCCTTGCCAAGGTCCCAATCCAAGAGATCTGCAGGCTGGCTACGTGGTCGTCAGTGCATACTTTCATGATGCACTATGCTATCATCCAACAAGCTAGAGAGGATGCTGCATTGGGCACCGCCGTACTCGGCGTGGGCAGACTGTAACTCCTCCCACCATCCTTTGTTATGGCTAGCAGTCACCTGTAATTGAATGATGTGAGCAGCCCTTGAAGAAGAATGGTGGGTTACTTACAGGTAACAGTTCTTCTTCAAGATGGGCTGCTCAGATACATTCAGACCCCTCCCACCATCCCCGCTAATGGAGTTGGCGAAGGTATAAGGGACTGGGAGGGTCAAGGTCAAGGTCACCTACATAGCTGCTGTGGTGGCACAGAGGGGGCATTGGCTATGTGCCCTAACCTGACAGGCTAAGGCTAAAGACTTTCCGAGCTACTGTGCGCTGCAGCACACAGACACTTGTAACTGAATGTATGTGAGCAATCCATCTCAAAGAAGGATGGTTACCGCTAAGTAAACCACCATTATCTGAATAAGAAACCTAGCCTTCCCTTGGTACAGCCACCAGCATACTCCCTATGTGGCCCTGCCTCTTCCCATTCCCTAATCACAGAATCATAGAAACTGGAAGGGACCATCAGAGGTCATAGGCTATGTTCACATAGAAAGTGCTTGTTTCAAAACAAGCTGTTTCAAAATAAAGCCTTATTTCGAAACACCTTATTTTGAAATAAAAAAAGTGTTTTCGAAATAAGGGAAAAGGAGGGAATCGAAACAGGATGTCCAGTGTGACATGCTATTTCAAAATAGGAGAGGGGAGGGGGATGGAGGCCCTGTACTGGGCCAGGGAAGACCCAACCCCAGGATTCCCCTGTGACTCCGGCCAGGGGTGAGGGGGGGCTTCCCCTGTGCCCCCGCCACATCTGCCTGGGGGAGGGAGGCTCCCCCTCCCCCTCTGCGGGTCCAGCCTCAGGCAGGGGGGATTCCCTGACACCCCACCCATGGGTGGGGGGGTGGCCAGGGAATCCCCCCTGCCCGAGGCTGGACCCGCGGGGGAGGAGGGGGAGCCCCCCTGCCCTGGGCAGAGGCGGCGGGAGGGGCAGGGGAAGCCCCCCTGTCCCGGGCAGAGGTGGGGGGGAGGGGGAACCCCCCAACCCTGGCAGGAGGAGGCCACCCCGGGCTTGGGGGCAGCCCCAGCCGGCTTCCCCCAGTTTCCCTTGCCTGGGGTAGGGGGCGAAGGGGGCTGAGGAACCCATCCCCCCCTGCTCCCAGCAAAGGGAAGTGGGGGGAAGCCAGCTGGGGCACCCTCCGACCTCCTGCATCCCACTCAGCACCCTGGCCAGGGATCAGCACCCTGGCCAGGGTGCTGAGGAGGGGGTGGGACCTTCCCCCCAGGGTGCTATGCAACCTGGGAGGAAGGTCCTTGTTATTTTGAAACACTCTTTGTTTCGAAATAACATGTCCAAATGGCTTATTTCGAAACCACTGGTTTTGAAATAACCCTCCTTTCAAAAGCAAAGTGGGTTTAAACTGTTTCAAAAGGAGGGCTCTTGTTTCGAAACAAGGAGCTCCCTCCTTTAGAAACAAGAAAATGTCTTTTGGCCATAGGGACTTTTATTTTGAAACAACAGTGTTGTTTCAAAATAAAAGCCCTGTGTGAACATACCCATAGAGTCCAGTCCCCTGCACTCGTGGAAGGACCATGTACCCTCTTAAACCATCCCTGATGGGTGCTTGTCTAACCTGCTCTTAAAACACTCCAATGATAGAGATTCCACAATCTGCCTAGCGACTTATTCATCTTATGGACTGAGGGTAAAGGAGGTGGGCCCTGACAAGCGGAGTAGGGACACTCCAGTCCCCCACCAGTGTAGGGATATTCCTCCCCAGCCAGATGTGGGACTGGGGTGGGGGCACTCCTCTGCTCTGGCTAGAGCAGTGCTCAGGACTGCTTCTCCTTCCTCTCCAGCTGAGGTGGAGCTGCTGTATCTGGCATGGATGCCTTCCATTATCTAAATCATTGATGAAGATACTGAACAGAACCATATCCAGAGCTGATCCCTGTGGGACCTCTCTGAATATGCCCTTCTAGCTTGACTGTGAGTTACCAATAACAGTTGTTCTCTGGAATCAGGTTTCCAAGCAGTTATGCACTAATCTCATAGTAATTCCATGTAGGATAGCAAACAAGTAGTCCGGTGGTTGTTTCGAAATAAAGAGAGAGGCACGTCCGAACGACCCCATCATTTTGAAATAAGGTCCGTGGTTTCGGAAGAATAAAACCTGGGCTCTAATCAAAATAGCCCTTCTTTCAAAACGGTTGTTTTGAAACAACGCGGTTAGGACGAGATCTTTTGAAACACCACTGTTTCAAAACAGAGCTTTGACCTTCGTCCCAGGGTGCATGGCACTCTGTGAAAAAGTCCCCCCCCCCAGCACCCTGGCCAGGGAGCCCATCAGCACCCTGGCCAGGGTGCTGAGGGGAGGTGCAGGGGGGTGCAGGAGCTGCCTTGCCCGCAAGCGGGGCTTGGAGCTGCCTCACCCCGCTGCTGGCTTTGGGGAGCTGCACCCTCGGCGGGGCCACGGGTGCCCAACCCACTGGTCCCACTGCCAGCTCTGGGGGGCTGCAGCCCCTGCAGGCTGCAGGAGCCCAGCCCACTGGCCCTGTTGCCGGCTCTGAGGGGCTCCAGCATCCCAGAGCTGGCAGTGGGGCCAGCCAGTTCCTCACCACCCAGCAGAGCTTGTGGGGTGCCCCGGTTCCCCAGCCCCTGGGCACCTGCCAGTGGCCAGGGGAGATGCCAGCCCCAGAGCACCTGGCTGCTTGCAAGAGGCCAGGGATGATGTCCGTGGCTGGTCCCTGGCCACTTGCAAGTGGCGAGCAGGTGCAGGCTCCTCCAGCCCCTGACAGGCTCTGGAAGCTGGTCAGTTTCACAGGGGTGAAATTAACCAGGCTGCAGAGTCCAGCCACTCTGTATCCTGGTCAATTTCACCTTGTGAAATTGACCAGCTTGCAGAGCCTGTTAGGGACTGGGGGAGCCTGCACCTCCCTGGCCACTTGCAAGCAGCCAGAGGCTGGGGGAGAGGGCACCCAGGTGGCTGTGGCCCTGCCACCAGCTAACCCTTCACCCGAGGCTCTGGCTGCAGCTGGAGGGGCGGCCAATGTGGCGCTGGCTTTGCCTGCCACCTGAGCTTGGAGGCAGCTGCCTGGGCAGGGGCTGTGAGCCCCGGCCTCCAGTGGCAGGCATAGCCATTGCCTGCGGCCCCTGACTGGGCTGCAGCCGCCAAGCTGCAGCAGCAGGCACCGGCACTTGCAGCCCCTGCCTCCGCAGCAGCCGCTGAGCCCAGGGAGGGGGCTAAGCAGGAACCCGCAGCTTCTGCCCAGGTGGCAGCTGCTGAGGCCAGGCTGTTGGGGCCACCCAGGGGAACCTGGGGAGCAGGATTTGGGACCCCACCCCCCCACAGGGCTGGCAGCATGCAAGCCCTCAAGCCAGCTCTGGGACCCCGGCAGGGCGCAGAGGGGGTGCCTCACAGTCCCTCCCCCACTGCCCCAACAGCAGTGGGGCAATCAAGGCAGGGGTACCCCTGCCTTGGGGGCAGTTTTCCCCTGTCTGGCTCTCCAGGTGAGAACCAGGCAGGGGATTGGTTGGCAACATGGCCCTGCCAGGGGGCCACGTTGCCACACCACCCATGCTGCCCCTCTCCTGAAGCAAAATAGCATGGCCACACACAGGGCATGCTACTTTGCTTTCAGGGTTTCCCTTACTCCAAATTAACATTTTCTTAATTTAATTAGTTATTTTGAAATAAGGATTTTAATTCAAATTAACTCATTTCGAAATAACTTATTTTGAAATAACATTTAATGTGTGAACACAGCCCTAGGATGTTTCTTCCCTATGTTTCCTGGGTATTTAAAACTAAATATTCCAATGGAAACAGTGGCTGAGATTGACTGACTGGACTGCTGCAACTGCCTAGCTGGTGAATTAAACCGGTTTTATTGTTGCTTTGCCTCACTGATGTGAAGCTAAGTAGCCTGAGCAAATTGCTGGTAAACGTTCTTCTGCAGTGTCTGCAACCTGAACATTGAAGCATTGTGCTGGTACATTGAGATCCTAAAAGTGAAATTGACTATGAAAACAGTGCAATTACCTAGTCTGTTTTCATTGCCTGAGGAGGAGGGAAAAGGCCACCAAAGTATAACAGTGACATCTAAATCAGATTTTTTTTTCCATTTTAATAAACCAAAGGGGTTATCATTTGAGAGACATGATTATGATGAGTCTTTACAAGAAATAAAGCTAACAGTAACCCATAAAAACAAAATTCTCTGCAAGGTGCCTGAGCAAACCTCAAAGGATGTTTGATATCAGGTGTTTTGCAATGTGCAGACAGTGATTCACAAATTGTGGGAGATCGTTGTCTCAGCAGGATCTTTTTGTCCTACTTAATCAACTTCTTAACGATGTGACACAAATCCTGAGCTTAGCTGATATTGCTCTTACAAACACTGAAATTTCATGAAAGCACCAGGGAGATCCTCTTCTAACCATACTGATGCAATCATCTGCTTGAATGCAATTAGCCACATGGTGCCAGTTTCCATTATAATCCAAAGAAGCTGACCTTTGAAATTAAGAACATACCTGTGGTGCAAAACAGAATTAACTACCTACTAAGCAAATATATGTACAAATAAAATGGGAAATATCATTTGTCCATATTGTAGGTATCCAAAATAAGTTCTTCTATTGAAAAAAAAAACTAAGGAGTCGTGTGGCACTTTAACAGATTTATCTGTTAAAGTCTTAAAGTGCCACACGACTTCTTGGTTTTTTTTGCTGGACTAGACTAACACGGCTATCCCTTTGGAAATCTTCTAATGAAAGACAGATTCTGAAAACATTTCATTTTTCTTTTTGTCTTCATGATCAGAAGAGTTACACTGATTGATATCTTTGATTTTGCTAGGATTTACTCTTGTTTAAACACTATAGTGAGAAATATGGAGATTGAGAGCAGTATAAATGTAACTTGTTGAAATAGACAGAACGGAGTTCACTTTTCTGATACATTGTATTTTGTCTAGAATTTTTACCAGTAAAGTACTACAATAAATATACCAGAATCAGGAAAAAAGTCAAAGTTCAGCATATTTAGAAGTAGTAAAATAGTATTGTATAAAGTATCACCAACAATACTTGCCATATTCTGTGCTGCCAAAGAATTTAGCAAAATCTATATAGCTATAAAAACATCACATAGCAAGTGTCAAAATTCTCATACAGATTCATTTAGATTGATTTCTAACTTCAACTTTACTGTTCCAGCTGGAGATACAAGGCTAAGGTGCTAAACATTATAAACTGAGTTTCTCTTTCCTAAAGTTAAGTTAAAGATGTGACTCCCAAAATGTTGCTGCTTATATATGGAATAAGAATATCACTATATATACAGAAGGATGTAAATATATGTAGGTAGATGATGGTAATATTGGGCTCTCATATAGCATTTTTCATTGGTATATCAGTGGATAGTGATATATATTTTCCCAATGAGGGTAATTATTTTAAGTATTGCATGGATCTGTCTGCCTATTGCAATGATTTCAATAATATTATCAGATAGATTATTTCACTTTTTCCCCATCTGTTTTCAGGCGAATTTGTAAATACATGTTGAAATGAGTTATTTCGAAATAAAGTCCTTATTTTGAAATAAGTTAATTTGAATTAAGAAAATGTTCATTCAAATTAAGGGAAAGCCTGCTATCGAAAAGGCTGTTATTTTGACATGATTATTTCAAAATAAGGCTGTTTGGACATGTTGTTTTGAAACAGTTATTTTAAAACAATGGTGTTGTTTCAAAACAACGTGTCCAAATGCCGTTGTTTTGAAACAGCCATTTTGAAACAATGGCTATTTCGATTTCAAGCGAGGTTTTACTGTTTCGAAATAATGGTTGTTATTTTGAAACAAGGGGTCCTGTTGTTTTGAAATAACGGAATGTTGTGTGGACATAAGAAATTTTATTTTGAAACAACGGCCTATTTCAAAATAAGAAACAGCATGTCCACACAATGTACTCCCATTTCGAAACAAGGGGACATGTTTTGGAACAACATTTGACCTTAGCACCCTGGGAGGAAGGGCCACCCCATCAGCACCCTGGCCAGGGAACCCTCAGAACCCTGGCCAGGGTGCTGAGGGGTGTCCCCTGGCTGGCAGAGGGGGACTGCAGACCCCTGCGGGGTGATCTGCAGCTGGCAGGCAGGCTCACCCCACTGGGGTCTGCAGGGGACTGCAGACCGGCGGGGTGAGTCACCAAATCTGTTGAAAGAATAGCTTGTTCTCTGCTCTGGTCAATGATGGAGCCGGACAACAGGAGGAAAAATCACAAGTTTATTGACACTCAGAGAAATTGTTGATTAATAGCTGACCTCCATCTTAGCACTGTTCCCTTAATATTATTTCAACCTCTAGCCTAACTAACAAAAGTATAGAGCCCCTTTCATCCTTGAACAGTCTATAAGCAGGAGATTAGGGAAACCGCACCAGTCTCAAGGTCACCTATTAATCAACAATTTCTCCTGTTTATTACATCCCCAGGCTCTGAGGAGCCAGCCTGACCTTCTTTACTAATTCTCCTATCTTATATGAATATGTATGAAAACTATCCCTATATGGTACTAATAAATGTATTAATCTTGTTTAGCTTGAATATATTAACCATTTTTAGATTTCCTTGAATTAAGTTGTTGTACCTGGGTATAAAACCCTTTTAGCACCGGTCCTTCGGGGCCGGCCGCACTCAGTAGCTCTGACTGTCAATAAACTTGTGATTCTTCCTCCTGTTGTCCAGCTCCATCATTGACCAGAGCAGAGAACGAGCTTTTCTCTCAACACACTTCACCCCGCTGGGGTCTGCAGCCCCCTGAAGTGAAATAGCATGTCCACACTGTGGACATGCTATTTCATTTCCCTTATTTCAAAGACACTTTTTTGTCTTTCAAAATAAGGTGTTTCGAAATAACACATTATTTCAAAACAGCTTGTTTCGAAATGGTTTGTTTCAAAACAAGCACTTTGTGTGTGAACAAAGCCTCGGAGTCAGCACTCCCAGTGTACACTCCTTCAAGATGTGCAGCATACTCACCTCTGAAGACCCACCATCTTCTTAACCTCTCTAAGATTAGGGTTACCAGGTACCAAAGCCTGGAAAGGAGGACAGGGGGAGTACCAAAAGGAGGACATTGGAAGACACGTGGAGAAAATGTAGTATTCATGTAATATTCTTCTGGTTTTAGGGGGCTCTGGAAAGCTTTCCCCTAAAAATAGGGTGTTTCAGCATACTTTAACCCCTGTAAGTAAAAAGCCAGACAAAATCATGTGTTTTTAAAATACCTGCTAGATGGAGGACATGAAGGTAAAAAGGAGGATATGTCCTCCTTTTGCCAGATATCTGGTAACCCTATCTAAGATGTATTGAACACATTGGAGTGGTTCCTAAACTCTGGGAAGCAAATGGACTGCAACTGCCACAATTTGTTGCACTATCAGTGCAAGAATGTAATGTCATTGTACATTGCCCCTCTCTCCCTCTCTGTGCAACCACAGAGTAGCAAATCACCAGATGGCTTTTTGAGAACTTCATATCCACAACTTTTTTAAATGGTCTTGTTTGACTTGATTCAATCTGTCTCTGCAGGTGACTCCAGATTCTCACTGCATCTCCAGGATCTATTTTCAGTATTTAAGGAGAGAGAGGAGCTGCAGGATGGCTATGTTCAGTTATGATATTTCTCTTTCTGTACACAGACAGTGGTAATTCATCAGCAGCACAGCCTGGAGTGACTTATTAGGTCTTTCTTCACTAGAGAAGAAAAAGGCCATAAAATAATTCAGTCCATCATGTGCTTTATGATTATAGCTATATTGTGCAACACACATTTTTCTGTCCAGTTCACTAAGAAAATATTGGCAGTCTAGCTGGACCTTTTAGACTGCACCTGTTGCCATAAATTTGGTACAGCCGTGGACTCCAGGGCTGTATGGAATTTAAAAGTCACAGAATTTGAATAGTTCCGGAGGGGTAGCTGTGTCAGTCTCGTTCAGCAAAACGAACATGGAACCTTGTGGCACTTTTAACGACTAACAAAGTTATTTATCAAATAAATAAATCTGTTAAACTTTAAAAGTGCCACAAGACTCCTTGTAAGGGTTGAATAGTTCTTAATAATGTGACTAGATAGGATGCTGTTTATTGCCCCCAATGTGTCCCTTGTACATGCAAGTGAGTTAGATGCCGTGAGGCCTCTCTTTGCTCTGTAAGCTCACCCCACTGCTGGTAGCTGTGCTTGAAGTGAAAGTGAAAAAGGAGTAGTTTCCATGAAGCCTCTGCTCCCCTCCCATTGGAGTTGTTGTCAGATCTAGGGACAAGCAGAGCCTTGACTTCACCTTTCTTTCAATGGAGTGCATAAACCCTGCATTAAAATCAAAAGGATAAAGGAGCAACTCTGGGTCCAAGCAGCGGCTCCTTCCCTCCACTATACTGAAGAGCATGCTTCAGCTGGAGGGGAAACTTAAAAGGGAGCTATCCAGGACAGGTAGGAGCACCTGCTCTAAGAACTTCTGAAGGACACCACAGAAACCTTGTCTGCCATAGGAGGTGGCCTGCCTGTGTAGCCCTGTAGGGCTGAACATGCTATTGGTACCTTTTCTCTTACAACTTTGCAACAGACTACGAGACCCTGACAAGAGAATGGGTGGAATGAAGTGGTTCAGGAAGGCAGCCTTAAGGCATTCCTGGATGTTGGACATTTGATAACCCTCACAGGCTGTGTTCACACAGCACTCTTATTTCAAAACAACAGAGGTTGTTTCGAAATAAGAAATACCCTGTTCACACGACGCACGGTTGTTTCAAAACAACGGCACCCGTTGTTTTGAAACAATGGCATTATTTTGAAACAACGGCATTGTTGGAAACAACTTAAACCCCATATGTGGATGAAACAATGTTGTTTCGAAACGATTGTTTCGAAACAATGCCGTCCGAGCATGTTGTTTCAAAACAACAGTGACTTGTTTCGAAATAACTGTTGCCTGAAACTGCTATTTCGCTTTGAGCTTTTTTCCTTAATTCGAATTAACAAACTGTTAATTGGAATTAAGTTATTTTGAAATAAGGCATTATTTTGATACGTTGTTTCGACACAACTTGTATAGAAATAATGCCTGTGTGTGAACACAGCCACAGTGTCTGGGCTGGAGGCTGGCATAGTGCAAAGGCCTAGGCTCCCTGGCTTAGTCCCTATCTCATCAAGAATGTCACAAAAACCAATCTAGACTCCCTCCTGAAGGGAAGGAAGGAAATGATTAATACCTCTTGCAGCCCCCAGCTAGAATCAGGCACTTGGTTGGGGTGAGGGTGTGTGTGGACGGGGGACCTACGCCCCATACATCGCTGGAAAGCATCACACAGGGAGGAGATAGGACTCAGTTGTTGACTGTAGGGTCAAGACCCACCCCCTCAGGAAAAAGACAGACTAACACTAGGCATGGTGGTCAGGAAGGAAAAAGTAAGCAAGTGACAGCCAGGGGCCTGACCACTAGGCAATGCCACTTGTGAATGCCACCCTGCACAGCCACCCTCATCAAACTGACAAGCCCAGATGAGCTGTGGACAGGAACACAATCTGCAGCTGCTATAGGGCTGGCACAGGTTATGCTCCTTCCTTTGCAAAGAGGGTGGTTCCTGGGGGGGGGGGGTCATGAGCCTCAGTGACACAATCTGGTTCCTAGTCTGCTCCTTGGATGTAGTAACATTCTGGCTCTTATTCAGGGCTTGTGAGAAAGCTCCAATGACACCCAAAGTGAGGTTGCACAATTGTGTTTTAGCATACTATAAAAACTTCAGCAAGTTAACACAATTTATTGTATCATAATAAAGAAACATTTAATACTTGCTGCTTCTGTAGAGTACATAGAACTGCTCTTTTCAGTGATTGGGGACCCTCTGGAGATCTCTTAGTCAACCAGAAGTTGCACTTACTGTTGGTACCCTATTTAGGCAGTCAGTTCTTAAAAACACAGTACTGATGTTGTATAGCTGAAACTTTGTCAGTTCTTTGATTGGATAAAGTCAGTTTAAACTAAGGCCATGTCTACACTACAAAATTATTCCACAATAATTCCTTGCAATTCAATAAATGTGCATTATTTATTGCACCATTGTATGTTCACACACAGGTCCTTATAATGCTATGGTCCATCTACACTGATCTCTGCATTTTCATCATACAGAGCATTGTCTTGTGGGTACCTATCCCCCTGTGCCTCAAGCACTCTGAACTGTAGGAAGAAGGAGGGAGCTCGAAGCAGTCTGGGTAACTCTACAGCTCCCCTTGTGTGCTGTGTTTCCTGCATGTTATTCAGAGTTGCTAATAGCAACTTGTGCCATTTTTGAATGGTGCTACCCACAGAACTTCCTGCATTTCAGTGATCCAACCCAGGAAAGATGGATCCTGCTTTGCTTACCACTGTTCCTTATGGTGTTACCAACACCGCTTGTCTAGTCGCACACTACATTATGGCAAGGCTGTAACTAGAAAAGGTGGTGCCCAGGGCAAGCAGCTCCAGCCATGCCCTCCCTACTGCCCACACTCCCGGGGCCTGATCCAGCCCAGCCACTGGCGGGGAGACAGATCCAGACCTTGCTACCATTGGGAGTCCCCAGGCTGGGTGGCTTCCCTGTCAGCCAAGTTGGCTTCCCCACTGGCCCAGCCGGCTTCCTCAGGCCAACAGGTGCCTTCTTTGCTGGCCAAGCAGCAGCGGGCTTCCCTGCACTGGCTGGTCCTCCCAGGACGGCAGGCACCTTTCCTGCCATCTGACCCAAACCCCCAAGGGCCAGCCTGGCCAAGCCGGTTTCCCTGCCAGCCAAGCCAAGTCCCTGCTGGCCAGGCCAAGTCCCTATCCACCCGGCCACTGACTCTCCTGTCCTGGTCCACCACAGGGTCCTGCCCCATGCCTTTTCCCTTATCTAGCCTGGCTGCTGGCCGTGTGCCATGGCCAAGGGTTTCTTCAGCAAAGGCACATTCCTCTTCAAGGCTAGGTAGGGTCTGGTACCCTCTAAAATTCAGCACCCGGGTTTTGCCCCATTCACCCTACCGTTGTTAAGGCCCTGTATCATGACCTCCAAAGATGAATATGAATTGATGGATCAGGACCTTCTGCTTTACATAGAGAAAAACAGTGCTACTTTGCTGACTTGTTTCACTGAGTATCTGGACTCAGTGCACCAGAGCTGTAACTAAAGAATGCCATGCCTGGGGCGTGTTCCAGTTGGAACACGTCCCTTACAATAGCCGGTGCCTGGGGCGAGCAGCACAGAGCATGCCCTTTAATGGAGCAATTCAGTGGAACTGGTCCGGTGTGCCTGGAGCAAAGCCCTGCTCACCCCACCATGGTTCCGGCTCTGCAGTGTATCATCACTTCTGGTCATGAGAGACAAGACACAGTGGGACTGCATGACGAGCAGTGGCTATGGAACGTTTGAATGAATGCACAGAGCCACTTTCATGGAACTCTGTGCAGAGCTTCCCCCTGCCCTCTGGTACAAGGACACCAGAATGAGACCAGCTTTCACCATGGAGAAGCACGTTGCAATAGCTGGCTGGAAGCTGGCAACTGCAGACCGCTATCACTTAGTGGCAAATCAGTTTGAAGTAGGCAGCTTGACCGTAGGTGCTGTGTTCTCACAAGTGTGTGGGCCCATCAGTCACCTTCTTCTTCATTAGACAGTGACTTTGGGCAATGTGCATGAAATAGTGGACTGATTTTCAGCTATGGGGTTCCCTAGAAGTGAGGGTGTTACTGATGGCACACATATCTTAATTCTGGCTCTGGATTATCTCAGGACTGAGTACATAAACAGGAAAGGATACTTTTCCGTGGTGCTGCAAGCATTCATGGATCTCTGGGTATGTTTCACAGATATAAATGCTGTGTGGTCTCAAAAGGTTCAAGATGTCTGTATTTTCAGGAACATGAGTCTGTACAGAAAATTACAAAAGGGGACCACCTTCCCAGATGAAAAAAATTACTGTAGCTGTTATCAAGATGCCCATTGTGATCCTGGGAGACCCTGTGTACCCACTGATGCTGTGGCTCATGAAGCCATACACAGACAATTTGGATGAGAGCAAGGAGCAATTTAATTACAGACTAAGTGAAGAATGACCATGGAGCGTGCCTTTGGGAGACTGAAAGGCCACTGGCGATTGCTATATGGGAGGCTTGACTTAAATGAGGACAAATTCCAGCTGTGATCACCACATGCTGTGTCCTTCATAATCTGTGTGAAAGTGAGGGAGAGAGATTTCACCCAGGATGGGCTATGCAGACTGATCGGCTCTCATACATGTTTGAACAGCCAGATGCCACAGCAACTGGAGTTTCCACAGGGAGCCATTCGGATAAGGGAGGCACTGAGGGAGCACTTCAGTAATGATAACCCACAGGAAAGAGAAGTATAAACCACTATGTAAATGTGGTCCTGAAAAGCTATGGGGCACTGGGGCAGCAAGGGTTATATGTAGTCTAGATACTGCATACAACACTGTATTTGATTGCATTATATTTGATTTCACCTTTGCTTCTGTAGGAATAAAGATAATTGGAACAACGTACGCAGCATTTTTGTTATTAACACTCAAGCAGCAGTCAATACTCAGTAACCATGCAGAACACTTAATGCATAGTGCAGTTAAGGGTGTCACAGTTGTGCGTATGTCCTTGACTTGATCCCCCCATATGTGTGAAGGGGGGATGTGAGACTGTACCAGGAAGGTCCATGCCCTTGATAGATATGCTTTTTGGGACTCTGGGGTGACTGTGTTACACTGTGTGGTTGTGGCGGCAGGGGTGGAGGACCTTGTAAGTGCTGTGACTGCACAGCAACCAGTGCTTTAAGTATATCCATTTGCTCCTTCGGCACATTGAGCAGTTGTTCCTCATTCTGTTGTCTTCTCAAACAGCTACCCTTGCAGTCCTCGCTGAATTGGCGCCTGACTATCATTCCCTCCATCCTTGAAATCTCTGAGGACTGTAAAATCTCATTAAACACGTCCTCTTTGCTTTTGAGTAGTCTTCTCCTTATGTGTCTTAGGCATTCAGCAGAAGTGCTGCTGAAGTTCTCCAAGGTCGTTTCTAAGGATAGAAAACCAGAATGAATAAAGCTCTTCTTTTCCCATTCTTGAGACAGAAAAGTAACAGTTTTAAATAGTGTAGGTCACATTCCAGTGCAAACTTAACAAGTGTGCAGACTACAGTTCCCGCATTCTCCTGGAAATAGTGAGTAATACATAAAGTGCTTATCCCATGTTATTTCTGGGGATCCCGGGGGGAGGATGGTGGTGGTGGCTCCCGATTAGTCACAGACTGTGTACATTGAATAAGAATAGCAATGTGTGACCCTATTTTCCACAGCAGGTGGCTGTGGAAGCAGATATATTGCTCCTTAGAGTAACCTTGCAAGCTGGATTACATATCCTGCAAGCAAATAGATTCAAGAATGGGCCTTATGCTTCAGCTCTTTCTGCTGCCATGGTCCCACCCAGCATGCTCTTCAGCTAGAGAGGGAGAGTTTCCTTCTGTGGGGGAGAAACACATCTGCCCTTCCCATGACCTGAGGAATAGACTGGGAGTACATCCATGAAAGTTTCAGTGATCTCACAATGGTGGAAGAACTAGCAATCACTGCATGTGTAAATGATCTGATACTAAGTTCGAAAGGGGTAGTTGTCTTAGTCTAGTCCAGCAAAACTAATAAGGAGTCTGGTGGAACTTTTAAAGACATAATTTTATTTATCGCATGAGTTTTCATGGGAGAAAAATCCTCTTCTTCAGATGCTATGAAGCATCTGCCAAAGTGGGATTTTCTCCCATGAAAACTCCTGCGATAAATAAATTTGTTAGTCTTTAAAAGTGCCCCCAGACTCCTTGTTTGATCTAATACTGAATGCAGAGCAACAGACCCCTGCATGACTGCAAAGTACATGCACCAGGGTCTGCGCCAGTATGCCTCCCTCCCCTCGTAACAATTTTGAAGCAATAGGTTTTAGTTTGCAATCAGAGCAGCATGGGCTCTGAAAACACTTACCAGAACTGACCTCTGCCTCAAATGCACCATTTGAGCTGAATGACTGTGACTTGGTGGATTTCTATAGCTGGGAAGAGAGGGAGAAGCTCATGGCTCCTACTGTCTCCCAACCTACTTCTTTTGTCTGGATCATCCTCAATCTCAACTTCCTCATCAATCATCTCATCCTGGCTTCCTGTGGGATGCGGATCCTGCACTGGCGCTGACATGTCCATGGGACACTTGGGGATGGAAGTGGGGTCCCTGCTGAGGATGGCTTCAAGCTCCTTGTAAAATCTACATTTTGCTGGTGCAGAGCCAGAACAGTGATTTGACTCCCCGGCTCTGTGGTAGTTCAGCCACAGCTCTTTCACCTTGGTTCCGCACTGCAGCATGTCCCTATCTTACCACTTCTGTAACATGGCATGAGAAATCAGACCATAAGTATCAAAATTTCACCTGCTGCCACATAGCTGCACCTGACAGCAGACTTTCCCCAGATGCTGATTAGATCCAGCACCTCAGAAGTGCTCCAAGCAGGCATGCATTTATCGTGTTCAGCTGGTACTGTTCCCTGCAAACATGCTGGCAACAGGAACAGGAACTGACTACAAAGGGAAAATTTGTAAGTACCCAGGCTTCACAGGAGGGGGGAAGAGTTGCATCGGATCAGCGGAATTCAAGAGGAACACCAGAGCAGTGATTGGAAATATGAGACATTTCCGGAGGATTGTAAATGCACAATAATTTTCTGCTCTGTACACACAGTCATTATTGTGAAAGAGCTGTTCTGGAATAGCCATTACTCCTCTTTCTCATGTGGTTTTATTATTCTGGAATGAGAGGGCACTTCTATCACTACAAGGGGGATTCTGGTATAGACAGTGGGCTTGCTATAGCGTGATAACATGACTTATTGTGCTATAACTCATAAGTGTAGACAAGGCCTAGGTATTTGGAGCAACTTGTTTAATCAGACTTTAAGTGCAGTTCTTATACAAAGTCAGTTTTTTCATCTTGTAATACTATAATACTACAATACCCTAAAATCACAGGTACTCAGCATGATCCAATGGAAGAGATTACAGGTGAGAGGTAGCTCCTGCATGGGTGTGCAAGAGAGATAGAAGGTGCAAAGAATCTTCAGTTCAAGAACTATTCCTCATCTGACATTGCTAATGTTGGCAGCATGCCAAGAGGGGATAGAAAAATGGAAAAGATGGAGGTGTGTGGACCCATCATTCTCTGCCCAGTTAATCAAGGTAACAATCTGGAAGATGAAGGGCAAGGGATGTAGCCATGGGAAACAGTTTCACTTTGGACCAGGGGTCTCAAACTCAAATCACCACGAGGGCCGCATGAGGACTAGAATGTGAGCCTGAGGGCCGCACCACTGAAACCTTTTCATACAACAATATTGCAAATATTGGTAACAACAGTGTTGTTGCGGGCTGCAGGAAATAGTTTTAGGGGCCGCATGTGGCCCACGGGCCATGTTTTTCAGACCCCTGCTTTGGACGCTGCTTGAGAGCTGGGAAGAAATGGTTTTTCATCCCAGGGATAATTCTGAGAGCAAAAAGGACAAAAAGTTTTAATAGGAAGTTTTCAAAAATGACAACCCCCCCCCTCCCAATTTAAAACAAAAAATAACACAGCAACTGAGAAATCCCCCCCAAAACGCTTGTGAACAAATTACCAGCTGATTTTAGGTCAATGAAAACAATTCATTGTGATAATATTGAAATATTTTGTTTCAATGTTGACCTTTTCTTCTTTCAACTCTTTTTTAGTCTAATGAGCTTCAATTAAATGAAAAGTCATGTGTGTGCTGGAAAACTGACATTTTTAATTTCCCAAATGTTGAAACAAAATGTTTTGTCAACTTCAAAAAAATTTCTTGATATCTTCCTGAGTTGAGAAATCTGTTAACCCTGACACCGTTTCACAAACTACGTCAATTTCTACAAATCAGCAAAAAATGATTTGTCAAAAAATTCTTGCTTCCCTCCATTTTGGTGGGTCAGGGCTCCATGGCATGACTGAGTCATGTATAAACACAACCTCATAAGCAGAAATTTTAAAATTACATACCTATCTCTAACAAACTCACATTTTTTAACTCTTCTAAGCAACTGTGTTTGTCCCTTTGGTTTACCTAAAGGGTGTCTTGTAAGTTTCAGAACCATAGGTAAAATCTGAGCAAACAAGTTTCTGATATCATCTCTGACTCACTTCCTAAAGGCCAGAATTTGGCTATTTTGCTCTTACTTGTGGTGTTTCTAAAATTTGGCATCTTCTTGAATTTCTAATCAATGTTCACTAAGATAACCATTTGTACTCAGACTGGTCTTGTGTGCTGTCATGATCACATGCCATTCTTTTGTTCACTCACTGGTACATTTTGTGGGATTCTTATTGATGGCAACCATGATGGGGCCTATGCCCCACAGTGGGTCAGCTGGAGCTAGAGAGCTCAATCAAGGCACCTGACCTGGTTGCACCTGGAGTGTGGGCTAGTCCCAATTAAAACCAAGCTCCATTTGGTGTTGGAGGCAGGTGGTGACTATAAAGAAAGGAAGCTCAGGTGAGAAGGAGGTTGCAGAGAGGAAAAAGAACTCTGTGGTCCCTTTCTGGTTGCTAAAGCTAGGAGGAAAGGCCTAAGGAAAGGCAGATGTACAGTAAACCCAAGGAAGGACTAGAGAAAGTGGCCTGAAGGAAGGCCAAGTTGGTAAGGAGTACAGGAAGGCAATAAGGAATCTGAGGGAACAGACTTCAACTGCTTGCCACAGGGTCCCTGGGCAGGGACTTACAGAAGAGGGAAGGCCTGGGTAACCCTTTGAGTCAACCAGAAAATGTGATGTGGAGAATTCTTTACATAAGGGGAAGAAGGACTTGTGACAATCCATGTTCAAATACTCCAAGAGAAAAGCAGAAAGTTTAACCTGTCCCTCTCCCAAAGTAAACAGTTAAATCAACTGATTGTACACAGTGTTGTTATACTGTAAAAGTATATCAGGTGTGGTCTGCTATGAAATTTTGCAACATCCTACAATTAAAAAGCATTCTGAGATGTATATTGGTTGTGGTTATTCATTATATCTCAGTGTGTATAAAAACTGTGCTCCAACTTCAGCTCTGCCTCTGCGCCTCTGCCTCACAGCAGGATAATGACGGATCAGACAGGGAGAGGCACCTCCAAAGCCAGCTGTTTGCACAAAACCAGACACAAGTAACAATCCTTTGTAGAAAACAGGAAAAGACAATGATGGGCCATTATAGTTAATGGAAAGTGAGATGTCTGGGGATTTCCCCATTTTGAATGTCTGTGGTGAGTGACTGAAGGAGGAGAAAACAAACAAACAACCCTGCAAGCCTTTTAAAAATAGAAAGGGGGATGAAATGAAATCTATTCAGAAACTTATGGCCAGAATCTTGATGGGGAGGCTGTGTTTGAAATGCTAGATCTTCCCTTTAGCTAGATAAGCTGAAAAACTGTTCCAAGGCAATAGGTGACCTATATTAAGAAAACAAACAAACAAGGAGTCTGGTGGCACTTTTAAAGACAAACATTCATTTATTGCCAGTGGGTAAATAAATAAATAAATAAATAATATTTAATAAAGTCCCTCTCCTGTATTGTCCAGGCCTCCTTTATGCATGTGCAGGCTCCAGCCCAGGTAGGCATTTGCAACCACTTGTCAGTACCACATGCATCAGTTATCCCTCTATAAAAATATTTATAATTTCATATGGTATTTATTTCTATAACAATTATTGTCACAAACACTGCATAATGCAATAAGTATTGTGATTAACAATGTGATAATTAAATGAAATGTATCTCTGTATTCTTATGGGTTAGAGTCCTGAATGCTAAGAAATAAAGTGGGGTTATATTGAAATTTGTGTGCAAGACAGTGTCCCCAAACTTTTTCCATCATGCTCCCTTAAGTGATTGGTACACCCCTGGGGACTGTGGTCAGGAGCTAGGAGTTGGGAACTGCAGGGAGAGCCAGGAACTGGGAGCTGTAGGATAGGCAGGGGACAGGGGCCACAGTTGAGGTTGGGGGCCAGGACCAGGGTTGTGCTTGAGGCTGGAGCTGGGGTTGGGGGCAGAGCTGAGGCCTAGCTGTGGCTGGGGCTGCAACCAAGAGCAGAGTCAAGACTGGGATCTAGGTCTCAGTCCAGGGCCAGAGCAGAACAGATTTGGAGGGAAATAGAGCTAGGCACAGAGGCACTCTCTTTCCACCCCTATGGGGGCTTGCTCCACCTTGCTGTGCCCTAGAGTTGAGGACCACTGCTGCAAATGCATTTTATATTTTTATTTAATTTTTTTGTTTCTGCTATGAACATAAAAGGCACAATGGGACCCAAGGGGCCCAGTCTCCCATTTGAAGTTTTACCATTGATCTCCAAGGAGAAGTGGATTAGAGGTACTCAGGTGTGAATATACTTAATGTACTGTGGTGTGAATCACTTTAAAAAAGAACAGAGTAAACTTACTCCTGTGCCACTTGATAACAGGCTGAGAGTGTGCCCAGTGAAAGAAAACAATGCTGCCAGCTCTGATAGAAGGCCTTCAGAACTGTGTCAAATTAACAAACATTTCAGCAAGTCCAAGTTACCAAACTACAGTGAGCTTGTCAAAAAGAAAAGTAGACTTGTCTTTTTGCGGTGGCAAGATCCCGGACTGGCGGAGTCCCGGAGTCCTGGCAATGAAGCAAGGCCTCGGACCATTAGAGTCCTGGCAGTGCAGAATCCCCGAGCCACAGAATCCCAGCAATATGACAAGGCTCTGGACCTGCGGCGTACCAGAGCCACACACCCGTGGAGTCCCAGAGCTATGGAGCTGAGGAGTCTTGGCAACACGACGGAGTCCCAGAGCCAAGGACCTGTGGAGTCTCAGATTGACGGAGTCCCGAAGCTGAGGACCCACAGAGTCTTTGATAAGCAGAGTCCCAGCAATGTGGTGGCCCAGCAGCACAGCATGCCTGGCCCTGCGGAGTCCCGGGAATGTGGAATCTCAGCTCATGGAGTCCCAGCAATGTGGCAACCTGGACCTGTGGAGTCCCGGATCTGAAGTGGCCCTGACCCACAGGTTCCCAGCACTGCAGTGGCCCTGCCATCTTGGCTTCCAGACCATTCCAAACCTCCTCAGTGTCCCCCCTTCCCTCTTGCCTGGCTGCTGGAGCTACTATTCGGCCACAGACTGCTCCCAATCTGAGCATGCTCAGGGTGGGAGATTTAAAAACTCCCAGCTTGCGTCTGGGAAAAATGATAATCCAAGACATGTGACATCCCTCAGGTCACACCAGAAATGATAGCAGAAACAAATTTAGGCTCCAATGCCATCATTTTTAAATGCGGGTACCTGAGGTTGGTCACCTGGATCCCCTTCCTGGGATAAAGAAGAGGTTAGATGGTTCCAATCCTTCCAACAAAAAAAGCGGTAAGAAGGATTCTCCAGCAGCTTCATGTGTTCAGTTCACCACAAATCAATGCTTAATTTGTGCCAAAGTGACCTCGGGCACCAGGCTGTAGGCCTGGCACCTCCCAGCCCAAGCACCTCTGCACTTGCTACATCAGTTATAATATGAGCGCAAAACAAACTGCTTGAGCCCTCACAAATGAACACAGCCTCAAATCCACATCATCCCAACCTTGTCCACTAGTGCCCACACCAGACCTCTCTTTCCCCATGGCCTCCTCAGCCCCCATCCCCATTCCCTGAGCTCCCTGTCACCAAGACCCCACTCCAGCCCTCCTAACCCCCCCACCACTAGCTCCCCATCTTCACTCCACCCCCTTCAGGCCCCCAACCCTTTCCACACCTCCCCTGCTCCCTCCATTCCTAGCTCTCATTCCAACCCCCCAAACTCCTCCCTCCCTCCCCAGCCCTCCACCCACTCCCCACTCCAGTCCTTCTTAGTTCCCTTTGCCATTACCCAGTCCACCACCTCCTACCCAGTCTCCTTGTACCCATTCCATCCTCCACTATCCCTCCGCAGCTCCTCTATTCCAAAACCTTGCTCCTGCAACTCGTGTTGCTCTGGTCCCCTCCATTCCCACCCCATCTCTGGCTCACCATGTCCAGCACCTCCTTCTGGCTCAGCACATTGTGCTTCCCCTTCAGGCTCTTGGACTCACTGAGCAGCGAGGCAAGCAGCAGCAGCAGCGCAGCCAGGATCAGCGACTACGAGATGGCTGTGGGCAGAGAGCGCATAGCATGGGGCTGCTAGGCTGGCTAGGAGTGGAGCGAGCAGGGGGATCACATATTTGCAGTGTCCCACAGCAGCACGCTGCAAAATGAGCCTTTCTCTACCCCAAGACCGAGACTGAGCTCTTCCCTGGGGATGACAGGAATTTCCATCCTGTAACATGGCAGCAGCTCCCAGCCTGAGCCTCGAGCCACTGGCCACAGCTGCAAACTTAGGTCCCCACTCCCCACTGTCTTTCTTCCATCCCCAGCCAGAGGCACCTCTGGTACCCCCTCACAGAGATGGGCAGCTGGGGCTGCTTTTGTGGTTAAAGTAAGGAGGACCACAGTAAAACACTGTTCCACACCATTATTCTATTTTAGAGGGCCCAGAATGCTGGCCCCTAAAATTTGTGGGCCCTGTTTCCTCTTTCTTTAATCCCTGTTTATTGCATGAGCTTTTGTGGCAGAAAATCCAACTTTGTCAGATGCTTGAAAATGGAGGACTTGTAGAATTGCAATTTACAGGGGACTCTTAAGTTCCCCCCACCTTCAAGTATCTGCTGAAGTGAAATTCTCTCCCACCAAAGCTCATGCAAAAAATAAATTTGTTAGTCTTTAAAAGTGCCACCAGACTTCTTGTTTGCTTTGCTGAACTAGACTAATGTGGCTACCCCTTGGAAATTGTATTAGAAAAGGGATTCTTCTTTCAGTGATTGCATATGCATATTCCTCCTCCCAGCACAGTGACTAGAAAACTTCTCTCGGTCATACCAATTGGAGCAGCTTGAGCATCCTGTGGTGTCACTCACTCATAGTGCCAGATAAAGCTGTGCCCCCTCAGTTCTCTCTTACTTGCTGGGACGAGTGCTGGAACTTCTCTCTTTGCTTTGACAGACTCTCCCAGTGGTTTTCCTTTTTGCATATCTCTACATAGTTAGTTTAGTTTAGTCAGTTTTATTGAACATTCCTATCTTAGTGAGTTAGTGGAGTTTTGTCCCTTATCAAGTGCCAAGGCATGCCTCTGTAATGAGGCTTCAATCTCTGTGCCTCATGCAATGATGCTAGACCTCTGTGCAACCCAGGCTCAAGTTGCCTGAAGTGCCCAGGAAAAGCTTACCTAGGGGATGCTGCCACACCTGCAGGGACATTCAGTCTTGCATGAAAAAGAGCCAAGAGGTCAGGCTGCAGTTTTTGCTCAGGCAGTTGGCACTGAGACCTTCCTCTCAGCCAGACTCATCTGACTTGGCAGAGAGTGCATTGGTGTTGGTAAGGAGTGCTTGTGCTCCTTCTATTGTATTGGCATCCCAGTACTGTTGACTGTCCCCAGTGCCTAGGAAAAGGCACAAAAAACACTTGACTGAGAGAGTCGATCCCAAAGGACAGGCACAAAATTCAGCCAGGTATGAGGACCAGTGCAGAATATGACATCAGGGTACTTCACTGCTTCAGTACCACAACAATAAGCATTGTTGACTCTGGCCTCTGTGGATGTGCCATTGAGTCCAGTACCAGATATATCATCTACATCTGCAATACAGCACAGTACCAAAATTATACAGCCCCATGTTGGCTGTTTCTGCAGCCAAGTTCTTGTGTGATAGCCTTGTTCCATAGGGTCAGCCATGTTAGTCTAGTAAAGCAAAACAAAAAAAAAGGAGTCTTGTGGCACTTAAAGACTAATAGATTTATTTATCGCATGAGCTTTTGTAGGAGAACATTCCACTTCATCGGACGCTTAAACAAGGAGTCCTGCAGCACTTTTTAGAGTTCCACGGGAGTCCATGTTTGTTTTTCTGAAGGCAGAGACCTTCTAGTGATGTTGGTACCACTATCAGTAGCAGAAGAGGAGTTTGCGTTACTGGTGCCATCAGACAGGATGAAGTTCCATGCTTCAAATCAGCACTTGGCAGCAGGCTCTTCAGTACAGTCAAAACAGAAACTGGCTATGATGGCCTCACTACAGTCATCTTCCCCACAGCACCAGTCTCCAACACTAATCAGAACCACACCACCATGGTCACTACAGACTCACTGTCTTTTGAGTCAGTGATTTAATCTTATTCCTCTTGTCTGAGGAGTTGTCCCTGTTACTCTCCAAGACACTTTTATCCTTACAGGGACCCGGGCACTGGGGTACCATCACTTGTGTGGTCAGGTCACCACTGGGGACCTCTACCTGTTCAGTGGCCCTTTGGTATCCATGGCAGTTTCCTTTAGTTTCATCAGCTTACTCTAAGTCCTCCTATTCAGTGACTTCAAAATAAAAGGCACTACCATTCCATGGAGCTGCCACCAATCCAGACTTCACCACCAAATCTGGTGCAGAACTATAGGAGTAAACCCAAAGGGATCCTGCTAAGGCAGAAAAGGAGGAAGAATGGCCTCAGAAAGTGCTGACAGCTTCCCTTCATCCCTCCCTAACAAGGCTTTGCCTCCCCTGGTTGACTATAAGACACACCAGGAAAAAGATGGCCTTAGATCAGGGCATGCAGATGGAGCTATTAAAAGATTCCTTCCAGAGCCTGGATGATCTTTTATCTGCTGCAGGCCAAGCAAATGTAGCCTTGCCTCTCAGTGAGGTTATTATGGACCCTGTTAAAGCCTTCTGGTAGACTCCCATACCTTCCCCACGTCAAAAATGAGTGAGTGGAAGTACTTCATTCTAGCCCAGAATAATGAGGTCTTGTACATCAATTGCCCACCTCTTGGGGATCCACAGTGGTATCCACTGCCAATGGAAGAGTAAAGTAGGGTTGTCAGGGTGTAATCCCTAAAGCAAAGAGTCCAAGAAATTGTATTAGGGGTTCTCAACCTTTTCAGGGTCATGACACACCAAACCCACCCCACCTCTCCTCTGTAAGTCCCCACACCCTGTGTCCCCCCCCAGCAGCTCTTCATCTGCCCCCAGCCCTTCAGCGCAAATCTCTTCCCCAAGACTGACTACACATCTCTTTGTACTCTATCTTCTCATGGCCCTGTCACCAAGAGGCTCTTCCTCTGGCTACTGGCTGCCCTGCTGCCACTTTCCCCCCATCTCCTCTGCCTCTTCCTCCCCAGTCCAATGCTGTCTTTTCCCCCTGGCTGCTTGGTTGCCCCTCTGCCACTTCTGCCAACCACTCCTCGCTTCCTCCAGCTCCAGTATCTTTCTCTCAGTCCTGTGCTGCCTCTTCCCCCCAGGCTGACTGGCCACCCAGATTTGAAGTGCTGGCCAGTGAAATTACTGATTGACAGCACAGCATGCAAATAAGTCAAGAAACAAGTAGGCAGAGCCCAAGCAGAGCATGAGTCAATAAAAGACAGCTGGGGTGAGACTGAGCCAACCAAAGGGCAGTAGACTGCTGACTGACATGCTCTCCTGGGAGCCCAGACTGCTGTGACTGAGACTCTGAGCTGGGAAGCTGGGATTGATGAGAGCACTTTCTTTGTTCCCCTTCTCTCTCTGATGCAGATGCTCAGTGTGTGTGCCAGCTACCAACTTTGCTGCCTGTGCACATCTCATCAAGGGGAAGGGGGTAGCAGGCTTAGCCTGTGACACAGTAGCCACTGTGCTGGAACACACTTCTGTGTCAGAGCGCAGTGCTGAGAACCGCTGCACTAGAAGGTTTATTCTGCTATGGGATTATAGCACAGGACTGCAGAACCAGCAGGTGCTGTTGGGAAGATATAATTCAACATGTGAGACTGCATGCAGAAGCTCACGGTCCTGCTCCCTCTGAACACCAAGTGTTCTCCTTGTTGGTGGACAAGGGAAAATTAGTAGTGAGGTCTTCATTGCAACCCCCTTTGAATGATGCTGATTCAACAACCAGATCCATGGCTTCAGCAATTTTAGACTACTGTCCTCGGATCTGTCACAGGAGGTCAAGCAAAACCTTTGGGACTTACCTTTTTGAAGGTGCTTCAGTCTTTTCAGAACACATTGATGCAAACCTTCATGGATTAAAGGACTAAAGCAGTCATCTCCAACCAGTACATCACAATCTACTTCTGAACAGCAGTTGCATTTAAAACCTATGAGTGTTGCACCATCTGCTGATGAAAGCTTGGAGATCACTGCTCTAGAGTGACTCTTAAGTCCCTTGGATTCACACCAGCATGTTCAAGGAAGCAAAACAGATCCGAACAGCTCATTTGGTACTTTACCCCACTTTTCCATCAGTAAAACCTCAGGCTACATTTGGAATTAATTAAATCAACAATCATTTCCTTAAGTCAACTTAATAATTCCCACTTGTTAAGTCAACTTAATTTTTAACTTGACTTTATTAACTCAGCTTAACCCAATGTAGCCTGGCATTAGGCTTAAGTAGAGTTAATTGGCCTCCTGGCCATCTGAAACCTTCCTGGCAACCAATAAGTGCCTGCCCTGGCTAATCCCAGGGCAGGATAAAGCCTTGCCCACCCTGCTCTACAACCACAGCTAGCCAGGACTCCTGCTATGTTGCAGGCATGGCCGAGGACAGAGCCAGTCATGCCAGGAAGCGGGCCTCATTCTGGACACACCAGATCTTAGATCTCCTGGTCATTTGGGGGATGAACCCATACACTCCCAGCTTCAGGGGAGCCAGATGAATAGGGACCTGTATAGGTACATCTCCAAGGCCCTGGAAGAGAAAGACCACACCCGCACCACAGCATGTGTGAGTGAAGGTCAGAAATCTCTACCAGGGCTATCACAGGGCCCAGGAGGCCATGCACCCAGCTGCATGCCTTCCTGGGCCAGGAGGCTGGCACTGAGCCAGCCCACACCCTCGACTCTGCCGAGCTCCCCTTCCTTGACAATGTGGTGCTTCAGCCAGGGGGACAACAGCATCCAGCCCCTGGCAGTGCCACCCTGGAGTTCATCCCGGGGACCCAGGAGGAGGCTTCCCCCACCTCAGATGAGGGGACATCGCACTGTGCTCCTGCTGCAGGCATGGTGGGGCAGGCAGGTGGGACAGGGACTGTGGGGGACAGACCTCAGGGGTAGGCAGGGTCCCAGGTGTGGCAGAGGCACTCCCATGGGGGCACAGGGGCAGTGGGCCATGTGATGGGGGGACCCAGAGCTGAGCGGCCCAGAGACCTGACAGGACGTGGGGCAGGCGCACTGTTGCTGGGACTGGCAGGCCAGAGAGCATGTGTCCGACACCACTGGCACATGGCCTCAGGAGAGATCCCTGGGACAGGGCTGCCTGGGGCTCGCTGTCCTGGGCACCATATGAACCCCATGCAGCAGAGCATGGCAGTGTATCCTAAGGGGTCCTTGTCCCATAGGACAGGGGCATGAGCATGGAGCAGAAGCTGCTGTCAGCCTGCACTCCGCCCTACCTAATGAGGAGAACCCCTGTTTTTTGCTTCGCTCGTGCAGTCCTTACAACCCTGATACTGGTCACTCCCAGGAGGTGCCCAGTCCTGATGAGATGGAGGAGGGAGCATCACTCCAGGGATAAGCTACTGGAGGATGACCTCCAGATGGCTGAGCATGCCACAGTGGACCTCCAAGGCTGGTGGAAGCAGCAGTGAGGAGGAGAACACCCACTGCAGGGTCAAGCAGGTCCAGATGGACCACCTGCTCAACCCCATGGAGCTTCAGACACATGCCCTGGAGTGCCAGACCTGTGCCCTGGAGGCCCTGTCATGGGGCTGTGGCTCTCGTTGCACTGAGGAACCCCCAGTGTGGGAGCCCAGCAGCAGCCCTCCCTGCTGGCAGCCCTGGACTCAGGGTGCCCGGATGCAGGCCCAGGACTTGCCGGCCCAATGCCGCTAGGCACTCACCCAACCCCTGATCCCCACTCCCCTCCTTCCCTGAACTCCCCCCCCCATTCCCCAAAGTCCCTCACTCCCCCAAAACCCCAACCCCTACATCTTCTACCCCCTCACTCTCCTCAGCTCTCCCCCAGGTCCCCCCATCAATAAAACATATCTACACCATCATTCCATGTGCAGTGCCTCATTTCATTGTGTTGGGGACAGGAGGGAGATGGGTGGGAGGGGGTGGGGTGTCAGGAATGGGTGGGTGGGGGTGGTGACAGCAGCTGGAACAAGGTGCTTTTTCTCATCTGCAGGCTCCATAGCCACTGTTCATCATCCCAGGTGGTGAGAATGATACAGTGCCACCAATCACTGCTGGTTTCCCATGCAGATACATGGATGAAAAACTGTACATGCCAGCTCCCAGAGATGGCGAGGGGGTCAGCTTGCTGTGGCCTACCTCTGAGCAGGCAGTTGCCCTGTGGCACCTGGTCCAGAGCCAGAGGAGTCTGTGCAATGCATGGAGGGTGTAAAGTGCTGTGCTGGCACCATTGCTGGGGCACATCAGGCTCCCTGTTGCCACTCACAGTATGGAGGGTGGTGTGGTTGCTTATTTCCTATTGTAAAGGAGTGGCCAGGAGAGAGGGGCACTTCTGCTGTGGTGCACTCTGGGCCATCTACCCACAATGCACCACTCCTAGGGCAACCTAGCAGCTGCCAGTGTGGACGTGGGCAGTCTTTTGGTATTGGAGTGTGGATCCTCCAAGTCGACTTAATTAGGTCTACTTTAAGTCAGATTAAAGTACACTTTATTAAACCATCTTAACTGAGCCCTCTTGTGTAAACATAGCCATTATTCCTAATCCCAAAAGCCAAAGGAGGTCTCGGACTGATTCTAGACCTGTTCCGTCTCAACAGTTACCTCAAGAAATTAAAGTTCCACATGGTCACCCTGGCATCCATTATCTCCTCCCTGGATCCCAGGGACTGGTAGGCTGTCACTGATTTAAGAGATCTCTATTTTCACATATCAGTATACCAATGTGACAGAACGTTCCTCAGGTTTGTAGTGAACCACTTACACCTACAAATTCATGATGTTCCTACTAGGCCTGACTGTAGCTCTGAGAGTGTTTACAAACTATATGGCATTAGTGACAGCCTTTCAAAGAAGATTAGGGGTGCAGACCTATATTTATCTGGATGACTGGCTAATCAAGAGATGATCCAGGGTTCAGGTAGCATCCAGTGTTTGGCTCCTTCCGTTAGCATTCAAGGCCCTAAGCCTTCTGATAAATGTGGAGATATCTACTCTCCGAGCACAGATGATAGAGTTTATTGGACTAGTGTTTGACTCCACTCAATCCACAGCTCATCTCCCAAGGGGTTGTCTTCAGACAACAATGCCCCTAATAGTACATCTGAAATGCCATCCACAACAGCCAGATCTTCTTTGAGACATTCAGGTCACATGACCTCATGCACGAATGTGGTGCAGCACAAAAGACTGAACCTCCGACTCCTCGGCTATGTTCACATGTAAACTGTTATTTCGAAATAAGTTATTTCAAAATGAGTTATTTCAAAATAAAGTAGTTATTTTGAAATAAGTTACTTCGAATTAAGGGAAAGCCTGCTATTGAAACAGCTGTTATTTCAAAATGGTTATTTCGAAATAAGGCCGTTTGGGCACGTTGTTTCAAAACAACGTGTCCAAATGCCATTGTTTCAAAATAGCTATTTTGAAACAATGGCTATTTTGATTTCAAGTGAGGTTTTACTGTTTCAAAATAACAGCCATTATTTCAAAACAATGGGTCCCGTTGTTTTGAAATAACAGAACGTCGTGTGGACCTAAGAAATTTTATTTCGAAACAATGGCTGTTGTTTCAAAATAAAACTCTCTTCTGAACACAGCCCTCCAGACATAGCTGTATTCACTAAAATCCGACCATCCGAATTTACAGTGCCCACTGCCCCTGGGGTTCTTGTCTCTCTCATTTGGTGGATTCACTTGGTGTTTGTGTGGGGATTTCCTTTATATGGCCCCAGCCATCAGTGATCTTGGTCTCAGCTGCATCAGTGTTAGAGAGGGAAGTTCACCTGAGGCTTTTCAGAACTGAAGAACTTTAGTCTCTGAAGGAACTTTTTTTCCCATTGGTGTCAGAGAACTCAAAGCAATTCACCTGGGCTATCAAACGTTTCTTCCACACATCATGGACAGAGATTTGTTCATTCATGGTCTAGCTCAACAGGGAAGAAAAGGCCTGCTCTTCCTTCCTATGTCAGGAAGCAGTTTAAGTTTGGGAATTTTATATAGTTCACTCAATCAACCAAAAGGCCTTTTACCTTCTGGGAGTGAAAAAAAGCTGGAAGATTGTTTAAACTGGACTTTCTTCAGTCACCACGAGTGGTCCCTTTGCCTGGATGTTGCTACGGACATTTTCCAGTAGTGGAGGACTTCTCAGATAGACCTGTTTGCAACACAGTACAATGAAAGTGTCTCTAATTCTGCTTACTATGAGGCCACAATCCCAGGTCTATCATGATGTCTTTCTGCTACTATGAACAGAGCATATTTATTTCATCCTGCCCCCGCCCCCCATCCCACTCATATACAGAGTACTACAAATCTTGTGGTATCAGGCCACTCATAGCTTCAGCTTGGGCCCATCAGCACTAGTTTGCTACTCTGCTAGGCCTCTCAGTGATGACCCCAATCCTTCTGCCATTACACCTGAACCTGATCTCTCAGGATTACAGTCAGCTGCTCCACTTAAACCTGAGCTCCCTTCATTTAACAGCTTGGAAGGTCAATGGCTAGATCCAAGTGGATAGGCTTGCTTCACAGAAGTTCATCAGGTCCAGCTGGTACTGGCAGTAAAAAATCCTCCACCCAGGTGACTTACCTTTCAAAGAGGAAGCGGTTTTTGGTTTGGGCATCCTGAAGTGAGGGGGTCTCCCCTACTCAGTCATTCTTACAACACATATTTGAGTATTTATTTCATCTGAAGCAGAAAGGTTTAGCTATCTCCTCTATCAAGTTTCACCTTGCAGTAATATTAGCTTTCCATCCTTGGATGGATAACTGGTCCACATTTTCACATGACATGTCCATCCGATTTCTGAAGAGACTAGAGAGGTTACACCCTGAGGTAAGAGAGTCCTTTCTTCTCTACGACCTGAACATTTTCTTATCAAAGCTCATGGGACCACTTTTTGAAAACATTCACAATGTGCTTCTTATTTTACCTGCCCTGAAAAGTGGTTTTCTTAGTAGCCATCACTTTGGTCAGAATGGTCCCAGAGCTTCATGCCCACAAATTAGAACCTCAGCACCCAGTCTTCTCCAAAAACAAGGTGTGGTTACCTTTCCAGTCAGTTTCCTGCTAAAAGTGATCTTGCAATCTACCTTGCAATCTTTTACCCAAAGCCTCATGCAAATAGGGAGAAATGTAGCCTTCAGTCATTGGATCTTAGGCAGGCCCTAGAATTCCACATAGAGTGGAATAAAAAAATTGGAATATCTATCCAACCGTTCATGGCAGCAGCAGACAGAATGAAATGTCTCCTGTGCTCCTAGATTATGTCATAAATGGATGCTTGTTACAATCAAACAGGGGTTCTGGCAGTCTTGATGGCTCACTCCACAAGATCACAAGCACTCTCAGCAACTATTATCTCTGGAACTTGTCAGCAGCATTTGTAGCTCTGCACAAGAAAAGGAGGACAACTTTGCAGAGTCTAGGAAGGGTTAAAGCATCTTGGTGGAGCAGTGAGCTCCAGGGATGAGGAATTCTTTTTCTCTGAATTCAATTTTTTGAGCTCTCTGTTTCCCCTGAAAGGGGTTGGGCCACTCATGAGAAGAGGCAGATTGTTGTAGTAATGGAGCAATTGTTGGCATGAGGCACTAGAGGAATGATGTGCTACATCAGACCAAGCCAAGAGGGGGTGAGACAGTTGTGAACTGGGTCTTCAACAGCACCTATAATTCAGATTTCACTCACTCTATTAGGGTATATGTTATCTCCTGCGCTTTAGTCGCCTCTTTAAGTGTTTGATCCAAAGTCCATTGAATTCAAAGGAAAGACTTCCACTGTCTTCAAAAGGCTTTGGACAAGGCCATTAAATAACCATCTGTTTCAGTTTGTTGTGGAATGGTCATGTGTTGTACCGTACAGCAACTGTCTAGACAAATAGTATGGAAGGCTATTGTCTTTTGCCAGGCCTGTGTGCTATCGCAGAATCACAGCCTTGTTAGTCCCATCTTTGTATTCTTGCTGGCACTTTATCTTCGGGTTTCCAAACAGCATAATCAAAGCTTTGTGATCTGTAACTGTCTGGAAATGAGCTCCATAAAAGTAAACATAAAAGTGTTCACTGCATTCACAGCCAATGCTTCTTTATCTATGTGAAAGCATTTCTGCTCCATCTAAGTTAAACTGACTGGCATATTCAATGACTTTCTGCTCACCACTATTTTTCCATCTTAAAATTGCTGCTAGTATCACTAGGCTGACATCTCCTACAATTACTGAGTGAGTTCTTGGGACAAAATTGTATATAGACTTACATTCATTGCACTGAAATAATTCCACCAAAAAAGTGCATTATTTAGTCTAACTTTTCACAGGTTCACAGAGGCAGTTCTTAAAGGCATGGGACAAGATTTTCAGCTGGTACCAACCATTATCGGTGTGCAAAAGTCAAAGGAGCTATGCTAATTTACATCAGCAGAGGATCTGGCACATGGTTCACCTGAGGTTAAGCACTGATGAAGGCATTTCTTACAGAACAGAAGTAAGGTCAGGTGTGGTTGGTGACAGAAGAGCCACACTTATTAAGGGAACACATGCATGATTCCTATTTTTTTGATTAACTGGCAGCTTTTATGAGGTTGACATTCTGCCAGACTAAAAATAATCAAATATAAAAACTGAAATAGTTCATCTTCTTGGCTCTTTAAGTAATTACATTTTTCAGCTTGTACAGAAATATGCATTAACTATATAGTAGACGTGAGAGGAGGATGTGAAAATTCTGAATGGATTGGAATATAAAACTTGATATCTTTTTCTTCTAATAGGATTGTTGAAAGTCTTTAGTCTAATGTTGTTGTATACTGACTCATAGTCATCCTGTCTAATTCCTCTGGAGAATGTAAAATCCACTCGTGTGCAGAGAGCCTGAACTACTGGCTTATGTGGGTCCTATTAGCCTTGACAAGAGTGAAGAAAACAAGACAAAGCATAAGACAACTAAAATGCTTGCCTTCTGCCAGGCTAAGATCTTCAGAAGTGATGATGAGATAGACAAGGACTTTAAGGTAAAGCAAAAATCCTTAGGGCTCTTCAAATTTGCAGGTGATACCTTTACTTAGGTTTCCTGAAGACAAATATTTGAAAGTTTAATGTGAAACATCAAGGAACTCAGGATGAACATTCAAATAACCCTAATACAACTATAGATGGGGAGGGGGACCCAGAAGCTGCTAATTTTAACTATGTCAGACTGATGTATGCAATTCCAAATAGGAGAGCTGCAGCCCAGATCCTCAGCCAATGAAAACTGGCTTGTCTGAACATAAATCAGTGGAACTATAGAAAATGCATCCAAAGGAGGATCAAGCCTTTTTTCTATGGAAAGTTTACACTCCTTTATTTTAGTGACCTCTAATGTAGAAATAAAAATATTGTACATCTCCACAGCAAAAGAACACCCAAAACAAATAAACTCTGGGGTAGTGAGTCTTAGGGTATGTCCACACGTCTCTTTTATTTCAAAATAGCACTAGTTATTTCGAAATAAAAGAGATTAGGTCCACACGACGTATTCTTATTTTGAAATAATGGGCTCCGTCATTTTGAAATAAGAGTTGTCATTTTGAAATAGCTTAAACCTCCTTTAAATCGAAACAGCTGTTATTTTGAAATAGTTATTTTGAAATAATGCCATTTGGACATGTTATTTCAAAATAACATTTATTTCGAAATAACACTTTTGCCCTTCTCCTTCCCACGGTGCTTTCCTTTTAGCCTATATCGGGTGGGGGTATGGACCAGGGAGGGGGCCATGTTTCCACACCTCCTATGGTGCCCCTCTCCTAAAGTGAAATAGCAAGTCCTGTGTTTGGACATGCTATTTTGTTTTGAGCTTTTCCCTTAATTTGAATTAACATTTTCTTAATTCAAATTAACTTATTTCGAAATAAGCACTTTATTCTGAAATAAATCATTTCAAAATAACTTATTTTGAAATAACGATGCACGTGTGGACATAGCCTTAGAGTTTGGAGTCAACTGACTTAGCCTTGTGGGATTCATGTTCTCGGGTTAAAAATGGGAGTCAGGATAATCCTACTTGTGTTGGAGCCTGTCCTCTGAAACCTGGTGAGGGAGTGGCATCACAGATCCCATGCTCCAGCCCCACTGGTAACATTTCACTGTTACGTTTTATCTCCATAGCCTGAGCCCAAGTCAGTTGACCTTGGTGCTGAGACTTGCTGCTGCAGGGTTTTCTGAAGTGTTGATGCACCCTTAGAATGGCTATCCTTCCTGAGGGATCCTAAAGCACCATTGAAAGCTTCCTAGAGGTAAAGCACACATTTGCTTCCCTCAATGAGTGGTGAAATTTATCTTATACATAGATGTGGAACAAAACCCATACATTGCCACCTATTTTGAGGGCCTTCAGAAGCACCTAGGCCTTCCCCTGTCCCCCTGCACTAAGGTGAACTTTCCCCCAAATGTTTAAATTGTATTTGAACGCTGGGGGTTAGGGGGGCTTCAAGGGGCCTGGATATTAAAAACTACAACCTCACTAACATTTTTCTCTAGCTAATGTCTCTCCTCAAAACAATTCATTAAATACAGACTACTTCTGATTTTAATAATGGCAATTCACTTCATTTGAATGGGCTAATGATACATTAGTTTTGTCAGAGAGTGTCTACTTGTCCCTTTTAAATGACACCACCCTCTGCTCATTCTAAGATCCCACTAAGCTGGTCTCCTGAGGGTTTACCTAAGTACATCCCTGATTAAGAACAGGACATAAAGACAAAGTGCAACTTAAGCTCCTGTAAAACTGAGAGTGAGGCTTTAATATTTCCTACAGAGGAACATTTATTTTCTTTTTAGAAACATATTAAAAGGTAATAAACAGACTTTAATAAAACAACAGGAAACTGTAAAAAGGAAAAATAATTCTCTTACATATCATAAAATGTACAAACTAATAAAGCTACCCATTTCCCAGGAACCTAGGGATTCAGGTAATATAGAAGTAAACAGAACATTTCCAAATAAATATTAATTAAATCTTCTCCAGGAAGAAGAGATCTGGTTAGTTTTAGTAACATTATGATCGGTTAGTTTAGTCTTCAAGCTGCATATACTATTGGCTGCTGAGTCAAAATTAGAGACCTCTTAAGTCATCTTCTACCAGTGAAAAATAATTTAAATTTACCTTACCCTAAACAAAGCATGTGACCCTGCCAGCAGGTTTGGAGATTTGAGGATCTCGGGGGGCAACCACTGCACCCGTGGGGTACGGGGTGGATTTGGGGTACACTTTATTAAAATGAGTATAGGGTAAGGTGAGCGGTGGTCTGTGTGTGTTGTGTTTGTCACAGTGGTTTCTGTAAAGTGTTGGGGGGTACCTAACTTTCGGGAGTGGGGGCAGGTTGGGGAACAATGGGGTTATTCAACTAACCTACTAACACTATAGCCCTACTCACTATAACCTAAAAGGTACTTTAATACACTATAAAAAAAAGGGGGTACAGCACAGAATTAGCATGTGGGCGTGTCAGAAAAAGGTGGAAGCAGGCGGGGGAGCAGGAGAAGCAAAGAAGGTTAGTGGGGGGGCTCAAAGGAGAGGAAAGGCAAGGGGGGAGGGACTTGGGGGAATGGGATGGGACAATGGGAAAAGTGGGGGGGGCTGAGCAGAAGCTTGGGGGTTTGAGAGGGAGACTGAGAAGGGGGGTTGAGGTGAAGGTATGGGCAACAGGGAGAAGCAGGAGGGGCTGAAAGGGAGTTCAGGGGTTTGCTACGGAGGCGGAAGGGACAAAATGGCAGGGAAGGCAGAAGGGTCTCGGGGACCAGTGGCTGGGAGGGCAGAAGGGGTTCGGGAAAGCGGCGGCGGGAAGGCAGAAGGGGTTTGGGGGAGCGGCAGTGGTGGGAAGGCAGAAGGGGTTTGGGGGAGTGGCTGTAAGAAGGGAGAAGGAGAAAGAAATAGAAGGGCTGTGGGGCAAGGAGAACTGGAGTTGTGAAAAGTGGCGGCAGCTGCTGGGAGCCGGCGGGAGTCAGGGCAGCTGACCGGGCAGCTATGGAAAGCAGCGGGACCGGTGGGGGACCAGGCAGCCACAGAATAGCTGTGGCAGTTAACGGGAAGCTGGCGGGGCACCCACAGAAAAGCAATGGCAGCTGCAGGGAGCCGGCGAGAGCCGTAGAAAAGCGGCGGCAGTAATGGGGCGGGTGGCGGGAGCCACCGGGGACCAGGGAAAAGTGGCGGTGAACTGGGAGGGCTGGCGGGCGGCCGCAGGAGTGGCTCAGGAGCCGGAGCCACAGAGGTAGCAGGGCAGGGAGAACCAGCAGTGGCCGCGGGAGCGGCGCCAGAGTGGTTAGGGAGTCGGGAGCCCCAGAGAAGGGGACAGGGACAGAAGGACAGTTGAAGCACACTGAGGATCCCGGAAATGAAGAGGGGACAAGTAAAGTTGAAGAGAAAAAGTTTATTTAAGTTGGGGAGGTTACAGAGGGGAGGGCAAAGGCAACTTAGCAAAAACAATTCTAAAGGCTACAGACTAAGGAAAAACAATCCTAATAGCTACTTAAGACTTCTAAGACTACCAATTAACCTAATACAATGTTGCAACTTACAAGGATACTTTCAACACAAACACAAATGATTCAGGATAAGGGGATACACTGAGTGACACAAAGTAGTGATGGGCAATTACAAACACGGGAGCTCCTGACACAAACTGAAGAGGCAAACCAAAAAACAGAAAAGAGAAGGCAGAAGATACACACACAAGCCTGTAAAGCTGGGGAAAGCAGCTTCAAAGCAGCAATAAAGAAATAAAATACTTTAATGAGAGGCTGCAGGGCAGACTCTTACCAGTCCTATTAACAGCAGAGGCAGCAGCATTACAGGCAGGAGAAAGGAGACTCGTAATCGGCCGGCAGTTGTACTCGTGGGGGTAACTCGTGGCTATGCTCTAGGGGGAACTCGTGAGTGGAGGAGGCAGCTTCTGGTTGATCAGGCCAGGCGAGATGTTGAAGACCATCCTGCCTGAGCACCCCAGAACCTCAGCTTTTAAAGACTGTTTCCCGCCTTTCCCTGATTACAGGGAGTGTGGGGAACAATGGGGATATGAGTCATGCCCTGCAGGACCTTGCAGTTAGGCAGAGCCCACCTACACCAAGCCCTGCAAAACAATGGGCCCCCAGGGTGGTAACGGCCATCTAGTTGAGTTCAAGGGGGCCATCTAGTTAAGGTGAAGGGGCCATCTGTTCACTTCACACATTCTATGTACTTTAGTGATGGCCCGGGAGGGGCGGCCATCAAGGTAACTGCTATGAGTCACAGAGAGCATGAAGACCACATGTGATGGGGAGAGATGAGCATATGATATGTCCCAATGTGTATAAACTATGCTCAACTAGAGTGAAGTGTGGGAACAATGGCTGTCATTATTAATAGGGCTAGCTGAAACATTGAAAATGAGAACTTTTCTTATTAGACAATGAGGTTTTATCAAAAACAAAATTTTTCCATTGGCAAAGGTTAATTTAAATGATTTTTTTTCTGCTGAATATTTGAAATGATATATTTAATTTATTGATCTGGAACAAACAATTTCATTTTGGTTTTCAAATCTTCATTAAATATGTAATCTCAACATCTTCCTGACCTGCTGCTATGCCTCACAGGAGTTATAGGTCTGGGACCTCATTCCCCCTCGTTTCTTTGTGTGACCAAGTTGATGCAGTGTGTCTAAGGAGCTGCTTTGCCACAGGAGTCCCAGCGGTCTTGACATGAATTAACTTGCTGATGAGCTGAGATGTGAGCCGTTTATACTGATCATTACGGTCTCTTTGTATTCACCTGTCAGCCTGTTTCCCAACTTCACAACATGTAAGTTACACCAACTTGGACTTACTTGTCTCTTTGGTGGAGTACTGTATTCAGGTTTCAGACCTGGTCTACACTACAAAGTTAGGTTGCCTTGTGTTGACATAGTTGTGCATGTGTCTATGCATAAATTTGTCTTGTACTGATGTATATAACTCATTATAGCAACACCACCTGTTCAAAGACCTTTGTGCCAAAGTTGATGCAATGAGTCTGACACAGTGGGAGAGTAGACACTATGTTACCTATGTTTATCACGACAGATCTCTGGCAGCTTTTCCACAATGCCTGATACTGAGTGCTCTAGTCACAATTCTGAACTTCACTGCGCAGAGGACACAGACTAGTATGCCCATTTCTGCTTTAAATAGCTGCCCATTTTTTAAACACCTGTGCTGATTTCTAGCATTATGTACTGCTGCCCAGCTGACTATGCCACCCGCACACTCCAGATGCACTCTGCCTTGGAGTAGATGGGACATATTGAATCTCCTTGGTCAGAAGGGACTGTGCAAGCTGATATGGGCCAGTCTTAGAAAGATCAACATCTATGAGCCAATTGCATGGGGCGGTGTGGGCCAGCAGCGGTGCCATGTGAAAACAAAGAAGCGATGGCAGGGAAAGCAACAGTCATAGATCCTGTGCAGAGCCACAGGCCTGCTGGTGTTTCATAGAGCTGCATACTATACTTGGCAGACACACTCAGAAACCTGACTGATACTTCTGAGTGGTTTGAGCCACAGGCCTCTGGTTTGAATTTTGAGGACAAAGAGGAAGTGGAGGAAGATGACAGGAGATGTGTGACCCAAAAGTTGAGCCATGCAGCACAAGCTAGGACCTGTCTGAGACTCCAAGGTAGTTCGACAGCCAAGCACAGATGAACGGGAGGGAAGGGAAGGATCATGGGTGAGTGTGTAAATTTATTTTCTATTGCTGTGATGAGATCCCCAACTTCAGAGTACACAGTTATCAATTTTTCATTAATTTACTTATACTAGAAGAGGCAATGTTACAACATAGAAAAGTAGAGTTATTATTATGTGCTTTTCATTTCCTGGGAGAGTTAGGCAAAGGGGAGGAGAGGTTATCCAGACCAGAGCAGTTTTTTATGTTCACAGGATGCCCCTTGAATCTTTCTGAGACACTTGAAGAAACTTTCAAGGAAGTACTTTGGTTGGTTTTTTTTAATGTATTTGTTTTAACATTTCCTGCATTTTTCTTCCATTTATTTTGTTCCAGAATAAAAGTCCATTTTTAACGTAATTCTTATTTATTAGTTCATGACATGTGCACTGAGTGAGTAGTTTTGAAAGCAAACCAATTACTTGTTACTGTACAGTGAGGCACAACACATAGGATCAATGACAAATATGATGTAATCAACATAAATATACAGCAAGGACCACAAAATAAATAGATGCAGTAACAGGACCAAGTGCCACACAATTCAAACAGGACTGAAAACAATAGGGCCAGGTAGAACACAGTACACAACACATTACTATGGCTCACTTTTAAAGTGGTCTTTCAAAGCTCCCAGTGTGGTCTAGATCTTTGCACATTGTTCTTCTAATAACCCTTGTGTCTGACTGGTCAAGCCCAGTAGACTGGCTCTTATGTTACTCAGGGAGCAATGTTTTTTCACACCTCTAAGCGACATAAGTTTTGCCAGCATGAATGGTAGTATTGACATGGCCTTTGTCTTCTCTAGACAAGGGAAAAAAAAGTTGTTAGCCAATAAGTTTTAATTAGCTGCTGTTTAAAAATGTGTTTGTACTTTGGTGTAAAATAGGTTTTGACATTAAAAAAATTATTAGCTGGCTATGGTAATCCCTAGCAGAGAGTTTAAAGTTAACCTTGACTGGCTAATGCATACAACTAGGTATGTTAACAGCCTAGTGCAGCCAAGGCAGTTTGCCTTTAATGTGTGACTAGTTTAACACATGTTAATGACACACTGGCTATGTCCACACATACATCGTTATATCAAAATAAGGTATTTTGAAATGAGTTATTCCAAAATACACTTCTTATTTTGAAATAAGTTAATTCAAATTAAGAAAATGTTAATTCGAATTAAGGGAAAGCCTGCTATTGAAATGGCTGTTATGCCAAATGGTTATTTTGAAATAAGGCCATTTGGACACGTTGTTTTGAAACAGTTGTTTCGAAACAATGGTGTTGTTTTAAAACGTGTCCAAATGGCTTTATTTTGAAATAACTATTTTGAAATAACAGCCATTTCAAAATGAATGGGGTTTAAGCTATTTTGAAATGACGGTTCTTATTTTGAAATGACAGTGCCCGTCATTTCGAAATAAGAAAACGTTGTGTGGACATTCAGTTTTTTATTTTGAAATAACCAGTGTTATTTTGAAATAAAATAGACGTGTGGACATACCCGATTTGTGGAACTGGAGCAACAATTTTGGTAATAAAAGCCACTTATAATTGATTGCTGGCATACAGATGTAATTGTTACACAAATGTGAAAATATGTGTACAGCTCAGTTATTAAGAATATAAAGATGTGAATGAACTAACAAAAATTACACATTTTCATCATAAAAAGGCCTACAAAAACTCAGTTTTCTTTCAAGTTCCTACTACTCTTGTTTACTCTGATTGAATGACTGTTGTGCTATTCTGCTGAAAACTGCAAAATAAAAACTCTGCCTCATGGGCTAAATCGTCTCATTTTACATAGGCATTTTAATGATTAACTTGACGGGTCTGACACTTTATTGAAATAGGTTTGTAGTAACTCTAAACTCATATTAATAACATGTTTTAAAAGCATTTTTGAGAATGTTACAAAATAGTTGGCTATTTCTGAACTGTTCTTTTTAAAATGGGAACAAGGTAAAGTGCATATATAGGAGTTTCCTGATGATTTGTTTTGACTTACTGCCATTTCACAATTGAGAGATCTGTTTCCTCTGCAGCTTTTAAGCCATTTAAATAGATGATGTTCAGGCTAATTAAGCTGTTGATCATTCCATCCATTTACTATTAAAGTTTCGTTCACATTCGGGCTATTACTTTTTTTAAATAATCCAATATTCTTGGAAGTTATGTTCTAGCATACCCCATGAACAATTATTATTAGCATGGGCACATAACTCTGATTTTATTAGCCACTTAATACTAATAGCATTTGTAGCTCAGTTTATTGAACTCTCTAGCTGTGGAAAAAAAGACCAGAAACAAAAGTGTTTATTTGGTAATGCATCAGAATGTGTTGTGGGATAAAAAACATTTTCCTTACCATCTAATGTCAGGAGTTAAATGCCTACCTGAACAAAGAAAGAGGAATTAATGCTCCTGAAAAACATTTTATTTAAGATGCACTATTTCTTGAGTTACTGAAAATCCTTATCAATACACATATAAAAGACACACATAGTTACCATGGGCAGGCAGTGTGAGGATGTGTGCTAATGTGGCCTCCAGTTCCACACTCCCCTGTTGTATCTTTCTTTAGCAGTAGACCTTTAACTCCTTTCCCCAGCTGCCAGTGTGAGAGTCCAGTAAATAAATATCCTTCTAGCAGATCAGTTCTGCCCTCCACTTTCCCCTACACCCCACTAACATTTTGGTGTCAGTGGATAGCATAGACCCAAGGTTGGGCGGTACACTTGGGGCAAGCTTGTCCCCAGTTCCTTGGGAGGGGCTGCCTGGTGTTTCCTGAGACTTCGTCACAAATCCAGCTATAATGATTTCAGACTTATTGGTGCTTCTGGGTCTGGAGTGGGGTACCCTCATTAGTGGTCCCTCAGTTCTGCTAATGCCCTCTGTATGTCCTCTCACCATGAAGCCACCTCTTCAGAATTGCTCATCACTAAGTCTCCTCTGCCTTAACTTTTCACAAAGGCCATGTCTCCACAATAAACGTACACTGGAAGAGCTACACTGGTGTGAAAAATCCACACCCCTGAGTGGCACTGTTATATTGACCTAAAACCCAGGATAGACAGAGCTATGTTGACCGGAAAGGTGAATTAACTACACCAGAAACTTTCCCATCGGTGTAGTAGCATCTTCACTGAAGGTCTGCAGTGGTACAACTGTACCACTAAAGCGTTTCAAGTGAAGACCAGCCCAAAGCCTTTTGTGAGGGTGGTCCTTGCCACAAAGGAAGAAGAAAGGGCTACTGCCCTCCTTCCTCTCTCAGTTTAGTCCCACTGCTCAACTCATTTGGAAGTTTGTTTGTGACCCATTCTGGTGACTCTACAAGGTGTCTCATTGGGTATTTCTGTGTAGGAAGTTTGCACAAATGAAGCACTCTCCCTAGCTGTTCTTCCATGTACAGTCCTTCCATTTACCCTCTCCTTTGTTCATCAACTGATTGTAGTAGTGAGCTTCCTACCCTCTAGAGTAGTGTTTCTTAACCTCTAGTGGACCAGGGAATACCTAATGGTATTGATTACTTTATGCAGAAGACCCAATGAAAACGTTCTAAAAAACCCCAATCTATATTTGATGTAATGTTTGTAATATCTGTGTACTACACATTCCTGTGAAAATGGTTCAGGAAACCAACTTAAATATATTTTTGCAAATATAACATGATTTTAGGTCTAAAAAAAAGTACATAATGATTATGCACACAATTTAAAACTGAAACTATTACTCAAGTTTTAATGGGAAGTTACAAAATTCAGATATTCTTGTAGTAAGATTCATCAAAGAAAGTCTGACTGTGAAAGTTATGTTCAAATGATTTTGATTCCAGTGATAGCAGCAGTAGAAAATTTAAAATTCCTCAAGTACAGCAAAGGAGCAGGGAGGTGGCAGAAGCCAATGCGCACCTGGAAGCTTTGCTGCAGTTGGGGTGTTTTAAAACTCCCAGGCACATATCAGTTTGCCACATTGCTCCTTTCCCTGTCCCACAGCGCAGGGGCAACTGCAGAACACCTACACTATGACCACGGAGTGCCAGTGTTCTGCACGACATCAGCTGAGAGACACTGCTCTGCTCTAGAGTTTCAGGCCAGAGGGCTTATATATTTGTACTGAGGCATTAGCTTACAAAACACCTATTTATTCTGGGGAACTACTTTTGTTTTTGTTTTTGTAGGAGACATCTCTACATGTGTGCTGAGATACAGGTAGCATATATTTATACATCTAAAACTCTCACCAATCTATATTTTATTCATGAGTCCACTGTAAGTAGATTACAGTTCCCTTTTTTCAGTAAAACATCATAATTTAGAGCCTGATCTGGCAAAGTGCTGTACGCCCTCCACTCCCAATAAGTTCACTTAACAAGATCAGACCTTTAGGAGACTGCTCCCATGCTTAAAGTTAGGCCTGTGCTGAAGTGCTTTGCTGGATCAGGGCCAGACTGCTTAGGGCCTTCTGGGATCAAGCTCTTAGTCTTTAAGGATGAAAATATTCTTTTAAGAAAATCTATACCAAAACTTTCATCTAAGTACAGACAAGAGTGCTCAGTTTATAAGATCTGAAGAGCGCACAGCCTCAAGGTGTTATGGCTGCAGGATCACATTGCTTGCCTTTTTGAACATTCTGACTTGTCTTTCTAGATAAGAGATGTCAGCTTGCACAGTGCAACAACTAATGGGTTATTCCACTGTGGATTGGAAGAGGATGGGTAGAGATGTAAAGAAGATACACATTTAAAATGACAAGACTGAATGTAAAAAGACTATTAAAAAAAAACCAAAAAAACCAAAAGTGCTTTGCAATATACTAATGCTCACAACAGTCATGCTTGCTACTGGACAGTTATACTCTCGTTTCCTATGTGGTGTCCACCAGCCTGCTGGGAGAGAGAAAGGGTATGTCCACAGAGGCTTCTTATTTCAAAACAACAGAGATTGTTTTGAAATAAGAAGGCGCATGTCCACACGATGCACTGTTATTTTGAAACCGTTAAACCTCGCATCTAATCGAAATAGCCATTGTTTCAAAACAGTTGTTTCAAAACAACAGCGTTCAGACATGTTGTTTTGAAACAACACCATTGTTTCTAAACAACTGTTTTGAAACAACATGCCCAAATGGCCTTGTTTCGAAATAACCATTTTGAAACAAGGGCTATTTCGGAAGCAGGCTTTCCCTTAATTTGAATTAACAAACTGTTAATTCGAATTAACTTATTTCAAAATAACTCATTTCAAAATGGGTTACTTCAAAATAATGATGCATGTGTAGACATAGCCAAAGAGTAGACAAGGAGAGCCCTAAAATACACAGCCTTGAGGGACAGTTAATTCAGTCTATCAGGTCAGTGTGTCAAAGTCTCAAATCATACCAAACAAAACAGAATGCCTATAAACATTAGCGTGGATTCTGTTTCATAACTATCCTGGCTTAGTGAAGTGGACCCATAGCCCTTCTCTTTCAAAAATTCACCAAGATGGTCATTATCGTTATTATTAGTTTTCCCTAAATAGCTGCAGTTGTTTCTTTAGGTTTTAGTGTGACAGGTGCTGGAAATATTCAGATCCTGCTGCTGACCATCCTAAAAGGGAGCAATTATTCCTACTAGATTTGTAATCTGTAAAGGAAATAATACTAATAATTTGTCTGTAGAGAGATTAAAATGTTAATTTGTTTGTTTGTTTTCTCCAGGCTATTTTATGACCGACCGGACAGAAGTGACTGTGCTTTTCACCTTACAGTGGTGGGGTGGGAAATTACTTGTTATTGGTGCCATAACTACAGATTTTGATGCCCATGGCAAGCACTCCCAAAAGCATCCTCCTCTGACCCCAGGCCCAATCCAGCCATGGGCCCAATCCAGCCTCAGCTGCTACCAGAATCCGTCTCCTGTTGTCTCCAGAAGACAGTGGGGAGCTGGATCTTTGGCGGTGGGGAGCCAGATCCAGCCTGGGCCGAGCACCTTCCCCAGCCAGACACTGGTTCCTCAGCTAGACACCAGTTCCCTGGCTTCTGCCCGGTTCCTCATCCCTGGCTGGCTAAGCTCCTTCCCCAGCGCCCCCCCCCCACCTCCATTAGTTCCCCAGCCAACCCCTGGCTGGGTCCCTTCCCCACCCACCTGCTGGCACCTCGAGTCACCCCAATCCTTCCCAAGCCTGCCCGCTGGTTCCCCAAGAACTCCAGCAGAGCACCCCCTTCCCCCTTATCTGGCTGGCTGGAGCTGCCCTGGCCACAGGCTATTCCCACCTTGAGCATGAATATGAGCATGTTGAGGGGCAGGGCAGGAGATTTTAAACTCTCAACCTGGCCACAGCTCCCTGCAGTTGGAGTAATGTGTTTTCCCAGTTTGGTGCCCTCTAAAATTTGGCACCTGGGACTTGCTCTGGTCACCCTGCCCTAGTTATGGTGGTGCTTGTTATAAATCTTATTATGCACAAAGGATAAAATTTGCCCCTCCACACAGTGCTAGCACTGGCCCTATTTTACTTAGCTCCTACTTTAGCCCTGAGGGGGACTCAAATGGTGCATAGTCTTGAATTTCAGCCACAGGAAATAAAATTGAGCCCAGACAGTATTCCATGTTTGAACTCTATGCTCATTCATCCACAGGTTGTTGAGCTAGTTGAGTGAATTTCTGGGTGAAATTCTATGCCCTGTATTATAGAGGAGGTCCAAGTAGATGAAAAACTCACAAAGTTGACAAGGTATGCCATGACATCATCTGGGATAGATCTCCTTATGTCTTGTAATCCAACTTTGTGTGGGATATCCGTGTAAAGAACTTCTACGTCCACAGTAGTCAGGATGGTGTTTTCTGGAAGGTCACCAATGGATTGAATTTTTCTCAGAAAGTCAAGCAATGACATAACTTTTTACTTCAGCATTTGAAGTTCTTATCCCAGAACAAAGACCAGTAAAAAATTATCTGTCTCCCCACCACCTAAATCAGATATTCCCCTTTTTTGTTGTTCTATCTTGAAATTATTTCATGACTTGCAATAAAGGAGGCATATTTTTTTTCAAGGCCTCTTTAAGTGCAGAGAAGCACTTCATCTGCGTATAACAGATATTTTATGTCTCCTTTTCTTTTGTGACTTGTTATTTTGAATGGATGCTGCTAGGGGTTCTAGTTCAGTGGTGAACAATCATGTCTAGTGCTGTTGTTTTGAGTGATAGTTAAAGCTGGACAATTCTTTCTTTTTGTGCAGTCACACTGAACCTTTTCCCAGATTCAGGGCAGTTTTACTAAACTACTTTGTTTAGGTGGAACAGACTTAAAAAATATTGACATTTTTTAAATGAAGCCTTTTGATGTTTTGGCTTGAATCAACTTTTTGTTTCAAAATTTCTTTTGTTAAACGAAATGCATCAAAAATATTTTAAAATGCTAGACATCAAGTCAAGATACTTGGCTTCAAATTAAACAAAATGTGTCAGTTGACTTAAATATTTTTTGACTTTCCAATTCATCCAGAAATTTAAAAAAATAAATAAAATCATTTTTAGTTTCATGGAAAACAATTCCTTCTCCCCACTTTTTTTTTCAGAACTTCCAACAAATGGAAAAAAAAAAGTGATTTTCCCAGCTCTAATAATAAAGAATGCAGGTTGTTTTTGAATTTTGGTAAATGTAGATTTACATTTAAGCCTCTTATTATTGTTACTGTTCAGCTAACTTGCCAACTGTATACTGGATTCAATAAGAACACACTAGAAGACATAGACCATGCTCCAAAGATCCTATATCTATAAAAGCAAAAAACAGCTCAAAAGTTGAAGATTAGCTGGGACTGTTTCCATGGGTGTGCAGGATAATGAAACATCTGCTTCCATTTGCCCTTAGTGGCTATGTCTACACTACAAAAGTTAGTTTGAATTAATTAATTTGAACTAAATAATTCAACTTTAAGTCAAAGTTATTAATTTTAATTAGGGGGTTTTCACTAGACTCCTAATCTGAATCAAAACAGGATTTAATAATTCATGTTCAAGAGTCCACATTAGACACTCTAACTTGACTGGGAGAGCCATGGCTCCAAAGGACGCCGTGGCTCCTGGGTTAGGGAAGCCGAAGCTCCTGGACACAAGGGGAGCCCCAGCTCCCTGGCAAGCAGGAAGTCGTGGCTTCCTTCTCCCTGGGAGCCGCGGCTCCCTGGCAAGAAGGAAACTGGGGGTCCCAGGGAGAAGGTAGCCTCTGGGGCTCCCTGAACAGGGGAGCCCTGGAGAAACAACTGCCTTGCTTCCCTGTTCAGGGAGCGCGCCCTCCTGCCCAGGGGAGCCCTGAGAAGTGGCTGCTGGTGCTCCTGGATGAGGAGCCTCTGGGGCTCTTGTGGAAAAGAGCTGCTGGCGCTCTCTTCCCAGGGGCTCCCCTATCACAGGAGCCACTGGTGGCTGTCTTCCCCAGTGCTCTCCAGACAGGGGAGCCCCAGAGGTCCCCCTGTCCCAGGAGTACCAAAGAAGAGAGCCGCTGGAGCTTCCTGGATAGGGGAGTCTCTGGCTGGCAGGGTGCTTTCCCCACCAGCCAGCAGGATCCCTGCAGGATGCTTTCCCCACTGGCTGGTATGCCCTGCCACGAGGCAAAAATAGCACCCCACGGGGATCCCTGCTTGTGGTGAGGAAAGCGTCCCACTGGGGATCCCTGCTGAGTGGTGGGGAAGGTGCCACACCAGCCAGGGACTCCACTATCCAGGGAGCCCCAGCAGCTGCTTCTCTGAGTCTCCCTGGGCAGTGAGGTAATAAAGTTGAATTAAGCTTTAATTCTAAGGAAAAGGAGGATTTATTATATTAAATTAGCCTTTCCTTATGTCGGATTAAGGAAAGGCTTAATTTGATATAATAAAATGCCTCCATGCCTGGGGAGTAAATTATTTTGAATTAAGCCTCCTTAACTGGAAATAACTACTAAGTGTAGATGAACCCAGAGTGAGCAAGGTTTGTCTGTACCTGCCATGAGTCCACCACCCATCCACTACCAATGCACAACACAAAAACTACCTTCTAGGCCCCGAGAGCCATGTCCGGGTTAGTGATAGACACACTACGTACCTTGAACCCTCCTAGCATCTCCCTGAAGTGTTCAGCTCCTGGTCCAGTGGACACATGTAGTGTTTATGCATTCATTGATTCCAAAGACAGTACAAGATCACTGCTCTGCACAGCACTTAGGTAGGTTTATAGTGAAATGAAGTATAAAATTATTTAACAGAGACTAGAGACTCATGTAACAGCAAGCAGAAGGACTGGAAACCAGTGGTTCCCTATAAAATAAAATCATGAACTATTTTGGAGCCTAGATTATATTATATTGTTTGTAAAATTTGGCTCACTCAAAATCCTTACCTCATTTTTCAGCCAGGCTTGGCTGTGATCCTCCTTTCATGAGACAGGTGCAGTATCAGCATGACTCCCTGGTGAAGAAGCCTACAGCTGTGTCTACACACAGACAGTTAAAGTGATTTAACTTAAAGTGATCTAACTGAATCGCTATAAAAATCATTAAATTAATCTGTTAAATTGATTTAGCAGGTCCACACCCAAAAACTCAAATCAAACTAGCACATCCAGGGACACGACTAGCTAGTTTGATTTAGGAGAGGGACACCATGGAAGGCATGGCAAGATGGCACCCTAGAAAGGCCAGGCCCCCACCCACTACATGAAAAGCAAAAGGCACCCCAGGAAGGAGAAGGGCAGAAGTGTTAGATGAAAACAACTGTTAAATCGAACTAACACGTCCCAATGGGGTTATTTGGATTTAGTGATTTCAGTCTAAGCATTGTTTAGATATAAAATGAGGTTTTATTGAGTCACTATAACTTCCCTTATTTTGAAATAACAGATCTCGTCATTTTGAAATAAGAAAATGTCATGTGGACCTAATGGTTTTTAAATCAAAATAACCAGTGTTATTTCGATATAAAACCTGTGTGTGGACATACCCTATGTGTTTCCTTGCATGCCTCTATATACCCTAACATCCCTTTGTCTTTCCTCCTAAACAGAACACTTTTGTCTTGTGAATTTTCTCTCCTGGAGCCATGACATTGACAAGAAAGCTAGGCAGCTAGGGCCCAACTGCCACCTGATTCATTCTGGGAACAGTATGAAAATCCTGGCCATTGGACCCCTGCTTCCTGCTTCTTGACAGCCTGAGCCATGACTTTGATAAAGCTGTGTAGCTTCTGTGGGGGGAGAAAGGGGTAGCATGGAAAGCTGGACCCTGTCCCTGGAATGAGACAGGCCAGGTGGCTACCCTTGGCTTCCAGCAGGGAACTGGCAGGGGAGACACCCCAGGCAGAGTCTGGCAAGGAGCTGGGAGCAGAGAAGCCCTAGGTGTTTTCTCCTGGCTCCCAGTGGGATATGGGGGACAGAATCAGCCAACCAGAAGCTCAGGAACTTGCTGGGTAGCCAGGCTCCCACCAAGAGATGCCAGAGACCTTCAGAGACCCGCTTTCAGCTTCCCACACTGCTCCTCTTAGGTCAGTGAAAGCACACAACTGGTACAAGAAGGGTAGTAAAAGAAACAGGGAGACCTGTGGCACTTAGAGACTAACAAAGTCTTTAAGTGTCACAGGACTTCTTATTTGTTTTACTCAAATAGACTAACTCGGCTGCACCTTTGGAAGGATAGCAGTGTGGACATCAAACATTAATTACTGCAATGTGGTGGTTGTAGAAGGCCTAAGATCTACACACTAAAAAAATTAGCAATATCTCACCTTTACTTAGAACAAGCAGGTTCTTAAACACAGGCTGGGGGCAATCCACCCTGCCTAGCACTTCCCTCCAAGTGTTTTTCTCTTCCAGACAACCATTCAGGTGTTCAGTTATATAGGATACAATGGAGCCAAGTGGTGATGTCATGCTCCCCCTCTTAAAGTCTATTCCGGCTTGCTAGAAAAGTCCATGCATGTGACGTGGCAGTTTCTTCCCAGTGGTCACATAACCCAATTGCAAAGGAGCGTCCTATAGTGAAGCTTCACTGTAAGCAATCTCTAATAGTGTAACTTTTACTTGATGGCCCATTAGCATGTCTGTTCTTCATTGTAACTCCATCTTATAGTTGAAAAGCTTGTTTAGGTGGTTTACACCTCACAATATGTGCTAGTTTCAGTATCGCTTGCTACAATATTTTATAACTTCTCATATTATGGTAGCATATACGATCCAACAGGATATTAATGTTTAGTAGATCAAGACTTTTAAAATACCAAACAAGGTGTGCTTTGTACAGGATATGTTACAAAGGGGGGGGGCATGTTAGTCTACTTCAGCAAAAGAAGCAAGGAGTCCTGTGGCACTTTAAGACTAACAGATTTATTTATCACATGAGCTTTCATGAGAGAAAATCCCACTTTGCTGGATGCTTTGAAGATGGGGGAACTTACAGAATAGGATATGTTATAATTATATGACATTGATGAATATAAGGTTTGAGGGGTGTTTTCAGGCAAAGGGTGTCACGTATACACAGGTACACAGTTTGGGACTAAAGACAAGGGATTGTTAGGGTATAGCTGGGTATATTAGGAAATATACAGTATCTTTCACCAGGGAGGCATTTCAAAGAGAGTTGATTCTTGGTAGAGACCTCAAATGTCACTTTGGTGAGTTATTATGCATATATCCAACTCAGGGGATCCTTGTAAAATCTAATACATCCCCTGTGCCTTCTGGCATTGGCACAGAGGAGTCCTTGAATCACAAAGCACAAATACTTCAGTAGCATTTATCTCCTACAAGCAAAGTGATCTGTGTAAATATAAATGTGTGCGCATACATAGATCATACACACACACACACAAAGCTTTACGTGCTATTTATAAACGGTTTATGTATGTTATAAAAGGTTAATTTCAGGGTATAGTGGGGGCACTTGTGCAGTAGGGTTGGAAGATCTTTATTTACCAACCCCCTTGCCCTACATATGTCTAGCACTATGTGTATGTACTCCAAAGAACTGAGGACTTTCACTTCTAAGGCATTTGATGCTTTTACTCAAAATATTCTCAAAAGCAAATTTTTAGGGCACAAATACTACAGTTGCATTCTATTTTTTTCTTCCTTCGCTGGGTAGATCAATCAAGGATGTAGTGCTCTCTTTAACTTTCCACATTAATGTCAATTCCATGCTAATAAGGAAGAACATTATGTTAGAAACAGGAAAGTACTCCAAACACTGGAAATGAAAAAGCTAAGATTGTATGGACATCATTAAATTTACCCTTCTGTGTTTGTATATTATATTACAATGCTCAGTTAGATGATCCAATGCTGTTTTTATCAAAGCACCTCTTGCTTCATTCAGGATTCTTTTGTGCAACCTTAAAAATAAATAGTTTAATGTATTTTATTGACCCCCAAAGTCTATTTAATTACTTTCAATATTGCTACATTTAAAATAAATTACAATAATTTGGTAATTGCCCAGTGAAATGACTGCTACCACAATTCAGATTCTTCTGTCAAAGTGGAAAATTAATTCATCTGGCAACCTAAAAACCCAACAAGTTAAGCAAGCCTGAATTAATAAAATACCTTGGCTATACATTTTCAGCCAGGTATATTTTTTTCTTTTTGGGGAGGGGTGACATCAAACACATTCTAGAGCTAATAATTCATAAATCCAGCTCTAATTCCATTGGTCTAGACTTGAGAGAGATTTAGCGAGTCAGGGATCTTCAAAACAACACAAACAAACAACTTGCTAAATTAATTTAGTTGATAGCAAACCAGAAGATTCCACTTTCCAATTTTCTAATTAAAGTCTGGTGTTATGAGAATCCAGAATGAAAAAGGCTGGTGGTGTGAAAGAGGCCATCAATTAGCATGTAGAACTCACAGCTGTGGCCATTAATTACTCTGTTGTTTCCTTTTCCACCCAAAGGGCCAGCTTCTCAGCTGCTGTAAATCAGTCTTGATAAATTTACCCCAATTATGGGTCTGGTTCAACATCCTCTAGCCAGTTGGTAGGCAATGACCATTACTAACAAGCATATAGTATATGCCACTTACTTTAGAAGGCATACATTAGTAAAAGCCAAGAACATGTCCAACAATTTGCTAAAAGGATATAATTCTTGTCAGGAGTTTGGCCCGGAAATTTTACTTGTAAATAAATAAAAGAGAAAAATAGCTCTTCAAATAGTCCCAGTCTTGTCTTCTAAAGTCATTTTATCTCTGTCAAGAACTCTTCCACTTTCTTCAGATCACCACATATTCTTGTGGTCTTTCTGCCATAACAATTAATGAAGCACATTTTGTAGTTGTTTCCCTACAGACTTGTCAAATGAATGCAAATTCTGAGGGCTGCACCCCTGCTCACCTCTGTGAGTGCTTAATAATTGGTAACCCCTTCATGCCACCAGTATCTTGCTTACAATTTTTAATTACTTTCTTCAGAATTTGCTTTTTATCCCTATACCTTAGGAATCTTTTTATCTTTGCCTTTTGGGAAGGGCAGGAGAATGACAGGGAGGCTTTCATGATATATGAGAGATAGCATCTCAAAAGAAAATGCATATTGTATGAGGATGTGCTTTTGTACAGTCTAATGTCTAGGAATGTAGGGAAATGCTACTTTCAAGACATATTTGATGAGAGAGGAGCTCACAAGTGGAAGAAGGAATAATGTAATGTTGCTCTCTCGGCACTCCCTTTTGCTTGAACACTGAATATTCTGTTTACAGGTACGTGGCTAGCTTCTGTGCACCATCCAATTGTAAGAATTTGCTCTAGGATTATACTGATAGCCAGTATCTTAAGTCTTTTCTTTATGCCATCCTCTTCAGGGACACCTAATACATGAGTGTTTTTCCTCTTGCCATGTTTTCAAGTTCCTTGTGTCAGTCCCAGATTTTCCCTTGTTTACAGATTCCAAAGTAAAATAAATGAGTTTTTTGGCACTTTTAAAAGACTAACAAGTTTATTTATCTCATGAGCTTTCGTGGGAGAAAATCCCACTTTGCCAGATGCTTGAAGATGGAAAATTTACAGAATGGGAGGAAAATCAATGCAGAGAAGTGCAAGTCATAGGAGCACACCAGACTGTTACAGCAAATCAAAGCAGTTGTTTAGATTCAAACAGCATATTAGAGGGAGGTGAGGTAAAGAAAGTAAAAATCAACTGTTTTAATAAGAGAAACAAACCCTGCTTAAGCCTAAAGAAAGAAAGATTCTAAAGGATTAATCGTTAGTCCAGTTCAGCAAAAAACAAACAAAGACTCCTGTGGCACTTTTCAAGCAGGAGTGTCATTGCCCTTGGGAAAGACCCAGAGCACAGGAATGGGCTCCTGGCCCCTGTAGCCCTGATTATCCGCCCGGGCCCTATATGGCCTTGGGCTCCGGCTGCTGGCAGCCTGGACCCAGATCCCCAGCTGGGGATGGGGCTATGAGAGGCGGTCGCCACTGCAGGCAGCCCTGCCTGAATTCCTGGCCAGGGTCTGGGCTGGGAGCAGCAGGTGCTGCCACGGGCGGCCTGGCCTAGGACTGGGCTGGGAGAGGCAGGTGCTGGTGATGGCAGCTGGGCCCCAGGTTGCTGGCTGGGGATGGGGACGGGACAGGCAGGGGCTGCCCCGGACATTCAGGGCACTGACCCTGGCACTCGGACTCAGGGCATGTGCCCCATGTGCCAGGCACCAGTGACACCCCTGTTTTCAAATCTAACTTTTCAAGTCTAACAAATTCGTTACACTTGAAAAGTGCCACAGGACTCCTTGTTTGTTTTCCTGGTCTATTTGACTGACATTAAACTTTTAAATCTTTTTTGTAGGTTAGGCAAAATCACCTAAATGAGTTAGGCCTCTAAATCCTATAGAATTCACACTGAGATTTAGGTTAATTAAGGCTAGATTTTTAAAAGGTACTTAGGTACCCAAAGTTTTAGATAAGCACCTAGTGACATTTTCTGAAGTGCCTTTGTACCTAATGCCCATTGAAGCTCATTAGACTAGGCACTTTTGAAAATCCCATTAGGCAACTTTCTGCAAAATCTGACCTTTAAACATTATTGAAAATTGTACTTTTTGTCCATGGTGGAGGAAATCCTGTTTTCTGCAAGTTTAGCTCTGCACTCTTGCTTTGTTTGAATTTGACTGAAGTATTGTTATATAGGATCCATCTGCTATAGGAAGAATTCTGAAGAAGCTTGCACAATCTTTAACTTTGTTATCTCTTGTTCAGTAATTGTGTTGTCAGCAGCAGTCCTCTCCATTTCATTCTGGTTAACTCCCAGATTCTGTTCTCTGCTTATTTTCTATATGTTGTACAGTCATAACTGAGGATCTTGGCTTTGGAGACAAAAATCAGCCCTCTCCCCCTCCCTGCTGCCCCCTTCCACTAAAAGGGATTTTATGCAGAGATTTCTATTCAATTTTTCTAGTACTGTAGAAATTTTTCTAGCATTTCCTTTGAAGTGAGTTTGAACAGAGCTCACCAGAATGCCTTCTGCTACCTCTTGATTCTGTAACAGGCATTTATTGCCAGCTGTAACCTGCTTTTTCATATGTTCCCTTCAGACATTACTAAGGCATTAAAAACCAAATTATATTCTCATTTATAGCTGTGTAGATCCAAAGTAAGCCCACTAATTTCACTTATCTTAGACTTACACAACTAGTAAGTGATCCAACTCTTATTTGGAATATTTCTACCAATTTTAATGGGAGTTGGTTCACACCTTGAGTAAGAAGTCCCAATTTTCTATTGAGATAATCTGGCTACTTCATGTCAGTTCATTTCTCAAGTTCATAGACTTCATTATAAAACATATATCAATTGGAATTAAATTAAATATCAAGATGATCATGTATGTAGATTCTTTCCCTAATGATGCATGAAGTTAGTTGCTCGTGTCAAAGTATAAATTTTCAGTTGGTTTAGATTCAGTTAATCTTAAACCACCAAAAATTCTAAGTAATTTGGATTAAGCACCTAACCTATGAGGGGCTGATCTAAACCAAGATGAATCCACAAACAGTAAGACCTTGTCTACAATGTTATTTGTTATTAGTGAATTTACTCTAGATTTACACCAGTGCAAGAAGAGAATCTGATCCATGATTACCAAGTGTATGAGGAACTAATAAGGCACTGAGCAACGCGCCCTTACTAAAAGATATTACCGACGGCTAGAAAGTCTAAAAAAAGAATTTATAGTAAAACTGAAACAATTTATTGCCCCATTGTTTACAAGGGCTGTTGATACACTATTCAAAAAGAGCAGCATTTTAAGCAAAAGCCTAGCACAGCAGTGTTAGAGATGGAGTATCCTCTCTGAAGCATAAGGAGCTATTATTATTCAAGGCCATCCTTACCTGGTCTTAATAACACCTTGTAGCAAAATTAATTTACTTTTAAAAATCCAGTTGCCATAACAACTTGGCCCAGGTGTTCATGTGACTTAATGAGATTCCAAAGAACTGTTTCATAAAGAAAAAAAGCAGAATGAATGGAGATCAACTGAATCTTTCAATTATTTTATTTAAACATTAGTTGCTGGCTGAAGGAAATGCTTATTAGAAAAGCTAAAAACATCACTCTGCATAGAGTTATTTTCCTCTAGCTTTTGTTATTTAACCCTTAGCATCCTGACACTTTCCATGTTGCCAGACTAAAGCTTATTTATATTGAATAGCTCCACAATATGAGCAGGGGTTAAAGTATAATTTGGCAGGCCCCAGAATGCTCCAAATCGGGCAGGCCCCCTTCCTGCACATCCGGGACCCCCTCCCACACATTGGAGACCCCCTCCCATGCCCCAGCTCCTGCTCTCCAAACGCCAGCACCCCACCCCAGCTCCTGCCCCCCATATGCCAGCCCCCCCAAATGCCTTCCACCCACTCCAGCTCCTGCCCCCACCACGACTACTGCCCTCAGCCCCTATCTGGCTGCTGGTCTCCCAAACCCAGGGGTTAAAGTATAATTTGGGGGCCCCCGGAACCCTCCTAAATTTCCAGGCCCCCCTCACCAGGTTCGGGGGTTCCCTCATTCACTGCAGCTACTGCCCCCAATAGCCACTCCCCTGTCCACCAAATCCACCCCCAGCCCCCAATACCCACCCCAAAAAATACACCCTGTCCCCAATACTCACCCCCAGCTCAGGCGCCCCCAGTACCCCAACCCAGCATGAGCCGGGCCCCAGCTGCACACTGGGCCGGGTGACAATGTAGCCTGCAGGCTGCGCTTGCAGACTTCTTCCTCCAAGCTCAGTCTGCGCATGCTGAGGGGAGCCAGGCACGCCCCCTCCACTCTCCCCCTGCCTGCCGGAAAGCAGCAGATCACTGTTCTGGGGCCTGCTATTTTTAGGGGTCCAGCATTTTGGCCCCTAAAAATAGAAAATGGAACCAGAATGCTGTGTTCCAGTGTCCATTTTTTTAATGATGGGCCCTGGAACACAGCATTGTGGCTCCATTTTCTATTTTTAGGGGGCCTAGAATACTGAGCCCCTAAAAATAGTGGGCCCTGGAATGGCGTTTTGCCATGTTCTGGCCCACTTTAACCCCTGAATATGAGCCAGCTCCGGTTTTGAAACTACAATCCATCCCCAAGGAGAGGAAGAATACATCTAGGGAAGCCATTTCTGGAACAAAAGAAATGGCAAAAGAATAAGGTGGCAAAGTATACAGACAATAAAATATTATTCAAGCTAGTGAAGTCCAAAGCAGTCTCTAAAGAGTTACAAAGGGATCTCACAAAACTGAACAACAAAATGGCAAATGAAATTTAGTGTGGATAAATACAAAGTAATGCACATTGGAAGAAATAATCCCAACTATACATACAAAATGATGGGAGCTAAATTAGCTGTTATCATTCAAGAATAGAACCTTGGAATCATTGTGGACAGCAGGGGCATTGCTGCCCCCAAAAAAGGGTCAGGGTCGGGGCCCGAGGCTCACCCCCCTGCCACACCGGCCCTGACCCTTGGAACTGATCCAACCCTGGGCCTGATCCAGTCCAAGGTCAGCTCTTGGCCACCGCTGGATCTCACCAGCTGCTGGTGGCCTAGCCCCAGATCCTCAGCCAAGGTTGGGGCCAGATGCTGCCACTACTGGCTAGTGGCCCAGCCCCAAGTCCCTGGTTGGGTTCAGGGCCCTGGTGCTGGGACTCAGGCTTTCTTCCCCATGTGCCCAGTGCCAGCAACATCACTGGTTGACAGGTCTCTGAATACATCCACTCAATGTGCAGTGGCAATTAAAAAAGCAAACAGAACTGTTAGGAAGCATTAGGAAAACTATAGATAAACAGTCGGAAAATATAATGCTATTGTAAAAATCCTGGTCATCCTACCTCAGAAAAGTTTTATTAGAATTGGATAGAATACAGGAAAAGGCTACAAAAATGATTACATTTCTATATGGGTTGAGATTTAAAAGACTGGAACTGTTCAACCTGGAAAAGAAATGACTCAGTGTTGGGGATATGATAAATGCTTATAAAAAATCACAAGTAGTATGGAGAAAATAAGGAAGTTGTTATTCACCCCTTCACATAACTCAAGAACCAGGGGTCACCCAATGAAATTAATAGGTAGCATGTTTGAAACAAACAAAAAGTAGTAATTCTTCACACAACACAATCAACCCATGTAGCTTGTTGCCAACACATGTTGTTAAGGTCAAACATATAAACTGGAATTTAAAAACAATTAGACATTTATGGAATTAGAACAGTAATTAGATAAGTTAATTTGGAGATCCATCAATGGCTATGAGTCAAGATTGTCAGGGATGCAGCTCTATGGCTATGTCTACACTACAAAAGTTAATTCAAATTAACAAAGTTGAACCAATATGTTTAGCCTTAATTTGAACTAAACCCAACTGTAAGTGGGTGCAGCACCAGACATACTTGGAGGGTGCCTCTTGTTGGTGTTTTTGGGGAACTCACTCAAGTGGTCCCCATCCAAGTGGTCCGTGCTCTGCTTCTTCACACACGACTCTACTCCAAGTCCAGTCCTGGGACCTTAGCCCTCCAGCTAAGTCCACTAGTCCACACCTTCTGGGATACCAGCCACTAAAGCAGTCTATGACCTGGCTGCATCTTGGCCACTAAAACAGTCAATGGCCACAGCTCATTTCTGTCCCAGCCACTAAAAGTCTGTGGCAAGTGAGTCTGTACCAACCCTGGCACCCATGTTGCTCCTGGCATGCTGGGGGACCAAGGAGGGGCCTGGGCCTGCCCACTTCTCCAGGCACCGTCCCAGGGACCCTACGCACCTCCAATGAGGCCTCCGCCTCCCTCCAGTCTCTCTCTCTCATGCCTATTCCCTGGGCCACTTCCCTGCAGCCCCAGCCGCACGCAGTCTCACCACTGGAGTCCAGCTGCCAGCTGCTCCCTGTTGCCAGACTGCCACTCCAACCACTGCTGCAGTCTGCTCCCTTGGGATCCCCCACGTCAGTCAGCTCCCAAGGCCTGCTCCCACTCAGAGCTCTCCAGAAAACCTTCCTCCTGCAGCTCCCAGTGCAAACTGACCTGGCCAGCTCTGCTGCCCTGCTCTAATACCAGCAGCATCTCTCTGATTTGGGGCTGCAGCCCTCCCATCTGATTGGCTGCTGGTCACCCACCTTTTTAACCCTGTGTGGGCCATAGCAGAGCCACCGCACTGCTATACCAACCTTAGTAAGTCGAATTAATAAAGTGCACTAATTCAACTTAAAAGTTAGGTCAAATTAGTGCACTTTGTTAATTCAAACTAACTGCCCTAATTCAAATTTATTTAGTTTGAATTAAGACTTAATCCGGTCTACACTGCCCTTAGTTGAAACTAAGAATCAAACTAAGCACTTAGTTCAAACAAAATGCAGGCGTTACTAATTCAAACTAAGCTTTCATTAGTTTGAGTTTAGGAATTTGACCTAAGGGACTAACTTAGTTCAAATTAAGGCTCCTTAATTCGAACTAACTTGCCAATGTAGACACACCCAATGATACGGGTGTCTTTATGCCTCTGATTGCAAGATGCTGAGACTGCATAAGTGGAGAGCTGTCACCTGATGAACACTCTGTTCTGTTCAGTCCCTCTGAAGTGCCTGGCAATGACTAGTCTCAGAAGGTGGGGTGTGGAGCTAGATGGGCTATTAGTCTAATCCAATATGGCCATTCTTATAACCAATGAAGTGCACTTGACCTATGTTAAGAGCTGATGTAAACAGTGGCCAGAGGAAGCCATTTGCAGTGTGAATTTTATTGTTTCCTCATCACATAATGGAAATAGGTTACACATTCTTAGGTGCCATCTTATGGCAATTGAGCTAACTATAAACACAGATTTTGAACTCTGCTGTTACAGGACCACCCAGTGCCAGTATATACAGAGACAGGGACAGAAGGTTTTGTCTTCTCCCTTCTCATCCTTGCCCCTTTTAAGGAGATGTACATCTCTGGAGCAGCGTTTGGCAGTATCAGACCTGACCACAAGCACTGCGGTTTGACACTGAGACTTTCCCTGCCTGAGAAAATCTTGTACTTTCCCACCTTCTGCGCCCTTACTGGTGCTATGGACAATCTGGCCTGCAGATGACAAGTTCTGTGGCATAGGTTACCATGTCTCTTTCTTTCTTACTAAAGCATCCATGATACCTTGAGTGCAATATAAATAAGTAACTGATATAATAAAAACAATAAAGGGTTCACTTCCTCTCCTGTGCAGATTTTAAAACATTCGTGGTAATAAAGATCTTGCTTCATGCATTGCTGAAGCGGATAAACTAGATAAAGTAGAACAACATTTCCTATGTAACACAAACACTTGTAATAAATGAATAGATTGGTCCTGGGTACTTTCTGTCAAGAAGCCTCACGAACAGGTTACAGTGATCCTTCTTTTTAAGAGCCCAATCAGGCAGTAAATTAGTGATGGTTGATTCTGTAATGTAGACACCTGTCTGACAGAAATTGGATGGAGCAATCCACAATTTATATCACTGAACAGACATCACTGCATGAGCTTCCAGTCACTGGCTCAAGGAGGCAAATTCAAAGTGAAAGGAAAACTGCTGTGTTTTGCCTGCAGACAGAGCCATGCATAAAGCCATTACTACTAGGCTCATTATTATTATTGTTACTTCATTATGACTGGAGCTGAGAGAGCAACTTGAAGGAAATAATTGATTTGACAAAGTTAGCCTGTATTTTTGTTCAAGAATTACCTGTGAGCACCTTGCAATTAGTTCAATTTTTTTTTCTTTGAAATTAATTTGCAAATAATTCATCCAAACTGTTTGTGTTTCAAGATTAGATTGTTATGGGGGGAGGGTTTATAACCAAAATCTGAGTTGTGTTGGCAATTTGGAACACTTTGGTCACATGATGTTGTTTTAATACAGAAAAATGAAAAATCAGGTTTCTGGAGCAAATACTTGCTTCTCTATTCCAAATTTGCTTACTATGAGTGTTTTCTGTTAATTAATTAAAATCTACTATGTCTGCAAACATCCCTGCCAGGAAACATACTTTGAAGGCTATAGGAGGAAAACAAAAGTAGACTGCATTAATTTAACATACAACACAATCTTCACAGGAGAATAATTACAACATTGGCATAGCTACAGTTACAACCCTGGAAAAGAGTGGAGTCCTTGACCATTTAGAAAAGAAAAAAAAAACAAAAAAAAACTAGGGCTGGCACAATAATGAAGGGCCCAAAATAATTCAAGAGAAAACTAATATAAACATACATCCTGAGTTCTTCAGTAGTTTTGTTTGTGGCTGAGTGAATATTCATTTTAAAGTTATAATTTCTCTTTATATTACTATTCTCTCCTCCAAACTAAAACTTAATTTAATCAGTCAAATGATACTATCCAAATATAATTTATCTTACAGCTGTGATTTATGGAGCTTTTTAATTTCTAGTAGCTCCCTCCATAATCTAGTTTTCTGGGAATTTATAGTGCTTTTATCTTTGGCCTATAACCTATCCAAAATTATTACTCTGATTCCATTCAGACTGGCAAGTAGCACACTTTGACTTTGCATTTTCTCTTTTATGTTCTTTTAGTCTAACTTTTATTAATCTTCTGTCTACTATGCATTCTTCCACAACAGCCTGGAATTTAAACAACTCCTGATCCTTTGTAATTTAGCACTGAAGGTGTGCCAAGCTAGACAAAGAGCTTTGAGATGTCTTTGTTGTTGTTTTTCAGTTAAAGGGATTTTTCATTTGACATATTTATGTGCTCATTATATTAACACACATGCAACAACTGTCTAAACATTTCATTAATATATAATATGAACAGGAGTTAGAAGCATTCATTCCTACCAAAGGAAGCAAAGGTAAGATACTCCAAAAGAAAGATTTTCTTGGGGGCAGATGCTGACACCTTTACATTAGTCCCATTGTGGGGCCCTGCAAATATTCTGCATACCTGAATTCCCCCTTCAGGTTCAGTTGGACAACATGAACTTCCTGCCCTGTTGTGTTGTGTGGCGTCACTGCTTTGTTAAGCAGCTGTTGTGTTCTATCCAGAGTTGGTGACAACAGTGGGAGGAAGGGTTACTAAAGGCAGTTTGTATTTGCTAATTGTAATCAACACTTGGATACTTGGGGATGACATTTATTATTTTGTTTCAAAGGCCAGATTCTGATCCCCTTACTTGTGTTGAGTAGCATCTTTCTCCTATTGGTTCTGTTAGTTCCAGTGATCCCATAGGCCAGAGAGGAAGAAAGTACTTTCATTAGCTCAGTTCTTCTTAGCAGTGTGCTGGGCATTCATTTAATACTGAACCACCAAAAACACATCTAAACTGTGGTCAAACTGATTGATTGATACTGGAATATCAGTAACAGATGTGAAACGGAGAAAGCTTTGAGATATGATGTGTAAACCCCACCTCACTGGGCAGGTTTTTAGAGAGTTAGCTAATGTGCAGTGAGGTAAAATAAGCATTTTCATTATTCTTATACTGATTCTTATCCTTTCAATTTTGCCAACTTCAGGAATTGAACAGTGCCCAAGGACTGTCTTTTCACTTACTTACAGCTCTGAAAATGTTAGTGGGCCAAGAACTCTTTTAGAGATAAAAAGGTCAAGAATGAAGAAATCTTGAAGTGAAAGTCAAACAAATAATCTGGAATGGATTGCAGTATGGTTCAGTTTGTTTTGTGATATTCCAGTACTGCTTTGCACTGTTTACCCTGGTTCAGGTGGTCTCTGAAGCTACCTCAGGCATAGGCATAGCCTTCAATGATGTAAAGGCAATCTAAGCTAACCACCCTCTTGTAGACCTTAGAAGAGAGGTCATGTCATGAAAACGGTGTCAGTCAAGCACTAATGCACTCCAATGAGCTCTATCTTCCAGAATGGCCCTTTGCATGCTATGACCGCCAGGCAGAAATGAAAGCATTTCTGAAGTCACACTGAGGGCTTGTCTTCACTACACAGCCAGGGTTATGTAAGATATAAAACTTATGTTATGTAAATAACATAACTGAAGTCAATGCAGCTCATATTGGCTATGTCTACACTAGAGGGCTCAGTTAAGTAGACTTAATAAGGTTGACTTAAAGTTGACTTTATTAAATTGACTTAGTGAATCTGCATTTGTTTAAGTCAACTTTATTAAGTTGACTTAACCCTGGGGACCCCTTTAAATTCAACTTAGTAAAGGCGACTTTAAATGGGTCCCTTGCCTTAAGTTGTCTTAAAAGTCTGTACTCCCTTAAGTTGACTTAATAAAGTCGACTTAAGTGGGAACATTGGCTTAAGTAGACTTAATAAAGTTGACTTAACAAGCAAGAGGCATTAAGTTGACTTAAGCAAGTGCTTAAGTCGACTTAATAATTGACAAATGTGAGCAGGGAATTGCTTAAGTCGACTTATGCCTGCCTAAGTCGACTTAGGCTCCTACTGTAAACATAGTCACTGAGTGGTTATGCTGCCTTCACTTTCCTGTATTAACAATAGATGCTCTCCCTTTGACATAGCTTAGCCTTCTCATTCTGGTGGAGTACGGGAGTCGACAGGAGAGGGTTCAATGATCAACAATCAGCGGATCCATTCAATCAATGACTGCAACACTGACGGAGATGCACTATTGAAGATAATCCCTAAATTGTGCTTAGGCCAAACAGTTCCCTGCCAGACCCAGACCTGGGGGCATATGAATAGCAGTATTTTTACTTCCTTCCTAGCCCCCCTGGGAGCCCGGTGGATGGAGTTTGGCCAAACTTGAGAATATAGTTATATGTTTAGAGACAAACAAAATACAGAATTACATGTAATTGTAGCTGATTAGTTTGCGAGGGGCCCAGGGATTGCCTGGTGGAAAAGGTCACTGTCTAATGCTGCTACTATGGACATATAAAAGGACAGAGCGTGAAATGCAGCTTCAGGAATGGAAGCTGCGTTTCCCTGCTAGTGCTTTAATTGGAAGCCCATGGCACATTCCCCAAGGCTTGCTTCCCAGAGGTCTGGCTGCTCTTGGTCCTTTCTGTAGTTAGTATCTGAGCACCACACAACTTATAATATATGTATTCTTACAACACTCCTTTGAGGCAGGGAAGTGCTATTGTACCCAATTTAAATACAGGAAACAAGAGGCCAAGTGACTTGTCTAAAGTCACACAGATATTCTGTGGCAGAGCAGGGATTTGAACCCCTCTCTCCAGCCTGCTGTCCTGGCTACAGGACCAGCATCCTTTTTCCATGAAAGTTGCCCAGTCAAAACAAATTCCTGGTAGCTCATATACTGACATGTTCTCTCAACCTAAGATAGCTCCAGTTTGTTGCTATAACAATTATATACCGTTGGGATCAGGCCTTATGTGTCTCAAAGATGGATGTGATTTTGGAAAAGCTGTTGCAAACAATAGGTCTTGCAATGTAGTCCTGAAGGCCGAGAACTTTGTTCTTGTTCTAATAGCTTCTGAGCAGTTCTATACAACACATGTGAATAATGTTGCTGATATAAGCAAATATTTTATGTGTATACTGTAATAATATTTAGAGCTTACCATTTAAACCTACTTTAAATACAATTAGATATTTGTTTTGCCATTATACTCAGAGCATAGAAAAATCAATACTGTGTTCAGCGCTTACTTCTTTATTGCCTTCTCAGCTGAGTACTTCAAATGCTTTTTTTGTTTATTGTATTTATATTATTTGTCTGTTCTTGTTCTCCCAGCTTAACAGCACCTTATGTTTCATAGAATAACCATTTAATCCTGCAGTGCCTTGAGGCCAAATTTCTGTCTAAGTCTGCGCTTAGTGCCTCAGGTCTGAGCTGCGGCTCTGCTCCTTTCTGTGCATCTTGGATGCGTGGGGGTGGGCAAGTTGGTTTCACATCACCTTTGCATCTCCTTGGATTCTGGAGATGAGCTGAGAACGGCCCACTTCCACTGTAAGTGACTGCTTTTATTTAAGGCTTCTGGTCTGGGCTCCCTAGGCAACAGTCCAAGACTGTTGGGGCGCAGAATGCTCTGACCACACACTCTCTCTGGCCACTTTTCTGGCATGCTCCTGTACTAGGGCTGAGTAATGGTGGGAGGGTAGGACCATACTACCACCGAGGGAAGCTCTCTCTGTTAGTGGAGGTCCCAGAGGGACATTTCCAAATTGTATTTAGTGCCTGTATGGTAACCAAGCACCATGCAAACTAGAGTCAGGGGCTATGAAAGGAGCACAAGAAGCACATGGTTGAAGCCCAGCATGGCTGAGGGCCTGTACTGACCACAGTGCACAATCCAAGATGTCTAGACTGGATCTTGAGATGCCTCAGAGACTTTCAAACTAACTTGATAACTTGAGACTATACTATTTAACTAGCTAAAAGAATCTGAAGAAAGGATAATGGGAAACAGGTGCCTGCAGAATTGCAAGAGCAAAGCAGTTCCAAGACTTATTTGGGTGGAAAGAAGGAACTGGGGGGTGGGGAGGCAGGGACAGGGCCACCTATATATCATGGCCAGAGTGCGGGACTGAGGGGGCATTGGTGACTGACCCAACAGAGACAAGCTAGGACAAAAAGCTTTCGAGATGACCCTGTGCGCTGTATGTATACACCTACATTAGAATCTGTGTGAGCAGCCCATCTCAAAGGACATTTACAGACAAATAACCCTCCATTACTTTGCTTGCTATTGCTTAATAATAGAGAAATATTTATATTCTTTCAGACTGTCAGATGTTTAAAAAAAAAAAGTAAATAATAAAAAATCCAAGCTTACCAAAAGTAAGCAACAAGAAACAGGCTTTTTCATATGTAACCATTTAACATTTTGGTTTTAGCAGAACAGATATTAAAACAAGAGCTTGCTTTTCATGAAAGCTGCACTCTTGGATTTGATAGTGAATGCTACTTAAAATGCTCATCTATTTAGGTTACTGCAGTGTAATTGTGTATGACAGAGAGCTTGTTTCCTCTGTAAATATTTCAAACCCGTTATGAGGAATTCAGTGAGTTGACTCAACAGAGATGTTTTAATATTAAAGAGCTTCTATAACTCCCCAAGTCCATGAAAAAGGCAAATTAGGCAATTAGTGCATCTGGCAAAGTGCCTCTGCTCCCACAGTCAGTCATGGCATGACTGGTGTCTCTAAAGCAAAGGTATGCAGAAGGATTATAAATAATCAAGAAAGCTTTAACTAAAGCCTGCCTTGCTCAGGGTGGCATCAACAGACAAATTCTATTGAGAAATGCAAAACCCATTTCTTCCCTTTCCTAGAGCTCAAGTTGGTGTTGCAGCTCTTGAAATAAAATGATTTTCAACACAGAGGATGTGAACAGCTTGGCAGGCATGAAATGGATTGCACTGATTCGAAGACGGCCACATGTCTGACTGGTGGAGCAGTCACTTTAGATACCGTCACTTTAGACTAGTGGAAACAGAATGGATTTTTGTTTTTGTTGTTGTTGTTGTTTCCATTTTAAAAGTCCATTGTGTGGAATGTTTAAGCTGAGGTTCTCACGTGTTCGTGAAATGTAGTTGTAATAAAGGCATTTTAGAATAGCAAGGGCCAGATCCTCAGCAGCCGTCAATTGGCATAGCTCCACTGATGTCCCATGAACTGTACCAATCTATATCAGCTGGAGACTTAGGTCATAGCTCTTCCTGATTTGACCCAAAAGTTAGAGCTGATCCCTCATGGTCTGTGGACCAGGGAAAGAAGATCATTTTTTTTATGCCATTTGGGAAACAGTCCCAGACAGAATCAGCCTTGTAAGGCCAGGAGGGTAATAGTCATAAAGAGTTTGATTCTGCATACATTGGTGTAACTTCATTGTTTTTACTGGCGATACCCAATTTTTGGTGGTATAAAGGGAAGGAGAGCCAGGCCTGTAGTCTACCAGTGTCAATCCCTGGCCAGCTGGAACAGTTCCTTTCAGTGCTGCCAGCTGTTTCACAGCTGGAGAGGCTTTTGCTTTGCAGCAAACCAGAAGGAGCAGGAATGTACCAACTGGGAAGCAGTTGCAGACTCCATTTTTTTTTAATTCTAAACAAGTATCAGGTTCAACTAATGATTATTCAGCCACTCCTCTCCAGTTTGAATCTTCCTCATTTCATCAGCTGACTTCCCTGTGGCTGCACCCACCACTATGGTGCTTCTTCTAGGATGGTCAGCTCTTAAAGAGAACATGAGATCTCAAGGATCTGATAAAAGGGTTTAGAGATATTACGCCAATTCAACAAAGCTAAAGTAACTTACACTGGATCACCCAAATATTTATTTCCCTGTATTCTTGTCCTGCCGTTAGTCTCCTACACTTCATCTTGACTGGGCACACTCATTCTGCTTGCATCACCGCCCATCTCCCTTGCCTTCAAACACCTAGTCATTGTAGCCTATTCATGTCTTTTGTAGGAGGATCAACCCAAGTCCTCTACCGGTTGGTGGAGTGCTGCTATAATGGCATAAACCCACTCTGTTCAGGGGTTGTGAGCATTAGCATGGTTCTGGCTTGCTGACAGTCAGGTAGAGCTGATGGAAATTTTCTAAAATTTGATTGGGGGGAGGGAGTAAAGGGACAACAATGGTTTGAAATTTTGATGAGTTTCAAACCACACACTGCTTTTAGCTGACATTTTTGTGATTTCTTTTTCACATTTTTCAACTTGTTTTGTGGCCTGTGGAAAAATATAACTTGTGTTCTGTTCATGTAGGGAGTAGTGCACAGCTTGGCTGATATTTAAAGCAGGCCTCGACAAATCAATGTTTCTGGTCACCATGGTAACTAGTTTAAGCAGCCTGTTGCCCAGCTCACTGCAGAAATGCAATGGAGGTATCCACTCTGGTGACCAAAAGTAAAATTGCTTAGCTGTGAGGCAATTTTATTAAGTCCAATCTAAAGTTGTTTCAATACCTGAGGTATATAAAAAACAACCACATTGGAAGGTTTATTTATTTATAAAAATAAATTAGACACTGTTTAGCAAGAATCTGGGTTGCTCTGTCAGAATTCCTAGAATCATATACAAGGATTCTGAATTCAAGCTGAACAACCAAATTAGTTTCTTGTTATTTGTCTAGTGGAGAGAGTAAAAGAAGGAACAAATGATTGGAACCATCTTCATGTAAAATCCTTGTAAAAACAAGGAATTGTATGGTTTTGCCTTGATGTAGTTACCCAAGTGCTACCCACCTGGATTTACCTCAGCTGACTACATTAAAGTAAAAACTACATTGCCTTGCTTCCAGAAGGATTTTACAGTTTTCAATATATGAACATGTCTTTTTTGCAGTGAAGATACAGCCTCACAGAATCTGTTCTCTAGATCTCTGAGTTCATTCATGTTTCCTATTTGGACAATTAACTTCACGGTGTATGGAAAACTTTATTAAAATTACAAGTTGTCATTTCATGTTATCAGGGGTTTACCTGGTTCTGAAACCAATCCTGAAAATGGCAAAAAAATGTTAGCAAACAGAAAAATAACAAGTTCCAAAGGGGCAGCTGCATTAGTCTAGTAAAGCAAAAAAAGCAAGGAATCCTGTGGCACTTAAAAACTAAACAGATTTATTTATCACATGAGCTTTTGTGGGAGAATATACCACTTTGTCACACACTTTGAAAAGGGAGAACTTACAGAATTGGATGAAAATAAATGCAGGGGAGTGTAAGACATGGGATCAGGTCATACTGCAACAGCAAATCAGAGCATTTGTAAGGATTCAAACTTTAGGAAACAACATACAGAGGGAGGGTGAAGTCAAATTACCTGTTATAATGTGAAAAGAATCCATAGTCACGATTCAGCCCTGCTTTCACACAAAAAAATTCCAGTTTAAGTTGAACAAAATAGATGACCAAACATGAAATGTTCTGTTGCATTTCCTGGTATTTTTTAAAACAAAAAAATGAAGGAAATGAAGGTCTGGAACTGCAAGACAGCAGAAGGAGGAATCTCTTTTTCTTTTATACTAGTAAGCCCATTACTTAGCACACTCACCTCAGATATGGGAGGCCTGGATTTAATTGTGCCCTCTGCCTTATTTGGAGCAGAAGTTTGAATGTGGTACTCCCTCACTTCAGGAGATTTTCCTAGTTCCTGGGCTATTGACTTTTCTGGGGCAGGTCTGCTATGTCTACATTAGTTTAGTTCAGACTTGCTTAATCTAAACTAAGTAGTGCCCAGTTAGTTCAAACTAACCACAGCTTTTTAGTTCAAACTAGCTTTTTAGTTTGAACTAGCCATCCTTGTTTTAGTTCAAACTAACTTTTTAGTTTGAACTAAAAAAGCGTGGCTAGTACGAACTAAAAGTTAGTTCGATGGGGTTAGTTCAAACTAAGTGCTAAATTAGAACTAATTGTTCAAACTAACCAGTGTGAACTAAGCTAATTTTTTTTTAGTTCAAACCAGGCAAAGCATAGGGTAGACAGGGACCAAATTAGTCTGGATAAAGGAGGCTTAATCTGGACTAATTTAGCTCCAGGCCACACTAGGCTTTCCCTAATTCAAACTACAAAATTTCTTAGTTTGAACTAAGGAATGCTTAGTTTGAACTAATAAGTTTTGGCACTTAGTCTGGATTCAAGAGCTTAGTTCAAACTTTAGTTCAAAGAAGGCATGATGTGGACCAGGACTAACAATTTAAGAAGTTCGAACTAAGCCAGTTAGTTCAAACTAACTGTGCGTTCTAGTTTGAAGTTGATCATCTGATTAATTCAAATATATAAGCATGAGGTTTGTTCAAACTAACCTCAAATTTCTTAGTTTGGACTAACAAGTCCAAACTAATTTTGGCTGATGCAGACATACCCTTTCAGTCTTTCATTTTGAAGTTGTTTCATTGCATATTAATAAATAAGCATAAGAGCATGGATTTGCATTTGGACCTCTCTACTTTCATAGGAGTATTCTAACCAGCAGGGGATAAAGTACCCTGGGTTGGTAGAGGATATCTCCCTCTTCTCTTCTGCTAAAGCTGTTCCACTTTATGGAACGTACCTATATAGTCCTTGGGTCAGTGAGGGAGTAGGAGTATGACTCTCTAGCAAAATGTTTAATTTGACCCAAATCTCTGTTTTTCTTTGGGGTGGAGGGAGGTGTTGCTGAGAAATGTCACTCAGTGCTAATCCTGACTAAGAGGTGATAAATATCCTTGTCTCCAGGAAGCAAACCTAAGAGAAGTTGTGACTCTGAGAGCCAAAATTTACCCCTCTTTCTCCAGGTGGTAAATAATAATTACTTCACTCCTTGAAAAACATACACATTACTTCCCCATTTACTTTGCTGATGTTTGTTCTCTGGGAGGAGAATTTAGAGCACAGTCCCTGTGATCTGTACAAAACTCAGATCTAAGGGTTTGTATACACTAGGGGTGGGATTATAATTTGATTTTCAGATGTGAAATTACAGAAGGTGAAGGTGAGTGACCACAGCAAATTGCTTGCTCAGTGTCTTGCGTCTCCACTGCTCACATTACTGCCTGAAAGGCATTGCACTATGGGTAGTAGGCACAGGAGCCTGTGAGGTGGCAGTCATTCTCTGCTCACTATCCCCCCACCTTCTCTAAAGGAAAAAAAAAAAGCACCACATTTTTCCATGCTATTTCTCTGCTGCAGGCTCACCAGACAGACACATTGCTTTATGCAGAGAGAGGAATTAATTTCAAACTTCTTGTGGCTGCCGGCAGGGAATTGGCTACATTGCTATGGTGCAACACACAGGCAAAACTGGAAATGCTGCTTTCTGAGTTCATGGACCTAAATTCAGATTGCAGATTTCTACTTTAGCACTACACCACTTGCAGAGGTGGTGTAATCAGATTGAGTTACAGTACCATTTAATTCAAACTTTATGCTCTTACAACAGAGGCTGCTAAAGGTTGAGGAAAGCAGCATTACGTCAAATTTCACTGTCAGTGTAGACCAGGTTATGTTTCAGGTGGTCTAACGCAGCCTCATAAGGGAGTGGATGGCTTTCTTGTACACATAGCTGGAACAGGGCGAGTCATGATCTAGCTCATCTTTGTTTTCATTTCTAAAGCAGATACCATGTAAAGATCTCAAGCACTAATAAATTCAGTTGCACTACCTCTGTGATACATAAATATTATTCCCTCCATTTTATTGATGGACCATAAAGAGGTCTTGTCTCATCTAAGCCAGTTAGCAACAGAACAGAGAACAGAAAAAATTACATGGGTAACAATATAGGCATTATTTAAAGTACAGGATGAGGAACTGAGCTCTCTGTTCTATTTTCTCCTCTATCACTGCCGTGTCTAATGATTCCAATCCAGCGTGAGCCTTTCCACTCCTTCAGCTTTCAGTCGGATTCCCTCTGGGTTACATCCCCCAAAAGGCTGCAATATTTTATCACTGGAGCCTGTAGAGTGTTACCACAAAAATTAAATAAATACATACATCACTAGATTTCACACATTTTGAAAAAAAAAAAAACACTTAACTGTATCGGCAACTTTCTGAAATCTTGCTAGCTGCAGGCAATTACTCTGAAATATCTTTGAAACACCCTTTGTAAGACTCATTTCCAGAACAGATTTCTTAGTTGAAAGATGCTTCCTGCTTGTTTAAATTACCACATCTCTGATTTCCTAATTCTACAATAGACTTCCCTTGGCCTTTGTGCTGGTCAGGTAAAGTGTTAAGAGTTGCAAAAGGGGAAGGATGTGGCATGCAAATCACCCTGTACTATCAAGGGTGGGGAAAAATTTTCTGTGATTCCTGCCACAGTCATCACAGAAGGTTCCCAGTATGGTAAAAAATGAAGGAAAGCAAACAAACAAACAAACTAACTAACAAGAAACCCTGAAATAAATGTGGCATAAGGCTTATGAGATGTGTGCTTATGTGTTTGTATAAATAGAGATTGTGAGGCTGCAGAACAACTTTTCAGCCATTTTGTAGGTCATGAGGGAGAAAAGGATGTGAGCCACTGCTTTCCTTTTCCATGTAGAGTATGACTGTGGCAGGGAAGCTGCATACTACTTTATCTAGGTTTGAAAGCAGGCAAAAAGCACATAAACAAATGGTAATGGCTACATCTACTATCAGGAATGAGAGCTGTGATTAATCAGTGGCACAGCTCCACTGGTGGAAGTAGCAGTTTAAGCTGTAATGTAAACTGAGCACCAGCGAGCTCAGAATTTGAGCAGAGTTAGAGAACATGGTGGTAAAAATGCCTGAGGCCTGTCTATATATCAGTGGAGAATTATGGAGCAAATACAGCCAACTTAGAAAAGGCCTGTTTGCTTGTTTACCTGACTACTATCAAACTGAGAGTCTCATGCAACAGGGGCCTCAACCTGGGGTTAACGTATACCAGAATGTGGCGGAATGCCATTCCAGGGCCCACTATTTTTAGGGGGTCAGCATTCTGGGCCCCCTAAAAATAGAAAATGGAGCCGGAACGCTGCGTTCTGGGGCCCACCATTTAAAAATAGTGGGGCCTGGAAGACAGCATTCCAGTTCCATTTTCTATTTTTAGGGGGCCTGAACGCTGACCCCCTAAACATAGCAGGCCCCACAATGCTGTTCTGCTGCATTCCAGGAGGCAGGGGAGAGTGGGGAGCGTGCCCATGCCCAGCTCCACTGCGCATGCGCAGGCCCGTGCTTGGAGGCAGAAGCCACCAAGTGCAGCCTACAGGAGGGCTTATCTCCTGGACCAGTGCACGGCTGCTGGTAAGTGCTGGGGTGGTCTGGCTCATGTTGCAGGTGGGTATTGGGGAAAGGGGGGGTGGGTTTGGGGGGGGCTGGGGCTAAGGGAATACTGGGGACAGGGGAGTGGATATTGGGGGCTGGGGGTGGATTTTTGGGGGGTCTTGGGACCTGGGGAATACTGGGGACAGAAGAATGGACATTGGGGGCTGGGGCTGGGTATTGGGGGCCGGGGTGGATTTTGGGGGTGGGTATTGGAGTCTGGGGAATATTGGGGACAAGGGAATGGATACTAGAGGCTGGGGCTGGATATTGGGGGCAGGGGGTGGATTTTGGGAGTGGGTACTGGGGGCTGGGTAGATATTGTGGATGGGGGTTGGGTATTGGGAGCTGGGGTGGATTTTGGGGACAGGAGAATGGATATTGGGGGCAGTAGCTGGTGTACATGGCAGGGGGCCGGCCCTGCATGAAGGGGGCCCGGAGCCGCATGGGGGGGGCAGGACCTGCTGAAATTTAGGAGGGTACTGGGTCCCCCCAAATTATACTTTAACCCCTGGACTGAGCCATCCATTTAAACCTATATACTTTGCCCCATATTATAGTCATTGCAGTGTGCCTGTGCTATGTTTATGTAAAATGTTCTGCATAGTTCAGACTTGTTGAGTGCTGCCAAGCAGGATATCATAGTGGCTGTACATTTTAGAGTAATTCACATTTAAACTAGATGAGTCCTCTCTAAAGGCTGTGATTTTACCTCACGTCCCTCTAATATGTTGTTCCCCACTGTTTGACACTAAACAACTGCTTTGATTTGCTGAAACAGTCTCACCTGATCCTATGATTTACACTTTCCTGCAGTTATTTTCCTCCCATTCTATAAGTTCTTCATCTTCAAGCATCTGAGCAAGTAGGATTTTCTCCCACAGAAGCTCATGAGATAAATAAATCTCTAAGTCTTTAAAAGTGCCACTGGATGCCTTGTTTGTTTTGCTGAACTAGATTGATGCAGCTACCCCTTCAGAACTTATCAAAAAAGTCTGTAATATATAGAGTTCAGAGTAAAAAATCATAATTTCTAGTCAATGGAAAATTCCAGTATCTTAACATTTGTTTTATTTTGACTCAGGAAGAAAACTCAAAGTATCAAAATCTTTTGTGGAACCAAAAATTTCTGAAAATACTATACTTGGAAATGGTTTGTTTCAATGTGCTGAACTGAAACAAAATGTTTTGCATTGAGCCAGTTCAACATTAAACTGCAACAGCCTAAGTTGCTATGATGCTTCTTGAGAGTCATAAGTTGGGTGTTTTATGGCCTTATCCTTCCCTGTGGCCCAGGTGCCTCGGGTGAACATCTCCCACAATGTGCCTTGCAGCTCAGTCAGAGGGCAGACCACAGTGCATCGTGAAATAAGGAGCCGATAAGAAAGAACAGGAGCTGGGGCACCTGGCCTAGAACTCCCATGAGATACTTTGAAACCTTCAGCAGATACAATTTAATGTTAAACTGATTCAACATGAAATGTTTTGAACAACAAATTGTAATGTTTAGCTATGGGTTAAGCAATTCAAAATTAACTACCTTGTTTTGAGTTTCCTGATGGAAAATGAAATATCAGCAACATTTTAGTGAAAACTGCATTTTCTGTCAGTCACTTAAAGAAAAAAATTTAACTAGTATTTTGTGGGAGCAATGATTGTCCTTTGTGAATATTGCTTCTATATCTCAGAATGTGCGCCACATCCACCATACACACTTGGAAGCTCACATCCACCATCACCCTCTCTCTCACACACACATACGTACCTCATGATATACTACCTCGTGAGCTGGATCACAATTAGTGCTGGCCAGGAATTTTTTGACTAACATTTATATTAATGTTGAAAAATGCTTATTTGTTGAAACCAAAAATTTTGCAAAACCATATTGGCTTTGACAATGCTTCTGTCAGGAAGCTCAGGTCCTGGATGTTAATTGCCTACTCCAGGCTAGCCAATAGCCCACTGATTATGTCATTCATCTAGGACATTAGAGACCCAGTTTCAAATGCCTATACTTCCTCATTCAGTGTAGGAACTTGAACTTGGTGTCCCATATCTCAGGTAAGTGCTACAGCCATTGGTTCTTCTGGGATGGGTGCTTTCTCTCTTATTGTGAATAATGAATATTTTTTGTGAAATGAAGTTCTTGCTTTCTGGCAGATCCTAATTACAGCACTAAACTAATGGCAACTCCAGTGGTCCAGCAAAAAAGAAAAAGGAATACATACAGGAATTTTAACAAAGCTGTTCATTTTCATCGATTTAAGTTGGTTCTGTGTTTCACTCTGGCCCTTACAGTGTCTTTCTAACTGTTTGGTCATGGGCACATTAATAGCCATAGACCTCATAAAACATTTAGTGTTTACTGTGGTGAATCCTGAATCCATAGCTGTATTTATTAAACTAGTGAATTTGCATCAGGTACCCATAATTTAGTAGCATTCCTAAAATCCACTTACAGCACACTTGGACTGGAGGGTCTCATTTTCTTCTTATTTACACTGGTGTCACTCTACTGATTGAACTCAAGTTATTCCCAGTGTCCACTTGGTGAATGAGAGAAGAACTGTGCTTCATTGCTGCAGTATCTGATAGGGTTACTCTCAAGGTGCTGTTCCATAACACAGTTCCATTTTCCTGGGTAACTTAAAGCAAGTTATCCTGTAAATATCTGAAAACTGAAAGTACAGATAAAGCTCACATCATTTCAACCCAGAGCCAGTATCATATTTAAATAAACAAGATTGAATTCTTTTTTCCAGCTGAGTTGAACTTGTTGCCAGAGCAGCATAAAAGAGTCTCAGTTGAATGGAGAATCCAGAACCAGAGTTTGTTCATTGATCATTGTGACCGACACACATCCCTTGGTCTTGACATATGGGAGTGCTATGACAACACCCATATTCATTCACACCAGAAGCAGTACATGACCCCATGGCTCTCTTAAATTCTGTGTATTCAGCCTGGATGAAAATAATGTCACAGCATCATATGTTAATATGTCTTCTGTCTTCACAAATGTGGGCTAGAAAAGAGTTTTACTGTGACACAGACATCTGTATCTGCTTCTGAAAAACCAAGAAGTCTGGTGGCACTTTTAAAGACTAACAAATATATTTATCACATGAGCTTTTGTGGGAGAAAATCCTACTTGGTCAGACTCTTTGAAAATGTGTCTGATGAAGTGGGATTTTCTCCCACAAAAGCTCATGTGATAAATACATTTGTTAACTTTTAAAAGTGCCACCAAACTCCTTGTTTGTTTTGCTGGACAAGACTAACATGGCTATCCCTTTGGAACTTGGCATCTACTTCTAGTCTCAGAGCAGAAACTAGAAATACCATCTACCCACATAATGGAAAATATCCATTCCATTAGAGAGAAGACACATTCGCCAATCTGAGATAATAAAAGCCTGAATCATGTGACCTTTAGAGTCATATTGCAAGGCCACTTTTGATCAGTTAGTGGCTCATCAGCAGGTCTTTCCTTCCTCCTGTATCTCTCTGCATTCTCCTCTCTCAGTTCCTTTCCTTTCTGTGGCTCAATCTCTTCAGTGTATTCCACTCACTTTGCCTTCTCCTGAGTTTTCATTGTAAAGAAACTGATGGTAACATTTTCTGTTCTACATAGATTTTTATACTGAGCTAATCACTGTAGTAACTGAGCACTTAGTGCAGTAAGCATCATGACTGAACATCTGTCGCGTGTTTTTATTCTATCATCCTCTCCTCGGTGGGAGAAGCATGTGCAGTAGAGTGTGTTGTTTTGACAGTGTGTCTTTTAAAAAATATATAATATACTTGTTACTATGTGATTATGTTAGAGAAGGCAAGGTCAAAGAAGTGTGTCTTGCCTTTGAGGTGGAAAGTGGTCATTTGTTCCTGGGGGAGTTCATTCCACAGACTTGGAGCATCCCCAGTGAAAGTTCTGTCTCCCATACATATGAGCTTTACTCTTATTCTTCAGAGTTTCATTATGCTAGAGCATGATTATCCAATCTGTGGCCTACAGGCCAAACTCTGGCCTGCCAAGGGCTTTCATCTGGCCCTTCTACCTGCAAGAAACTGGGAGCTGGGGCTGGCCGGGGCTCTTATCAATTTCTCCCCACACCCTACTTTGCCTCCTTACACAGGGCCTCCTTGTCCTCTGTACACAGTTTTGTTTGCAAAAGCAAATATCACACTAATCATTATTTGTTTAAAGTTTATTAATAAGATCAATTTGTAAGTCTTATCTATCAAAATTTTTCTCACTGGCCTCCAAACTGAGAAAAGAATTGCAATCTGGCCACTCACCCAAAAAGGTTGGACACCTCTGTGCTAGAGGAACAGTTACTTGAACATGGTCTTTGCCCCAGACCTTTAGATGATATTCTAGGTATGCTGTGCCTAGGATGGCCAATGAGAGTTTTGAGAATAAGCGCTGAGATCTTGAACTTGATTTGAAATACTACAGGGAAATCAGGATAGAGAGTGGAAGACAGGTCTGAGAAGTTCACAGTTGTCTCTTTTGCTGAGGAAATGCAGGGTGCATTTTTATTAGTTGGATTTTTCTAAGTGTGGAATGCTTCATATGTTGCTGCTGTCTGGCTGAAAGGGGACAAAGTCATGAATAACTGAGGCCATGTCTTTGTCTGCCATAATGGGATATAGTTTCCTAGTCCAGTGGAGATGGTAGAAAGCATAACTTGTGGACTTTTACTGTGAGTGCTCAGAGTCAGGAAGAATCCAAGAGTACTCCTACTCTACATACTGAATAGACCAGTTGTGGTTGTGTATTTTCAACTACTAGAGACTGCACCAGAGCTGCAAGTGTTTCAAAATACTTTCTTTTGCTCACTACCATTCCCTCTGTCATGGTTGGGGTTGGCTTCAGCCTGCTATTCGTCATCCGAGAGCTGGTCTCATCCAACCACTGATCCCTCCGGCAGTAATGGTGTGGTCATAGATCATTAAGAATAGGTAATGCCATGTAGCATTTGTATATCGCTGGCATTTCCCTTCATGCTGAAAAATGAGCTCACATAGTGGTTGCATGTAGAAGTTGAAAAAGACTGGAAAGAGAGCTGATCTTTGTGGAAATCTATATTAAAATATTAACCTGCTTTCCAAAATGCAAGAGGTAAATGGCAAACGTTAACCTACTTTCCAAAAGGCTCTGAAGACTTTGTTCTTTTTCTCTTTCAGAAATTACCAGCCTTTTGGGCCAAATTTTATCTGTACTTGTTTCCATATAAAGATTTTTCTTTTCACTGTTAAGTAGGACATTTGAAGCCTGATCTGGAGCCCTTTGAACCCAATGGGATCTTTTCCAACAACTTTGGATAAGACCCACAATGTTTTGCAATTTCTCTTTTTTTGTGGAGTTTGTAAAAATGTTTGTGGTAGCATTTTTAATAAAATCAAAGACATGATTAGTAACTAAATTTCTCACTGCTCATAAATTAGTCATGTGACAAGTCTGTATTTACTAGTATTACAGAATTACCAGTATTCCTGTATTCATACTGCACATGGTAACATTTCTTTTTAAACACTGGCCAGAAAACAGAAATAAAATACATGCTGTTGAGAAATTGTTTATATCCATATGTTTGAGTGTGGCTGCAGAAACAAAGGAAGAAATAATTGAAACATACAGAACAGTTTGTTCCAGATATGTCTCTCTCAGCCCTTCGTGATTGTGCAAGTAACCACAAAATATTCGCTGCCACTACTGCTTCTTGTGGACAAAGTTACTTTTATTTGCACAAGCAGGTCAGATTCAGTAATGCAGTGCTTATACATTAGAACAGTGATGCCCCCCATGCCATAGTATGTGCTTACACCTGCCAGGCTGGATTTTTCAAAAGCATGCAGCACTGGCCTAATGCTGCTCTCACTGATGTCAGTTGAAGAACTTCCACTGAACCTGCTGTCACGTTTCTAAACACCACTTAGCACCTCACTGAGAAAAAAAAGTTATATTAAACCTTGGGGTAGCCAAGACCGGGAAGACAAGTTTCAAACCAGGAAATATATCTTTAAGCAGGACTGTTCAAGCTGATTGAAAAATGCCAATTCTTTTTGCAGTAAATTTAGTGAAAAAGGTGTTTTAATTTCTTGAAGAAACATTAGTTTTAGGGAGAAAGCATTTTTCTAACTGCTTTTATTTATTCATAAAAAACCCAAGATGCTTTATTTAAAAATATTTTGATCAAAAGGGAAGAAAAAAGAATTTGGCTAAACAATGTCATCCAGCTCTGAGTTGCTAAGAGATGTTTAGCAGCAGGTTAAATCAGGTCACGAAGTATTTTTAATCACTCATTTTTCTAGTGCTGAGAAGCCCTGATAAAGGGCTTCCACACTGCCACGGCCTGATTCTCCCTTCATCTGGGAATTGCTTATAATCTATGGAGAGGAAATTGGAGCACTGGCATGACAAATGGTGGAGGGGTCACTGTCTTAGTTTATTTCAGTAAAAGAAACAAGGAGTCCTGTGGCATTTTTAAAGGCCAGCAAATTTATTTATTGCATGAGCTTTCATGGGTACAATCCTACTTCATCAGATGCACAAAATGGGTCCAAACTGGACTGTCTCTGCACAAAAGAATAAATGGACACAAATCAGACATCAAGAATGGCAACATTCAAAACTAGTAGGGGAATATTTCCATCTACCTGGAGATTCTGTAAAAAAACATACTAATCAGAATGCTTTGGCAAAAAATCCTTCAGAAACAGACGCCAGCATGAAACTGTAGAGATGGAATTCATATGCAAACTAGGCAACTTCAAAGGGATAGCCGTGTTAGTCTAATCCAGCAAAAGAACCAAGGAGTCGTGTGGCACTTTAAGACTAACAGATTTATTTTTTGCATGAGCTTTCATGGGAGAAAATCCCACTTTGTCAGATGCTTCGAAGATGGGTGAACTTACAGAATGGAATGAAACTAAATGCAAGGGGGTGTAAAACATAGGGTCAGGTCATACAGTAACAGCAAATCAGAGCAGTTGTTAGGTTCAAACCATGGGAAGCCTGAAGTCAAATGACCATTTGTAATGGGAAAAGAACCCATAGTCTAGATTAAGTCCTGCTTTCACAGAGTTTAGCTTGCATATTAATTCGAGTTCAGCTGTTTCTCTTTGAAGTCTTGATGTCCCAGCCACATCTCTGATGACAGTCGTTAACAAATCATTCACTGAGTGATTAGAAAGACGAAGTGCTCAGCAACTGGTTTCTTTGTTCTGTGATTTCTGATATCAGCTCTGTGTTCATTTATCCTTTTACACAGCGATCGTCCTGTTTGTCCTAATCAAGACTATGGGTTACTGTATGACCTGATGAAGTGGGATTTTCTCCCACGAGAGCTCATGCGAAAAATAAATCTGTTAGTCTTAAAGTGCCACACGACTCCTTGGTTTTTTTTTTGTTTTTTTTTAGGCAACTTCAGACTAGGTCTGAATAGGGATTCGGAATGACTAATTCCTCACAAAAGGTAATTTTCTTTCTATTAACATTTTGACCTTCTCAGTTATTGCTGTTACACGGCCCTCTTTCACACTGTTTGAATCGAAACAACTTGTTTGCTTTGTTGATCTAGGCTAGCGGACTATCCTTCTGGAACTATTTGAATTGATTTTGTGGCCTATCCTTTTCTGTATGTATATATATGCCTAACATACTTCAGTTTCCATTTCATGCATCTGATGAAGTGGAATTGTGCCCATTAAAGTTTATGCAATGAATAAATGTGTTAGTTTTTAAAAGTGCCACAGGACTCCTTATTTGTTTTAATGTCACAAATGATAGTGCTGTGAGTTAGTCTCAATGCCTAAAGCTACAACACCACTTCAAATGTGTTCATCTCATCTTAAAGAGCATCAGGAGGGCTTTTCTCTCTTCTAATGTTAACTTGATTAAGCTAGTGTGAACGAAAACTCTTTTACCTCTTAAAGCAGAGCCTTAGAGATGTGAGAGAGCAGATGAATAAAATGGAACAAAATAAAGACAGGCACAATAAGGAATTTCTACTCACCCTTTTTTCACAGTACAAGGATGGCACATTCAATGACATTGAAAGGAGGCAAATTTGAAACAGGTTAAAGAAAATGCTTTTTCATGCAACTCAACTTGCCTGTGGAACTCGCACAAGTTACCATTGGTATCAATGAAGTAGCAGGATCCTGAAAATGACTGTACGCTTCTTTGGATAAGAAGAATACACAAAGTCCTAATAATTATGTTTTTAAAAAGTCTAAATTCCAGAAAGGAGATAAATGCTTATAAATTAGGCCATAAGCCAACCTATCTAATGACGGTTAGGATGAAACTTTCCCTATGGACATATGCATTTTCCCTGTGCATCTGACGAACTGGGTTGGAGCTCACAGAAGCTTATGCCCCAAAAAAGCTGTTAGGGTATGTCTACACTGTAAAGTTTTTTTGAAACAAAGAGGCTTGTTTTGAAAAAAAAAAACATTATGCCTGTCCATGCAGACATTTCGGTATTTCAAAACAAGCATTTCCTTATTTCAAAATAACAAATTACTGTTTTGAAATAATAAAACCTGCTTTTATTTCAAAATAGCAATTATTTTGAAAATATTATTTCAAAATAAGCCATTCTAAGCCATGGAATAGGCTTATTTTGAAATAATGGCCTTATTCTTTTGCCTGCCTTCCCCACTTTTGTAGTAGAAAGTCTAGTGAAGACTCTCTATTTCAAAATAATAACTCGTGCGTTATTTTGAATTAGAGAGTCTTCACTGGACTCCTAATTCAAAATAATAAATTTGGAATTGTGCTGATTCAAAATAGTTATTTCAAATTAAAATCAAAATAACTATTTTTGAACAACTATTTCTAAATAATTTTGTTAGTGTAGATAGAGCCTTAGTCTTTAAGGTGCCATGGGACTCTTGTTGTTTTTGCTGTACACAGACTAACATGGCTACTCGTCTGGAAATTTTCCCTGTGGACAGTTTATTCCATACATGCCTTGTGCACGATTTCATTCACCTTCTTCTTCAGCATCTGCTAATGGTCACTGTCTGATCCAGTATTGGACTGGGTAGACAATCACTTTGATCTAGCATTGAGTTTCCTTTGTTCCTTCCTTTTCTCAGTAAGATGGGTGTTTAAAGTAGGCTAGAAATGTCAAGTGGACTAGAAACAGCTAATATCATTTAGAAAGAAAAGTTTCCTTTTGAGGTACATTATAAATGGATTTGTAAGAAGTTGCTTTCAATCTTCTGAACTTTTCTGTTTCTGGTCTGTCTTATTGTAATTGGACGATGTTTTTTACTAAATAACTTTGTCACGAAGAACAAACCAGCACTAGTGCATGAAAACATATATGCAAAGGACTGCATTTTATAACCTCATGAAACTCTGGGGAACCTGACGAGTGTAGTGCTCTGCTGAACAAGGTGACCAGCTGGAGGGGAGCTCCACTAAAAGCAAACAAAAAAATGACCATTCGTACCACTCAGGATTTCTTGACATAAAAGAACATAGTTTATTATTCTTTATTTTCTATTGATATATGTCAGCCAGTTTAAGTTCTACCAAGTGGCTCTCAGCTCTTGGAGGAAAACCAAGTTCACATGAACACAGAGTTTGCTGTTGGAAGTTGGCATAATCAAAGGGTTTATCCACATGAGAGTTTTATTTTGAAACAACAGCTGTTGTTTCAAAATGAAACTTGCCATGTCCACACAACATTTTTCTTATCTCGAAATAAGGAGCTTCCTTATTTCAAAATAAGGAAAGTCATTTCAATATAATAAAACCTAGTATTATATCAAAATGACTGGTTATTTTGAAACTGTGGTTTTGAAATAACCCATGTGGCTCTATTACAACGATATGACTGGCATATCGATATAATAAGTGATGTTCCTCCCAGAGTGCATAGCACCCTGGGAGGAAGGCCCACCTCCCCTCAGCACCCTGGCCAGGGAGCCCTCAGCACGCTGGCCAGGGTGCTGAGGAGAGGTGAAGGCGCGCGCACAAGGCAGCCCCGTGGGGTGGCCACAGCCCAGGCAGCTCACCCCATACCCTGCACCTTGAAGCTGGTGACGGGGTGAGCTGCCCGAGCTGCGGCCACCCTACCAGGGGCTGCAGCCCCCCAAGCCGGGCGCAGGGTGAGCTGCCAGGGCTACAACCACCCTGCGGGGGCTGCAGCCCCCCCCGAAGCTGGTGGCGGGGTGAGCTGCTGGGGCTGTGGCTGCTCTGTGCCCCTTGCAGCTCCCCCAACCTAGGCAGTGGAGCCTGGGGGTGCCGTGGCTCCCCAAGCCACCCGCCCAGAGGTAAAGCAGCTTGGGGCACCCCCAGGCTCCTGGCAAGCCCTCTCCTCCCCTCCACCCTGGTTGGTGGCAACATGACCTGCAAGGGGCCATGTTGCCACACTTCCCAGGGTGCCCCTCTCCTAACGCAAAATAGCAAGTCCACACATAGGACCTGCTATTTCACTGTCAGGTTTTCCGTTATTTCGAACTAAGTTTTTTTTTCAGTTTGAAATAAGTGGTTTTGAAATAAAGGTTTTATTTTGAAATAAGTCATTTCGGAATGACTTATTTTGAAATAAAACCTTGTGTGTAGACATAGCCAAAAGGTTTTAGGGAAACAATGGTTCTGTGGTTAGGGAGTTATTTTGGGACTTGGGAGATGTGGTTTCAGTTCCCTGCTCTGCTGCAGGCTTCCTCTGTGATCTGTGCAAATCATCTAATTGTTCTGTGCCTCAGTTTCCTATCTATAAAAATGGGATAATAGTATTTTCCTACTTCATTAAAGACATAGAATAAACCCATTAGATAATGAGGTACTCAATGATTATGTCAATGGGGACCACATAAGTACCCACAGCAATCAGCAATCACTTGTGCCAAGACCAAAGTGGCACACAGGTTAGCAGCACAGGGACCTGGTTTGAAGCTGTTCACATGGAGAAGATGTACCCTAGCATACCTGCTTACTCTCAGGAGCCAGCTTCTATGACCCTTGCCTGGGGATAATGGTGACACAATTTGAAATTTTGTCCCTATCTACCTTCATCGATACTCCAAACAACCACCCACACAGACCCTTTTCCCCAACTTGAGTGTTGTCCCCTTCCCAGGCATAATTCACCATGCTCTACTTGGTTATCAAGCTGTGCACTTGACAGAAGACATTGAGAAAGAGGTGCATTTTACACTAATGCATCACTACTGCTAATGCACTTATAATAATGCTTGTGCATTATTGTGCTTTATTATTGTGCTTCTACAGATGTGCCCTTGAGGGGAAAACCTCACACACCTGATGAGCACCTATGGCTGATAAGAAAACAACCCCAAAGAAGCAAAGAGATGTTCCAAGAACTCCTTCAGTTCTCTGAGATGGGAAACAAAGAACAAAGGGCTAGGAGACATACTGTGTCCAAAAATCAAACAATTGATAGGCAGATGAGGAGGGAAAACCAGGAACAAGTGATAGCAGGTCACGAGTGCATGCTAACAGCTATGGAGGAGCAAATGGAACTGGGAAGGTCACTCATAATGCTGCAGACTGAATTCATGCATGCTGGCCCACCTTTGCAGGCAATACAGAACTGCCTTCCATGCCCTCCCCAATTCCACTTGCAGATTCCTACTAAGGTCCCATCCCGTTTCACTCCACCCCCTCAGACAGCTTCCAGAATGATAGCTGGACTTCCACCCTGCTGTCACAGCTCACACTGCACCTCACTGCTTTACCTTCCTCTTCCCAGCTTTTTGTGTCTTGTGAATAATTGTTATTTAAGAAAGCCATACTCTGTGAACAATGAGCAATCCTTATTTGTCTCTTTCATATGGTGGTTGCATCTCACATTGATACACAGTACAAGCTGGCTTGCTGTCATAGCATGGCATCTTATGGATGTTCATTGTCAAAAAATTCCTCAAGACCTTTCTGATTTGAATTGCCCCTTCTTGTGACTCTCTAATAGCTCTGACATCTGTTCATAGTTTGCTAAAAGATGATTTGTGCTCCAGCCAGGAAGAAACTTTTCACATTTAGCTTCACAAACATTATGGAACACACAGCAGAGAGCTATAACAATGGGAATATTTTCCTCATTTAAGTCTAAGCTGCCATAAAAGCATTGGCAGTGAATTTTTAATCTGCCAAACACTCATTCAACTGTCATTCAGCACCTGTTCAGCCTTTTATTGAAGTGCTCCTTCCGGCTACCCAGGTTGCCCATATAAGGCTTCATGAGTCATCACAATAAGGGGTAAAATGGGTTTCCCAGGACCACTATGGATATTTCACCGCTGGGATCTTTTGATCTAGAAGTAAAGTCTCTGCTTGCAGCTTTCTGTACAGGCCAGTGATCAAGAAGAGATGTGAATCAGGCACTTTCCCTGACCAACCTGCACTGATGTTAGTGAAAAGACAATAGTGATCCATAAGTGCCTGCAATACCATAGAGAAGTACTCCTTTGTATTGATGTACTCTGTCACAAGATGGTCCAGGGCCAAAATTGGGATATGCACTTGATCTATCACTCAGCTTAGTTAAGGAATCCCACTGCTGAGATGTCATCCACTATGTCACACACATTTCCAAGACTCATAGGTTGTGTCTACACTAGCAAATTAGTCTCGATTAAGAAGGCATAATCCGGACTAATTTGGTCCCTGTCTATACTAGGCTTTGCCTAGTTTGAACTAAAAGTTTTTAGTTAGTTCAGACTTAGCACTTAATTTGAACTTAGTTCGATCTTTAGTTCGAACTAGCATGATGTAGCCATGTTAGTTTGAACTAAATAAGTTCAAACTAAGCGGTTAGTTCAAACCAGCAGCATTTTTCTGTTTGAACTAAAAAGTTAGTTTGAATGAAAAAACAGCACAACTAGTTCAAACTAAAAAGTCAGTTCGAACTAAAAAGCCGCGGTTAGTTCAAATTAACTGGGCACTGCTTAGCTCAGACTAAGCAAGTCTGAACTAATCTTGCTAATGTAGACATAGCCACAGTGTTTCATAGAAGAATGTGATTAATGGTCCTACGCACTTGCAGTAACAAAGTTCCAATGGTGGACAGTCTGACTCCAAATTAGTGACTGACCTGCATCTGTCTGGAGTTGCCAGCTTTCACATTGTGATTACAATATGCTTCTTCACTGAGATTGCAGCTCTCATTCTGGAATTCTTACACTTCAGGGCAGGGGTGAGCACTGCACAGCACTTCATGTATGTGGATTTGTGGGTTCAAAAATTCTACAGCCACAACTCATCCTCCCAGACATGTATAACAATGTGATCCCTCCACTCAGTGCTTGCTTCATGCATCCAGAAGTGATGGTATACTTTATGCAGGTGTTCCAGGAATGCAAACAGTAATCTGGCATTGTTTGTTTGCATGGCACACAGCAGGTCAAGCACAACAGATTCTAGTTTTGATTGGGAGCTCATGTTATACCAGAGGTGTTGTTGCCCCTGGGAAGCACCCGAGGCATGGCCCAGACAATGCTCCCTGCCAAGAGACCATGCCACCTGGCTGCAGGCCATGCCCCTGGCCGGGGATGGGGCAGTGAGTAGCTGGGGATGGGTCCAGAATCAGCCTCCATGGCCACGGGCGGCCGAGCCCTGGATCCCCGGCCTGGGAGGGGGCTGCTGCAGCCGTGGGCAGCCGGGCCCTGGATCCCCCACTGGGGATGGGGCCAGAATCAGCTTCTGAGGCTGTGGCGGCTAAGCCCTGGATCCCTGGCCGGGGACGGAGCTGCCGCGGCTGCGGCAGCTGGGCCCTGGATCTCCGGCTTGATCAGGCTGGAGACTGGGAGAGGGGGGGCCCCACCAGACCTGGGGCACTGGCACTGGGATTCAGGGCATGTGCCCCATGTGCCCGGCACCAGCAACGCCCCTGTGTTATACTGCACAGCCAGCTGTGTTGTGTTCAGAACACTGAGAACAACAATGAAGAGCAGTACAGGAACCAGACTTTGAGACAGAGATAGCACCTGTTCAGGAAACTGGGATCATTAAAAAATGCCAGAAAACACAACTGGAAACCCATAGAATGATAGAATGGAAAGCACTGCCTCATGGGACATTGAGCCTACACCCATGATGCGGTGTGCTCCTCTCTGCCTTCCTGCAACTCCTAGTGGGACAAGGTGATGAGTTGTATAGTGAGATGACTACCCACAGTGTACTGCTCTCACTGTTGATGCTAAAGCACAGACTATACACATGCTTCGGCAACACAGTGAGCGCTGTGTGGAAAGACGCAAACGTTGTAATTGCAGAGCTTTTTTATCACTGCTTTAACCTACATTGACAATGTTTTCTAGTGCAGGCAATGCCTTCATCAGATAATGACAGAAGACAGATTGCAAGTGGGAATTTGAAGCTAAATTTTAATAAACAGTAAACCAATAATGCTTAATTGACCAGTTCAATAGGCTTGGTTCCCTAGAGGGAATGGCATTTACTATTAAGATTGGAAAGAAAGACTCTGGGTTTTCTTCCTGGTTCTGGCCATTCACTCATTTGGCAACCAAATTCATTCAACTCCTTTGCTCAGTTTACCCTTATCTAAACCATTCTGATCAGTCTACCACCTACAAAAATGCAGAATTTATAATGTTACGTCTCAGTTTTATTTATGGCTTGGCATTATCTTAAACAATTATCTTAAACCTGTCTCTATAGGAAATTTCATCTTGTATTGTGGTGTTTTGAGGAGTGGTGTAAGTTTAATATTTAAAATCTAAATTTATTGGACTCCAGGTTTTTCCCCCCATACTTTGGATTTTTGGTAAGAGTCAGAAAAAAATGGAAGTTACTGGGCTAGTCTAATTTGATCCTATTGGCTATGTCCACACATACATCATTATTTTGAAATAAGTTATTTCAAAATGAGTTATTTCGAAATAAAGTCCTTATTTTGAAATAAGTTAATTTGAATTAAGAAAATGTTAATTCAAATTAAGGGAAAAGCTCAAAGTGAAATAGCATGTCCAAACACAGGCCTTGCTATTTCGCTTTAGGAGACGGGCACCATGGGAGATGTGGCAACATGGCCCCCTCCCTGGGCCATGCCCCCACCCAATATAAGCTAAAAGAAAGGCACCCTGGGAAGGAGAAGGGCAAAAGTGTTATTTCAAAATAATGGTTATTTCCAAATAACATATCTGAAAGGCGCTATTTCGAAATAACCATTTCAAAATAACAGCCATTTCAATTTAAAGGAGGTTTAAGCTATTTTGAAATGACAGCACTTATTTCGAAATGACAGAGCCCATCATTTTGAAATAAGAATACGTCATGTGGACCTAATCTCTTTTATTTCGAAGTAACCAGTATTATTTCAAAATAAAAGAGACGTGTGGACATATCCATTGTGTAACTGTAACTAAAATGTTGTTCATGGATAGCTGCATCCTCCACTTATATTCTACCCAAACTCTCTCTCAGATCAAATCCAAATATATTATCTTCCCTCAAGGCTGTGTGTAACACTCGCTCCTGTCTTCTTTTAGTATCTTGTTTCTCACCTATCCTTCTTGGACTCTGCGCTCCACCAATGACATTAGCCTTAATGTCTCTTTAATTCTGTCTCCTGCAAACACTTCCAAGCCTTTTCTAATGCTGCTCCCATAACCTCGAATATCCTCCTTTATTCCAGTTGCCACACGATTTTGTTCCTTCTCCTCCACCAAATCAATGCTGAAAATCTAGCTCTTCATGCAATTTTTGTAACATACCCACTTGATTCCAAAAGTAGCCACTTTCAAAGAAGCCAAAGGTATGATTAAAAGTGCTGATATTGTATGAGAGATTTCCTTTTGGTTCTGTTTTATATGGATGGTACTTCACGGAACAATCCAAGCTTCCCAGAACCTAGCAGGGTCCACACTATCATCTAGCTGGAAGGATGCCACTAAGTCACCTTACTTACTTATCAGGCCAAATTGTGCCTCCCTTTATTAATTTTCAGTAGAACTTAACTTCTTGAGCAGGTCTATTGAGGTCAATTGAGTAAGGTCAAGTATACACTATAAAGTTAAGTTGACCTAAGTTAGGTTGATGTGCAGCCATTGCAAAAATTACTGCAATTGTCCATGTTCATACCTTGTCCCTTCTGTCAGCTGGGCACATTCTCACCAGGCATCATGAGGCAATGAAAGCTGGAGCTTCCCTCATTCCTCCACCCTCAGAGAATGACCATTTGAGCTGTCAGCCCCCCATGGAGGTTTCCAGTTGTCTGCCCTGTAGCAGGATGGGAGGAGAGCTGCAGCTGTGAGCTCTGCATGGAACTGACAGCCAACAAGCAAAGTAAATAACTGCATCAACCTAAACACTGTGCCTCTGGTGGAGGTGGAGTGGGTAACTTACATCAGTGGGAGTAATAGTGTAGTATAGATTTAGGTTAACATTAGGTGCCTTACATCAACTTATCTCTGTAGTATAGACAAGGCCTAAGTTATTAAGTGACAATAAAGTGGCAGAATTTGGTCTCTGGAAGGTAAAAGACCTTTATAACAGGAAAGACACAAATCCAACCCAGGAAAATACACACAATCTTCCCAGGATTGATCGACTGGTTGAGTGATTTTTCACACCTAGAGTGAATTATTTTTTTCAGGTGTGAATAGTGTGTCATGATTTAGCCAAAATATCATCTCATACTGAAGCTCTTAAGTACTTACAAAACTAGTGATGTCTTCTTCTCAAAAGCTGGACAGTAATCCTTTAATATAGCATAAAATGGTTCATGATAGTCTTACACTGGCTGAAATTTATCTATTTCCCCTGGTGTTATGTTTTGTCTCAGTTCCTACATAGAGGTATTTCACTAGCTTATCTCTTTTAATTACCATTTCAGGGAAGAAAGTGTTCCATTGCCAGCTGATTAAAAAAAAAAAGGCTGAATGGCAGTAACAATTTTATTAAAGCATCTAGTCTCAAAACTATGAATGTAGCCTGGGCCACTTTTTGTCCAATAGCTCCTGCTCATGGGGGGGGGGCGGGGGGAAGAAAAAAAAAACCTTTCTTTTTATAACTGCTTGTCAGCTGAATAATAGAATGGGGGGAGCCAACTTGAAAGACACGGGTGATTGGTGTGATTGAAAAGAGCTTTACAATCAGAGTTCTGGCAGAGCACAAAAAAGAAATTGTTTGGCCATGAGGAACGGAGCCTACTTCAGAATTCCCTTTTCTCAGCCAGATAGCATGCATCACTGTTCATGCATTCTCTTGACATTGAATAGAGGACTTCGGAACTACAACCCAAAATTATCCCTTACTCTTTGGCTCTATTTATGATATTTGTTTGGGCATGGGGGAGAAAAAAAGCTCTATTACTGACCATAATGGCATGTGGCTAAATTCCGTTCCATTTAGACATTGAATATGTTAAGCTTTTCTTTTCTTCAACCTCACAGCATGCATTTTATTTAATTAACTTTTTAATATCATATTTTTTTAGAAAAATTTAGCTCTATGCTATCCCCTCCCACACCTTATTTGCTCCATTTTTTTTCCCAAAGGAAAATGTGAGTTTGAGGGGGAACAGAAAGGAAGGAAGCCTTCTGTAGGTGTGTTTTGGATTTATAGTGATAGAACAATGGGGTAGGCTTCAATTAACTCCATACCTACTCACAGATACTGTTTGTTCCCTGATCTCTAATATTATTTAATATTTTAAATCCTTGCCTACTACACAATGTACTCAGTAATGAGAATAGACTTTCAATTCCAGCTGAACTCCTCTGTACTGTGGTGTCCCAGTTTTTAATTATTTTTTAATACTGATCCTTACATCATTTCCTAGCATAAAGGAATTACAGAATGCATGTAGTTAACTATTTCAGAACTACGAGGTGAGTTTCACCACATGGAGGACCTTGTTAATGGCATGTGCTCCTCTTCTCCTGGCATATAAATCTGAAATGCTAAATACTAATATTTCCATAAATCTTGTATCTTTAAAAGGACCCCTGCCAAGGTAGTGTTCATTAGAACTGCCTTCCTGCCTTGCCAAGGTAGCTTTCATTTTTAAAACTATATGTAATCCTTCTGCTAGGTAGACTTGGCAGCAACAAGTGCTGGGTTCAATACCTACGTGTCCCTCATAACAATACAACACAGAACCAGCTCATATCATCACCCAATAATCTAAGAAAATTAAATACCATCTCTGGACATCTCTAAACGGAAATATATCCCCTCTTGCAAGCACTGCGGCCATGTCTACACTAGTAAGCTTTTAGTACCACAGCTTGTGTAGTCAGTGTATGCGGACAGAAGAGAGCTCTTCAGTTGATCTAATAAAACACCTCCTTTAACAGCAGTAGCTGTATCAGTGGGAGAAGCTCTCATGGCAACATAGTGTTGTGCATGCTACTACCATTAATTTTGCAGAAAATCATATCACTCAGGAGGTGTGTGGGTTTTTTTTTTTTCTCCCTAACCCTCAAGAATAGCCCTGGCCTACAGAAGCTGAGATCTGGACTGTGCTAAAGACATACCATGGACAGTCCCAAGTTATAGCTTAATACTGAGCTTCTAATTAAAGCAAACTAAAAACAGAGTCATGTTTTAAACTTTAGAATGAGACATGATTGTGCTGTTGCTGGACTAAGTGACAATAAAACTGGGCAGTGACACTCACTTGGCTGCTAGAGCTCTCAAAGTTTCTAAAAATGGCTGCTTACTCAGAAGTCCTCTGTTCTGGGGCAATCACCTTGAGATGCTCTGAGGCCTGCTTTTCAGAAGCGCTGTTTTCTTTAAGTTCAGTTGGCGTCCTGGATGTTCAGAACCTCTGACAACCAAGAAAATCCTAAGGATATGTCTACAGTAGCAAATTAGTTTGAATTAAGGAGCCTTAATTCAAACTCATTTGAACTCTGTCTACACTAGGCTTTGGCTAGTCCAAACTAAAAAAATTTTTAGTTTGAACTAAGCAAAGCTTAGTTTGAACTAGTTAGTTCGGCTGGCTAGTTCAAACTAACTGCTTAGTTCAAACTAATTTGCATATTTAGTTTGAACTAGCACAATGTAGACATGCTAGTTCGAACTAAATAAGTTTAAGCTCGTGGTTAGTTCAAACTAAGCATGTTGTTATACTACAAACTAACTTTAAGTTAAACTAGCCGCGCCTTTTTAGTTCAAACTAAAAAGTTAGTTTACACTAAAAAAACGCACTTAGTTCAAACTAAATCAGTTGCTACTTTAGACATTGTGCCCAAATGTGCAAAGGAGAATGTCCCTCCTTGAGACAGAGTCCAGGAATGTAACCCAAAGATATTATTGTCCTTGGCATACAGCCAAGATTTCCTTGAGTCACTTCAAACCTTGAGCACTTCTTACTGTGCTGGGCACTCTCACTGGGCTGCCTCCACCTTTCCAAGCATATTTTCTTAATGCAATAGTCTTGTAAGGAGATTTTCCCATCATGATGCGGAAAACTAGGTAGCTGCAGTCAGAACTGAAAATCCAATGGGACGTTTAATACTCTTTCAGACTTTCCTAACTCACCATGAAAGTGACCTTTGCTCTGATCTGGGGAACATTGTCTCTTCTCTGTAAATGGTATGTCTCTGATGGCCATGGACAGTATTGAATATTATAAAGGTTTTCATTTTAAAATAACTGTTCTGGGCTGGTACACAGACAGGATTTTAAGTTCCCTTCTGCAAAACTTTAAATCTACTTCCTCTCACGTAAATTTCTGAAGAACATAAGCTTTCCTTTGATACATACAAAACACCAATTCTTCCTTCCGGTTGTGAAGGTAAAGTTCAAAGTGTGATGAGCCGTATTGCTCTCTTACTGACCCTAAACACAGAGTGTAGAAATAGAACTAAGTGAATTGGTGTATCTATCTATCTATCTATCTATAAAAATTCCCCTCTCACCCCTATGGGTGGTACGTGTCTTCCTCAACCTCGGGTCCTCTACCAGAGGCCTGGGAGTTTGAGGGTTCTGCGCGTATATATATTAGGTTGCCTTTAAGTCAACTTAAAGTCGATCTTGTTAAATCGACTTAGAGCATCCACACTCCTGTTAAGTCAACTTACAGAGTCCTAAGTGCCCCCCTCCACACTGGTACACACTAGTTTAAGTCAACTTAATAAATTTGACTTAAGCTCCATACTGGCTTAAGTCACCTTAATAAAGTCAACTGAAGCATCTACATTGGCTTAACTTGACTTAATAAACTCAACTTAACCATTAAGTCAACCTTAACAGGTGTTGTTATTAAGTCAACTTAAGGAAGCCCTGAAGTCGACTTAATAAATTTCAAATGTGGCCAGAGTGTTCCTTAGGTTGAATTAAGGAAGGTTATGTCGACCTGTGGCCCCAGTGTAGACATACCCTTTGTGACTAGGTCTACCCTTCAGCTTAGTTCCCCTCTCTGCCTGGAAGAGGGCTTGATAGAAGAACAGAAATGAGCTACCAGTAGGCTTCCTGATCCTTTGACCAAACATGAAGAAAAAGCTTTTTTCTTGAGTGGGTTTTACCTCGAGTCACTTCTGCAACTGATGAATCATACTTTTCTGCTGAACGAAAAAAATTCAGTATTTCAGAATTACCAAATGCATCCAGTTAGGGCTTAAGCACAGGACTGGACAAAGGCCTGAGATTTACTTAGACTGATCTGAGGGCATGGAACCAGTGTTTTGTTTTGTTTGTGTACAGGACCTAGTACACTGTGGGACTGGGACACCTGTATGCTACTGAAATAGCTACATTTAATAATAGAAAATAGTGTTTATTTTCTTTGAATGGGTTGATCCATTTATATTCCAGACAGAAAAATACTTTAGATTTTATCATTTTAATTTGATGCCTTGCTCATTACTTCAGATGTCTTGAGAGTGTCATTTTCCACTTTCTCCATATCTTCTTGTGAGGGCTGAATATAAACCCATAATAATTAGATATTAAAAATATGGAAGGAAAAAGATTTTGCCTCATTACCTGAATTCCTCATGAAAAGCACTTTTTAGTTGTGGTTGTTGCTAATACATAGGTCGGTTGTTAAATGTGAGTGGATTAATGTTGATTATAGCTTGAACTGATTAAGAAATTTTGACCCAACATATAACTTTATCTGCCATTCATCTGAATTACTTATAGTTGTGTCAGCACTATTTAAAAAGAATCAATGAAGGTTTCTGAAGGAAAGACCTTGTCATTTTCCTTCAAATGGACTAAATTAATTAAACTGCTGGAGCCAAATCTATGACACTTCTTATATATCATTACTTTTCATGGATTTACTGTTGATGTACATTGATAGAGACAGGAAGACAAGCTTTTCAAACAAGTTGCAACAGAGATCTGTTTTTGATTTAATTTTGAATGTATTTACGCAGATTAATCTCAATGGGATAAACAGTAGAATTGCTCTGCATGAGTCTATAAAAATCTGGGCAATCTCCAAATGTGAGTGTAGAAATGTTCTTTTGTTGTCTTATACTATCATTCCCAGAATTACAATCTCCAGAAGAAAACTCTGTGATGGTAGTTAACATTCTGAGAAATCTAATTCAATCTGTCTGGAAATGCGTTCAACACAGACTCCCCTTCTTCTTTCAATGAACTATAAATGACATAACACATGGGGACTATTGGTATCTGGGTAAAGATCACAGATGTTAGAAAAGGAGAACAGTGATTAGACCATCAAGTCCATCCTACTACAAGATAAAGATATAGTCTCCTATCAAAGGATATATTACATATTACACATAACCACAATTGATTCATGCTGAGTTGCTTAAGGTAAAATGTGAACACAAGCACAGGAAAAAGTCTGCCTACCCTGTTAACCATATTATACCTTATAGTTGCAGCCCATATTGGAGGTCTTGTAGATTTGCACTGTGATTAAAGAAGTAGTGTTGCATGTTTTGCCTCAAAGTTACAGAATGCCTCCTGCAGCTCTCAGGCACACAAAGACTGTGCTCCTGCTACAGCAGTTTAATGGAGTAGAGCTTACTCTTCCTTTCACAGATCCTCTTATGGGTCAGAAGGAGAACTGGACCCATAAGCATACCGAATCTCTGTCCCTCCCATCCCTCTTTGAACTGCTGTGCATATCTAGGAGAGTGGGCACCTCACAGTCTCCATGCTTCTGGACGTGCTGTGGTGAAATTCATCCAGGCCCTTATTCAGGTTCAATGGAGCTCTGGAGAGGATGCCCCCATAATACTTTCACATAAGAGACAGCAAATCAGACTAATGGAACGGCAACTATTTTCACAAGCAGTCTAATTGTCTCTTCAATAAGGCTTGCAGAATAAGGGCCTTCGTGGTCTTCTGCCAGGTACATAAATCAGCAATCTTGAAAAGCTATTTATACAGGTACATTCCTATGTTCCATATTTGTACAGAGCCTAGCATAAGGGAGTGAATAGCTTGGGCCCATAGGTGGGAGCTCAGTTCAAATGGTAATTCATTAACCAAATGCTAAAGTGACCTGATCCCATGTTTTACACTCCCCTGCATTTATTTTCATCCAATTCTGTAAGTTCCTCCTCTTCAAAGCATCTGACGAAGTGGGATTTTCTCCCACAAAAGCTCATGCGATAAATAAATCTTTTAGTCTTTATGTGCCACAGGACTCCTTGCTTTTTTCTTTTTTTTTAACCAAATGGTAGACTTTGGGCTGATTCTCAGATATAGTAAAGCTTTGGCACGGAAAGGCATCAGAACAACATGCCTAAGGGAACTTAGCATAGCTGAGAATCACAACCTGAGCATGTTAAACCAGCCAGTGTTAATTTCCTTTAATATTTTTTCCCTAAAGGTTTGAAAAAAAATACTCTTAGTGCTGGAACATCTCACCCAAGATAACAAGAAGAAGAAAACAAACAAAAGTGAAGAATAATGTAAAAGTCTATTTTTATTATTTCTGTATCTTTAGTATAGATAGGTTTGTAAAGTTAATTTCAAGGGAAAAAATTAAGACAAATACTATTAGGCACCATTAAAATGGTTTTTAGAATAGAAGAAATATTGGTAACAGGAACAGGCTTATTCCATCATAACATATTTTAGCAATAATAGGTTTAATGACTGAAAGGTAAATGAAGGAAGGGAAGAAACAAAAATAGAATGGTTGGTAGAAAGTTTCAGGAAGAGTTACAGAGCTTATTTGAAATCCCTAGAGAATTATGGGTCAAGGTTTCCCATTTCTTAAAAAAAAAAATAAAAAAAAATCTCTTCATTAGCAGAAAATTATTTGGAACTAGAAATTTTTTTAGCAATTCTTCAATAGCTGATGAATTTGTTATGAATTAACAAAAAGGCCACTGCTTCAACACATTATTTTAACTAACCAATAAAAGAACAGCATTGTTTCTCTGTGAGCTGGGAATACCTTGTCCTGAGTCCTAAGTTTTCTCATGGGACTCTTTAGTACAGGGGTTCCCAACATTTTTTCTGCCGTGGCACACCTTGCTACCTTTAATTAGTTTGAGGCACACCGCCATCTAGTTTCCAAATGAACTCATGAATATTCATGAGCCAATGAGCCAATCCCAAGCTTTTTAAATAGTTTTTTTCAAAAAATTTTGTGGGATACCTGCTCAGACCTGACAGCACACCTGTGTGCCATGGCACACTGGTTGGAAAACACTTCTTTAGTGTACATGAGTTTTGCCTCACGGGTTTCCATCTATGGCTGAGTAGCAGGGATGTGGCTGTGCTGGGACCAGCAGGGCATGGGGCCTGCATCTCCTAGCTAGCAGGGCAGCAGAAAAGGCCTGATCTGCTTCCAGCAAACAGCAGGAGGCTTGGAGAAGGCTCCTGCCACTTCCCACAAGCAGCCTGAGCCATCTCCACCCCTCCTGCCACTTGAAGGCTGAGGCAGAAACCAGAAACTCTGGCTTCAAGCTGCTTGCAGGACGCTCAAAGCCAGAGCCGGTTCCTGCCACTTCCTGCAAGTGGCAGGAAGGTCAGAGATGACTCCTGCTGCTTGTGGGAAGTGGCAGAAACCAGCTCCAGCTTCAAGCTTCTTAGCCAAAGCCAGTGTCTACCACTGCCCATAAGTGGCAAGAGCCATCTCGGACCCCCGTGATGCTTGTGGGAAGCAGGAGGAACCAGCTCCACCTTCAAGCCTCCTGCAAGAGGCTTGAGGCTGGTTCTGGCCCCTGCCACTGACTGCAAGTAGCAGTGGCTGGGGCCAGATTGGGCCCCAGAGCAAGATCGGGGCTGCAGGGGCACTGCATCCCAACCCTAACTAGTAATGCTCCTGCTGAATATTATGAAAACAGTGAGCTTAGATGCTTTTAAAATGTATGCAGATAAGGAGTTTTAGGGATTAGAATCAGTACCATGGTATACTTGGATCAGCAGGTAGGTCAAGGAACTTGTAATGCATTAGCTGTCTCACCTTTGCAGGCATGTTGTAGTGGCATACAAGGTCTTTTAGCTGGATAAATTCTCATTGAATCGAAATTCTTCTCAGAGCTGTCACTGGGCATAAAATGTTGATAACTACCAGTAAGAATCAGGAGAGTCTCCTCAAAAATATTTTTCTATTCCTTCATGTGTTTCTTGCCATGTTTTACCATTTTCCAGTACTGTAATTAATCATAAACAAAAACTATCTTTAAATCTGTTTTCAGTAAACTTGCACATATGGAATGTTTTGGGGGCATGCTGCTGTTAAAGCAGTTGTTAGACCTGCAAACTTGCTTTCTAATAACAAGAAGGAAATTCATAACAGGATAAATAAAAAGATGTTGTTCACTAGTTGCTCATAAAAATGGTGAAATTCTCCACCTGGCTTAATGGGATGGCAGTGGTGAATAGACTTTGTGTTTGTTTTTTAGAGGAGGGTGAATGTCACAAAAATGATGAAGATCAGAGGTTGATATCACCCCTCAAACATGTGCATGGTTGAGTATAAACCTTACACAGAATAATATGTAGATTCCCTTCCATTCTTTTAGCCCTGTGTGCTAAGGCTTTTCTTCTTCTTTTTTTCCTTCCTTTTTTTTTTAATGTATGTTTATGGCTTTTGGCATTCAGCCAGTAAATCAATAGCATCAAGATGCTTTTAACATAATTTCTGAGGAAATTACAGACAGTTTCAGGGTATTCTAAGAGGATGAGCTTTTGTATCATCAGGTTTCTTGTCCACTCGCTGCAAAGGCACAGGGACAAAAACAAGTCAAACTTGACATTTCGGAGACTGTTGTGTTGTTTGTCTCATAGAGAAAATTAGGCTGACATTTTAAAGTATGCAATGAATGGTATGTGAGCAATGCCACGCCGCTGATTTACTGTGCAATAAGCCAAAGTGATCTGTGCGGTTTCTCAAACAGTTCTGGAAAAGTGGGCTGTGCTGTAAACACAGGCACAGTAAAATGCATCTCTCAAGCTAGCGGGATTGCAAGGTTACCCATAAAATATTTTGTGGTATTGATCCTTTTCTCCACCTTCTCAGTGCCTGACTGGCAGCACAGGAAAAGTTAGGGCAGCAGGCGTGCAAGCTACCCCCATATTTCTCTACTAGTATGCTTACAGTTCTGACCTGGAGGGTACGGGTGAACTTAGTTTGCTCTGCCAAGACTGACGAGAAGACTGGAAGCCAAAGTCAATTGTCAGGATAGTTCTTGTGATGTGCACCCTTGTCACTAGTCATTGGATTGAGACCATCGGCTGAGTTCACATGCAACACCAAGAAGCCGTCAGACATAAATGAATTTAGTCATTAACAACCCAGAGTTGAGCTGGTAATGCTTCATGAGTAAGGTTCCTGCTCTGCTTGGCTCAGGAGATGGGCAAAGTAAGTGTTAGGAAATTACTTACTCCTGAATCTTAGGACTAATTTCAGGCCCAGCACAACTTGCAGCTGCTGATGGACAGCTCTAAAATTTGCCCCTGACATCAATAGATTCTGTTTCTACAGACAATTGCCTGGGATCCTGTCTACCATTCCCCATTGCCGACTTTCTCCCCTTCCTTGCCCAGGCATGATCCCATACGGTGGTAGGTAATAGCAGGGTAGGCTTTCCCTAACCAAAGTTCTGCGCTGCTCAAGAGATTCTCTTATGCTAGGCAAATCTTCTGCTGGGCAGTTTTAGCCAGATTTCCTCCCATATATGCCACCTGAGCATAAACTGTGCAGAGAAGGTGGGCACAAATCTGCACATGAGGCAGAAACATTCCTGATGCAGTCACTACTGCAGAATGCTACCCCAGCAGTCTGCTTCAAGAAAGCTTGGTTCAAAACCGAATAGTGGATCAGAATTCTGAATATACAACTTGTAACAATCTAAATGATTGCTAAGATACCTAGTGTCCTTAGCACATTTGAGATTTTAATTTTGTGTTGAAATACTTCCAGCTTAGTCAATGACTGCATTAAAATACAAGGTGGTAGGGTGTTAGGAAATTTTATCATCAGCTTCTTACATCCAAATGAAGTCTTATTTTTGAGTAGGAAGTGTGAATCGGTTTAGATTCCAACACTCACACAAATACACACAGTGAATGTTAATTAACAAGAAAGCAGCAGTGAGGAAACATTAGTTTTTTAAATATATTTCAGAAAAATATAGTAGGTTTATAAAGATTGCAATGCCGTTAAGTCATAATAGTAGAATGGAGTTCTTACTGAACCAGAAAACAAGCAAATAAATAGTGCTGGTAGGATAATATCCTGCTGTGAAACCAATGGTTACAAATTGGTTCCCTCTAGTCAGAGTTGCTTTCTACTGCTTTAGATTCTAAGCAGCTTTTCATTAAGAACATTACATGTGCCTCCCTCAGTAAGGAAGTACATGACCCCTTTATTTATGGGAACACAGGTACCATGTGTCAGATGCTGACTTCAGATTAGTAAATTTGATAGAGTTGTTGTTTAATGTTTTGTGAATGTATGTGTTGATAAAGTAGTTGGCAAATTTCTATACTGTACAAGGGCGTTGCCAGCTCTATATAACTCTTGAGCAAGATAGGCCCATAGGCGTTTTCGTGTTAATTATTATGCATCTCATGATTAGAGCTGGTCAAAACTTTTCATTCAAAACATTTTTGACAAAAAGTAGCATTTTTGTGGGAGTAGAAATTGATGTGGGAAATGTCTGACTTTGATTAATTTTGAGGGTGGAGGGTACTGAAAAACTGCAAAGCAAATTATTTTCAGGTTTCAGGTTAAAATTAATCTTTTAGCTGCCAAAATTATATTAAAAAAACTTGCATTTTTTAACATAAGCCCAAACACTGCTGAAGTAAAATTTTTATAAAAAATGACTTTTCTGTTTTTTCAATTTTATTTTTCACAGGAAGAAAGAAAAAAAACATTTCTTGACTAGCTCTGTTAATGATATTCAGTTAGGTATAACACATCCTCATTCAGGAACAATCCTGTGAGATGTTGAACTCGTTCAATACCTGTAGATAAAAAGCACCACTCAGGAATGGGATCTGGTCTCAGTGATGTGCATATTCATTTTGATGTTTATACAATGGTATGTGGTTGTTAGAAGAATCATCAGTCAAAATAGCAACACTTCTGTCTAGAAAGTGGTACAATATTTCTGGTGATTGCCCAATGTGTTTTCAGATTCTTTTTGGTGAAGTATCTGGGGGCTGGTCTATGCTGCAGGGAAATTTTGGTGGCAGTTAAAGGATGATATGTACGAAAAGCGCTTAAAATACATCTGACAAAGTGGTATTTTCTCCTACAGAAGCTCATGCGATAAATAAATTTGTTAGTGTTTAACAGTGCCTCAGAAATCCTTGTTTGTTTTCCTGAACTAGACTAACACAGCTACCTGTTTGGACCTTAAAATACCTTGTGTATGTCCCTTTGACTGCCTTATGACTACTCACTGCAGAGTCCCAATAGTGCTGATTTGCTGGGAAATGCCTTCCCAACAAATCAGCACTATGCTACTTGCCAAGTTGGTCTTAACAAATTGACATCCAGCTAATTCTGGGTTAAGTGTGTCTCTACAGACACTAAAAAAAACCCACACAGGAAATATTACAAAGGCCAGGGCACAAACCAAGATCAAACTAGCTGAAGGCATAAAGGGTAAAAGAAAATATTCTTCACATACATCAAAAACAAGAGGAACACCAAGGACAGTGTAGGACTGTTACTCAGTAAAGAGGGAAAACAATAACAGAAAATGTGAACATGGCAGAGGAACTAAATGATTGCTTTGTTTCAGTATTCACTAAGAGAGTTGGTGGCGATAGGACACCTGACAAATGGGTGTCACTGCCACTGGGCCCATGGGCTTGTGCCCCACATAGCTCTGGCTATGCCTCAGATCCAGCTCCAGATGCCTGCTGCTGGTCGGTAGCAGCAGAAACTGGATCTGGACTGGGGCTGCCAGCCACACCTGCCTGGCAGTGCAACAGCAGGAGCTGGATCCGATTCAGGGCCACCTGCCACTTACCAGCAATGGCTGTGGCTAAATCAGGCCTACATGGGCCGCCTGTCACTTGCCAGCAGCAGCAGGGGCCAGATCCAGCCCTTCCCTAATAAAATGATCTGTGAGTCAACTGCCACATCTAATAATAGCTAGACATAATCCCTGCACAGTTCTCTTTGGGGAGAGGAGCACTTGAACACACCTAGCACATGAGATACAAAAATGGTTTCTAGTTAAGTCATTTGGGAAAAATCTGAATTAATCATAGAGCTGCAAATATTCAGATTGTGATGTAGCCAAGTTTCTGTGGATCATGTCAACCCCTGCTATTCAGAATAAAAAATTACCCTAAATTCATTGTCCCAGAATCTCAAGTGGTGGAATTCAGGGTAGCTCTGGTGAAGGCAACACTAATTTAATTGTAGCTCTTTGCAACTGTTCTTTTCTTTGCAAAATCTGAAATTTGGTTTTAGCTAGTAAACTGTCCCTTATCTGAAGGGCCAGTACCTTATGTTGACAGTTGACTTTAGAGTGCTCTGGATCAGGCCCATATTAAAAAGGCTTATATGGAACAAGTGCTGAATTTAGGGCAAAATCCTGTAGCAGAAGGGATGGAGCCTAAGAATACCATGGGGTTGTGCAAATACATGGCAAGTTATTTGGTTGTTTTGCTTTTTCACTAATGCATTTCAAATTGACCTCATGAGTAATTCACTGCAGTTATTAAATTGTGACAATAACCCAGGATTGTCACTGAGATTTTACAGTACAGCTGTTCCAGCGAGCTTAATACTTCCTATATTAAGGACCATACTTTCTCCGTTAACTTTTTGTTACCTCACACATAATAATGCTCTCTGCTAGTATAACAATGAGGAGCCCACAGAGCTTTTTTGTACACTGACTGGGTAGGAATGTCAGGGCTAATCTTCAAAAGCAGAGTCCAAAAGGGAGGCTGTCAAAGATGCCTGAGAAATGCAAATTCTATTGTAAACAAGAAAATGATGTTCCTGAATGTTTTCTGTCAGACCAGTTTGAGCAAGCCAGGAATGCAAAAGAAATCATAGGGTGGACGGTCTTGCTCGACCACCGAGAATGTGGTACTTGCCAGGGAAAACATGTAAATGATAATGATTCAGAATGCCCAGAATTTTCAACCTGAATAGCATCAGCAGGGGTATGATTCTGGACAAGGTGCCCATTGTTCTTCCTTTGCTTGGGAATGTCTTGCAAATGCCCCGTGATGGCAGAAATATGCAGTATAAATAATGCAGCCTGAGCAAAGCAAAGTTAGGAGGAATAGAGGACAAAAAAAGAAAAAAAGAAAAAAATATTTACACTCAGATTGCAATGGCATAACTGAACTCATTATGCAGCCACAACTCTTAAATGTCTCTCTTTCTTGGTCAGAATAAGCTTTTGAGGTCTGCTGCTGTAGGTTTATTGGTTCTGAATGAATTACTAATGTACTTATAAGGGCTATGGGGCCAAACACACAGATGTCAATTCTCTCACCAATAGTGTATAAAACATTAAATGAGGAGGTGAGAAATTGGTCAGATGATGAGGGAAGTACTGGAGTTGACAATCCACTGTCAGTTTTAGCCTAATTGATGAAGGAAGAATGGCAAAGAAGAAATTGAAATCAAAGGAGATAAGGGAGGTAAATTAATTTTGACGGACCAGATTCTTCATTAATATTGATAATAATCAACTGTACTATTTATTGATGTGTTGTTGTTGGTTGGGTATTGTGGTAGTGTCTAGTAAACTCCATCAGGGATCATGGTCAATTTGTGCTAGGTGCTGTATAGACATGTAGCAAAGAAACAGTCTCTGCCACAAATAGTTTATAATCTAGAAGTCATTTCAAGCATAAAAGGGAAAGAAAACAAACGTGTTTAAGTAAACACCCAGTTTACAATTATCAGTAACACGGACAATCATCTATATATGGCAGTTGAAAAACACAGTAAATAGTAAATAAAAAGGCACTTCTAAAGACTGGTAAATTTATTTATCACATGAGCTCTCATGGGTATAATCCCACTTCATCAGATGTTTGAAATGGAATCTGCAATACATAGGTAAACATATACTTGCAGAGAAGGGTAAGTCACAAGGTCAGTTCAAATCTTTTCGGCAAACCAAGCAAGTTAGTTTGATTCAAACAGTGTGGAACAATTAACAAGAAGGTGCATGTGAATTGTCTTTGGTAATGAGTTTAACAATTCCAGGTCCCTATTCAAACCTAGTCTGTTGGTGTCAACTTTGCATATAAATCCCAGCTCTGCAGTTTCACACTGAAGTCTTGTTTTGTTTGTTTATTTTTTTTTAATGATCCATTGTAACTGTCATGTCTTTTGCAGAATGGGGAGACTGTTTGATACGGTTTCCCACAGCATTCTCATTGGCAAATTAAGGAAGTATGGGTTAGATGCGTGGACTGTAAGGTGGATAGAAAACTGGCTAGAACAACGGTTTCAGCGTGTAGGAATCAATGGCACCATGTCAAGTTGGCAGGCAGTAACGAGTGGTGTACCCCAGGGGTCGGTCCTGGGGCCAGTTCTGTTCAATGTTTTCATTAATGATCTGGATGATGGGATAGATTGCACACTTAGTAAGTTTGCAGATGATACCAAACTGGGGGGAACGGTAGACACCCTAGAGGGCAGAGACAGGATTCAGGGAGACCTAGACAAACTGGAGCAGTGGGCCAAGAGGAATCTCATGAGGTTCAACAAGGATAAGTGTAAAATCCTGCACTTGGGACGAAAAAACCCCATGTACTGCTACAGGCTGGGGAGTGATCAGCTAAATAGCAGCACTGGAGAAAAGGACCTGGGAGTCATGGTGGATGGGAAGCTGGACATGAGTCAGCAGTGTGCTCTTGCTGCCAAAAAGGCCAATGGCATACTGGGCTGCATCAGAAGAAGTGTTACCAGCAGATCGAGGGATGTGATCATTCCCCTCTATTCTGCACTAGTGAGGCCACATCTGGAATACTGTGTCCAGTTTTGGGCTCCCCACTACAAAAAGGACATGGACAAATTAGAGAGAGTCCAGAGGAGGGCAACCAAAATGATCAAAGGGCTGGAGCACAAGCCCTATGAAGAAAGACTGAAGGAACTAGGCTTATTTAGCCTGCAGAAGAGAAGACTGAGGGGGGATTTGATAGCAACCTTCAACTACTTGAAGGGTTGCTCCAAGGAGGAGGGAGCTCGACTGTTCTCGGTGGTAACAGAGGGCAGAACGAGAACCAATGGTTTCAAGTTACAGCTGGGGCGGTCCAGGCTGGATATTAGGAGAAACTTCCTTACTAGGCGAGTGGTGAAGCATTGGAATAAGCTGCCTAGGGAGGTGGTGGAATCTCCATCTCTGGAGGTGTTCAAGTCCCAGCTGGACAAAACACTGACTGGGATGATCTAATGGGAGTGGTCCTGCTTTTTTTGGCAGGGGGTTGGACTAGATGACCTTGTGGGGTCCCTTCCAACCCTATGATTCTATGATTCTATGATTCTATAAGTGCTTCTCTGCTGATTTTTTGAATGTTACCATTCTTCATGTCTGATTTATATCCATTTATTATTTTGTACAGAGACAATCCAGTTTGGCCAAAGTATAAGGCATACAGGGGCATTGTTGGCATATGATGGAATATATCACATTGGAAGATGTGCAGGTGGATGAGCCCCTGTGATGGTGTCACTCGAGTAGATATTTGGCAATGGGCTTTGTTGCAAGGATAGATACAAAGCTCATTGTTCCTCTTGTATGGTGTGTAGTTGCTGGTGAGTATTTGCTTAAGGGTGTGTGTGTGTGTGTGTGTGTGTGTGTAAATGAGGAGTGGTCTATTTCTCAAGGCCTGAGAGTGTGAGGGATCGTCTAGTAGGATACATTCTAGATCTATGATGATGTGCTACAGAAGATTGACTTCGGAGCTCTAGGTGATGACCAGTGGCATTCTGTTGTATTCCTTATTGGGCTTGCCCTGTAGTAGTTGACTTCTGGGTACCCATCTGGCTCAGTCGATCTGTTTCTTCACTTGCCCTAGTGGGTAGTGTAGTTTTAAGAATGCTTGATAGAGATCCTGGAGGTGTTTGTCTCTGTCTGAGGAGTTGGAGCAAATGTGGTTATATCTTAGGGCTTGGCTGTAGATCAGTAGTTCTCAAACTTTTTTCCTTGGGACCCAGTTGAAAAAAAAAATCATTTATGCCCCAATACAACAATGACATCTTTTAGCAATACATTCCAGTGTTTTGGCAACAACACCAGGGGTTCTGCAACCCAGTACCTGAGGGTCTGTGACCCCATACTGGGTCACAACCCATGGTTTGAAAACCACTGCTATAGACAATGTATAGTGTGGTGCATCCTGGATGAAAGCTGGAGGGATGTAGGTAGGTATACCAGTCTTTTGTTTCTGGTATTGGGGTGTGTTTATGTGGCCATCATTTGTTTGTACTGTAGTGTCCAGGAAGTAGATTTCCCATGTGGATTGGTCCAGGCTGAGTTTGATGATGGGAGTGGGAGGAATTGTTGAAATCTCAGTGGAATTTCTCGAGGGCCCAGATGAAGAAGATGTTATTAGTGTAGTTATAAATAAAGGAGTGGCACTTGGGGATGAGAATTGAGGAGGAGTTGCTCTCAGTCTATCATAAAAATGTTATTGTGGGGCCATGTTGGTACACATAGCAGTGCTTCTAGCTTGAAGGTATAAATCATCTCCAAATCTGAAATGGTTGTGAGAGAGTAAAAAAAAAAAGTGAAAAAAAAATTCTGAACTGATCTTGTTATTTATATTTCTCTGCTTGTATATATTCACTTACATACTGCAATTTTCATTTCATGCAGCTGATGAAGTGGTATTACACCCACGAAATCTCATACAATAAATGTCTTTAAGTCGGTCTTTAAAAGTGCCACAGAACTCCTTCTTTGTTTTGTTGAAATAGACTAACATGGCCACCCCTCTGGAACATAAGTAGTGGTTTGGTAATGTTTCAGTAGTTGGTTTGCAACATTTTGTAGAGTTTTGATACCTATCTTAAAGGGATATGTCCAGTTGTGTAGGCCCAGGTCCTCACATGAATTTAGGAACCTTTCTCCAATAGGAATTAGATGCCTAAATACTTTTGTAAACATAGCTTTGTTAAAAACAACAACAACAACAACAACCTGTCACAAAAATTAAGCATGTTTACGTGGAGTTCTAATTTCACTGTTAACCTCTACTTTTTACAGAATTGTGCATGTACAGGAAAATCTTCAAGTGAAGCACCCTAAAAGCAAAGGCAAAATATTATATAGCTGACAAACAGGACAGTCTCTGTGCAAAAGAATAAATGAGCATAAATCAGTGTGATGAAGTAAGAAAACTTCTTGGGTTACTGTGCTGCTTCTTTTCTGTTCCTGTTCTTTGGTGATGGTATTCTGGTGATGGGACACAGGGGTGTGATAACTATAGGTACCACTAGGGGGGAAGAGGCTTTAGTGTGACCTTACCTGGACCCCCTGGGGGTGACAGGTTGTGGCCGGTTTAGACCAGGGGCAGGGCAGCTGGATAGAGAGGAGAACAAAGGGGAGAGAGGAGGAAGAAGGAAGATGGTGGTCAGAGGGGCAGGACCTCCAGGGCTCCTCCTGGGGGTTTACTGTCTGTCCTCCTGGTTGATCTGAGAGCCAGCTGTCCTAGCTGCTGTGCAAAGTGGATTGCTAATAAACCCTCTGACTGCTACACTGGCTGAGTGTCACTGCTGATTGGGAAGGCTGGGACCCTCATGGAGGAAGGAACCCTCCCCAAGGCAGACCAGACAGAGCAAGGGTCGGCCCCTCTGGGCCTGGATTTAGAAGCTGGCTACAGGTAGCGTGGAGACCCGGGTGAACGGGAGAAGGCTCCACCGTAGCAGAGTCCTGGTGGGCTGTGAACAGAGGGGATCCAAGAGGCTTGTCTGGGTTCTCCGTGACAATCAGACATCAGAAATCACAACATTCTAAAACCAGTGGGTCAGCATTTCAATCTTCATGATCACTCCATTAAAGATTTGCTAATTGCTGTGCTCAGACAGATGAATACCAGGTCAAGACTTCAAAGAGAAGCTGCTGAGATTGAATTTATTTGCAAATTCTGTTGCATGATTTTAGGATTTAATAGGAACTTTGAATTTTTCTCTCATTACAATGGGTGATTTGACCTCATCTTCCCTCTGTATGCTGTTCCCCAGTGTTTGAATCTTTACAGCTGCTTTGATTTGCTGTTACAGTGTGACCTGATCCCATGATTTATACTTTCTTGCATTTATTTCCTCCCATTCTGTATGTTGCCCCATCTTCAAAGCATCTGATGAAGTGGAATTTTCTTCCATGAAGGTTCATACAATAAATAAATTCGTTAGTCTTTAAGTGCCACAGGACTCCTTGTTTATTTTACTGAATCAGACTAACACAGCTGCCCTTTCGGAACTAGCTAGAAACGGGGCTCTTACATTTAAATTTCCAATTCTTCACCTTAATAATAAAAAAAAAATGATTATTACAAGGAAAGGATAATGTGTGAATGGGCATTTAAAAATAAACTGCAACCAGAACCTTGGCTAGTGTAAATCAGCATAACTGCAATAAGGTGAATGGAACTTTGCCAGGTTTCTCAGCTGAAAATCTGATCAGGGTTTATAAGCTTCTTTGTGTTTTTTGTTTGTTTGTTTTTTTAAGTAGAAAGGAATAGGAAAAAAAAATAATCCTGTCCTCTACTCTAATTTTAAACCATTTGATGAAAATTTAGGTACATTTTTGACATGTCATAATAGAGCTAACCCTATTAGAGTGGCATTCCGTGTGTACCAATATATTCTAGCAATAAATCCTAGATTTAGTTATATCTTCACAAGATCAATTGGGTGGCTTTCGAAGAGGAATGAATATTAAGGAGTTGATATCTCATACAGACCTGCAAAGATCAGAATAGCTTACTAGGGTACATCAAAGATTTATCCACCTTAAGCTCCTACAAGAGGGGAAGTTCTCTCTCCCCCCCGACACACACTTCCACATGCTATGCATACATAAGCAAATAATGTTAAGCTGAGATGAAGGGGAGGTGAGGTGTATCTGATGCCAGCAAAGACAATACCCAGATGAGAGAAAGCTATTTCATTGCCTCTAGATGCCATTTTCACAGCTAACCTAACAGATGTAGGCGGAAACATTTTTGTGTTAATGCAGGTTTATTTACTTGATTAGTCAATCTTCCTCCTTCTTCCTCATACAAACCCCAAACCTAAAAATGATTACATTATTAGGAGACAAACTTCCTAAGAAGAGAAAAATTCTGGAAATATGTTTTCTGCATATTAGTTTTTTTTATCATTATCTGTATTGCATATTCTTTAAAATTAAACTCACTAAACTGATGTTAATGGTATTTAAAATCAACACCCAGTGACTGAGATTAGTTTATGGATCATAGTGAAGCTAATGTAAAATATGGGGGCGAGGGATCTCCCCTTATGCAGAATTCTTCACAGTATGTGAAAGGACTGTTGCTAAGGGCTGTGGTAGATTTGTCAAAAGGCACTGAATCATTCCCTTACTCCAAAGATCTTCTCCAAAGTCCACCGATGTCATGGGAAAATTTCCGTGGAGTTCATTATACACTGAATTAGGCCTTAAGAGCACATGCTAATTAAGGATAAGGTTGTCACTGCTGCTTGGCCCGCAGTGCTGCAATCTCACCCGTCTCTGGCCCTACTCCACCAGCGGCAGGGATCAGGCCCAGGATGCCTGATGCTGGCTGGCTAAGGCAGGGGCTGGATTGGAACCAGTCTGCCTGAAGCTGCTCAGCTGCAGTTGGGGCCGGATCTGGAATGGGGCCGCCTGCCACCGTGGGTAGGAGAAGCCCAATCCCGCTCCTGGACCGGGCCTGGGGGCCGACTCTAGCCCAAGGTTGGGGCCAGGCAATGGGGGTGCAGCTCAGGCCTAGTCCCCAAACCTTTTTTCAGGGTAGTGATGGCCCTGATTAAGGGTACTTGTGCACGTGAACTTCATTCTTTGACAGTGGCAGTCACAATGTTCAGTGAATTATAAAGGATCTCTCAGAACTGCTGTGGCTCCTTCTATTGTGCAGTCTTGTAATTATGGAGCACTGGTACAACTTTTCCTGATGGGCTGGAAGTGCTCTTCTGCTAACAGCAGCATATAAGGCAGGAAATTAATGTCTTCCTTAAATTCATTTAAACTTTTTTGGAGGATCTTGAAGGGCTTTACAAACACGTTCTGCAATACAAATAAGGAGTTCTGTGGCATTTAAAGACTAATAAATTTTATTTATCACATGAACCTTTGTGGGAGAAAATTCTGCCTCATCAGACACTTTGAAGATGGGGGAACTTGCAGCCTGTGAGGAAAAGAAATGCAGGGAACTGTAAGTCATGGGATCAGGTCATGCTGTAACAACAATCAGAGCAGTTGTTAAGATTCAAACACTGGTGAATAATAGCATATATAGGAAGATGAGGTCAAATCACCTGTTGTGATGAGAAAATAATAGTCAAATTTGCAAAATGAATTCCAATTCTGCAGTTTCTCTTTGAAGCCTTGAGCTGTTATTCATTTGCCTGAGTACAGTAATTAGGAAATCATTAATGGAGTGATTTGGAAGATTGAAGAGCTCAGCTACTGGTTTTTTAATTTTGTGATTTCTGGTTTGCGCCCATTTGTTCTTTTGTGCAGAGATTGTCCTGTCTGTCCAATGTAGAAGGCAGAGGGGCATTTCTGGTACATCACAGCATAAGTCACATTGGTGGATGAGCAGGTGAATGAACCTTTGATAGAGCTGATGGTTTTATTAGGTCCTGTGATGGTGTCTTTTGTGCAGATGTGTGGGCAAAGTTGGCAGCATGGTATATTGCAGGGATGTGTGCCTGCTTTAATGGTTCTGTTGTTAGGTCTGCAGTTACTGGTGAGTATCTGCTGAAGGTTGGGGGGATGGGGGCTGTCTGTACGCAAGAAGAGGTCTGCCTTCCAGGGCTTGGGAGAGTGAGGGATCATCTTTCAGGATAGGCTGTAGATCTTTTATAATGTGTTGTTGAGGTTTTAGCTGGGGGCTGTAGGTGGTGTTCTGCTCCAGTGGAGTTCTGTTGTTTTCCTTCTTGGGTTTGCCCTGTAGAAGTTGACTTCCCTTATACCTAGGTTCTGACACAGTCAGCTAATGCACCTTCACATGTGTCAGTCTGTACTAATTAAGCATTAAGAAGGCTTTGCAATTGTATAGCACTAACTTGATTGAAAAAATTGCACTTTTTGCCTGTAAAAAGACAGTCAGGAGGTAATGACATACACACTTAGGGCCACAGAGTGAAAATCAACACTGGAATACAGAATTTTACTTCTATTGCAACCAGTAGACAATGCTCCTCTGTAGCACCACCATCAGCCATGGTGAGATCTGGTAGGGCTTTCTGGTACCCAAGTAAGGGAGGATAGAACAATGGACAAGGCACAGGACTGGAGGTCAGGTCTCTTGGTTCTGCCACCAAATTCCTGTGGAGTATTCAATAAGATTATAAGAGTATAGTAATTTTGCATGGTGCCATTTTTAGTGTCTAATTTCCTTTTCAGATCAATAACTGAAGTTGAAATTAATGTGAACTATGGATGCAGATTGTGGATGTCTTAAACTGGACAATCAAAAACCCATCTTAAATAGATACTTGACAAATTAACTCACCTGTGCCTCTTTTTTTCTTATATAAAATGGCACTGAACCTCCTTAGAAAATTCTTTGAGATCTGTGACAGAAATGGCTACATAGACCTTGATTATTATTTTTATTAATTATTTCTTGTTTCATGGAAGATGTAAAGGACATATGCATAAACATTGGCTTTTGGTTTGTGCAGGATGTGTCTCATTACCATAAAACCCCAACCCACCCATATTAGCATGTCTCACATGAAGTTTAGCTATCAATAGAGGCAAAAACAGGTGACAGCAGTTGTCTGGTGTCAGATGTACAGCATTGTTGTTATGCGAGAGCATCAGGTTGATGGACGATGAGGTGTAATGTCAGCTTCGGAACTGACACAGGACCTGACTAAAACCATCCTTGGCTATATCTACACTGGGGGCTTAAGTTGGCTTAAGTTGACTTAAGCTACACCATGGCCACCTTTGGCGTTTATTAAGTTGACTTTAACACTTCCTTAAGTCAACTTAACTCCTTCCCTTAAAGTGGACTTTAGGCACAAAGTCAAATTTATTAAGTCAATTTAACGCAATGTGCCCACTTAAGTTGGCTTTATTAAGTTGACTTAAGCCAGCGTAGCCACTTAAGTTGACTTAATAAAGTCAACTTCAAAAAATGGGTACTCTAAGTTGACTTAATACAGTCGACTTTAAATTGACCTTGTTAAGTCGACTTAACTGAGCCCTCTACTGTAGACATAGCCCTTGAGAGAAAAATGACAGAGGGTGGTATTTGGGGGTGGAAAGGGATTGTTCTCTATAGCACAAATGAGATTTTCATTTTTAGAAGAAGTCCATTTAAAAAGCCAGTCAAGCACAGGAAATGATACAACCAGATCTTTCTAATATTTAAACAATCTCTTTAGAGAAATGTATTCTTAATAAATCCTTTATTTTAAAAATAGGAGACAAAATGCTGACTTTACTCAACTGCAACACAATCACCTTTCCTGAGAGTATAGTTCAGATGTTCATTTCTAACTGTAAATAATTTATGGTGGCAAAGCTAATGGAAAACATCCATAAGTAGAGCTTTCATGCCTGTGAAATTCCAATGGCTTGGAAACCAAACTATGTTCAATATGGAGTGGTCAGGAAATGATTTGACTCTGGTTAGTACCATTAACTCTTCCAAAAAGGTGCTACCATTGTGTTTATCATATGGAAGTTCCCTTAATTTGACCTGGCAGGGGCTGTTTCAGAAGCATTTCTAATGGACATATCAGACTGTTGGATTAGGAATAATGTGGAGGAGGGGGACAAGGCTAGAGTGAAGAATTTAATTGAGAGAAAGAAATGAGATCCAGTAATAAGAGAATTCCTGGATCCCAATGTAAGAATAATCCTTACATATCATTCCCTGTATCCCTATGCAATAAGAATTAGTAGAAAACATACCCAGAACCCTTGGAGTAGTATGCAGAAATTATTCTACTGATGGTAACAGTTAGCATTAGATCATACTGACTAATTAGGTTTCATTTGAATTAATAAATTAATGGATATTTCAATGAATGGATAATCAATACTTACAGATTGTTATGCCATCTAATATGTCACTAGGCTATGTATAGCCATCTATAACACCTGTTTACCAATGTGCTGCTAACCATCACATGCAACCCATTAATAAAATACTTATTATATGGATAATAATAATAATAATAATAATAATAATAATAATAATAATAATAATAATAATGATGATGATGTTACAGCAAATAAGAAGTGGGAGTTAATTTATGAAAGAAATATGCATTCTTATGAAACATGCAATGTATACAGTAAAAAAGGGGTTAAAAGGAAACAAGAAATGCTACTTAATTAAAATCTTCCAAGAGCTTCAAAGAGAAGCCACAAAACATTTGGTTTTCTTTTTCAGGTGGCTTTGTGCTTTGAAAGACACCACCAACCCAGCATCAAGGATAATCTGTAAATATAAGAAGTAAGATCCAACCATTAAAGTACTATTCAAAAGTTCTGTTTAACTATGATATAAAATAAATGTGACTATGACAGTTGAAAACAAAAACTATATGGTGGAGTTTGATATTAAAAAGTTCTAAACTGAAAATAGACCCCAATGGTGTAGAGTTACACCTATTAAAATATTGTACCAAATAGTTTATTTGTCTCAGTATTACTGAATTTTACCAGTCTTCCGTTACCTAAAGAATTCCCCTCCCTGCCAAAAAAATTGGTGGAATATGGTTACTAACTGTTTTCTAGGGAAAAAATTATACTTTATAATGCGTGCATTGTAGTTTTAGCCTGAAGAGCTCAGTATGCCTCAAAAGCTTATCCCTCTCACCTACAAAAGTTTGTCCAATAACAGATATTAACTCACCTACTTTAAAATGAATAAGACTGCCAAGATGGAAGGAAACTACACTGAAACAAACTTAATAGGATTGCATGTAAACTAAACTATTTAGAACTGGCATGTTACTCAGAAACCAAGCTGACATAAATATGCTGCAGATAAATGGCCAAGCATTTTAACAGAAGATAGCAGCACAACCCCTGTGTCCACTGAATGAGCAAAACCAAGGACTCAGTAACAAAGCTTTGTTAACTTTATATAATGTAAATGATGTTGTAATTGATTTTAAAGAAGGAGGGTATAAACACAGTGCATTTCAAGAAGAGTAAGAAGAATTGCAATATATGGGTGATACATGTTACATGAAGTAAAAATTGTCTTAAGGATTATTGAGCAAGAAAATTTGCCTTCTTTATCAATTCAGAAAAGCTGAAAATTTAGTGTAAGAGAGATGACAGCAGTTGTTGCAGAATATAGATATATAAAAAATTAACAAGTGTCCAATAATGTAAAGGTAAATGTGAAACCACTTGCCAGATGATGGCAAGAAATTTGTTTTCCCTCCTCAGATACTGTTGGAAGACAACGAAAGATCGGGAATGTCCACCCTGTATTGCAGGTTGCACTGTGTACACCATAGACGTGCAGGAGTGATGTGTTACTAACTTCAGTTGCCAGCATGTTAATTCCCTCTGCAGGAACAGTTTTCAAATTGCATGGTACAGCTGAGGTGCTGGGTAAAGTAAAAACTATCTTTGCTGGTAAACAGAGAGACACGGTAGGTAAAGTAAAATTTTTTATTGGACCAAGTTCTACCAGTGAAAGAGACAAAGATTTTGAGCTTGCCCAGGGTTGTTCTTCAGAGGTGGGAAATTTACTCACTGTCACAGCTAAAAGCAAAGTGGAACAGATTGTTTAGCATATAAGTAAATGCCTACTTCAAGGGACTATAATGAGGAGGCATGGCTTGACTGACACATTCCACCTGCCAGACAGAACTGGATGCATCATGACCCACCTGCTGGAAGTCCAGGGCCAGACAAAAAGGGTGAATGTAAAAGCTGGGCCATGCAGCTCAATCAGGAGAGAGCTCTGGAGGAGAAGGATGTCTATTGCCTGTTGTGGTAGTGGGAAGCTGGACCAGACCCTTGTTGCATTGTGGACTGTCTGGAGTCGTTGGAGGTGCCTGACTACACATAGAGCACAGAGCTGCTGGGACTGCCATTCCCAGTGTACCAGGGAAGATGGAGGGCAATCCAACATTGCAGGCACTCTACAAGGGAGATGCAGGAACAAGCCCAGGTCTAGCCATCTACCGTCCAACTGTGTTTATGCCCAAACACCAGTCTGCATGTTTTGGCTGGAGTCCCACTGGCCCAGTGGCAGAACATTCAACCACTGTAAGGCCCTGGTCTGGGACCTAGTGGAAGATGGGTGGGGATGGTTCCCTGTACCCCCTGGCATGACCAATTCACCCCTGCTTGAGCCCCTGGACTGTGCTGGCACTCACCCCTGCCTCAGTCCCTAGATGTTTGGCTGCTCACCTTGCCAGAAAAGCCAGACACATTGACTACCCTAATCTTCTGCTATTGTCTCTGGAGACCTCCCCTACAGTCCAGACTACAAGATGGCATGTGTTGCTGGATAAAAAAGTTAAAAAAGAAGGTACAGAAAAGCATGACTGTAATGCAAATAAACCAAACGATTATGTGTGTGTTGGGGGGGGGGGATAAGGAAAGACAGTGGAATGTAAACCTTGTTTGACATGAATAATTAAACATGAGGGAGGCCTGATTTCTTGGAAAACAGGATTAGGTAGGTACCTAATCAGCAAGCTGGAAATGGAATGCTTGTACTAAGATAAGAAAATGGGTCAGTGAACTAAAAGATAAAATGTCTGGACTAGCTAAGCTGAAAGGTGGAGCATCCAGAGAACTATTTACTAAGAACAAGATAATAATGGACAAGAAAAGTCAGAAGTGTAAAGTTGAGGTTAAAATTAAAGTTGAACGTGAACAGCATATGGACAGAGCATGCGGCATAGGGATTGGTTCTTGAAAAATAAAAAAACCACACAACATATGATGTAATGTATAGTGAATGTAAGAAGAAGAAGAGAGGCCCTTGGTGACACAAGGTCAGGTTAGGGACTGCTTAAAGAAACTAGATGTGCACAAGTCCATAGGGCCGGATAAACTGCATCCGAGGGTGCTGAGGGAGCTGGCTGATGAGATAGCAGTACCGTTGGCCATTATCTTTGAAAACTCGTGGCGAACAGGGGAGGTGCCGGAGGACTGGAAAAAAGCAAATATAGTACCTATCTTCAAGAAAGGCAAAAAGGATGATCCTGGGAATTACAGACCTGTCAGCCTCACCTCAATCCCTGGAAAAATCATGGAGCAGCTTCTCAAAGAATCCATCCTGAAACACTTGGAGGAAAATAGAGTAATCAGGAACAGTCAGCATGGATTCACCAAGGGTAAATCATGCCTGACCAACCTCATCGCCTTCTATGATGAGATGACTGGATTTGTGGATGCGGGAAGAGCCGTTGATGTGATATACCTTGACTTTAGCAAGGCTTTTGATACGGTTTCCCACAGCATTCTCATTGGCAAATTAAGGAAGTATGGGTTAGATGCATGGACTGTAAGGTGGATAGAAAACTGGCTAGAACAACGGTTTCAGCGTGTAGGAATCAATGGCTCCATGTCAAGTTGGCAGGCAGTAACAAGTGGTGTGCCCCAGGGGTCGGTCCTGGGGCCAGTTCTGTTCAATGTTTTCATTAATGATCTGGATGATGGGATAGATTGCACACTTAGTAAGTTTGCAGATGATACCAAACTGGGGGGAACGGTAGACACCCTAGAGGGCAGGGACAGGATTCAGGGAGACCTAGACAAACTGGAGCAGTGGGCCAAGAGGAATCTCATGAGGTTCAACAAGGATAAGTGTAAAATCCTGCACTTGGGACGAAAAAACCCCATGTACTGCTACAGGCTGGGGAGTGATCAGCTAAATAGCAGCACTGGAGAAAAGGACCTGGGAGTCATGGTGGATGGGAAGCTGGACATGAGTCAGCAGTGTGCTCTTGCTGCCAAAAAGGCCAGTGGCATACTGGGCTGCATCAGAAGAAGTGTTACCAGCAGATCAAGGGATGTGATCATTCCCCTCTATTCTGCACTAGTGAGGCCACATCTGGAATACTGTGTCCAGTTTTGGGCTCCCCACTACAAAAAGGACATGGACAAATTAGAGAGAGTCCAGAGGAGGGCAACCAAAATGATCAAAGGGCTGGAGCACAAGCCCTATGAAGAAAGACTAAAGGAACTAGGCTTATTTAGCCTGCAGAAGAGAAGACTGAGGGGGGATTTGATAGCAACCTTCAACTACTTGAAGGGTTGCTCCAAGGAGGAGGGAGCTCGACTGTTCTCGGTAGTAACAGAGGGCAGAACGAGAAGCAATGGTTTCAAGTTACAGCTGGGGCGGTCCAGGCTGGATATTAGGAAAAACTTCCTTACTAGGTGAGTGGTGAAGCATTGGAATAAGTTGCCTAGGGAGGTGGTGGAATCTCCATCTCTGGAGGTGTTCAAGTCCCAGCTGGACAAAACACTGACTGGGATGATCTAATGGGAGTGGTCCTGCTTTTTTTGGCAGGGGGTTGGACTAGATGACCTCGTGGGGTCCCTTCCAACCCTATGATTCTATGATTCAGTATGTAAATGTACATAAATGATGATGGTTTCTGAATAGCTCTGGATGTGTGGTATGTGCCACACGTATCTCCTACACTGGAGTCTGATAAACTCTGTGGGTGCAGGGACAAAGGAAGCTGGTGCAGAGCCAAATTACTGGGGTGCTGGAGGTTGGGCTAGGCTTTGGGCATCAATTGTCGTCCATGAGACCCTGGTTTGAGCTGAAAAGACAGGTACTACACACAAGCAATAAGTAGCAATCCTACATTGATCATACAGCAGCACCTTGGCCTTGGAGTTGGGGGAGGGGAGAAACAAATGCTGAAGCTGAGCAGAGGTACCATGGTAATGGGGTTAAAACATGAGTAAATAATGTACTGATTCTATCCCTTCCTCCTCTCACCACCTGGGCAAAGACTGTAGCAAAAAGTGTTAGCTTCTGGTTCTCACACTTGTTAGAGAAAACTTGTGATTCATCCTGTTCCTGTCCTTTCTTACAGACTGCTTGTTAAGGAATTTGTAGTCATTTCTGTTGCCAAAAATAATATGTTTCAATGTAAAGCACCTGTGCTCTGTAAGTTAAACTTCTAAAAAATACCAGAGGGATGGGTATAATTATATTCCTAGTGTATCATAAGTATTCATTTCTGTGGCAACTGCAAACTATCAGTGATGATTATTTCTTCCAGGTCATTGATAAAAAATGTTAAATCACACAGGACTAAAAACCAGTCCTTGTTAAACCCCACTAGAAACACAAATTCTTAATAACAATTGCCCACTTTTTAATCACATATCCGAGACCAATCAGTAAACAAAGTTTAATCCATCTTAATTACATATTGGGTATGTCTACACAGCACTTTTATTTTGAAATAACACTGGTTATTTTGAAATAAAAGATATTTGGTCCACATGACGTTCTCTTATTTCGAAAGGACAGATCCTGTCCTTTCGAAATAAGAACTGCTGTTTTGAAACCGGTTAAACCCCGATTGTTTCGAAATGGCTGTTATTTTGAAATGGTTATTTCAAAATAAGGCTGTTTAGATATGTTGTTTCGAAACAACACCATTGTTTTCGAAACAACTGTTTCAAAACAACATGTCCAAATGGCTTTATTTTGAAATAACCATTTTGAAATAACAGCTGTTTCAATAGCAGGCTTTCCCTTAATTCAAATTAACATTTTGTTAATTCGAATTAACTTATTTTGAAATAAAGTATTTATTTTGAAATAACTCATTTCGAAAGCCTTATTTTGAAATAACGATGTTTGTGTAGACATAGCCATTGTTTTAGTTGTTTAATTGAAATGTTGCTCTGTACTAAGTCAAACTTGGTTGATAAAGGTAAAAATATAGACATAATATACTAAATTGCCCAAGGTACCATTTTGCCTAAAGCCAGCCCTATCAAGTTCCATATCAGCCTTTTTGGTATCTTGCCTGAGATCAACATCAGCTGGAAAGGCCTACAATTACTCAAATAATCCTATTTACTTTTTTTTTTTTTTTTTTGTAAATACTGGTACAACGTTAGCTTTCTTCTCCAGTGTTCCAAGCATTAGTGAAAGTCAGCATCTCCTCAGCCAGCTCCTTTAAAACTCTTTAATGCAAGTTATCTGGATCTGCTGATTTGAAAAATGTCTAATTTTTAGTAGCTTCTGTTTAACATCTTTCAGAGATAAAAGTGGACTGAAAAGAGTGGTTTTATCACAATATAATGAAACTATTGTATTTGCTTATTTCTTGAATACAGAACAGAAATATATATTGAACACTTCTCCCTGTTCTTCATTATGGATAATGCTACAATTTCCATCTAATAATATAACAGCTGTACTGTCAGGATTTTTTTTTTCAATGAATGCTTTGTTGTTGACTTCAGTGGGATCAGGATTTCTCCCATAGTTAGAGAATGCACCCTAAGTTAGAGAATATTTTACTAGGTTTCTCCCCTTCACATTGCTTTTAAGTATCAGAACGAACTACAAAAGGCAGTTTACCTCTGCTGCTAGGAGACATTATTTTATAGATTTTACTTAAGGAAAACAGACTGAGTTACAAAATGAGCATCAATTTGGGAAAAAAAGACTCCACCATAAAAGATATGGTTTCTCAAAGTATCTGTAGTTACTAATCTGATATACCATGACTGCCCTTTAATTCAGGAGCTGATATGACTTTTTTTTTATTAAATTTGATTTTTTTTTTAAATATAAAAGTTTACAGAACATTTTAAGGACGAAAACCTGCAGCTATTCAAATGATGAGAGTTTACAGGAGGATGGTCAAATGGCTACCCAGCATTTTTAATAGCTTCATGCATTTTAAAATCAGAAGCAATGAGTATGATCACCTAATGTGACCTCCTCTACAATGCAGGCCACAGAACCTCCCGCCCACTCCTGCAGAGACTCTACTTCCATTGCAGCTAATGTATAGACTCAACACTGGAGCTGACTAAATAACTCACAAAGGACAATTTAGCAGATTTTTTATTTAATTTTCCCTGAGCAGTGACTTTGTGACTTTCTCTAATATGTTTGTTAATCTTAATTATTCTCTGAGGAATAGTTGCAAATAAATCTTGGTTAGATTGCTTATGAACAGGTCATGAATTGCTCAAGGATATTCAACATCTGAAAGTTTATCTGTGTTAGTTAGTTTTGACTGGCCATATAAATCATATGGTATTAAAAATTGCTTTACTGGTGGAAAAGTAATCCTCATGTCTGAGTTCAAAATTTGATTTTGGTAAATGTTATGTGACATTTGCTTAACAATCACTTTTTTATGGATCTTTCTTCTAGAAAGAGCATGGCTAGGTCTACACTAGGAAAAGTTAGTTCAAATTTGTTTAATTCGAACTAATAAGTTCGAGTTTAGTTCAAACTTATTAGTTCAAATTAACAAAGTGGACTACTTCTACTTAACATTAAGTCAAATTAGTCCACTTTGTTAATTCGAATTAACTGCCTTTAATTTGAATTTATTAAATTCAAACTAAGGGTTAATCCTAATCTACACCATCCTTAGTTTGAACTAAGGCTCAAACTAAGGTCTTACTTCAAACTAAGCAGCAGGTTACAGCTTTCATTAGTTTCAATTAAGAAATTCCATAATTTGAACTAATGAAAGCCAAGTGTAGACAGGCACTAAATTAGTTTCAAATTAAGCCTCTTTAATTCAAACTAACTGGCAAGTGTAGACATACTCCATGTGAAAGAAAATTTAGATAACCATAAATACAAAGAGGGTGCTCAGGTAAGGTACAGCCATTCAGATGCCGTAATGGTTGGTGGCAATACAAAAGCTAGAGTAGATCAGCAGAAATACAAGAACAGAAAATTCAGTGTTTTATTCAAGTAACCTGTTATGCTCACCTTTACCCAAGACACTTTACTGCTGAAACCCTGAAGAGATGTTTTTGAGTCACATGCTACTACTGAGATGGAGAAAGTGATTATAATTCTAAATTCACAGGTCTCTCATTTCCTTTAACCAGACAGGCCACGTCAAGAAAGCTTTACCTTTTGTAGCAAGATCTCTACAACGAGTGATGTTCTCTTATTGCTGTACTTCCCCTCCCATCCCCACCCCAACAACTTGGTTAAATGTTAGTCCTCAACAGGACCAAAGCATAATTTTTTCAGGCTCAGTACAAACTTGTAACATGAGCCCCCCCGCCCCCCATACCACAATCCCTCCAGCCCCCCCATGACCTATGGGGTTGGGGGCCCTGCCCCTCAGCAATATTGAAGATTATCTTGCTGGAATACAGAGCTACAAGAAATTCTCAAGAGGCAGGAGTGTACTTCCCTGAGAAAACAAGCAGTAAGAAGAAGAACCACCACACCGTCAATCAATATGCAGTACAAAACCTTTCTTTAAAACAAAGTAATTCATCTTTCGTAGAAGAACCCACTATCCTGCCAATTTTTTCTTAGCTGTGCCCACGCTTACTAACCCATTCCCCCCTCCCCTTTTCTCCCTTCCACCCCCACCCCTCTTTTCACTTGGGTTTCACCTTTTAAGATTCATAGTAACATTTTCAGATGTGCCCTTCACTTATCAAATTTTGTTCCATATGACAAGTAACCTTCCAGCATTCTCCTGAGTACAACTGCAGAAATGAAGAGGAATTCATTATAAAACAAAAGCAAAGGCCCAAGTGTGCAAGGAAAGTAGTGTCCTTTCTTTCTCTCTTAACATGCTATCTGATTTTGCAAGAATTTGCGATAAGCAAAGCAGCGGCCATGAAGCAAAATATAGAGTCTCCCTTAACAATGTTTCATTTACTCTGACTTGACCTTTCTGAATGAGGTTCATACTGCACAGGACATGAAAATGGATCCTATTCAAATCAGGACCAAAAAGGAAAAAAAGAATCACATTAGAGATTCACTTTAGAGCCATCACTACACCAGATGGTTTAGGCTTAATATCTTGGCATCTTTCTGCTCATTTATATTCCTTCTCTTTCCCCAATCTATTGTAATTGTCATTATCTTTTTTTAGCAGTGGGAGAAGTTTCTTTTAGAACTTCCTTCAGACAACAGATAAATGAACAGAATATAGTATTGTATGTGCATATCTGCACTGTAATCAGAGGATTAAAAGAATGCTTTATGTTGATGTCATATGGCATGTGTCAGGATGTCAGGTGAGAGGATATTATCCTTCAGGGAGGTCCATACCAGACACACTGAAAGTGCAAAGAATATATCTTTACAAAATACCACAGCATCAAGCTATAGAAAAGCATATAATGATATATATTGGGCAGAGCAGACCATAATTTGGGCTGTTTTCTGATGACATTGAAAGCAAATGGCATGGTTTGTGTGTTGATGACATATATTATTCATACATACAATTAGTAGCAGATTAATGCACAGAGGTGTACTGGACATAGTTTTGGGTCTAGTCTACAGACAGAAATTGTACACTTTAACTGAGAGATTGTCTACATGCAAACAGGCAGGTTTACTTACATTGATACAAAACTCTGTATGTCTGCCAATCTTATTTTTGATTGAAACTCACTTAAACATGCTCATAATCAGTTGATGTTGTCTTTAACCCAAAATAAGACTGTCTGCACACAGCCTCTTGCAGTAGCTTAACTAAATAAGTTTACACTTTAAATTCTTCTTTTATGGACAATGTGGCTCAAGTGCCATGTGACCAGCATTTATCATTGAATTTGGCCCAGCTGCTTCTCTGATTTGGGCTAGGCACTGAGGGGGGAGGGTAATGTAAGAACTGCTCTGTGTCTCCCAGCTTAAATTAAGAACAGTGAAATTCTGCATATAGGCAAGCCCTAAAATTGGCAAACTCTTGTATGGACATACTAATGTCAGTTTAAACTCGTTATATCAATTGCACCTGTTAATTTAAAGAGACAAGTTGAACTGGTACAACCTGTATAAGAGTATCCCCATGTGGAGTTAGTCTTAAAATAGCTAGAGCTCTTTAAATTCATACCCTACCTCATTCTAAAATAATTTCCCATGTAGACATGTCCTTAGTCAATTTAAAAACAAACAAGGAGTCCTGTGGCACTTATAGACTAACAGATTTATTTTTTGCATGTGCTTTTGTGGGAGAAAAATCCCACTTTGTCAGATGCTTTGAAGAGGGGGAAACTTATCTGTGGGAGCTTTGTGGCTTACAAAATGCAAGTAAATATTTGTGTACAAGTAGTCACACATTCTTCCAAATTAACCTGAAGACTTTAAACATTCAAAAGTGGTTGCAATGCAGCGCAGATTGCCAGACCCTAAAGTGATATAAATCACAGTTCTATTAGCTTAAGTGGAATTCTACTGATTTACAGCAGCTGAGGATATGGTCTTGAATGTATGCCCATATGTTTTCATGCAATTATCAGCAGTAGATAGCAAGGGCTATGTCTACACTAGAGGACTCAGGTAAGTCAACTTAATAAGGTCAACTTAAAGTCGACTTCATTAAGCCAACTTAAAGAGTACCCATTTGTTTAAGTCAACTTTATAAAGTCAACTTAAGCCAGGGAACCCATTTAATAAAGTCAACTTTAAATGGGTCCCCTAGCTTAAGTCAACTTTATAAGTCAACTTAAATGGCTCTCCTGCATTAAGTCTACTTTATCGTTGACTTTAATGGCCACATTTTGTTAAGCTGACTTAAAGTTTACTTAACCCTTAAAGTTGACTTTAAGTCTATGTCCACACTTACATCGCTTATTTCAAAATAAGCTAATTTTGAAATACACCAATTTGAAATAAAACCCTTAATTTGATTTAACTTAAATTGAATTAAGGAAAAATACCAAATCAAAATAGCAAGTCCAGACACAGGACTTGCTATTTTGATTTGGGAGGGGGCACTCTGGGAGGTGTTGCAACATGGCCCTCTGGCAGGGCCACGTTGCCACCCAATCCCCTGCCTGGTTCTCACCTGGAGAGCCAGGCAGGGGGAAAAACACCCAGGGTAAGGATCCCCCACCTCCCTCGCTCCTGGTGGGACAGCGGGGGAGGGACCTAGGGCACCCCTACTGCTGGGGGATGCAGGTCCCCCCTCCAGCTTGCCCTGGCTGTGAGGGCAAGCCCACAGCCTGAGGAACCGTGGCTGCCGCCCCGCTTGCCCTGCTACAATGGTGGCAGGGCAAGTGGGCAGCCAGGGGGACTGAGGGTCCCCTGCCTGCTTGCCCTGCTGTGGGGTAAGTGGGCGAGGGAGCCGTGGTTGCCCCTGGCTGTGGGCTTGAGCCTGCAGCTGGGAAAGTGGACGGGGGACCCACGGTACCCCCTGGCTGTGGGCTTGAGCCTGCAGCCAGCAAAGTGAGTGGGGGAGCTGCGGTCCCCCCTGGCTGCTTGCTTGCTGCGGCAGCTGGGAAAGCCCTGGGACCTGCCACTCTCCTGCGTCCCCCTCTGTCTCCCCTCATTCACCCTGGGAGGAAGGTCATTCTGTTATATCAATATGTGGGACATATTGATATAAAAGAGCCAGACAGGGATATTTCGAAACCACAATTTTGAAATAACCCTCATTTCAATGTATAACTAGGTTTTATTATATCAAAATGATTTTCCTTATTTCAAAATAAGGGACCTCCTTATTTCGAAATAAGGAAAACGTCGTGTCTATTCTTAAATCAAAACAACTGCTGTTGTTTCAATTTAAAAGGTCCGTAAGTCAAATTAAAGAACTCCAAATGTGGCCATGGAGTTGCCTAAGTCAGCTTAAGCCTAGTTGGCTATGTCTGCATTGGCAAATTAGTTTGGACTAAGGAAACTTAGGCTGGAATAAATTACCCCATGGTTATGCGAGGCTTTCCCTAGTCAGAACTAAGAAATTTCTTAGCTGAAAATAGGCAAAGCTTAGTCTGAACTAATAAGACCCGGCACTAGTCCAGACTTACTTGCTTAGTTCAAACTTTAGCTCAAACTAAGTGCATCCAATACATAAACTAAGGCTCAGTCTGAACTTAAAAACTTAAAAATATTAGTTCAAACTAGAACACTTTGTTAGCACAAACTAAAAAGTCTGGGGTTTATTCGAACGAGCCCAAGGTTAGTGTGGACTAACTCTGGACTTCTCAGGTTGGACTTGAAAGTCCAAGCTAATGCAAACATATCTGTTAAGTTGAATTAAGCCTCCAGTGTAGACATACCTAAAAGTAGCAGTACTGACAGGATGGCATGCCCATAACAGACCAAGAGATAAACCTAATTAATTAAATTAATTAAATCTTCTTCTCTGATTTCAAAATGAAATGAGTTACTCTTAAACTAAAATCAGAGTGTGTTCACAGAGGCTATATCCACACATAGATGCTTATTTCTAAAAAAGTTAATTTGAAATAAAATCATTATTTTGAATTAACTTAAATTGAAATAAGCAAAAACCTGAAATCAAGATAGCATGTCTGGACACAGGACTTGCTATTTCGAATCAGGGGAGAGGCAACATGGGAGGTGTGGCAACATGTCCCCCTGGCAGGGCCATGTTGCCAGCCAATATATAGAAAAAGGAAGGTACCCTGGGAAGGAGAAGGGCAAAAGTATTAAATCGAAATAATGGTTATTTCGAAATAACAAGTCCAAACGGCATTATCTTGAAACAACTGTTTCAAAATAATGGCTATTTTGATTTCAGCCTAGGTTTTACTATTTTGAAATAAGGTTCATTACTTCGAAATGACGAGGCTCATCATTTCGAAATAATGAAACATCATTTGGACATGACAACTTTTAAATTGAAACAAAGGTCATTGTTTCAATTTAAAAGCCTCGTGTGGACATAGCCAGAGGTAGGTGATGATTTAAATCAATTACCGCTTTCATAGAATTCATAGAGTTTATGGCCAGAAGGGACCATTATGATCATCTTAACTGACTTCCTGTATAGGAGAGGCTATAGACCCTCATCTAATTCCTGTATCAAAGGCATAATTTCTATTGAAAAATAGCATAATTTCTTAAAAAAGACATTCAGTGTTGACTTCAGGTGATGGAGGATCCACCCTGTCCCTAGCTTAATTGTTCCACTGGTTAAAACTTCAGTGATAAACACATGCCCTTTATTTCTTGTCTGAAATTATCTAAATGCAGTTTCAATACTGGACCTTTTTATGCCTTTTTTTACTAGTCCAGAGGAGGGGAACAAAAATCATTAGGAGACTGGAGAAAATGACTTATGGGGAGAGGCTGAGGGAAGTAGGCTTGTTTAGCCTCAGAAGAGACTGAGGTGCGATTTGATAGCAGCCTTTAATAACCTGAAAGGGGGTTCCAGGGACAATGGAGCTAGGCTATTCTTAGCAACAGTAGATGGCAGAACTAGTAGCACTGGTCTCAAGTTGAAGTATGAGTGGTCCAGGTAGGATATTAGGAAAGACTTTTTCACCAGGAAGGAAGTGATATACTATAACAGGCAGGGCCATCCCTGGGGGGGTGCGGGGCCCCAGGCAAATTGATCTTTCTGGGTCCCCCTCCCACACCCCCCAGCACTGCAGGGTGGCAGACCCCTGTGCTGCCTCCCCCATGGTGGGGACCGGGCGAATGGCCAAAAGGGCAGTCCAGTTCAGCGCTGCAGGTCTGCTCCCCACCCAGGCCACAGGCGCTGCTCTGGGCTCTGTGCCGGAGCAGCGGGAAGGGGGGAGGAGGGAGTGCAACCAGGGCGGGGGGGGGTAGCGATACCGGCTCTGCACTGCCCCTCTTCCCCTCCCTGCTGCTCCTGCACGGAGCCAAGAGTAGCGCATGTGTAAGGGAGAGGGGTGGCCAAACTGGCAGCACTGAACTGGCCACCCTTTTGGCTGGCTCGCCCAATCCCCAGCTTGGGGGGGAGGGCAGCAGCACGGCCCCACGGGGGTCCCCAAAGCACAGGGTCCTGGATGGCTGCCCTGGTCGCCCTACCCTAAGGACGACCTTGGGAATAGGTTACCTACAGACATGGTGGAATTTTCATCCTTAAAGGTGCAATTTTACAAAGCCCTGTCAGGGATGATTTACTTGGGGTTGGTCATGCTTGGAGCAGGGGATTGGATTAGATGACTTTCAGAAGTGCCCTTCCAGCCTCAGTCTTCCATGATTCCATGAATAAAGAGCCATCTCCATTAGAAATCTCTTCCCATGTAGACAAGAGCCAAAGAGGTAGCCATGATAGTCTAGTTCAGAAAAACAAGCAAGGAGTCCTATGGCACTTTTAAAGACTAACAAATGTATTTATCACATGTACTTTCATGGAAGAAAATCCCACTTCATCAGACGCTTTGAAGAAGGGGGAACCTACAGAATGGGAGGAAAATAAATGCAGGGAAGTGTAAGTCATAGGATCAAGTCTGTTACAGCAAATCAAAGCAGTTGTTAAGATTCAAACCTCAGACCTCATCTTCCTCGATATACTGTTCCCCAGTGTTTGAATCTCATCCTCCTCTGATACACAGCTCCTGGTGCTCACTTCAGCAAGTACCAGGTCTGCTATCCCCAAAAGAACAATATACATATGAGCTTGCAAGAATCAGCTCAGGACCAGCACTTTGCTTACCACCACTGTGTTATTGAGATATATATATTGAAAATACGCATGAATGTATCAAAGTCAAGGGATTCTGGAGGTACTAAGTGAAGATATCGGAAACAAATGCTAACCTATAAAACAACATCATAGCATACTTTTTAGCTACTAAATTTAAATAACAGGTTATTCTGCTGTTTAAAGCTTATCTGCTTTTCAAGGGAAAGTCTTTTTCAGCATTTTCAGTCAAGGCTGGCTAAGATCCAATTTTCATGAATGTAAACATTTTTTCTGTGTACTTGCTAAATGCAGGATTAGGGGTTCTCTTCTTTTTCTTCTACATATACCCTAAAAGTTCAGTGTCTGTACTCACAGACAGAATAACCATTCATAGCTTGTTTTTCCTGTGTCCTTCATTTCTGTTGACTTTACAACCCTTTATTAACATTTGACTTCTTGGGTGTTGTGTTAGCATACAATGCTTAAGTTAAATATCAGCTAAGAGGACACCTTCTTACACAGTATCTGGGGAAAACTCCGTAGCTCCTGTTCTTTCCTTCCCCTTCCAAGAGGAAAGTTCTGGCTCAGACAAGGGGCAGCCTCTAGAGAGTCAGTTCTAAGGACTTAGTCTCTGGGAGTCCACTGCCCTTTTGTGGGTTTTGTCTTCCTGGGGTGTACTCCAGGCCTTTTTCATACAAAGGCGAGGACATATTGCCTCACATCCACCTTACCAAGCAACCCAGAGCAATTTATATAACTGATTTGTCCCCATTATTTTTATCAGTCCATAAAGTTTTGTATCATTAGCAAATTTTACTAGCAATGATTATACGGTCTTCCACATCATCAAGTAAAGATACTCTTTAGCTCTCATCCAAGAACAGATCCTGGAAGATCTCCAGCTGAAACAATTTCATAGGATGATGAATCACTATGAACAATTTTGATAGCTATGAGTTAACTATTTCAATGTTTCCCAACCAGTGTGCCAGAACACACAGTTGTGCTGTCAGCTCTGAGCAAGTATGCCACTTTTTTTTTTTTTTGAAAAAACTACTCAAAAAGCTTTGGATTGGCTCATTGGCACATGAATATTCATAAGTTTGCTTTGAAACTATATTGTGGTGTGCCTCAAATTAATTAACAGTGGCAAGGTGTGCCACAGCAGAGAAAATGTTGGGAACCACTGAACTAGCTTTTCAACCATTTAATATGAGTTACACTGATTTTGTATAATGCTTTTTTTCCCCCTTTTTTTTCTCTCTTTTAATGAAAATATGATATGGGACAGAGTCAAATGTCCCCTAAATGTTTAATTGTACCTCACCAACACAGTTACTCTGTCAATCAATTTATAGTATCATCAAAAATTATATCTAGGTTGTTTGACAAGACCCATGTTGAGTCTTAATCATGGTACCCTCCTTTAAGGCTTTATGGATTGCATCTCATTATGAGTCACTCCAAAATTTTGCCCAGTATCAGTGTTAGGTTCAGTTTTCTGTAGACAAGGTTTTAAAGAAGCTCATCTGGCTCACAGTGGGTACATATGATTCTTAGAAGTCTAGTAACTATGTGGAAAAATTCTCACTGCTAAGAAACATCTAAAAATTGTTTTAGCAGCTTTGCACAAAATGAAACACTTTTCATTCTTTCCCTCAATTGTCCTCTGAATGAAAGGTGAGAAAACTAAATCGTGCATGCAAATACTCACAAAAAGGAAGGTGATTATCCTACATGGGGATCTACAACCATGAGGAGAGTTACTTTGTCCGAAACACAGGCTTGTATGTGATGGACATCTTGTAGGCACATTTCCAATGACACCTCAACCCTGGATTTGAGATTTGAGGGTTAGGCATTAGGAGTCTTCAGATACTCTTGTCTTTGAAACTCTTGAAATTCACACCAGGTCAACCCTAATGAGACCTGTGGAGTTATACTAGGGGCCAAATAAGTTCATTAAAAGAAATGAAAGCTATATACTTATTGTGACCCTATGTGCCCAGGGAAGCCCACCTGAAATTGCCAAAATCCGGGCAGGCTGCCAAAAATGAAAGCAGACTCTTCCAAAACTGGTGGCCAACACTGAAGTTAGAGTCACCAACTAGTAATAAAAAGTGCTTCTGATTCCCCACAGTGGTTGTCTAGAAGCCCCAAAAGAAATTATACAACTTCTGTTGCATTTCAGTCTCTGGATCACAATCAGCAATGAGGACTGGTAAAGAGATAAGTTATTTAAAACTCTATTCCTTCTTAAAAATGTTCTCCTGATCCCTAAAGGATTGGCCACATTACCAGATTAATATAGTTTTGGATCTTACCCAAAATACCACACAGCCAGCCAATCTTTTAGTTAGTATGTAAAATTAAGGATGTATTATAAAAGAAAAGAAACTAAAAACAAGAGAGATGTTAAATGATCAAAGCAATCAGATGCATAAATGTGACTTTACAGTCCATATATCAAGTTCATAGCAATATTGGTGAATTTGCTCACTTGTAAATTTCCTCTGGTGTACATCCAGTACCTGAATGGGTCTGTCAGTCCTTTGCTTTAAAGTTTCAGTTGTAACCAAAAACAAAAAAGGAGTCCTGTGGCCCTTTTAAAGACTAACAAATTAATTTATTGCATGAACTTGCATGGGAGAAAATCTCACTTTTTCAGGTGCTTTGGTTCAAGTGGGATTTTCATGGGACTGTCTCTCATGAAAGCTCACACAAAAAATAAATTTGTCTTTAAAAGGGCCACAGGACTCCTTGTTTGTTTTGCTGAACTAGACTAATATGGCTACCCCTTTGGAAGTTTTAGAGCAGTTGACCTGAAGGTAAGGAGCAGGAATGAAGGCAAGATGGAAATGTTGCATCTGCCTTTTATAGTCTTTGCCACGTGGCTTGTTCAAAACATAAGCTTACAGCATGGAGAAACACTTGAAGTCTTCTGTGTGCAGGCATGTCCCTAAAAATATCCTTTTGAGTCATTGGTGTACCCTATTGCTTCTTTCCTTGGGTGATGGGTTATCAAACCAGCTAGGTAGTGCTGCTGCTCATTTGTCTTGGTGAGTCACCCAGAAACACAGCACCAGTTTGAGACACAAATAATATCTCACATATTTATACTCACAATGCAAAGAAGATACATACACATAAACAATATTGTCATGATTTGCAAATTATAACCTTTACATTGATACCTGACATGGCATATCTTGTCAGAGTCCTTGCAATCTTGTAATACAGCTGTCAATAATATTATAAATGGTCCACCATACTTCATACGGCATCACACATAAGTTGTCCTCATAATCATAGTACCTCATAAGCACAGTACATATGGCTTCATAAGCATAGTCCCTCACTATCATTAATAAATCTTCCTCACAATACCCTTATGAAGTAGAGGACAATTATCTCACTCACATTACAGATGGGAAGCTAAGACACAGAGTGACTCATCTGAAGACACTCAAGGCATGTTTATACTGCAAGTGAATGTGTGAGGATAGGTGACCATACCTCGGTTATCTTTAATCCAGCTACATTGGTAATAATATTAGGCTTGATATGGTGGCATGGATTTCAGTGGGGGTTGACAACTGCAGGGAACCATAGGCATGTGCTTTGATTGCTAGCCTGTGCTGAAGCTTATGCCTCCACATCTACCCTATAGTAACGCATGCTAGCTTGACTGAAACTAACATTGGTATGCCTACTCATGCTAAAATCACACCTTTGCTTGCAGTGCAGACATGCCAGGATCTGTGGTAGTGCAGAAATTGAAACCTGACTACCCACCCTGCACCTTTATTGCAAGATCATCTTGCTTCCCAAAAATATCCTCATATATGACACATGTTCAAGTTTTAAAATATCTTTATTTCAAGCGTCAGAGATTCTTCCTCAAGCCAATGCCTCTTATTTAATTCTCTATGGTACCCTGAGTGACTCACAGCAGTGATGGAAAATTACTAGAAAGATGCAGTGATAAGGCAGAACTTCTCAGTGGTTGTATCTTGCACATAATGTATTACAACAAATACCTCCAAAGAAAGGGAAATACTTCTAATGAAGTAAGTAGGTCATGCAATGGATGGTAGAAAAACATCTGTTCATGGATTTCCAGTTTCCTCACATTAGTTCATGTCCACCTGGTTACTGTGCTGATGTTCACATACAGAATTATTATCACTAAGTGCCAATACTTTATGTAAACAATGTTTCAGTATTTGTGAGCTAGTACTTCTGACATCACAAAAGATCATCTCTGAGAACCTAGGTCTTAAGTAGGCCTGGAAGAATTCAAGTTTTGTCAGAAAATGGCAGCAAACATTAATTTTACCACATACACAAACCAACAAAAAATATTTCCATCCATAATGATAGACACTTGTGGATAGGTAACGTACAATGCTGCTTAAGAACTTTTTATAGATTGATCTAAGGATATGCACTCAGGATATTTTGATAGGCAAATGTTGACAATTTGCGTTTTTAAATAATGTGTGTTTTAGGTACCAGTATTTGAAAATCAATATCTACTGTCATTAAACAATTCTTGTCCAACTCCTCCCATAATTTCCTGCATATGCAAAAATTTAAATAGTTAAAAATAAAAAAAGTTTATAATTAACATTGATATTATTTATCAAAATTATTTTAAAAAAAATTGAATTCTGCTGAGCCTAGCTTTATGCAATAATCAGAGGCAACTTTGTGGGTAGGCGAAGCAAACACATGCCTAGGGCCCCAAGCAATTAGGGGGCCCTGTTGCCTGTTTCACCTAACCTAAAATCCACATCTGCCTTGGTCAGTAGTGGGGTGCAGGGAACAGAGGGGAGAACTGGGGCTTGTGCTGGAGAGCCGGGGCCATGGCTGATGGTGTGGAGCTGGGATCATGGAGCGGGGTTGTGGGGCCTGTAACAGGCCTTAACATATGGTCCCTGATTGTCTAAGGTCTCCTCTGGCAATAACATAATATAAATTGTGAAATACCTTATCTAAGTAGCTATGAATGAAAACAAAAGCCTGGTTATAAACTATGAGCCTGGCTTACAACTGGACTATTCCAGTTTTCTGCAGTAGGTTTACACTGATATACGACTGGATTAACAATAGTATATCAATGTACTCTTTGAAAATGTACCTATATCATGCTACTCAGTGTATTAGGGACAATAAGTGGGCTAAATGCATTTTTAATATTGCCTGGTGTACCTGGGACAGCCGGAAGTAGTTGTGAATGATGACTATAGAATGCTGTGGAAGGCTGCTGTCACTTCACTAAAGTGGCAACAGCACTAACCAGCCAGAAGATTAATAGAGAGCACTTTCGTGAGTGCCTGTGGCGGTGGATGAGGCATTTCAGATGACAGGGATATTGCAGAAAAGCCTGGAATCTGACCTTAAAAGCTAACTGAAGGTCTACATAGAAAACCCTTAAAAAGACATACTATAGAACATTTTCCTATTGGATGTGTTTTTCACAGTTTTCTTTGCCATGTTTGCTAGCTATCAAAGATGCGGCTCTTTCACAGTCTGTCTTTTCCACTCTGCATGATCCTCCATTGAAATCATAACACTGAATTTGTGACACCACAATTATTTCCATGGCAACTTGTTACTGCCTAACAGAGAACTACTGCAGTGACTGTAACACAGGACCAGGAGTGATATGATCAGCAATTTTAGTCTGTCTACTGAATTCCAATATAGTGAAGAGGGTACATTAGTGACAGAAAGACCAACATAAAAAGACCTAATCAAGCCTACTTGTAATGAAAGTACAAATAAAGATCTCCGGTCATCTGCAGCGAATGAACACCTCATTTGCTAATTCTTCCAAAGATAAAATACTAAGCTTGAGGGAACAGTAATATGCGCAAATCTTTCAAGATCTAATCCATCAAAATGCAAGTACAGGAAAATCACCCGTCTGTATTGGGCCTTGTACCAATCAACAGCAATTCAGCTGGAGACAGATTTAGGCAAATCCTATTGATTTTCTGTCCACCCTAGAATGAATTCCAATCTTTGAACAAGAAACCAAGGAGAGTGCCATGCCAGGATTTGATAAAATGCATTTGAGTGTCATCCACATAATAGTGGAAGCCCTCATTATTCTTGTAGATAATATCTCTTAAGTAGTGCTCTCTACTTCCTGCATTTACCATAATCAGTGTGAGAGTGAAAGCTTAAGAAACATCACATGCAGTTTGAGAAAGGCTCTGTAGCTTCTTAAGTAACTAAACAGAGTCTTCCAGGGAATGTGATTCAAACCACTCAACTAATCCATGACAACACTAGAGAATTTATCAATACGCTATATACTTTCTTTCATACATGACATGCAGTTTCCCTCCCACATAAATGAAGAGGTGAGTAGAAACTAGCTATCCTATCTGTGGGCTGCATATGCACCCAATCACAAAAGTAATGATTGGGCTAGACCAGGTGTCAGCAACCAAAAAAGAAGAAGAGCCCCTTTTAAAAATTCCTTTAATAATCAAGTGTTTTGAAAGCCACAATGTGTGTTGCCTTCAAAGAGGGAAGCCTGGAGCCTGGCATGGGCTGCCTGCAGGGTCCCTGGGTGGCAGGTGGGCTGACCGTAGGATTTGCCAGTGGTGCAGGAGGACCTGGAGCTCAGAGCCACAGATGGGGGCAGCCAAAGAGTTGCATGAAGCTCTGAAGCTACAGGTTGTAGACCTCTGGGCTAGATGGAGAGCATCTCAAAGCCAGTCTTTAATGAGCCGCTGTAGTGCACAGGAATAGTGTAGTGTCCCTTTAAATAGCTTATGAATCCTCTACTAGTTCACACAGCGTTTTCTGTTTGGAAGCCACCAGAAATCAGTCAGAGCAATAGTGTGTAAAATGCACATTTGTGTATAATTAATATACATGTTTGTATGACCATATAGTTTCTCTATGTTTGTATGTAAAGAGCTAAGGACACATGTTGTCCTAGATCCTCAGCTGGTATAAACTGGTAAACCTTTATCGAAGTAATGGAACTGTGGAAATGTACACCAGAGGAGGACATAACTCTTTGCCTTTTTCATTTATGTTAGTAGATTTCTTTCTTTCCTGCATAATCTACATCTTCTTCTTCCACTCCCTTGCCTGAAAGGAGAGGAACTGGGCTTGTTGTAGGCAGAAAAAAATTAGTCCTTTCATCTTCTGTAGCCCTGTCATATAACCGATTAGGGTGTGTACACTCCTGCTGACCTATTTCCATCATTCACTGAAAACAACAGACTACATTCTCTTCCAAGTTTGCTGAGGCTGTTAGGGTATAACTCAAAGCAGAATTTGGCTCAGTTCTTCACTGATTTTCAGATTACCACACAGACTGTAATAAGGCCACTCGGTCACCAAGCCTACTTAAGATCAAGCCACACTTTTAAGCAACCTATTATTTTAGTAGCATTACAGCCCCACCGATACTGAGGTCTTTAATTCCTCTGCACCAAATAAGATAAAATTTGTATCATTTCCAACTCTATTAAACTTTTATTGCTACTTATACCCATGCTTATAGTAGGTTTAATTGCCCTGCACAAAGCATTTGCTTTTTAACTTCACATCCCATCGATGAACTTATGCAATATGTTTAATATGCTTAAAAATAATAAAATCAAGCCTTACAATGGCAGTCCTGCTCTGTTTGAATAACACCTGCTATTAGAATGATGCCCCAAGTACCAGTTATTATGTCAAAAGCACAGCTTTTCAAAAGCCTCATAGTATAAATAAGACATTTAGTATTGGATTCATTGTTAAACCAGATGGCATGCAGAGTCAGCTGCATTTGGAAGCAAGGCACAAGCCGGCTTAATCAATGAGTTCGCAAACAATCAATAAGAGCCTGGGGAGAAAAGCACTTCTTCTGGCCCAAATGGCAACAGAGATTCATCATGGGAGCGTTATCGGTTGATATGACTACATGACTTTCATCTCAAGCAGCAACAAAAGCACTTTGAAGGAGTCCCATTTACAGATGATGACAGTGAAAACAGAAAGGGTCATTTGGATGGTTTTATTTTGAATGTTCTGTACTGGGAAAAATAATTAAGCAATAAACAAAGTCAATCAATTTCTTATAGCATTCAAATTCATGGCTATGTTCTGTTTCAAATAACTTATTATTGTAATAACTGATTCTTAGTGTTCATGACAAGATTTGTTACTTTCATCTCACTTTCCTCCCGGGGTCCTCTCCTCAGGAATTCTGATGGTATGTATTTTGAAGGAATAACTCAGGACATCTCTTTATCCATTATTAAGTGCATTCCTACAACCTTCACTTGTGTCTGTTGAGAAATGGGAGTGACATCCTTTTAGGGCTAGAAAGTATCTGATTCACCCCCTCCCATCCCAAATTATGGTCAAAATCCTGGGGTCCTTATTCAGTTTATGCTCATTCATTAAGTATCAACAGGTAATGAGTAAGTAAAATGTAAAGATGGAATTGTGCCTTTAAAGCCTCACTTTACCTTAGGGTGAAATTTGTGAAACTGATGCAAAGGCACTAGAGATGGGCTGAAAAAAAAGGCCCAAAAATATATACAGAAGAAGAGAGTGAAGTGAAATGATAATAGCATAATGAAAATATTGATGGTAGAGAGGAACAAATATATCCATGCCACATAAAGGTGATCTACTGAGCTTCTTGGAACACCAGAATATCTCCCATGAGTTTTCTGAACAAAACAAATTTTGGGGTTGAAAATGTTCATTTCTCCTGCTGTAATTTTCAAATAAATTCAAAAGGAAAATTTTGTTTCAAATAAGACTTTCTAAATTAAAAGATTATTTTTTCATTTTACTGTGACTTGAAATGTCCTTTTGATTTGGTTTTTAAACCAATATTTTGGGTCCAAATTCATATTTTGATGTATCATGTGGATCAGATTCATTTATTTTATTAGAAACAAAAATTAAAATTTAAGCCAGAATGAAATGAAATTATTCATTTTGACATTTCTCATCAAAAAAATCAAAGTGTGTGCTCAGAATTTGCACTATCACTCTAAAAATTTTGGATCTCACAAAACCATAATTTTGGTGGGAAAACTTACCCCAGAAAGATTTTTGACCATCTTTACCTACAGAACTAGGACTGAGAGACCAAGGTTTGTTTATTGACTCCTGCCACTGACACATTAACCTTATTTGTACGAATAACTTAGCCATTCTGCGGCTTATTATTCCTATCAATAAAATAGTGAGAAACCTACCAACAGCACAAAAGTCTTATAAGCAATATCTAAAAGACATGTGAAACATTTAGAACCTGATTGTCCTTTCATGCCAACATAAAACTGATGAAATTTCATTCATTTAGACAGAGTTACTTTAGTGTAAATCAGTAGAAACTGAGGTACAAGTCAGGCACATAAAACAGTAACTACTGTGTAGATTATATTATTATTACTTCACTCCTATGCCTCACAGTAGCTGTTAGTGATTGTGATGTTCTTCATTTCCCAGCCTAAGGCAGTGCAAAATCATCTATATGTACGTGGGACCTTCAGTCCCTACAAGCTCAGTTCCTTTATGTATTTGTGAACCATTGAAAACAACTGATGCTGATTTTTTTTTTATTCTACCACTGGCTTAAAAGAGCCCCAAAGGAGATTTTTATAAAACTGACAAATCTTTAACTATACTCCAGATGTATTTTTCCTGCTATTTTTGTACCTGTTGATAGAGTATAATTGCAATCCTCCCTCTCTGGAGGATAAATCAGAAGATCATGACAGTACAATTGGAAGCAGTCAGGCTCCTTCAACAGACTGATATGTTTTGCTTCACTTACTCCAGTCCCCCAGCTGCTTTCCTACTTTTATCTGTAGATTTTTTTAGACTGGTTGCTTCAGACCATACATTGGAGTGAGTGGTGTCAATTACATAGTTGATGTACACAAACCTTGTAACAGCCAGTTGAATACAACTTGTCAATGTTTTTCCCATTTTTCCCCATACTTTATTACTACCCTGTGAAAGGCAAAATGCATATAACTTCATCCACTGCTTACCTAATCGGTTATAAATAGAGCTAGTATCTTCATTAAACAAATGAACTTTTAACTGACCCCATACTATAGGTAATATGTGTCAAATAGTTTTATCCTAAGTGAAAACAAATCAAATTTGTTTTGTTTTGACCCAACTTGATTTTTTTCATTTTGATTTGGGGACTTTTGATGAAAGCAAAGGACTAGATACAGAAAATGGCCTGCTGCTGTTGGGACACGTTTATAGTCTTCAAACAGGGTTGTGAACTTGAGTGTCCTCTGTTATATGTGAATGACGCAGTCACCATGCTACAGACTTGTTCTCACACTCTTTCCCTGGCCCAAAGACTGTTCATTGTCATTCATAACAATAATTAATAGCCAGGGGAAGAGAGTGAGAATGACTGGATTGCATAGTGATTAGGGCACTTACCTAAGATGTGAGCAACTCAAATTCAAGTCCTTGTTCCAATGACTATTTAATTATATATAAAAAGGGGAACAGCTTCAACATAACAGATTGGGGAGAGAAATCCCCTCACCCACATCACAGTATTTGGCAGTCCAGTTGCAAGGACATATCCCTGCAGTGTGCGAGATGTGTTCAAATCTCTCTCCACATCATGCATCTGGTGGGGTGGCATAATTGATCTTGAATCTCTAACATTTGAGGTGATTTCCTTGAGCTATAGATGTACTTTTTGTCTCCTCACCTCCTCCCCACAGTTGCTTTGTAAAGCTAGTCCTCTTTTCCTGTGTTAAAGTACTTGATTTTTTAACCTTTTCAATTCTCTAAATATTTAGAAAAAAATCATTTTTAGTTCAACCCCAACTTAAACTTTTTTTTCATTTTTTTCAGGCTTGCCAGTAAACTAAAAAAATCATTATTCACCCAGAGCTATTTATAGGTTTATATGAGGCACAAAAAAACCTTTTTGAGCATTAAATATTCCTACAAGTTGTTGTGACTAAGTAATAGTGGATGTTGTTATTCACAGATGTATTCCCTCTAGGAATTAAAAGTCAGATCAGCTTACTTTAACGACAAGCTAAATGTTCAGTGCTTTTTACTCCTGTTAGCCAATAATGGCAATTGGAGGTGAACATGATTTTATTCTGTCTCAGGCAATGTCAACAGAATTATTATCAGCACACTGGTGTAGAATCTTTATTGCTGGTTAGGTGTACAGGAATCTAGCTTGTCTTCTAGATTCCCAGGTAAGTGTGCAAGCTGGCAAAAATAAATAACTTGTAAAATTTGGTGTGGAAGTAATTGCAGAATCTTAACCATTGTGATGCCATTCTAGAAGAATCAACTTAAAGAGCAGAATGAACTTATACTATTCTTATATAATCAGGAGTTGATGTGAGGGTAGGTATCACAATTTGGTCCATAGCTATTGAGTTTCTACCTGAATTATCTATAGTTAATGGACCAAATTCCTTTTGCAGGAGAGAGTGGGGCAGATGGATTCAGACTATGGTTCCCTGACTGAGGACCAGCTCCAGCCCAGATAGCACAAACAGATGATCCTCAGCAGCAATAAGTTATACCACTGGCACAGAGCTTTTGGTAGCCCTATGTCTGTAGATGACTACTATAGTGGAGTATAATTGTGTCATCCCCAGAGCTTAGGGGAAATGGAAATCATAGTCTTTTTATCTAATATGCATGCCAAGATCATGATACACTGCAGGTAACAGAGTAGCAGTTAGTTCAGGGGTCTCACACTCATGGCTTGAGGGCCACCTGAGGCCCCCAAAGTTATTTCTTGTGGCCCACAACAACACTATCACTGTCAATATTTGCAATATCATTGCATGAAAATGTTTCAGTGGTGTGGCTCTTGGGCTACCCTACCATACTAGTCCTCATGTGTGGTGCGGCCCTTGGGCTAACATATTAGTTCTCATGAGGCCCTTGTGGTGATTTCAGTTTGAGACCCCTGAGTTGGTCTTTCAGAGGGACCTAAAGATAAACTCAGAAAAGCTGGCCCTTGTATGGTGACAAGAAGCTGGAACAGAAAGATAGACAATATAAAGTGAGAGAATCTTGGATCGCAGAGATCTTTACGGATAGTTGTATTGATTTGTATTGCAACTCCCACTTATGGCCATAAAGAAAGAAATCACAATAAATTTTGGACACTACTCATTCAGATGCACCCAGAAATGAAAATGGTCATTTATACAGTACCTTTAATTTCAAAGCATCCAAGATTGCTTTACAAACTGTAATGATGACTCTGATACGCAGTGTCAGTTTCCATAATACTGTTGGTATAAGACAAAATCCCAGCAACAGATCACTCAGTTATCTTCACAGTACCAGCAGAATCCTACTCCGAGAGTTATTCATTTCCAACCACCCACTGCAGAGTAGGATGAAATGGCACATTCCATATTTCAAAGAGGGCTGCTCTGCAAACATGCAAGCATTAGTAAGGGCTTGAAAAATTGCAGTCCCCCAACCTGTGCTAATTTACTTGCTAAATTTACTTGCTAATGTGACACAATTGAATAAAAGATCACCCACCAATGTTAATTCTAAATACCATATCAGAGTCAGTGTTGATTTGTGTTTAAGATAATGAAATTTGAAAGTCTAGAAATGATAGGGTTGTTTATACATCCATCTCTGCAAAACAATTGCATCCAAGTTCCCATAACATAAAAAGGAAACATTCTGTTGCAGCTGTCTGACAAGATGGTCTGATCAGGGAATATAGATAACATTTACAGCTTTTGAAGGACTTCAAAGTCTATCCAGCAGATCAGGGAATTTTAAAGAGAGAATAAAATTTCTAAACTTAAAAGCACTATTTTTCCTCAGACCTCTAATTTAGATTATATACAAGAAGCCTATAATAAACCTCCCACAAAGAAATAATCGTACACAGCACATATTATGTTTGTTCAACACTCCACTTAAATACAACTTCTGGCTGTCTGCCAGAAGCCAGGAAACAAGCCTTTCCATAGCAACAGTAAGCGAAAGGTCAGGATAATATTTTCTTAGGAAAGCTGTCCTTTCAAAATGATTCAAGAGTACATTGTAGATCACATGTCAATTGAGATATTATGGTTCAGACTGAAACTGATTACCTTTTTTTCCCCACTATGTGCCCCTTGTTGCACTAATCTTCTTAGCTACTGTTCCTTCTGGAAACATAGCCAGCATACAGTTGCCACAGCCTCCATCTTAATGAAGGTGTAAATGAAATGTAAAAACTGCTTCACTGAGAGGCTAGCTCAGGATCTATTTAATTAAAGGCAATGAACTGAGCTAATCTATCTAGTCACGTTATTGGATGTGGTCTGGTAAGTATCCTTTTAGACAACAGAATATTTCAGGGGCAAAGGTGATGATTTTTATTTCTATCTAGTTTTATATCTCTTTTAAAATATTATTCCAGTTGATCATAAAAGCTGCTTTATAATCCAAAAGTAAATCCATTCCTTATTGAAATTGTTTTCATGTGAGGAGCACACTTAATTGCTATTGTAAAGTTGCATACGATTATTGGGTAAATGGTATCATCTTCTGGGCCCTGATCCTGGAAACACATATGTGAATAACTTTGATAATTTGACTCCTCGTGACTGCTTTGAGTCACAGTCTCTTTTGGACTCATATTCTGTGTTAGAAAAAGAGAAAGCAGAAACTCAATCATTTTCCTTAGTTATCTTAAATCAGTCTGATTCCCCCCCATAGAAACTACTTGAAAACAATAAATAAGTAGTGAATCTAGATATTTATAAATAAGGACAATCCTTGGGAAGAAAATTTGGCCATGATAGTAAGGAGCCACAGGAGATGCCCTGATGTAATGGAACCTTCTCATCCCTAGCCTTCTTTAGCAAGATGCCATGGGAAACGTCCCTGAGCATTAATGTTATTTAAAAATATGGAACAGTAAATTTAAACTAGAAATTTTTTCATGAAAGAGAACTTTTCTAAGGCAATACTATAAGAGCATAACATAAGAATAGTCATAATAGGTTAGGACCAATGGTCCATCTAGCCCACTATCCTGGCTTCTGACAGTGACTGGTTCCAGACACTTCAGAGGATATGAACAGAACAGGGCAATTTATTGAGTGATCCAACCCATCATCTTGTCCTAGCTTTTACCCATCAGAAGTTGAGACATCTAAATAAACAAGGAATCATGTGTCACTTATAAAGATAAATTTATTTATCACACAAAATTAATACATTTGAATATACCGGATGAATTTAATATATGTAATACATTTGTTATTCCTTAAAAGTGCCAGAGGATTCCTTGTTTGTTTAACTGAACTAGATTAACATCACTACACATTTGGAACCAAGAGACACCTAGAGGATCAGGTAGCAAAAAATATCATACCTGACATACTTGCCTGACTTTAGAAAGAGTGTGATAGAAAGTGATGTCAAGGTTCTTAAACTCACATAATACGCCCATACACTGTGAAAGTTAAATTGAACAATCATCAAAATGTAAAGCTGGAAGGGAGCTCAAGTGGTCTTCTAATCAACCCTCTATACTGAGGTAAGATCAAGTTTGCATAGGCCATCCCTGCCTCAGAGCTGTCCTTGGGGCGTGAGAGAAGGGCAACCACCCCAGGTCCCACAGTTCCATGGGCCCCACACCACTGCTTCTACCACTGCTGCACTGCCCCCTGCCTGCAGGGTGGGAGTGAGGAATCCAGTCTTGGGGCCAGCCCTCCCTGCCCCCTGGCTAGACCAGCTGGCTCAGCAGTGGGGTGGGCTAGCCCAAAGGCCAGGCCCTGCTTCCCTTTGGGGCCCTGAGGCCGAGGAGGGCCAGCCCACATCGTATTGGGAAAGCACAATCTGGCCTCTGTTCCAGCCCGCCCTGCTCCCAGGCTAGCCCACCCCACAATCTGGGGTACAGTGGTCAGCCCAGAGGTGGAGATGGAGCACGTGGCCCAACCCCCCACCCCACCAGCGTAGGGGAGGGCAGGGCCCCCCCACAGGCCGATTGGCCCCAGGCTCCACAAACCCCCCAGGGTGACCTTGACCTGCCTGACAGTTGTTAGTCTAATCCTCTTCTTAAAAACTGAGCTAGACAAAGATTCCACGTCCTTCCTTGAAAGCTTATTCCAGTGCCTAGCTATTCTCATAGTTAGAAAACCTTTTTCTAATATCTAACCTAGATCTCCCTTGCTGGAGATTATATCCATTATTTCTTCTTCTACCTTCAGTGAACAAGGAGAACAATTGTCCACCCCCATACTTTAAAACAGCCCTTCCGGCATTGGAAGACTGTTTCCCCTCAGTCTTCTTTTCTCAAGACCAAACCTTTCCTGATATAGCAGGTTTTCTAAATCTTTTATCATTATTGTTGTTTGCTCTACAATTTGTCCTCATCTTTCCTAAAGAGAGGTGTCCAGAAGTGGCCTCACCAGCCAGCTGAGGCCTCACCAGTGCCAAATAGAGAGGGACAATTCCCTACTGTCTTACATACAACACTTTTGTTAATACATGCTGGAGTATAAGCCTTTGTTGCATTGGCATACCCTTGTTAAGTCATGTTCAATTTATGATGCACTATAATCCCACATTACTTTCAGCAATACTATCCTCACCAATTATTCCCCATTCTGTATTTGTACATTTGAGTTTTCCTTCCTACACACAGTACTTTGCACCCGTCTTTATTGAACTTTTATCTTCTTGATTTTAGACCAGTCCGCCTACTTCTCAAGATTATTTTGAATCTCTGTCCTGTGCTCAAAAGTGCCTGCAAGCCCTCCAGGTTTCATGCTATCTGCATATTTTATAAGCATACTACTCTCCATTATCCATGTCATTATTGAAAATATTGAATATTGCTTGCTTTGAGCTAGATCCCAGCAGAACTCCAGTAGGCACATCCTAAACAACTGAGAACTATTCTCTAGTATGGTCTTTCAACCAATTTTGCACCCACTTTATAATAATTTCATATTGAACGCATTTCCCTAGTTTACTTATGAGAATGTTGTGTGGGACTGTGTCAAAAGCCTAACTAAAATGAAATATATCCCACCTACAGATTCCCCTCCCCCATTCAGTAGATCAGCAAATTTATCAAAGAAAGAAATGAGGTATGACTTCTTATTAATGCCTGCTTATAGCTGTTAGTTATTTCCTTATCATCCTCTAATGGTTTACACATTGATTGTTTAGTAATTTGTTCCGATACCTTTCTAGTTATAGAAATTAGGTTGACTAGTCTCTAATTCCCAACATCTTCTTGATCCCCTTTTAAAAAATAAATATTATGTTTGCCTTTCTGCAGTTGTCTGAAAACTCACCCATCCTCCATAAGTCCTCAAAGATAATTGCTAATGGTTCCAAGATTGCTTCAGTTAGCTACCTCCATATCATAGGATGAATTCTCTCAGGTCCTGCCAACTTTGAAACACCTAACTTATTTAAATATTTATTAATCTCTTCTTTTCCCGTTCTGGCTTGTGCTACTTCCCTGTTACTTTTAATATTAATTGTATTAAATATCTGGTAACCATCAACCTTTTTAGAGAAGACTAAAGCAAAATGAGCATTAAGTACCTCAGCTTTCTTGATAAGTTCCAAAGGGTAGCCATGTTAGTCTAACAAAGTGGGATTTTCTGCCACGAAAGCTCATGCAATAAATAAATGTGTTAGTCTTTAAAAGCGTTGCAGGACTCCTTGTTAGTTTTCTTGATGCCACCCTTACTAGCTCTCCAATAGTAACAGAGGCGTAGTCAGCCCCCATTGTACAGCCAGGTCCCTGACTCTTCATGGTGGACCCAGTCAGTCCTGCTTCCAGTCATATGACTGGAAACTTCCTGACAATGATCCAGCTGCCTAGCAACTTTTAGCATCAGGAGAAGGGAGAAGAGGAAGCCCAACCCCTGCTGCTTCAAAGTCATAGCAGCTGCCTGGGGCCAGAGCTTCAAGGCAGTGCTGGTGGATAGCAGCCTACCTCTGCCCATCAGCCTGTAGCGTCACCACTTGTGTCCACTGCTGCCAGCTGCTGGCCAGACTGTGTTCATGGCAGCTAGCTCACACTGCTGCTGGGTGTTGTAGCACGTGGGGCTGGGTAGGTCTGCTGGCCTACTAGGTGAACCCATGCCCACCCAAGTCCACCCATACCTACGCTCTTGGCTAGTAGAGCACTTAAACTTTTATTCATCTTTCTATTGCTCCTAATGCACATATGGGGCATGGCTCTTATTGTCTTTTATATCCCTTACTAGCTGTAACTATTTCGTCCTTAGCCCTTCTGATTTTGTCTCTACATGCTTGTGCTATTCTTTTTTACTCTTCCTTAGCAATTTGACCATGTTTTCAACCATGAAACAGCTCCCGAGGGCAACATTTTGGCCTCCTACTGTTCATCCTGTCTTTCCTTTGCATTGGGAGAGTTTGCTGTTGCCTCTTTAAGAAACTCCTCGAGAAACCGCCAGCTCTCCTGAAATACTTTTTCCATTAGATTTTCTTCCCATGATATCAACCATTTATCTGAGTTTGTTAAAATTTACTTTTTTGAAGTCTATTTTTAAAATTCTGCTGCTGTTGCTCCTTCCTTCCTTTCTTCCTTCGAACTATGAATTTTATCTTTTCACGGTGACTTTCACCCAAATTGCCTTCAGTCTTCAAAATTGCAACCCATACCTTCTGGTTAGTAAGAATGAAGCTTAAAATGATTGCCTCTCCTTTCTTCCTCCACTTTCTAATGTTGAACTCTGGTATATTGGAAAGTCTTTTCAACTATCTAAATTCTTTTTAAGAGTTAAACCCTGAGACCTTTACTCAGTCCATATGTAGCCCCTGGGCAATGTGTATTACTGAAAATTACATTATTATAAATCTGAAACAGCTGCTGTAGTAGCTTGGGCTTTTAGTTCTAAACAGACTAGTGTGTCAGTTAAAAGTGGTCACTGATGATGACATTGAATAATCATTGGACAAGGGAAAAAATACGGCTATCTCTCCATTTGGGGGGGGTCAGGTAAGTCGACTTAACAAGGCCAATTTTTAGGTGAATTAAAGTTGACCTTGTTAAGTTGACTTGGGGATATGCCTACACTAGTAGACATACCCCAGGCCCGGGTTTGGACCCCACCCACTGCCATGCCCTGGGGCATGATACAGTTCTGGAGCCCTTATCTGGCCCTGGGGGCCCTCTCTGGCTCCTGATGTTGCCAGCTAGCAGCTGGGAGCTGGATCTGGCAGCAAACTCTTTGCCACAGGTGGTGAGGGCTGGGAGCCGGATCCTGCCTCTAGCAGCAAGGGGCTCGGACCCAGCTCCTGCCACCAGCAGCAAGTGACACAGAGGCAGATCTGACTCTGAATTTCTTGCCACATGTGGTTCAGCGGACTCTCTGGCCCCAAGCCACTTGCTGCCTCCGGTGGGGCTGGTCAGTTTCACAGGCTACTCCTGATCTCAGAAGTAGCTTATGAAATTGATCAGGCTGGGTCGCTGGGCTGTCTCCTCAGTGGTGGAAATGCTCCTGAGATGAGGAGTAGCCTGTGAAATTGAGCAGGCTGCCAAGCCACCTGCCCCCAGATCGGGCTCTGAGTCACTTACAGCAAGGGATTCAGGGCTGGATCTGTCTCTGCGCCATTGGATGCCAGTGGCAGGAGCTGGCTCCCAGCTCCCGCCACCTGTGGCAAGTGACAAGGGGACAAATTCAGCTCCGTGACACTTGCCACTGGTTGAACAAGCCAGCTACCAGACCCTGCTACCTGTGGCAAGAGGCTGGGGTTTGGATCAGGCTCCTAGCTCCATGCTGCTGGTAGCAGGAGCTGGCTCTCAGCCCATGCTGCCTGTGGAAAGGGACTCGGGGCCATGCCACCTGTGGCAAGTGACTCAGGGAAAGCGTCGGCTCTCAGCTGCTTGCTGCAGTGGCTGGGGCTGGATCGGGCCCTGGAGCCAGCTCAGACCCCTGGAGCCAGCTTGGGACCCAGGCCAGGGCAGGGGGTGGGGCCCAGGGCTCTCTGCCTTGTAAAGTCAATTTAAAAGCTTAAGTTGACTTGCAGGGCACCTTTTATTAATTTGACTTAAGCAACATGGGGGGAGGATCAAATAATTGTCTTAGGTGTTCTAATGAAGTCCTAATACCTGAGGCGAGTGGGGGAGGGCGATGCTGGGAGAAAATGCAAGGAGGTAGACGCAATAGAACTGAAAATCAACAGGGGAAAGTAGGCCAGTCGGCTTGGTATTTTAGATGCCTGTACATGAATGCAAGGAGCCTGGGAAACAATCAGGAAGAATTGGTAGTACTGGCGCAGAAAAGGAACTATGATATAATTGGAATAACAGAGACATGATGCCTGACCAACCTCATCGCCTGTTCTGGGTGCTAGCACCAGCCTCAGCCATGCCCACTGCCCTCTGTCACATGTCACTGGTGCAGGGGCTGTCAGAAATGGGGGAGCGCTGTGCCTGCAAGCACTTCCCCTTCCTGGTGCCATGCGCCATGGAAAGGAGAAGGGCAAAATGTTGTCAATTCCAACCAATGCTTAGTTCAAATTGACATAGCTGCACTAGGTTAATTCGAACTAATGGGTTTGAATTGTCCGCGACTTCAAAGTGAAATGAGGTTTGACCACTTTGAAGTCGGCTTTAATCAATTTGAACTAAGGATGAATGCAAGTGTGGCCATGAACTTAATTTAATTTGAATTGATGATGATCAATTCAAATTAAATTCTAAGTGTAGATATACCCCAAGAGAGTTATAGTTCTCTGAGAGGCTCTTAACCTCAGTGGATGGCATTCAGCGTCTCCCAAGAAGTACTCAGAACCTTTTATAGGATCCAGTCCAAAGCACATTGAAGTCAGTGCAAAAAATTTATCTTATTTGGCACTGGATCACTTCTGGAAACTTTCTCAAAATGACTGAGATTTGGCCCATCTACTAATTTGATGGTTTCTCTCAGCTTTTTGAGGAAGTGCAAAAGCTGACTCAGGTTGACTTACAACAACAACAACAACAACAACAACAACAACAACAATAATAATAATAATAATAATAATAAATAATTTAAAAAACAACAAAAAAACCCTAAACTAATTTAAATCTGGCCTATTCCTTAATCATAATCCATTGATTTGATTCTTTATGAAGTAAGTGGTTCTAATAGCATCACACTCAAATTGGTGGAGTATGGCCTGAGGTAACAGTTTACAAAGCAAAGACTGTGCCATTGGATGCAAAGCAAATATTGGTGTCTCAGATCATCTTGCTGTTGCACCTGTAGGAAGAAAACTTTCCACAACGTGTAAAGGAAACAACTTTCCCTGCTGTGATTTTCATAACAGTTCACTTAAAACTTTCCAAGAGCAGAAGATCTGTGTAGACCTAATTTCAGAATTTTCTGCCACTTGGTAAATGGTGTAAGGTCTAACCTCATGCAAAGCTCATTCTTTATTCTTTATTTTTTCTTCTGAAATTAGAATTGTACAGCTATTCTTACTAGTTATACTCTCATAGAACTTTGCAAAAATTCTATAAAACCCTCTCCCTCAAACAATTTATTATTAACATTCTTGTTATGATGTAAGAAACATGACATTTAATTTAAATGCGCACACATGCGCACATAGAACATAACAGTCTTGCCAAGTGAGTGCTAAGACTAAGGGCCTTATTCTGCAATTAGTTATGCGCCATGCGCTCTGTCTTTGATCCTGATATCATTTTAATGAGAATGGCAGCAACACAAGCCTCTTGATTAAGTTGCACAAAATTAGTATTCTGCCATCCAGAAAATAGTTTGCTTTTCCAATACTGGCTGTGCAAAGCACACACCCATCAATCCATTTGATTATATAGCATAATTCAAGGTGTGTACTATACAAGCGTAAAAAGACCAGAATATATATATAAAAAAAGGATCTAACCATTTGGCTTTTCTTAGTAGAATGAGTGAGTTGATGTGTGAGGCAGGACAGTCCAGACCAGAGCCATAACTACAGATTACGGCGCCCCGGGCACATTCTGATCGGAATGTGTCCCTTACAACGGTTGACGCCTGGGGCGAGCGGTGCGGAGCACACACTTTAATGGAGCGGCTCAATGGAGCTGCTCTGGTGCGCTCAAGGCAAAGCCCCACTCGCCCTGCCATAGTTACGATCCTGTCCAGGAGGAATGATGTTCTTCTGGTTAAGATATAAAAGTGGAATTCAGAAAAAGTAGGTTCAGTTTCTGGATCTACCACAGACTTACTGTGTGTCCTTAGGTGAGTTAGTTAGGCCCCAGTTCCATAAAGTATTTAAGCACGTAAATCAGTGGATGACTTACCTGAAGTTACTGAAGTGCTAACCTTGCTGAATTTGGATCTTACTCTGTCTGGCCCTTAAATTTCAGTGAATTATACGTGCATGCTTAAGTGTCCTTAATATGGATTTTTATTTGATTGGGGCCTCCAGGATGTATCTGCACAGCGAAAGAAAACCCTGCAGCAGTGAGTGTCAGAACCCAGGTCAATTGACTCAGGCTCATGCTAAAGAACTAAATAAACATTTGGACATAGGCTGGAGCCTGAGCTGTGAGACCAGGTGAGAAGAAAGGGTTTCAGAGCCTCAGCTCCACTCAGATCCTGAATATCTACATAGCTGTTTTTAGTCCCACTGTACAAGCTCTGCACATCCGAGTCTCTGGACCCTGAGACTCATTCCTTGGGAATTTTTGCTGTGTAGATGTACACTATGTCTCAGTTCTCATTCGGAAATCGGAATGATTCTACAACCTTTCTTCTCTCCTTTGTCTTTTCTATTTAGATTTATGTTTGTAGGGTAAGGACTGTCTCTTACTGAGTACTGTTCCTAGCACTATGAGGGTGCTGATGATGGTCAAGATCTCTAAGCACTGCTGAAACCTAACAAAAATAATACGCAAAACATGATTAGGAGAGAGAGAAAAGGAGAAATATTGATAGGTCATATTCACCCGAGGCCTAAATCCACTGATTCCAGTTGATTTAATCATGACAACAAAAGTTTTGGTCCACTGTGTTGACAGGGTCCATGAATTCTTAATAAACAAATTAGACTTTTATGTGTTTTTATATCTAACACTATTTGATAAAGGGGAACATGCTAGAGTTTTCAGAAAAAGTTTCTTTGTAATGTTTTTTTTTCTCTCTCTGGGGAGAGAAATACATTTATATGACATATTCTGAACTGGAATTATCTCCAGTTTTATTATGGCATTGTGTTGCAAACTGAGTTTTTGGTTACTACTTTTCCCCCTCTAAAGAAAAATAGAATTGCTGGCAACACAAGTTATTTCTTTACATAAGCAGTAACAGGGAGAGTGACAGATATACAAGATAAGGGAATACACCAGAGTCAGGCACTAAGTTATGGATTACAGTAAGTCTATATACTGCTTTTATAAAAGTTATATAAGTGATTTATTTTTAACCACTTGTCCCATCATTCCTCAAACAGATGAACTGTTAATCTAATACAGGCTGTAAATCATTCCACGTCTCTTAATTCTCTTTACTCTAGTCACCCACAATTTTTGGCGGATATTTGTTTTTGCAGCCACAGTGACTAATTTCACTTGTTGGCATCAGACACAGAATTCCACAGAGCTATCTGTCTTTAGTTAATTTCCGTAAATCAGGACAGTTCCCTAACTCCATAATAATAAGAATTCAGGGAGATATATCAACAAAATAACTTGTGCATCAGTTTCCTAAAATTGGATCTGAAATCTTTTGACCAAGAGCTTTTTGCAGCTCTCACAGACCAACAGAGAGGTGTAAATAACAAGATTTTTGCACAGGATCTTTATGCATCAGTAGAGTTAAAACAACATAAAGACCTTAACATGTAAGAGCAACAAATTTGATAGGTCTCAAAGATAGTTGCACATGAATCCAGGCCAGAAGGATAGATGACCGCATTATGAGATCTCAACGGAGAACCTATGAAACCATGGGGGAAGTGGGAAACTGGTATCCCAGGACATCTGTATCCCTGTCAGAATTCACTTCCTTATATGGAATGAAAGAGACAACTGAAGTTCTTCTGCATTCTCAGAATTTTGGAAAAATATTTAAACTTCATTTAAACAGTCTTCCAGCCACACCAGCTTCTAACATAGAGCTTAAAACAATGTGGTTTCTCATTCTGGGCTGGACATTGAATAGAAACTCCCATTGATTTCAGCAGGAACTGGATACGCCCCATCTCATCACACTCATTGCTCCTGCCTCCCACTCTAGTTTTCACACTTTCCTCCACACTTCCTGATTCAACCCAAAATCCTTCCTTAGTCCAATGTGCCCCCTGCCAAAATCAAATAGATTCAAATCTATTTTTTTTCCTGCAAAGCCCAAAGCTCACTGAATTGGTTATCTGAGATCCACCTACCAATTATACTAAAAATGAGCAATCAACAAAGCAATGCTGTTAGACAAACCAAACCACCCTCTAGAGTTACCCAATACTTTTTGGGTGAGACTCTGTACTGCTTCTCCAGAAGGAACAACATGCACTGATACAGTCCAGAGAGAGCAAAGACAAAGGTGGCTTTAAGACGTTTTAATGCCCTTAATATCCTACACTGGTCAGGATTCAAAAAAGCCCCTAGACTAACTTAGGTGACCCTGGGAACTACTCTGAGTTAAAACAGTCCTTCCCAGACTGGGAAAGCACTATGGCACATACTGTAGGGAACCAATGCTTCAGAGAAATAGACTAAATGAGCAAATAGTCACTGATTTCCTCTTTTCAGTCTTTGACTGCTATTTGTCACCTCAATGCTTACCAATGAGAGGAATGAATTAAGTCTTTCTATCATTTTACAGTTTGTGCTGGCTTCACAGCTTCATTTGTCTTTAAACCTTTTTGTTCTATGTCATCGTCCCCATGTCCACCCAAATAATCCTTGATCTTCCTCTATTTCTAGTGTTTGATACTCTGGCATATCTTGACATGTAAGGTATCCTTCCTGGGTCCATTCATGACACATGTCCAAACCACCACAATCCTCTTCCTTGAATCTTCTGTGTTATTTCTTGCCCTAGCTGTTTTCTTATCACTTCTTTTTTTTTCCCCCCAGCAGTCTTGAAATTCTCAGCCAGTTCATTTCTGCAATCAATGTCTTGTGTTTATTGGCTCTAATTTTCATAGAACCAAAATATATGTCTGCCTCTTTGTAGATGTGGTGAATTTCCATTTAGAAAGCAAAGCAATGCAGCTTGATAGGTAAAGCTGCACATGAAGGCATGCTCTGTTAAGAGAACCTCTAAAAGTAACTGGGAATGTTCCAGTCAGCAGAATCCTTCGCACTGCAATCCAACCAAAGAGACTACAACTTCCGTCATGTCTTAGGGAAAAGAAAGAGAGAGACCTCCAATTCCAGGGGACAAAACAGGAGCATGATCCTTCCTCGTTAGGGAGCACATTGTGGTGAAGCAGGAGCTCTACCCAAACCAGTAGCAGTTGCTAAGCTTTGACTGGAAAGCCTGAAGCTGCTGCCAGATAACTGCTGGGGCTTTGACCAAGCAAGAAGCCAAGGCATCCCTTGCTGGGCTTCATTGGAGCCAGGGCAGAGACTATGGCTATACCCAGAACTTACTGAGGTTGGCCTGCAGTGCAGGCAGTGGGAGTTACCACTTCCTTTGCTTCTTTCGGAAAGCATTTGCAAGGCAACAGAGAGAACAAAGGGACTCTAAGGAGTTTCCTTGAGTTTGAGAAGGGGCAAAGTGATCTTATTGTCTAACTAGGATCTAGAGTTACTGATCTCTGGTTATAACAACTCGTATCTTCATCAGGCTTGTGTAACTTGGAGCAATCCTGAGTCAGAATCTCTCTCCCCTTGGTTTCCTTCACTGGACTGTTTTGCTGGGTCAACAGAGCACTGTCCCCAGCTGCAGAATCTCCAAGTGTGCCCACACAAGTTTCAAGAACTCTGAAATTTGGGGGAATGCACGCTCACGGGTTGGGTTAATGATGACAGTGTAAATGTAATTTGTTAAGTTTCATGTACTGAATTTATTAGTTGATTTATTGAAGCGCTCCTTACTGATACAAAGTGATTGTGACATATTAATTAATCTTAATCTGTTATATGATGTTTTTTCTAAATTGTTAAGTATATTTTTGTTTGTAATTGGTACTGTTGAGTTAGACCCAATGCATAGATTAAGTCAGGTTTATTCCTAGAGTCTCCCAAGATATGCCAATAAGTGTGTACAGGCCCAATCAAGTGGGGGCACCAGCAAGATTCATTCATTTACAAGCAAGAGAACTGCAGTGAAAGGTGATTAGAAGATTGTCATCCCCCCAACCTCACCACTGGGACTTGGGATCTCCTTTACCGTTGACACCAAGGCACACATGTAAGTGTTGCCTGCTCTTCAGTAACCCAGGAAGGAAAGGCAAGAGAGGATTAACCATACATAGGTTATGATACGACCTAGGGCTGCAATTCCATTGTGAGTGTACATGTACTTGCACTAGCTTTCAGTGAGTGTAGACTAGAGAATTGTGTCCCCATGGTAGCATAGTTAGGGACACTGGAGGCCTTGCTGAGCAATGCTGACTATGTACCCAGGATTAAGGCGGATTATTACTTGGGCGTAGTTGAGCCATCCCTTTGCTGTTAATCCTGCTCCTTCAGTTTACTGCTATGCATAATTGTGTTTGCTCAATGATAAAGCTAGTGAGTGTATATGTAATCAGGGAAATCACATCCCTAGGTCCTAGGCCATAGTCGTGGGAATGGGTGAGTGGAAAAACACTCTGGCAGGTCATAAAGTTGTCACCTCAGCAGTTTTTATGGTACACTACTCTCCCATTCCAAGAGTGAACAGACCCATGCACTGCCCTGAAGGTGCCGAGTCTGGGATTGAGGATTACTGAATGTAGTGAAGTTTCCCAGTATGTCTCTCGTCCAGAAACATCTTTCATTGATCACCATTGCTCCAAATGCCTTTTGTAGCTGGGCGAGGTTATTTACTGTGTAATTGCTCATCTGGATGCTGTATAAATCAGGAAGAAACAGGTTTATGGTGTCAAGTCATGGGGCATGCTGAATTTTTGTTTACTGCTGGTGACCTGTTTAAGACTTTTACTAAAAATACTCATAACTATATCTTGGTCTTAGCTTCCATTCCAAGAGCACAAAGAAACCAAGTTACAACTAAACAAATAAAGACCACCTCTGGGGAAAATAGTAAAAGCCATGCCATGTTCAGCTGTGATAATATCAGATCTCATAGATTATAAAGTGCAGGACTGTGCTTGTACTTTCTGACCATGAGTGGTTATTTGGAATCCCCAGGCATTTTCTAAAAGGTAGATTGTTGTTTAGGTTGATGGCTTCCTGGAGCAGTGATGTACTGTATATCCATGTGGATATGCAATCTGTCTTTCCTCTGCAACTGTAATTCGATAAGTTTGCCATGCTTCACTTCAAGCTGGCTGTGTTTTTGAAGCACATGCAGCATTCAGCAGAGGTGGTTGTACTTCAGTGGTGTATGTAATGAGTCCCAGTGATAGTGTGTAGTTAGGAAATCTTGCAAAGCCTTCTGGAGTCTACCTGAATCTGATTAGTGCTGCAGCAATACAAACTAAGTATAAAGGGGAGAAGCTAGTTTTGAGACACAGATAGCATCATACTCCAAATGAGACTCTGCCTGTGTTCTTCTGGAGCAGATATGAAGGTGCTAATGTATAATGTGATGACAGTTCATTACTGATGAGGTATTTATAGATCTTGTGCATCTAGATGTTCATTATCTGTATTTCTAAAGCCATTCAGGTAAATAAGCATTTATTCCAAGGCTGCCAAATGATTTAAAAATATAATTGCAATGTATTTTGAAATTTAAAAACTAGTCATAATTAAGTGTAGTTTTAATTGCACTGTTAAACAATAATATAATCTCAATTTAAATTTATTATAAATATTTTGGGTGTTTTTCTCCATTTTCAAATACACTGATTTAAATTACAACACAGAATACAAAATGTACAGCAAAACAAATAAGGAGTCTAGTGGCACTTTTAAAGACAAACAAAATTATTTATCGCATGAGCTTTTGTGGGAGAAAATCCCATCTTGTCAGACTCTTGAAGATGGGAAACTCACAGAATGGGAACAAAATAAATGCAGGGGAGTATAAATCACAGGGGTCAGACAGTTACACCAAATCAAAAAAGTTGTTTGGATTCAAACAGTGGAATACAGCATTTAGCAGTGAAGTATGAAGCAGGGGGAGGGAGGGGAGAAGGAAAGCAAAGTTACCTGTTGTAATGGGAAAAAAACCATAGTCTCTATTCAGACCCAAGGTCATGGTGTCAAATCTGCATATGAATTCCAATTCTGTAGCATATCTTTGAAGCTGTACTTTGTGATTCATTTGCCTGAGTATGTCTATTAACAGGTCATTAATGGAGTGGTCAGGAAGAATGAAGTGTTCCCCTGCTAGTTTTTGAATGTTACCAGATGGGTACCCAGAAATCAACTACTACAGGAGACACCCAAGAAGGAAAACAACAGACTGCCACTGGTCATCGCGTATGACCCCCAAGTCAAACCTCTGTGATGCATTATCAAGGACCTACAGCCTATTCTACAAGACAATCCCTCAGTCTCTTAGGCCTTGGGCAGCAGACCTCTCTTCACTTACAGACAGCCCCCATCCTTAAACAGATACTCACCAGCAACTAGAGACCTAAAAACAGAAACATTAAAGTAGGCACATACCCCTGCAGCAAACTATATTGCCAACTTTGCCCACATATCTGCACAAAAGACACCATTGTAGGACCTAAGCAAACCAGGTACTCCATTAAGGGCTCATTCACCTGGTCATCCACCATTGTGATTTATTCCATCATGTATCAGAAATGCCCCCTCCTCCTCGCCTTGTACATTGTACAAACAAAACAGCTCCTGTGCAAAAGAATAAATGCACACAAATTTGACATCAGAAATGGCAACATTCAAAAAGCAATAGGGGAACACGGCAGTCTTCCTGCCCACACCAATAGTGACCTGTTAATAAATAAACAAAGACAGATACTTTAAACTGCTCCAGGCTTTTTGCCAAAGACTCGCCATCTTGAATCATCTACAAGAAGGATTGGGCCCAGCCTAGAAAAACGAATGGCTGTGAACCATCACAGTTGGACTTGAGTCGTAAGATGAGCATAATTGTAGTAGTATTATTGTTAGCATATATTTTGTTATTTTTATTTACATGTGATAACTCTTGACCCCTTTATTAAATGATTGTGCATTGATTTGCTATATACTCGCTTAAAACCATATCCTAATGACCTAATCAATAAGATAGTATTTGTTTTATTTAAAACTGTGTGGACATGAGAGAGTGTGATGGAATGAGACTGGGCCTATCCATATCTCTCATAAATGGATGGATGTGAGTCTATGGTGATTGAGAAAGGGATCCAATCCCTGCAGGATGGTGATTCCCAGTTTGGCATCTGGGAGCTGGGAGTGCTCATTTGGGACTGTCATCTGAGTGGCCAGAGGGCTCACATCCAGTGCCTGGGACCAATTACATGCAGAAGACTGGTGTGGACTGACTCAGGAATGAGTGGCTACCTGGTAAAGTGGGTTCAGGAGTAGAGACCAGGGGGTCACAGTGGCACACCGGACCAGATTCTTGTGAGCAGCCTATCGCTTCTGTGTTTGAAACACCAGCTCATAGCACGTCATCGGGGAAAAGCTCTTAGTGTTCCTGTCCACAGAGATGGCCATGTCCCAATGGCTTATAGGTGCAACTCCTGGCTTCTCTCCCTGGCATCACTGTATAGTTGATGGCCTTTGGCTGGCCTTCAATTAGGCTGGTCAGTCCTTATGCTAATCTGTTGGAGATAACACCCAGTAGCACAGTATGCATTTTAGGTAGAGCAATATCACAAATATTAATAGCTTGTAATACAAAGATGATATACGCATATAGATGAACTTATATTCAGTAAATCATAAAAACAAACAAGGAGTCCTGTGGCACTTTCAAAGACTAAGAAATTTATTTGATGCATAAACTTTTGTGGGCATTTCCTCAGACACATGAAATGGAAAGTGCAGTATGTTATGTATGTATCTACACATGCAGAGAAGGATGAATAACAAGGTCAATTAAAATAGTTCCAGAGGGGTAACTTGTTAGTCTATCTCAGCAAAAAACAAGTTGTTCTAAATCAAGCAGTGTGGATGTGAGCCTTTAACAACAATTGATGAGAAGGTGAGAATGTTCAAATAGCCACTTGAGTTTAAGCTGGATTGGCACCTCAGGTAGAGGTGACCTGAGTGCTCTTCATGTCAGATCCACTTTCTGGACACTACAGTACAAATTAGGGATAGGCACATCAGTATCACCCTATACTGAAAACCTACTGATTGGTATAGTTACCTGCATCCCTTGAGCGTTCACCCAAAACATATCACACAATCCATTGTCTACAGCCAAATCCTAAAATATAGCCGCATTTGCTCAGATCCCTCAGACAGAGACAGACATCTTCAGGATCTCTATCAAGCATTCTTAAAACTACAGTACCCACCTGGGGAAGTAAGAAAACAGATTGACAAAGCCAGATGGGTACCCTGCAGTCAACTACTGCTGGAGAGGCCCAAAAAATAAAACAATAGAATGCCACTGGTCACTACACATAACCCCAAGTAAGACCTCTATAACAGATCATTAAGGACCTACAGCCCATTCTACAAGATGATCCCTCACTCTCTCAAGCCTTGGGAGACAGACCGCACCCTACCTACAGACAGCTGCCTAACCTTAAACGAATATTCATCAGCAACTACAGACCTAACAACAGAAACATTAAAGCAGACACATGCGCCTGCAACAAACTATGTTGCCAACTTTGCCCACATATCTGCACGAAAGACACCATCATAGATCCTAATCAAGCCAGCTACTTCATCAAGGGCTCATTCACCTGCTCATCCACTAATGTGATTTATGCCATCAAGTGCCCGAAATGCCCCTACACCTTATATTGGACAGATAGGAGAATCCCTGCACCAGGGGTCTCAAACTCAAATCACCATGAGGGCTGCATGAGGACTAGCACATTAGCCCAAGGGCTGCACCACTGAAACCTTTTCATACAACAATATTGCAAATATTGGTAACAACAGTGTCATTGCAGGCCACAGGAAATAGCCTTAGGGGCTGCATGCACCCTGTGGGCTGCATGTTTCAGACCCCCGCCCTGCACAAAAAACTAAACGGGCACAAAACTGACATCAGAAATCACAACACACAAAAACAGTTGCTGAGCACTTCCATCTTTTTAATCACTCTGTGGATGGTTTGTTAATGACTGTGCTCAAGAAAGTCAGTGGGATATCAGCACTTCAAAGAGAAACAGCTGAATTAGAATTGATATGCATATTAGATTGTGTGAATGCGGGATTGAATCATGACTATGGCTTCTTTTCCCATTACAACATGTAATTTGACCTCACCCTTCTCTATGTGCTGTTTCCCAGTGTTTGAATCTTAACAAAACTGCTCTGATTTGCTGTTACAGTATGACCTGATCCCATGTCTTACCCTCCTTTCCATTTATTTTCAACCCATTCTGTAAGTTCCCTCATCTTCAGAGCATCTGATGAAGTGGGGTTTTCTCCCACAAAAGCTCATGTGATAAATAAATCTGTTAGTCTTTAAGTGCCGCAGGGCTCCTTGCTTTTTTTTCCCCCTGGACCAGACTAACACAGCTGCCCCTTTGTAACTTCCTGTCAGAAGATCTGCTGAGAAAAATGCAGATGGAAACAGTGTTGACCAATACTGCAGGAGTGTTGTATATAGATCTACTAATTTTTGAGGATTTTTTTTTCTAAGTCTAAGTCTCATTTCACTTACACCTTGCTCTGGGGATAATGCAGAATGTTTAAAGCCAAAGTCCTAAGCAAACACTAGGAATGTTTCAGAGGCAAACTGTGATCTATTATCTAACATGAGGACTTTAGGAATTCCATATCTAGGAAAGACTAACTTTCATTTCTGGGTAACCTGTGTCAATGAAGTCTGTGTTAAGGATAATCAAATCAATATATCTGGATAAGTAATCAACTACAATAATGTATTGTTGTCCTATCCATAAAAATAAGTCTGTTGTTATCTTCTGCAAAGGTCTGCCAGGTAAATTTGTAGAGAACAATGATTCTGGTAATTTTTTCCCCCTTGTTATGTATTTAACAGCCCTTTACTAAGTTTTGAATTTGCCAGCCCTTAAAGGGTCACCATATGGAGTGTTTTATACTCATGTCCTCAACTTTTTTATACCTTAGTGTCTGTTGCAGAAAATAAGCCTGAAACAAGAAGCCTAGCACAACAGGCCAACATTGAGGCTGCAACCTAGTTAAACAGGCCAGGACAGAAGGCGTAAACTGAAATATGGGCAAGTCTGTAACAAGGCCAAGTAAGCAGAAGTCGGGTTGTGAACTTATAACCTCTCAGAAACTGACACAGAAACTGGTAAGAAGTAAGTTGAGGTTGCAAGCACACATATTGCCAAAATACTAGGTGACTCCTTCAAATGACCCAGCTCCCTCTAGTGACACTAATGGATGAAAATGGGTATGTCTACACATCTCTTTTATTTCAAAATAACACTGGTTATTTCTAAATAAAAGAGATTAGATCCACATGACGTTTTCTTATTTCGAAATGACGGGATCCGTCGTTTTGAAACAGTTTAAACTTGATTCATTTCGAAACGGCTGTTATTTCAAAATGGTTATTTCAAAATAAGGCTGTTCAGACATGTTGTTTCAAAACAACACCATTGTTTCAAAACAACTGGTTCAAAACAACATGTCCTAATGGCCTTATTTCAAAATAACCATTTTGAAATAACAGCCGTTTTGATAGCTGGCTTTCCCTTAATTCAAATTAACATTTTCTTAATTCGAATTAACTTATTTCAAAATAACTCATTTTGAAATGCTTATTTTGAAATAACGATGTGTGTGTAGACATAGCCAATGTCCTTTTAATATGATGAATAGAGATATTTTTTTTGCCTGAACCACCTAGTACAAGCATATGAGTAATATTGAAAAAAATGTCAAAAAGTTGGTATAATAACCACCTGCACCAAAGGGGGCAGAATGATAGTCCAAAACAGTATTTAAAAGAAGGTATCAAAGAAAGTGACTTCAGCAATCATTGGAGATAATAGGATGTCCTCCTGTTAACAGCACTGAGCCCACAGGTAGCAAGAACTCATATTTTAAGTGTACTTGTATCTATGATTGTGTTACTATTGTAATAAAGCTAAGCTGTGTGCCTTTGTTGTTCCACAAGTCCATGGTCATGCCAATTTATTTTTCATGAATTGATCCATTTGATCATGAATTGCCTCAGTTACCTAAGCAGAGCTGGGACAACACATACATGAAAGACACATGCATATAGCACTATAGCCATCTGATGACAATGTCCTTCACTGATTTGGGACAACACTTCTTTCTGAAGTGCCATGGGGATAACAATGTGCTCTCTTTTCAGAAGCAGGACATCAGTGTGCCAATATGCTACTAGCTCCGTTGGAATTTGCCTCTTTGACCCCATCCTTTTTGACAGAATGCAATAAATACCTAGCAAATCTCATCCTTTGCTTCCAGGACAAGGTCCCTGTAGTCTTTGACATCTTTCTAAAGCCGGTTCTTATTCCATTGATGGCAGCTTAATTGGGGTGCTATATAGAATGTCTGTTGTTTTGAATGCTGTCCCTGGTGTATATTCAGTGTGAAATGAAATTGCATCAATTATAGCTGAAATTTTTGGATCCTAGAAAAAAGATCATCCATTGGTTGTGAACCCAGTGATGTCACTAAGGACTTCTGTGATCTATTTCTGTGATAAAATCTCAGCCTAACACCCATCCCTTGAGCCCAAGTGACTGCTAGAGCTTCCTTTTCTGCTTGGGCATGCTGATACATCATTTCTGTGAGGTTTGGCTGATAGAATACAATAGGCCCCTGGTTTCTTTTGGTTGCTTTACTGTGAACATAGCTCCTAAAGCATCAAAAGAAATGTCTGCTATTACTCTTGTTGGACAGTTCATCGAGTACTGTACCAAACCATGTGGAGATGCTACTAGCTCCTTTAATAAATGTGTTCTGTTGTGTGCTTTCCAAGATCGACATTTTAAATAGCTCTTTTAAGGGATTTACTACATGAGGTAAATTTGAAAAGAATTTCCCAAAATGGTTTTGTCATACTCAGAAATCTCCTTATAACAGAAAAGTCCTTCAATGCAGGTAAAGCAAGTAATACCTTCAATATCTCTGAATTCTGTATTAGCTCACTGTGTACTACAAATTTTATCTGCCCTTTTCCAAATTCAATTTCTTATTCAAAGTGTATCCTGGGATGCATGTCTGTGCACCACTGGGTTCTGAACTATGATTTTTTTGTTCATCTGTGCACTGTGATTATATGATTTGATTCTAAATACGCCATGCAAGATTTCTTGATGAATGCTCTTAACGTATTCTACAGAATTACTATGGTATCATGTCTCCTGCAGCATCATGTACGTGCACAGATGTTTTGCATGATTCAGGAGGGTGGGAGACAGACCAAACTCTCATCTAGCAACATGTAAACAGCCACAGCTGTGAGCAAGCAAGAACCTGGAGGAGGCAACAAAAACTATGCTAATTGAGGTCCCTGGCTCAGACAGGAAAAAGAGATCACCTCTGCCCAGAAAGGGAGTCATCGTGGGAGTTTGGAAACAAAAAGAGACACTTGGAATGATTTGGGGCTTTTTGCCTGGGAAACTCCAACTTGAAACAACTTCAAGCAAGATCTGGGCCTTGTCTGGTCTCAGGCAGAGACTGGACGTACAAATGTCTGACAGCTGAACAGTTTGAGCATAAACTTGGACTATGAAGTCAGTTAAGGTAGAGATATTAGTTTCGTATGCGTGTTTCATCTTTTATTTCCCTGGGGTCACTCTTGACTTCATTTATATTATGATTCTGACTTGATTGGTCATTTTCTCACTTAAAATTGTAATCTGATCAATACACTAGTAGTTTTTTTTTTTTTTTATCTAAAGCTGTGTGGTCTTTAGAGGGTATGAAGAAGGATGGGCATGATTCATTTCTTTGTGGAATGAATGGAGATGAGCATATGGTGATTGGGAGTGAGTCTGAATCCCTGTAAGACAGTGGCTCTCAGTGAGGTAGCTGGGGACGGGCATGCTCACTTGGGGATTGTCCCTTGCGTAGCCAGAGTGCACACACCCGCTACTTGGGGCCTATTGCACACAAGAGCGGGGAGTGCACTGACTCAGGTGTGAGTGGTTACCTGGCAAAGCAGGGTGAATTGGGGTTCAGGAGTGGGAATTGAGGGGGGTCACAGTGGCACACCAGACCTGTCACAAAGTGATGCTGGCTTCTTAGGAGTACCTGAAAAATTGCGTGAAGTGTCGTATCATGTTCATTTTTATCTCTGTCACATACAACATCTATGGTGGGCAAAAGTGATACCGTTTGAGAGACCCTCTTCTGGAAATGTTCTGGTGCTAAAAATATTCTAAATGGGAGCCGACTTAAATGGTATCTTCCAAGCAAGTTGATGAATGTAATTAAAGCTATACAGGGATTTACCAGAAGCCTACTGTAGCCTTTAACTTTGAGAACAATTTGGCCTCTGATAATTGAGCTAATGTCTGGTCAACTGCAGGAATCATTTCTCTACTCATGCTTTTATTAAAGGTATGTCTACACTGGGGGCTGTTGGTGGGGGGGGGGGTAACGGGCCTGGGGCCAATCAGTTTGTGAGGGGTCCCTTACCCCCTGCATTGGAGGGGCCAGGCAAGCCAGCCCAGAGGGCAGGCCCCAGGCTCCCTCCCCTCCTCTGAGCTAGTCACTCTGCCCTATGAAGTGAGGTGGGCTGGCTCAGAGGCTGAGCTCCACTCTCCTGCCCCACCTCTGTGCCTGCCTTCCTCACCTCCAGGGCAGAGCAGCCAGCCCAGGGGTGGGGTAGGAGAACAGAGCCTTGCTTCTGGGCAATCCTACCCTGCCCTTGGGCTGGCTATTCTGCACTGGGGGCGAGAAGGGTGAACCCAGGTGCGTGGTTCCTTCCACACTCCTGCCCCACCCTACCATGATGCCTTCGGCTTCCCGCCAAAGGAAGAGGTGCGGGGGTAGAGGTGCAGAACAGCACAGCAGTGGAGTTGGGCAGCGGCATGGGCCCCACTCTGCCCTGCTCATAGCAGGGCAGCATGGGGCCACGGAACCATGGGACCAGGGATGGTCACCACTCTTATTCCTCCCCAGGATGTCTCTGTCTACACTACAAAGTTTTCTGTCACAAAGTACACTGGCATACAGCTCTTGCAGTTTGTACATTGCTTATGCACATATAGCCTTGGCTTCTTGCGTACACCACCTGTGCTTGTGTCGATGCACAGTGTGGCACACAATAGGTAGATACCCCAGCGAGCAAGTCACCACTATCCACTGCACTTTCTTTTACATAGTTTTGGCAATGCCTAGATGAATTGTGTGAGGTAAATAGAATCAAGGGCCAATTTCCCATCATGTATTGCTCCCCATCCCATAATATCTATCGCCATCCCATAAAAACACTACTTCATATTTTTGTGCCTTTTTTTCAGTTTCACATGAATCCTCTCTAGACTTGTCACTGTCCACAATCTATGACTGAAACACTGAGGCTGCACATCTCTGTTCTATTGTCATAAGCATTGAAAACACAGAACATAGTACTTGCAGAAGTGCCAGAACAACCATGGGGAAAATGACAATTCCCTGAGAGACAGATTGCTGTGGGACATAGTCTGAACCAATTCATAGTTGTTGGTGGAATTCACAGAGCAGTGGCAGATGGTGGAATGCCACTTCTGGGCCAGAGAAATGAGCACTGACTTGTGGGAGCATAGTGTAATGCAAGTTTGAGGCATTGAGCAGTGTATAAAGAACTTTTGGGTGAACAAGACAGCATTGTTGGATCTGATGATGAGTTCTCATCAGCCATCCAACACAGGAACATCAAACTGAGAGTGGCACTGACAGGGGAGAAGAGCGTGGCTATCGCATTGTAACAAGTTGTAATGCCAGATTGGTATCGGTCAGGGGGAAATCATTCTGGAGTGCAAAAATCCACTGGGTGGCTGTTGTTATACAAGTGTGTAGGGCCATGAATCATCTCCGGATGCACAAGAGTGTGAATATTGACAATGTGAAGGACAAAGTGGGTGGCTTTTTAACTATAGTGTTCCTGAACTGCAGTATAGCAATAGACAGTACACACATCTCTATTTTGGCCCCAGTGCACTTTGCCACAAAGTATATTAACATAAAAGTCTATTTGTTTAGGGTTATGCATATGCTAGTGGATCACCAGGGACACATCACTGACATTGATGTTGATTGGACAGGGATGATACATAACACTCACATCTTAATGAACAGAGGACTGTTAAGAAAGCTACAATGAGCCACCTTCTTTCCCAGCATTCTTTCTTTTCTGGCAATGTTGAAAAGTCAACGGTGATGTTGGGGGATCCAGTGTGCCCCTTACTGTCTTGGCTCATGAAGCAGTACACCAGCCACCTTGAGAGGACCAAGAAAAGATTCAACTAGAGACTCAGCATCTGCAGAATGATAACTCACAGTGTTTGCGGTAATCTGAAAGGGTGCTGGGGTTGTTTACTCACCAGATTGGATCTCAGTGTGACGGATATCTCAATTGTTATAGCTGCCTGCTGTGTGCTTCATAATATTTGTAAAGCAAAAAAGGAAAACTTGCTGCAGGGGTGGAAGGCAGACGTGGACTGGCTGTATGCGCAGTTTGAACAGTTAGACATAAGAGCTATTTGAAGAGCTCAGCACAGAACTATCTGGCTCAGGAAGGCTTTGAAAGAGCACTTTAACAGTGAGCTACAGTAATGCATTGTGGTGTACCAGTCACTATGCTACCCTATTGTTTGGGGACCTGTTCAGAATTTTGTGGTGCTTGATGTACATGTATAACACTGTCCATGCACCGACTCGTTTTGTGTCACTTGCTATACATTCATGCTCATTCCACTGTCTTTGTCACTGATTCTATGGATTTGGAGTGTACCAGACCATTATTTTTACTGCTCACATTAATTAAACCTATGTGTTTTAAACTAATAAAGATGAATAATTTTCAAAATAAATTAAAAGTAAAAATAAAAATAAAAGTTTTATTAAGTAACTAAATCAGTACCTGAGAAAAAAAATTTGAAGAACATACTAAGCAATACTTTTTAACTCCAGAAAAACTTAGGAAACTTTAATAAACAAGGGAAAGGGACTTGATGTCCATTGTAGATACACCTACATCAACCATGTTTTTCAGAGGTCAGTGTATGTGAAGCTGTGATTTTCCCCAGTGTGGCATGGTGGGGCCTCCAATGTGGGCCATGAGGCAATGTGGCTGTGGGGGCAGGGCATGCAGAGAAGTAGTATGCTGCAATTCTTCACTGATTGCAAAGGCTGTCAGCCTCAGAACTGTGAACCTTGAAGTCCACAAGAGTCTGCAGCATCTGCATTTGCTGATGGAAAAGCTCCATTATGTCCTGGTGCATCTCCCTCTCCTTTTCCTGTGCCCTTCTCTTCTCTGCTCTTTTCTTCTCAATACAGTCAGCTACATTCACCCTCCAAACCCTTTGTTCAAGGTCTGATGCAGCACTGGCTTGCAAGATCTCACGGAACATCAAAGGAGATGATTAAATCAATCAAATCATAGGGCTGGACAGGACCTCATGAGATCATCAAGTCCAACCCCCTGGGAATTGAACCAAGGACCTTCTGCATGTTAAGCAGAGGTGCTAGCCACTACACTAACATGTCCTTATGTCATCCCTTTTTTTCTCTTCCTTACCTGTGTCAGTCATTATATTGGTGCAGCAGGAATACACAGCACAGCCACAACAGGAACAGCTGCAAGTAAGACAAACAGAGGTACCATTACCAATATAATATGTACAGAAAGTAAAACTTAAGATTCAGAACTCCTTTCCTTGCTCTCCTTCAGTGTTAAACAAGACACACTTATTGGCCTTTTTGCTTCAGAGTGCTTATTCCCAGCCCCAGGCATGGTGTGTATGACCTGCTGTGGTGAGGAAAAGGAGTATGGCATTGCTTGGTTGTCATAAACTTTGAGTATAAGGCACTGACACAGAATATCAGCTACATTTTCCACAGGTAGTGGTGGTTTTAGCTGCTATCTCACTCCTGAGGGTAAGCAAGGAACAAAACTGATGCTGGCATTCAGAAGTTGCCCAGAATGATATGCCACTAACCTGTTTAAGGGAATGCTGCTTGTCAATGGTGCTGCCAAATGGCATGAGAAAGTGTTCTACTGTGGAGGAAAAAGTAAGGCTGCACTCCCAAGAAAGCTTCAGAAGCAGATGGCAGTGGACCTCCATTGAAGAGTAATCAAGATCACTCAAGAGGATTTAGGGACATAATCTATATAAGCAAACGGCTCTTTTGAGCCCCTATTTCCCCACTCCCATGCCTAACTCTAGAAGGAGATGAGAAGCAGATAACTCTATTTCTCTTTGCTGAATTATTATCTATTCTAGAAGAAGTAAATCAGGGGTTAAAGTATAATTTGGGGGCCCCCGGAACCATCCTAAATTGGCAGGCCCTTCTCACACAGGTCTGGGCCCCACTCATGCTGATATGGGCTCCCCTTCATGCTGGTGTGGGACACCCTTGATGCACCCAAGCTACTGCCCCCGCAAATGCCTGCTCCCCAGCTACTGCCACCAACACCTGGCCCCCAACCCCAGCTACTGCCCCCAACACACCTACCCCTATCAGACTCCTTTTCCTATGTCCTTTTTAGCCCCAATCCAAACCCACTAACCTCCCTGTCCCCATTCCAGCCTTCCTAACCCCCAGCCCACCATCACAACCCCGTCTCTTCCCATTCCCAAGCACCCTCCCTGCCTCCACACTTTTGCTGCCAGCTGTCCAACTTCCCCAATCCCCCCCTCCCCAAGCCCCCTCACCTGGCTGAAGAGCTGGGTGGGGGGGCAAGAGGTTGCAGCGCTGGCTGGCCAGCCATGCCCTGGCCAGAAAGGCGGAGCCACACAGGCTCCACAGAAGACAGTGAGGGGTGGCTGGGCCAGTCCCAACCTGCAGTCCCTCCCTTCCTCCAGCCTAGAGGGGACGTGCTGGAACAAGCACCCTTCTATTTTTAGGGGGCTCCGTAACTCAGTGTTCTGGCGTGTCCCCTATTGGGGGGGGGGGGCGGAATGCAGTGTTCTGGAGCATTCCCCTATTTTTAGGGGGCATGAAATGCTGGCTCTCTAAAGAATAGTGTTCTGGGGCATTCCCTCTTACTTTAACCCCTGAAGTAAATTAACAAAAGTTTGATAGCTTTGTCCTGATCAGTTTGGGAAGAGTCATGGGAATTTATAAGTGTAATGGAAATTTAGTTACACACTTATCTAAGCTTTCTTCCCCTGCTTTGGTCTCATCTATGCTCAACTGCAGGGACCGGCTGGTATGTGGGGAAATCAAAAGCAAGTCCTGGCTCCTGGACCCCCTGGTTGCCTGCCCCCCATACTCCTCCTCCTCTTCTTCATTCACTTTCTATTTCTTGGCAGGGGCCTGTGACATGGGCTCTTCCAAAGTGATCACTGTGGTGGGGGGAGCCATGGTGGCGTCTCTGTCAAATATGGCAAACAGATGTCTGACTGTTGATCTCCCTGGCTTTATGGTATGCCTGCCTCAGCTCTTTGCCTTTCACATGGTACTGCGTCTGCTTATCATCCTGAATCTTCTGGCAATCTGCTTGTAGATGACAATGTTCCTATGGATGGTTTGGAGTTGTGCCTGCACAGCATCTTCTCCCCACAGACCCAGGAGATCTGATATCTCCTGTCTACTCTGGACAAAAGTGTGACTTGAACTTATAGCTGCCATGGTGAGCTGGGCAGTTTCACACAACAGTGGAAAATTGGTAAGAGTGCTTATTCAGCTGTATAATCAGAAAAAGAACTTAAAAAATCTATGGGGCTTTAAAGGATCAGAAGGGATTATTAGAGGACAGTTTCACTAACTAACCAAGTTGGATGGAGTCTGAGAAGAAAGCCCTAATTAGAGACAAAGGCTTACCTATGCAGGATGCATAAAACCAGGTAGTATTGGAAGTGCCTGCTAGCCGGTAGGTCTGGAAAGGCTCTGAATTCCCTGGAAGGGCTTTAGTGACCTAGCCAGAAGGCCAAACCATAACGAGGAAGCTGCAAACCCAAGAGTGAATGCAGGAGCAGAATGACAAAAGAGAGAAGACAACACTGGAAGGACAGCATAGGCTAGTAGAGCTAATCCCCAGGATGGCTAGCAGAAGGTGTTGTTTATAATGAGTGGACACCATGATAGGCAACTTCTGGTCTACTTGATCCCCAAGCAGTGGTGTTAACAAATGTTACCATCATTGTATCAGTGGGACAGCAGCTGGATAACTGTTAGGGTCAACTCAGTAATGCAGTATTTACATTCATGCTGTGTTGACCTACGTACATGGACAATAGGTCACCACCACCCAAGGACGTGGTGTTACACGGCAATGCAACAGGGCATTTATGTTGGTGGGTGACAAATTAAAGTTAGACATGTGCACAACTAGGTCAATGCAAGGTGGCTTATATTGACATAACTGTGTAGTGTAGACCATGCCTAACTTGTGTAGAGTCCACACAAATCCAGATTTTGCCAGTGGAGTTTGATACTACAAACAGCCTGTATACCTGTCAATGGGTTTATCTACCTGGAATCTTATCCCTAACCTTAACTCTAAACCCCGTATCTCCCATTCTTTTAATTCTTCTTTGACTTTTCCAAACAAAGGTATAGGATGCAGCATGGGGCTGGGAGAGCAAAGACACGTAGACATGGATAAATCTCCAGTTTTAGTTTTGTTCTCCCACTAATGTATTCTATTTTCCCTAAGGGGAGGCCTTGCATTATTGGCAATCTTAATAGGGCAGTTGTCAGTCCTTGTATTATGTATATTAATTGTTGAAGAACTTTTCACCCTTTTTCCAGTTTCCAAAGTAACTACAGACTTAGTATCAATTTTAAATCTAAGGTTTTGACCATTTACATTAATGCTTTATGCCAAAATGGTGTCTGTTCTAGAAGTGTGGATTCATTGTCATCAGCTGATAATCCCTCCAAGATTGTTTCTACTACTTCTGGGCTATGTCTGTGCTAGAGGGCTCAGGTAAGTTGACTTAATAAGGTCGACTTAAAGTCACCTTTATTAAGTCAACTTAGAGAGTCCCCATTTGTTTAAGTTGACTTTTTAAAGACATGAATGACTCTCCTGCCTCGAGTCAACTTTATTAAGTTGACTTTAATGGCCACATTTTATTTAACCAAATTAATTAAGTCAACTTAACCCTTAAAGTCAACTTTAAGGGTGAGAGTTATTAAGTCAACTTAATGAACTCCAAATGTGGTTCTGCAGTTGCCTAAATAAATATAAGCCTTTGTGGCTATGTCCACACTTTGGCTATGTCCGCACGTACATCATTATTTCAAAATAAGTTATTTTGAAATGAGTTATTTCTAAATAGTCTTTATTTTGAAATAAGTTAATTCGAATTAAGGGAAAAGCTCAAAGTGAAATAGCCTGTCCAAACACAGGACTTGCTATTTCTCTTTAGGAGAGGGGCACCATGGGAGGAGTGGCAACATGGCCCCCTCCCTGGGCCATGCCCCACCCAATATAGGCTAAAAGGAAGGCACTCTGGGAAGGAGAAGGGCAAAAGTGTTATTTTGAAATAATGGTTATTTCAGCCATTTCAATTTAAAGAAGATTAAGCTATTTTGAAATGACAGCCCTTATTCTGAAATGATGGAGCCTGTCATTTTGAAATAAGAATACGTCATGTGTACCTAATTTCTTTCATTTCAAAATAACCAGTGTTATTTTGAAATAAAAAAGATGTGTGGACATACCCTTAGGCAGTTAAATAAATTTAAGTTAAATAGATTTAACATGTCCCCACTAGAAACTCAAATCGAATTAGCTTGTCCATGGACAGGACTTGCTAGTATGAGTTAGGAGAGGGGCACCCTGGGAGGTGTGGCAAGATGACCCCCTAGAAAGACCATGCCCCCACCTGATACATAGAAAAAGGACAGTACCCTGGGACAGACAAGGGCAAAAGTGTTAAATTGAAATAACAGTTAAATAGAAATCATTCGTCCATACAGCATTATTTTGAAATAATAGTTTCAATTTAACCATCATTTTGATACAAAACTAGGTTTTATTATATTGAAATGACTTTCCTTATTTTGAAATGAGGGAGCTCCTTATTTCAAAATAAGGAAATGTAGTGTGGACATGCAATCTTTTAAATCAAAATAATCTGCATTATTTTGATTTAAAGACTAAGTGTGGACAAACCCCTTAAGTCTATCTAAGCCTCCAGTGTAGACATACCCTTGGTGATCTGCCCGCTACTTAAAAATGTCTAATTTTGTGACATCTCCTACATTCTGCCTCTTTTACTGGACATAGTTGCCAGCTGCGGGATGGCGTCTTGGCATGTGTTTCTTGGCTTTTCCAACCTTCCCTCCTATTAAAGTTCTTTGGCTCCCACTTGCTAGTTGCCGCCTTTCTTATGTTGTAAACTTGGTCTAGCTGCTTATTTCACATCTGTGTATTTTCTTGTTACTGTGTCAATATTTGCTCTCCTGTGCTCCTGTTATATAAGGCACATTGCTGAGTCTTTATGATTTCTCATTTTCATTAGAGCTTTTGCTAGTGTGAACTGTGCTGATAAATTGCTGTCTCTTATACCAATAACTATCTATCCTGTCAGTTCTTTTAAGATTCCATATATGCAATATTCAGCAAAACTATGAACGGTACTAATAAAAACCTTAGTAGTTTTCCCTTGTTCCTGGTACCTTATGTTAAATTTGTCCCTTTCATATATAATAGTCTGTCTTCCTATATAATAAGCACCAAAAGCTTCTTATACTTTGATATATTCTTTTCTCATCAGTGAAGAGTAGGGCACTTTTGATAACAGCATCAGCATCATTCATGCCAAACATTAGGCCATTTACCTGCTATTCCTGCGCTTTCTCTACTAAACCAGAAACCACCCAGAACCACTCAGATCTCCAGATCCAGTAAAGCCAACTCATGGAATTCTCAAAACCAGACTTTTCTAGCACAATTAGTTGCACCATCAGCTCCATTGCTGCACCTAGCCTGTCCGCTCCCTGATTTTCCTTTTTTCTCTCTCACTCATATCCTTGGCAATATGGTGACTCTCTTATTTCCTTTATTTCCTCCTTAGAGAGAAGAATTCACTCAGTTCACACACCAGTGTGAGGACAAACACAAAGAAACATTCTTGAAGCAGTAACTAGAGAACTCGCTGACTGTGACATTCCTTTCTTTATTAAGCTTGCACTACAACACATTCTCATACTCTCTGGTAACTGTGGAGGACCAGAAACTCTATAACCACTCCACAAGAGACAGTCTCTACCCTGACTAGCATGCATTCTAAATAGACAAAGGCTGGGAAAAATAAGTATCATTCTTATTTTACAGAAGAGGTATGGAGGCATAGAGAGATTAAATGACTTGTTCAAGGTCACCCAAGAGGTCTGTGTCAAAGCTATAAACTGAAGGAAGGTCTCTTGAGTTCTAGTCCAGGGACTTAACCCCAAGGTCATTAATCAGCTGGTCACCCAAATACCTTCTACATTACAGTGATTGAGATTTCCATATGGAACGTAACATGCATAACAGATCAGGCTCTAGCTTTCTTGTCCCGCACCCATAATTAATTGCTTGAGAGAGGGAAAAGAAAAAAACCCTCATAATACCGAATCTGTTAATTTTTTTGTAAGTAGATATGTAAGTTTAAAAAGTAATTTTATCTTAGACAAAAGCAAAATCTAGCACAATTAGAAATTATGAAAAAAAATGGTACAGAATATTGAAATGAAACACAGCAAGAGAACATTGAAAGAGACCTTGATATAGTAGTGGACTTCTGTCCCTTAATGTCTAGAAAATTTTAAAGATAAATTTAAAGGCCAATATAGTGCTATAAATGTAGAATATAAATACAAGTGAGTAGTAATGAAATCTCTGGCCAGACTTCACTTATAATATTGTGTTCAGTCCTGCTTACAAGATAATAAAACATCGGTTTCTTAAAAATGTGGAACAAAGAAAGGAAGTCAGCAAATAGTGAAGGCAACTAAAGCACTCTGAGGATGAGCCAAAAAACCCCCATGGTTTTGAACCAGTTATTAAGATTGCAATTAACTGAAATGCAAATTACTAGGGTTGCAAATGAATTTTTTCAAATGAGTTTACAATAAAAGATTATTTTCACCATAATACAGCAATTTGAAATTAAACTAAATCAATAGGTCAACACAGAATAAGGATGCATGGTGCAGAAAAAAAATAATAGTGGGGAATCACCATGTCTTTGAATCATTCCTACTAAATATCACTTCAACGGTGATGTCTGACATGCAAAATAGGACCACGACACATCTTAAATAGGAAGCATTTATTAAAGAAAACAAGTACGAACTAGAAATGAAAACAGCCTTCCACAGAATTCGAGTTCCAGTTTTGTCTACCTTGTTAACAATACCTCAAACGGAAGTCTGTCACACAGAGACATCAAGTGGCAGAATAATACACGGCTAATAAATGTATCACTACAGAGTCATAGCATTTGTCTATGGTTATGTCTACACTGAGAAGTTATTTCAAAATAAGGAGGTTTATTTCGAAATAACTTTTTTCCTGTCCATACAGGCATTTTTTATTTCAAAATAAGCATTTCATTATTTGGAAATGAAGTGCTATTTTGAAGTAATAAAACCTGCTTTTATTTCAAAAGAATGCTTATTTCAAAAACATTATTTCAAAATAAGCCATTCTAAGCTATGGAATAGGCTTATTTCAAAATAATGGCCCTATTCTTTTGCCTGCCTTCCCCTATTTCAAGTTAGAGAACGTAGTGAAGACTCTCTATTTCAAAATGATAACACTTACCTTATTTCAAATTAGAGAGTCTTCACTGGACTTGTAATTTGAAACAATGAATTCAAAATAGTGCTAATTCAAAATAGTTATTTCAAATTAAAATTGAAAGTTATTTCAAAATTAATTTAATTTTGTTAGTGTAGACACAGTCACATGAGTGCCAGTCAATGTCAGCCACAGAATTATCTCTTGATAGAGGTATGTGGTCTGAACAAAGGTCCAAGAATTCCTAAATTATATTCTTCTTACTGAACCAGATGCCTTTCCCAACCTCAGACTATCAGTGAACTGTCCTGGCATATGTTTTGTAATATGCAAAATGAAGATATGGGGACAAATTCTGTTGCTGCTGAAGTCAATGTTGTTCTAGAAGCTTGAATATAAGAACATAATTTAGTTCAGCATTGTCTATCTCTTCATGGCATTGTGGAGATGAAACAATCAATCTGTTAAAAGCTTGTAAAAGTTTTGGCTCTGAAGACAGAATGTAAACAAAATTAAGTTGGGGAGGGTTGGCAGTTGAACTTTGGCATCATCATAACTCAAGGTAGCATCCACTTGTCTTGACGTAGACCAGGAAGTGAAAATAAATCAGATATTCATGAACTGCATAAATCAAGGCAAGTTTGCATGGCTTGCGTAAATACTAAAAGAAATCTGATCCATAATGTATGCTAGGTACTCACATGGCCCCATTACTGTAGTACCTCAGCACTTTCAATGTTTAATGTATTTATCCTCACAATTACCTACTCCTGAGAGGTTGGGCAGTGCTATTATTCCTATTTACAGGTAGAGAACTGAAGCCCAGAGAAGGTAAAGGGCTTGCACGAGGTCATATAGGAAGTCTGTGGTGAATCAGGGAACTGACCCCCTGGTTTTCCAAGTCCCTAGTTAATGCTCTAAGCAATTCATTGCTGGGAACTGTAAAGGTGTAAGGCAGCAGTTCTCAAGGTTTCTTGTCTTGCGACACAGTTGGCAGCATGTGCGACACTGCCTCTTGCTGCCTCTACAATAAAAGACCCCTACCACGGCCACTGCTGTCACTGCTGCCACTGCTAAAAGCATCTTGTCATCACTGCCACCAAAAAGCACCCCCCCATCACCAAAAAGGCCACTACCACCACAATAAAGCACCCTGCTGCTAAAACCAAGCCCCCCTGCCAGTGGGAGTTATGAAAGCTACACAAAGTCACTTGCATAACTCCCATTGACTTCCTCACTGCCCTTCAGCTCGGCATCTCCATTGCACTGCTCTAACTGTGTTCCCATTGACACAACCCTACGCTTATTTCTAGCTTGACGAAGTGAGTCTTAACTGACTGCTCAGTCGATCTGGACGAATCAATCTGACAGTGGCTACTTTTCCAGCCATCAGTACAGACTGACTGTGACTCCATTGGGAAAGAAGAGGGGTTAGGCATTGTGATCCCAATGGACTGTTGCCAGAATTACTGCAGAAAGCAATTGCTCCAGAACCCAAACAGACAGAAGAAAAACCATGTGAAGTCCTTTATAAATGAGTTTCTGAGATAAGAGACAAGAATTTGTGGGCTGCTGAAATTACTGGCGTATGGGGCAGACTTGGGCCAAGATGACTAAATTTGCACAGATCTGGAGGGAAGAGGCTGTGATGTTTTGATTTGTTTTATGAAGAAGGAATAAAATAAAAACAATGAACCCTGCTGGAATCTGGTTCCCTGGATTCCATGAACATTGCAGACAGAATCACCCCAGGGAATGAGCTCGTTCAGAAAGAACAAAACCTGATGTACTAGGAGGGGTGTGCTATATTATAGGTCCTAGTGCTTTACAGAAGTGTTATGTATGTATGTTATGTAATTGGTCCTTGAGAATTCATCTATGGAAACTATGGCTCCAAGCTTGTGGGGAGGCAAAGTACTTTCTTTGAAGAGTGCGATGCCCTCATCTCCCAGCGAATCCACTGGAGGTTTCTGGGGGGATTCACCATTTCACAATATTGTCCCTCATATTTCTGGCACTCTCCCAGAGACTATTTATTAACTGGAAACTGCACTCTAATAACATCTCTTAATCAAATTCTGAAGAAAATACTATCCCAGAAAAAAGGACGTCAAGTCAGCAACAGACATTTCAACTTCAGTTGTAAAGAAGACTTAATATGCATCAAATACAGGTGAAGAGGCTGTGTCACATGAAAGGAAACTAACAGCAGCAGAAACTGAGACTCATGAGTAGTTAATTGCTGACAATTCCATAAAGCTAAAAATAAAACACAGGGGAAATATCACTGAGCTAGAATGTACTGACAGCAGTGGCAAAAGACTAGAATCACATACCGTGTAAAAATGAAGGGTTGTCTTTTCACTTTTTTTTTTTTAAGTAGAATTATTTAAACCATCATGGCAGAAAGATTTGTGAGATGGTTACTCTGCTATAATTACTCATAAAAATGATTCTTATTTGCTACCTGATGGGTTTTATTGCAGAAAAGGAGAGAAAAATAAAACTATAATTACCAGCATAGTTAGTTGATTAGCTGACATTTTGATGATGAAAACAGCAACACAAAGGGCTGGAGCTGTGGCTGACTGGCTTGTTTTCATGGACATAATGGAGTGACGCCTGGGGACCTGAACTCCCCTTGTACTTTGGAAAATCCCCGTGTACTTATCTGCATTTTTAGGGATCTAAATACTTTTAAAAATCCAGTTCTTAATTGCTACATTCCTTTCCCGATATTATCCCATGCAAATATTGAGTGTTCACTATTTTTCTCAACATGTATCCATATACTTGAAGCCCAGATGCTACTCCCACCGAAGTGAACACAGACTAATTCTGGTCTTATTAGCACTTCTTTCTCTTCAGTAAAATCTACTGATTTCAATGGAGTTACAATGATTCACTGAAGTGTAAGCCAGAGCAGAATGAGGCCAGGGAGTTGTCACTGATTTCAGGGTTGGAGTTTATCAAAGGCAGGGGGAGGCATTGCCTCCCTCTGTTTGACCACTCTCTGCCTCCGTGCTGGCGGCAGCCCTGGGTCCTGGCTGGGGTCGCTCTTGCCTCAGCAGGGAGAGGCCATCACCAGCAGCAGGTGCCAGCCCCAGCCAGTGTCTTGAAGCCACCACCGGCAGCGGGGTCCAGCCCCAGCAAGGGAACAAGGGCTCTCGCTTTCAGCAGGGTCCATTCCTGGCTGGGGACCAAGGGCCCTGGCCCGCAGTGAGGTCCAGCTCCAGCTTGGGACCCAGGTCTGTTGCCAGCAGCCAGGTCTGATCAGGGTCCCGGAGCTGCTGCCAGTGGCAGAAGAAGGCCCCAGCTGGGATCCAGGGCTGTCGCCACTGACCCAGGGCCACTGGCGGTAGTGGCAGAATCCAGTCTAGTCGGGGACCTGAGGCTGCCAGTGCCAGCAGGATTCAAACCCAGCCAGGGACCTAGGTCTGCCAGTGGCAGCAGGATCCAGCACCAGCCTGATCGGGCTGGGTGGGGTAGAGGCTGGATTTTGGAACTGCATTCCCCTGGGCAAACTCCAAAATCCACCCACAATTTCACTGAAGCAAGATTAGGCCTTGAAAGCATTAATTCTGATCTCACATGTATAGTATAAGCAACTGTGACCGGCCAGCCTATAAGTATACAGACTGTAGTTCTCTGCCTTAACATCATGTTATTCTTTGGCTAACTTCACAATTCAAATTATAAGTTAAATGCTCCTTTCTAAGCTGGACAGCGGATCTCTTGGGGCTCTTCAATTTCCTTGGGCTCTCCTTACCTGTAGGATGCACCTGCTAACATCAGTGGATATTTTTCACATATAGCATGCTCACAGTGCTCTTGATTTGAAGCCCATAGTATCAGTGGAAATTGTCCGATTAACACAAATGAGCTTCGGGTCAGGCTCCATAACCCTGGGAAGTTTAATCGTGCTGACTGGAAAGGAAACCTTAGCTCTCAGAAAGTAAATATTCTTTTTAGAAATATACCATATGTGAAGATGCCTTTGTAAAAGATTGTCTGTAGTTTACTTCCATTTAACTGTAAATATGCAAGTAAAACATTAGGTCCAGTATATGTGAATCAGTTTGAGTTTGTAACAAAATATGTAGTTAAGTGAATTGATTTCATGTGCAACAGTGCCATAGAACTGGCCAACTTGTGAAAACACAATTTGTTGACAATCTCTAGTGCTCTCACAAAAGAACAGTAGCTTGCATAGTGCAGGCCACTGTTTACAAGCTTCTCTGTACACCTCTGCAAATGTTCATACATACGCTACTCCTACATAGCGAATGACAGCCATAAATAGCTTACATTTATAAAGTCACTACACAGTTATCTGTAGATACTCCCGTACACTCCTGTGATCAGACTGCAGCTTCAGAGATACCATCATTTACTTTCTATTCAAGTGTAAAGAAATTCTGCTGTTTCTCTGACATTCTTAGAAAATACTGATGGTTTTTAAGGATAACCTCTGAGCACATTTGTTTGTGCCTGTGTCTACCTGTCAAATTCCTAACTCTACAGTTTTATGGGAGATTTGTATAATGGATTCAAGTGGAGACATTTGCCCATAGTTTGCAAAACACTCAAATCTTTTGGAATGAAAAGCAAAATCTCTTTGTCATGAGCTATGATTTTGCTTGAAAAGAAACATAACAAAGTGGTTAACAAACTGGCATAACAATAATGAGCATTTAGTGTCTGGGGTTTCAAGCAGGCCATGCATATTTTCCAGTTACATCATTGATACTCCATTTTCTTTTTAATGGTTAAAACCCCACTTCAGTCTCTAATGCAATAAGAAAAAACTCATTGTTATTTTACCTAGTTTCCATTTCAAGCCTGCCTGAGCTCCCTGCACTTAAATTCAATACCAGCCTTTCCTCACAAATATATGCCGTTAAAGAAGCAAGCTAAAATTCACAGAGCTGTCAAGTAAGATATCCATTAAGATAGAAGGATGCTGGTACTCAGACTTCAGCATTACAGCATTAAATCTCCAAGGAATTCACTTTCTTAATGAGAAACAAGGCAGTAAGGAGTGTAAGATACAGGAGGGGAGGAAGGAGACTATGAAACAATATAACAGTGAAACAGCACATGTTCAGGTACCACAAAGATATCTGAATTCTTCAACTAAGACTTGTCAATGAGATTTTTTTTTCAGCATATGATATGCAGTTTTAATTAAATTATGGCCGGGAGTCAGAGAACAAAGCCAAAGGACCAGTTTTTATTTCATTTTTAGAACAGAGATCTTATCTTGAGCATTTCATCCACCTCTAATTAAATATGGATTTATGGCTTTAAGGTACCTGGGAGTGTGTTATGGCTTCTAGGTATCTATTATGTACTCACTGAAGCCAAAGTGGAATGGTTTAAGGGTGAAATCCTGACCCCCATTGAAGTCAATGGCAAAACACCCATTGACTTCAGTGGGGCAAGGAGTTCACCCAATGTGTTTAGGACAATAGTGCAGTTTTAGTCTAGTTTATGAAAGCTACTATTCTCTTACAAGTAGTGTGTGCACATGCGCATGTATAAACAAGTTTAATAAAACTTCCATTGTTTTCTGCTCCTTGTAAAAAGGAGAAATTGCACAAAGAATGGAAAATACTTGACTTCTGTCAAAAGTGCTGTTTTTAATACAGGGGTTATTTTTCTGTATTCATGCTTTCTAAATCCTATAGTTATTGGCAACTCTCCTCCCACTGCTTACACCTCACCAAGCTCTTTAAAATAAATACACTACCTTTTTAGTTTAGAAAAAATAATTTCCTATCTCCAAACGGAGAATTGTTAATCAGTTGACTTTGGTTGTGATGGTGTGTTATTAAATATTATTAATCTGAGTGTACTAAGTCATTTAAAATAGAAATATAAACTGGGTAAGGACTCTACATCTGAGTATGACGTGTTGAATGAATGTCAGATTTGATTTTTTACTGTTTTGATAGGAAAAGGTGATGAAAACCTTTAATAAAATTAATTTGATGGAAACTTTCTGGTTTAGCAACAATTTGTTTGTATTGGAATAGGGAGTACATTTTGTTCTGAAGGCACAATTTTTCTTAAACAGCTTTTCTGAACACTTCCCACTTTACACAGGAAGGATTCACGAGCTATTTTTATTTATATTCTGGACCAAAAATATGAAATTGATTCTTCCTACAATGCTCAAACCAAATACCTCCAAACCACATTCCACAATAAAACCTTAACTTCATTGTCATACTCCTACCCCAGTGAACGCTTGCCCATGAATGTATATCACAATTTTGTAGAGGTCAGAGTTAAGGTTTATGTCAGAATGCGACAGAGTTATTTGATAAATGTGTGTATTATGAGCTGGAAAGACAGGAACATTTTCTGTGGGAGGCAGTCAGTTAATATGATTGAATAGTGTAATATGGCACTGTTAAGATATACTAGCAAATGTTAACTGAACACTTCCCTGTTGTTTCAGGACTAGTATGAACAGGTATATCTATATCTATATCTATATCTAAAAAATTCCCCTCTCACCCCTATGGGTGGTATGTGTCTTCCTCAACCTCGGGTCCTCTACCAGAGGCCTGGGAGTTTGAGGGTTCTGCGCAGTATCTTAGCTGTTCCTAGCACTGCACTCTTCTGGACAGAGAGCTCTGATGTTGTTCCTGGGATCTGTTGGAGCCACTCTCCCAGCTTAGGAGTCACAGCCCCGAGTGCTCCTACCACCACTGGGACCACTTTGGCCTTCACTTTCCACATCCTCTCTAGTTCCTCTTTCAGGGCCTGGTACTTCTCCAGCTTCTCATACTCCTTCTTCCTGATGTTGCTGTCACTTGGCACTGCTACATCTATCACCACCGCTGTCTTCTGGTCCTTGTCTATTAGCATGATGTCTGGTTGATTGGCCAGTACCTGCCTGTCTGTCTGGATCTGGAAGTCCCACAGAATCTTAGCCCTGTTATTCTCCACGACCTTCTGTGGGATCTCCCATCTGGTCTTGGGAAGGTCTAGCCCATACACTGCGCAGATGTTCCTGTACACAATGCCAGCTACTTGGTTGTGCCGTTCAGTGTATGCTGCTCCTGCCTGCATCTTACATCCTGCCACTATGTGTTGGACTGTCTCTGAGGCCTCTCTGCACAGTCTGCACCTTGGGTCCTGTCTAGTGTGGTAGACCCCTGCTTCAATGGATCTGGTGCTCAGTGCCTGTTCTTGTGCTGCTATGATCAGTGCCTCAGTGCTGTCTTTTAGTCCAGCCCTTTCCAGCCACTGGTAGGATTTCCCAGTGTCAGCCACCTCAGCTATCTGTCAGTGGTACATCCCATGCAGGGTCTTGTCTTGCCATGGCACTTCTTCTGCTTGATCTTCCTCCCATGTCTGCTGCTGCTGCCTCAGGCATTCTCTCAGCAGCTCATCTTTGGGTGCCATCTTACTGATGTACTCCTGGATGCTCTGGGTTTCGTCCAGGACAGTGGCTTTGACACTCACCAAACCCCGCCCTCCTTCTTTCCGGCTGGTGTACAGTCTCTGGGTGTTGAATTTGGGGTGGAAACCTCCGTACATTGTGAGGAGCTTTCGGGTCTTCACATCGGCAGCCTCCATGTCCTCCTTTGGCCAGCTCACTATACCGGTCGGGTATCTGATGGCTGGCAGGGCGTACCTGTTGATGGCATGGATCTTGTTCTTCCCATTGAGCTGGCTCTTCATATATATATTTTGGAAGGATGTTTCTGAGGTTAAAAGAGGAAAGCTATACAGAAAGGAGCAGTGGGTCAAATTCAATTCAAACACCACCTGTACTCAGGTGGAATGGACCACTATCTTTCTTTGCTTGTAGCCTCATTCATTTCAAAGGGAGTAGTCACAACAAGAGAAGGAAATTAGAATCTGAGCATCAGAGAATTAACACTGAAGGTCCTACTCTAACCTGGAGGTAATTCTGATAATCTGTGACACTTCTGGTTTATTGCTAGTAAATCCTTAAATGCTGTGTAGTCACACATGTTCTGTTCTCCTTGCTTTTGCCTGCATGTCAGCACAATACCTAGCACTGCTCTGGAACAGTGTGGGTTGAAACTTACCTACTCCACAATTCCATAAGGTATAGATCATGCTCCCATTTGCCCAGGGCCTTCTGGTGGCTCATGTGGAGGGTAAACTTACCAATGGCCCTGTCCTGCCCTTATTGAGGAGATCAGAACCATAAAAGGAAATGCAGGACTAGATTATGGAATGAGCATTATAGGCTTGTGCCTAAGGCCCCCACTCCTGGAGCCACATGGTGAGATCAAAATCTTAGCTTCCATTAACAAGAAAAGTACAATTTAGCTGTTGTGGAAACAAGCTTGAAAATGTGCAAGCCAGGTTGTGACAGTTGCCTGAGTCTGCAGGCAGCCTGAAGCAACAGCTCCTAAGAGGTATAAAGCTCACCAGGCATCTCGATAGCGTATTGACTCCAAAACATATTACTTTGAGGACTGCCATTCCTCTGTTTCTCTCCCTCTCTGGAAGCCATGTGGTATCTGCTTCCCACTCGAACTTTAGGTAAAAAGTGATACTCTGGAATGGCCCTATGGCAGGGGTCTCAAACACACGGCCCATGGGCCGCAAGAGGCCCTTAAAGCTGTTTCCTGTGACCCTCAATGACACTACTGTTACCAAAAAAAAAAGCAAGGAGTCTTGTGGCACTTAAAGACCAGTATGTGCAATTTCGTTGTATGAAAAGGTTTCAGTGGTGCGACCCTTGGGCTAACATACTGGGCCTCATGCAGCCCTTGTGGTGATTTGAGTTTGAGACCCCTGCTCTATGGGGTATTCTGTCTAGGTCTGCAGGTTCCTTTAGTCCAGACCTGAACACTTATGTTGGAGTTCCTTGAATTCCCTGAGGAAACTGATTGTTCTCCTACACAGAGAGGAAAATAGGAAATAGTACCAGAGAAGCAGGTCATAGGCAACAGGGCCTAGTGGTTGGAGTAAAATGCAAAGAGCCAAGGGTCAAAACAAAGCTGCATCTAGGAATCAGAGCCAAGAGCCACAACTGGCATAGCAGGAGTCAGGGAAGTGAGAAGCAGGCCTAGTTCTGAGGCAGGAGCAATGCTGGGATAGGACTGGAACAAGGCTATTGCAGGGTGGGGTCTGTCAAGGGCCTGAGCAGGTACAGCTGAAGGGCCTTGCTCCTTACAGAAATGTCCTAATCCCCAATTCACCCACACATGCTAGATAGACGCTCACTGGCCTATAGGGTTTATTGTTTAACAAAACCTACATGACCACTTGAGGAGAAAGTTATTGTCAGATGTTTTCAAGCAGAATACCTCACCTCATCTTGCCAGAGACAGGTAGCTGTGAAGTGAAGGACTGACTGGTTTTAGGTAGCATTTAAGGAGGGAAGCTGCAATCTGAGGGCTTGCCTCCAAAAATTGCCACTGTTAGATCAACCTTCCCAATCAACTGAGCATAGACGTGGCAGGAGTAGAGGAGTCAAATGCACATTATCTCAAGTAACTTGTGTATCTCCATTTAACTGCTGCTGAAAATGGCAGGCAGCATAGACCTGCCCTTAAAAAGTTCCACAAACAGGTTTTGTGCTTGACCGTGGACAAAAAGGGCAAAACCACATGCAGTAGTATCATGCCACACAGGAGAAGAAATTCCAGTCTCCCTTGAAACTATGATCACTGTGAGAAAAATAAGGCCCACAGTTTTCATTAGTTTGCTCTCACCGATCCTCACATTTTCATTTCTGCTGCTGTCTCTGTGGGATGATTTTAAAAAAGCCATTGGGATAAATTGTATTATGCTGAAGGGATATGTCTGCATTAGGGGTTTAAGTCGACTTAAGGAGGCTTAAGTTAACTTAAGTAACTCTGTGGGCACATTTGGAGTTCATTAAGTTGGCTTTAAGCACTTGCTTAAGTGGACTTAATAACTCATGCTCTTAAAGTCAACTTTAAGTGTTAAGTCAGCTTTATTAAGTCAACTTAATACAACGTGCCCATTAATGTTGACTTAATAAAGTCAACTTAGTGCAATAGAGCATTTTAAGTTGATTTTATAAAGTTGACGTAAGGAAAGGGACCCATTTAAAGCCAACTTTATTAAGTAGACTTTAAATGGGTCCCCTGGCTTACGTCAGCTTTATGACATCAACTTAAACAAAGGGGGCCTCACTAAACTGACTTACTAAAGTCAACTTTAATTCAGCCTTATTAAATCGAGTTAACTGAGCCCTGTAAAATAAACATAGGCTATGTCCACACATACATCGTTATTTTGAAATAAGTTATTTTGAAATAAAGTCCTTATTTCAAAATAAGTTAATTTGAATTAGGAAAATGTTAATTTGAATTAAGGGACAAAGCTCAAAGTGAAATAGCATGTCCAAACACAGGACTTGCTATTTCGCTTTAGGAGAGGGGGACCAACATGGCCCCCTCCCTGGGCCATGCCTCCACCCAATATAGCCTAAAAGGAGGGCACCCTGGGAAGGAGAAGGGCAAAAGCATTATTTTGAAATAATGGTTATTTAGAAATAACACGTCCAAACGGTGTTATTTCGAAGTAAACATTTTGAAATAACAGCTGTTTCAATTTAAAGAAGGTATAAGCTATTTTGAAATGACGGTTCTTATTTCGAAATGACGGAGCCCGTCATTTCGAAATAAGAATACGTCATGTTGACCTAATCTCTTTTATTTCGAAATAACCAGCGTTATGTCAAAATAAGAGACGTGTGGACATATCCATAGTCAAGGACACATCCTTTTATCACTACTTGTTTAGTCTCACACAGATAAAGGTGTTTTCTTATGTGATCAAACCAAAATGACTGTTTTTTTTTATTTTGGATTTTTGTATGAAAATTAGGACCAGGATGCTGATTTAAAACCCAGGCATCATCAGAACACTGCTCCTAGTGCCAATTTCAGTGAAAAGATAGTCATACTATGTACACCAAAATGGTTAGATTTTTAGGGTGCAAACTTAGCAGGGGGATTCCAGGCAGAAAATAGTCTTTTAGGGAAAAGCAAAGCACATCCGATGTTGATAAGAAACCTATCTTGCTTCCAGCTAAGTTGTTTCCATTGCAACAGAACTGAACTGCAAATATAAAACCCTGTGTAGTTTGTGTAGTGCCACTTTACTGAAAATGGACTAAAGCTAGGATTTTGAAGGTGGTATATAAAAACAGTATGCTGATTATAATACAGGAAAAAAAGTAAAAACCAAAAATAGAACCCACAACTGTTCTGTGACTATTTGTGAAAATGAATTTGATGTAAACATCTTCATACCTCTTTTGTGTACACCTCCTGTGATGCATTTGACATTTTGCTTACAAAAATATTCATCAAAAAATAACTTCAAACTTTTTCCTTCACTTACTGGAAGTAAGGAGTCCCACGCTGCAGTGACAAATCAATGTTGGCACTGATTTTAGGTAAAGCAGATAGGAAAATACTAAATGGGTTTCACACACATTTTATACTAACCTGCTTTTGCTAAAGCTGTGTTGAAATTACAAGAGTCCTGTGGCACCTTATAGGCTAACAGATTTCTCTGAGCATAAGCTTTAATGGGCCCCAACCCACTTTGTCAGATGCATGACATCTTGCCGAAAGAAATCTGTTAGTCTATAAGGTGCCACAGGACTCTCATTGTTTTTGTGTTGAAATTAGAATATTTTAAAAATGTCCATCAGCTCCAATTTTAGAATTAGATTCCTATATGCATGTAGCCTTAATATGCCTGTTTGGCATGTAGTGGGCAGATTTTTCAAAGACACAAATGGTCATCCAGCACCCATCTCCCATTGACAGTCAATTGTGCACATCCACCAACAAGCTGGGGTAATGCCCAGAGGCCTGGCAGTTTAAAAAGGCTCAGGCAAAAGGGAAGATACATACATACATGTCCTCTCCTCTTCCCCACCTTGCACTGAGAGCCCTGCCACTCATAATCCCCTCCCCTCCACTGAGCCAAACTTATTTATTACGCATCATGCAGATTTCCAGGCTACTGAATAGGCAATATCTGCTACTCATCTTCCCAGATTCATCAGTAATCCCGCTGAAAGTCCAAGGGAGCCAGGAAACTGAATAACATATACCACCTCTGCAGATGCATGGGAACATGTATGACATATAATAAATAAGTCAGGGTATGTCTACCCTTACAATTTTGTTTGAATTAATGAGGATTAATTTGAATTAAATTAATGCATGGCTACACTGGCTTTCACTAATACAAACTAAGGAGTTCCTTAGTTCAAAGTAATGAACACTTACTTCAAAGTTATAAAACCTCGTTTAACTTCAAAGTAATGGTTAATTCGAATTTGTTAGTTCAAATTAACCCAGTATAGCTGTGTTAGTTTGAACTAACCATTAGTTCAAATTAATGCTTTATGACCTTCCTCCCAGGGTGCCTTCCTCTTTCTATATATTGGATGAGAGCATGGCCCTTCTTGGGTGCCATGTTGCCATACTTCTCATGGTGCCCCTCTTCTAATTCGAACTAGCAAGTTCTGTCCCTGGACATGCTAATTTGAACTGGTTTTCCTTGCGGGGCCATGTTAGTTTGAATTAACTTAATTCAAACTAATCATTTTTAGTTTGAATTAATTAGTTTGAATTAAGTTAATTCAAACTAACCTTCTAAGTGTAGCCATAGCTGAAAAACTATTGACGGAAGCCCACTCAGAGCTCAGCCATCCCTGGTGGGGGGCATTGACTGCTCTTTCCTGGGGCCCAGGAATTGCTGGCAGTGGGGCTGTAATTGTGCCATTGAAAATCTATCCCTAAATTTCTCCTTTCCCTCCTAGGGAAATTTCTCTTCATGGAGTTCGGGTGACCAATGAAAGAGGTCAGTATGTTTCATAAGCGACAGTGCTTAACTCAACAGTGGGACAGAGATCCTAGTACTCCGTGTACAGACATTACAACTAGAACCACACTCACACATAATTACTGCAGCTGTGCAATCTTACAGGAGCCTAATTTTTCTAGGAACGTTGCCTAAGGCAAAGCTTATGTACCTTAGAAAGGAAGAGATTTAAATATGCTAAAATTACTTACCCCCAATGGCTTCTTAAAACCCTCTATCCCACTGGTTTTCAAACTCTTTTTCTTGGGACACAGTTGAAAAAAATATTCATGTCTGCGACTCAGCAATTACGTCTTTGAAAAATGCATTCCGCTCTTTCAGAGATGGCAGCAGGGAGCGCCATGACCCAGTACAGGGTCCTGAGCCTAAGTCTGACAACCACTGCTCCATACTTATCTTAAGAGTTAAGCTTAATCAATTAGAGAATACAAACAATTTCTGACCAATCAAAACTCAGCAACCCAGTTAAACTATTCAACATTAAAACTGTCAATAAGGGGTTCATGACGGAGTTGAAAGAAAATTACCAAAAAATATATTGTATAAATTCAGATAATGAATAAGTATAAGGAAACTGCAATCTGATTGCAGACATTGCACAAGAAGAAAAGGCTACTACAGTACATTCAGTACAATCACTTGGTAGTAATTATTTATTCAGCATTGCTATACTTACTGTCTTCCATCTCTGTTAATGGATTGTCTCATCACAAAACAAGAGTTTAGCCTGTTAGCAATGATCAGTTCTATTCCTCCCTTCATATTTGCAAGAACAGACAAATAGGCCTTTTTACTGCTGTGAATTCACAGCTTTAAAAATTCAGCATGGAAAAGGCAAGCAATATTTTAGCAAGGCCAGATTTTGTATGTGCTGTTTTTCTATAAATGATTCAGTTACTTCTAGTCATCTTGCAACAAATTTTTAAAAGGCGTATTTGCCTGTTTCAATGAACTAAGCATAATAGTTCTGATTCATATTGATGTATTGTTGAAAAGGGAACATGCAAAACCTTATGGTTTAAATTCTAACCTCAGATTTCTCTATGCGCATTTCTGATTAGTGTTAAGAGAGAGAAAAATAAGGGAAATGCACTTTAACAGTGCTTTAGAAATTCTTAATATGTGAAAAAGTTCAGTAGGTTTTGTACAGTTGAGCAGTTCTGTGAGCTTGTCCATCCCCATCTAGCAGAACATTTCCCTGAAGACCCAATCAAATTTATTCAGGGATTTTTAGTTAATCAAATTAAGGGTACCCTTAGCGGAGACCATCAAACATACTTAGTATAGTTCACGTAATTATTGTATTTTTTGCTTTGTTCTTTTAAGCGCACATGCGCGCATGCACCCACCCACCCACAGCCACACACGCCCACACCCCCCCCCGTCTGTCTTATCTGTCTGAAACAATATGTCCTCTACGCTTTCCCCTAGATGGAGTCATTTATCAGTATGTTCCCAAGGCACTTCATTCAAGTGGAATTTCTAGCACACCTACTTTTTATCTTCTCTTGATTCGGAGATTTTTGCTTTTTTTACAGCCTCTTACTCAGCATTTTGGGAACAAAGACAAACCTTTTTCCCAACCTAACAGAGTCTTACCTGTTAGTATGCTCAAGGTATTCCCATAAGCCATAGGATTGATTCACATGCATAAAGATACACAGATTCTACCCACTAAATAATATCTTGGTCATACATGCTATAGGACTTCACCTAAGATACTGAAGATATACATTGTAGGGTTTATGGATACCCTGATTATAGAGGTTAAAGTATCATTTGGGGGGCCCTGGAATGCTCTCGCAGTGGTGGGCCCCTTTCCCATGCCCGTGCCCCCCCATGCTGTTAGCCGCCCCCAACCTTGGGTGGGTCCCCCTGGACCCCAGCTTTTACCCCCCAAACCAGTGCCCCACCCCCTGCCCCCAATACCCTCCCAGCATGAGCCAGGCTGCCCCTGCACTCACTGGTGGCTGCGTGGCTGGGGAGGTGGGGGTGGTGGGCCCTGGGCCTGGGCTTCAGTGCAGCTGGGGTGGAGGTAGTAGGCCCCAGGTTGGGGCTGGGGGGTGGAAGGGGATGGGCTTGGGGTGGGGCTTGAGCCCCTCATCAATGCCTCTGGCTCTTGCCACTGCCCCTGCCCTCCAGAATGCAGCAAAACACTGTGCCAGGGTCTGCTATTTTTAGGGGCCCAGCATTCGGGGTACTAAAAATAGAACATGGAACCAGAACACTGCATTCTGGGGCCTGCTATTTTTAAATGGTGGGCCCCAGAACGCAGTGTTTTGGCTCCACGTCCTATTTTTAGGGGCCCTAGAACACTGAGCCCCTAAAAATAGTGGACCCTGGAATGGTGTTCCGCCTTACTTTAAACCCTGCCTGATTAAAAGTAATAGTGCCATTTGTTCTTCCTCATTATTAAGTGATCCAGAGATGAATAGCAGCATAATTTCTGTAGGATGCTCACTGCATTGAAGGTGACTGGGTAGTAATTCTACCTTATGCAAATTAATTATTGTGGAACCCATGTACAAGTACACTCATTTGCAATGGAACTCTGTTGAGGGAAAGGTTGATGGTTGAGAATCTCAGGGTATTTTAATGTATGGTTTGCAGTTCCAGGTATCATTATGCATGGTGAAATGTATGCAGTTCTTTGAGGGCAAGAAAGAATTTCATTATGGGTCAAATCTTAAAAGGTGCAGAACTCCTGTGGCTCAATGGGAATTGAAGAGGTTTTGCCCCTTTCAGCCCTTGGACCTATGAACAGGTCTGTCGCATACTCTTGACAACTCAGACCTTCTTTGGGTGCTTTAAGTCCCAGGTATACAATGTGCTGAGAGCTTTCTATAAGATAATGAGGATCCACAATTCCAAATGTTTTGCAGGGGATTCTAAGGCAAGTCTCAGAGCTGGGTCCTAAAAATTCAGCAGTGTTTTAAAAAGCATATTCAAATAGAATCCTAATGTCAATTTGAAAGTAAACCATGGGAGGAATGAGAACGTCATTTGTCCTTGTTACTCAAAGATGGGAAACTGAGATACATTTTTAAAAGTCCAATCTTGTGCTGGCGTGCTTTAAAAAGGAATATATACATATACATATACACATAAATATATATACATATATATGTATGTATGTATATGTGTGTGTATATATGTATACACACACACACACACACACACACACACACATTCCTCTTTACCTTTATTGAAACGGGTAAATTGCTAAAACTGAAGAATTATATAAAATCTAATTTAGTATTCAAACTCTTGTCAACTCTTACTGTTTTATCATGGATCTCATGATATTTAATCTTTTCATTCTAAAGATCCCGTTCTTGGACTTTCATCATTATTAGAACTGGTAAAGAATGTTTCATCTTTTTTTTTAATTAAACATGCCATTTCTGGCAAATACAAATTTTAATTGCTTGTTGTCTCCACTGGGAAGCTGATGATTTTTGAGTACTTAGTATTGACAATGCAGTATTGAGCATTTGCACCATTGCAGTTCATGCAGCTTGAACAAATCCTATTTTAGTTTGTTTCTAATCAATTTTCCTTTCACTTTTATGCACTCGCAGGGCTTCATTGTTAGAGATGTAAATACTAATGGAGAATGTTTAGATCAAACAAACAAAAATAAAACACCTATTTAAATTTAAATCAATTGAAATTGAAAATACAAGCTAAATCTTGATTTCATAATTCTTGAATATTTCGTTGTGTAAACTATCACAGAATATTTTTGAAAGTGGGTTAGAGTTCTTTAAAATTTTAGGGGTCCAAAAGTGTGTTTTGCTTTAGATATTAGACCTATCTAATTACATCAGCATTCCTTTATTTGGTGTTCCTAAAATTTGCATAGAATTTAGTTGAACTAATCTACCATTGTTAATTTGGAGGGTTCTTCCTGCACTTAGTAAAATACAGTCCAGGGCTTTAATTAAATGGCTTAATATACTTTATTTTTAAATCACATTTTTTTATTTCTGCTTTTCACAAAAATCACTACTGGTATTTCTGATTTCCCTCCATGGCCATCAAACTAAGCAAGAGGTAAAGGTGTTTTGGGAACAACTGTAAAATTGAAAACTACACAGCTTCTTCCATCTAAGCTGATTTTGGTGATGAAGTAATATACTTGATTTTTTAAGGCCTTTTACTGCATCATGCTCAGTGAGTAGAGTAAATGGGGGCTAACATGTTGTAGTCCACTATTTTGCAGAGGCAAAATTTACTCATGTCAGAGAAAACTCTTTTAGTCACCATTAGAGAGCAGAGAGAAACAGACCGCATATCAGTGAAGTGACATACACTCAGGCACTAAAAGAAAAATCTTCTATTGCCTGGTGGAGGAAGTTCCCCCTATATGGCAAGAGTAAAACCCCCTCATACATTTTGACCATTGGAAAATGGATGCCGAGAAAGATATGAGAAGAAAAAATCATGAATGAGAAAGTCAGACAATGTAAATCTCTACCTTAACAATGGGCCCAAACATCTCCTGTACTAAAAGGAAGATTGAAATCTGGATTTCTCAAAGAACTGTTTCCAAAGGGATAGCTGTGTTAGTCTAGTCCAGTAAAAAAACAACAAGCAGTTGTGTGGCACTTTAAGACTAAATCTGTTAGTCTTAAAGTGCCACACAACTGCTTGTTGTTTTTTTCAAAGAACTGTGTCATTATTCTGGGCCATAAAATAATTCGTAGCCAACATGCCTCAAACTTTATCATGTTCAAAATCCAGGATCTGGATGCTGGGCTCCCCCAAAGTGTTGGATTTATATACATAGCAATATTTAGAGTTTCAATGGTAAGAATTTTTAAATGGAAGTTTCATAAGAGATATAAAATTATATTTCAGAGCATAAGACAGATTCTAAATATGGGAGAAGATTATCTCATAAATGTCCTATTGCAGGATGTTTTTGGTACTTTCCTGTGAAACTGGAACTGGGCACTACTGCAGACAAGCCAGTAGACTAAATGGCACGTTGGTCTGATCCAGTATGGCAATTCCGACATTCCTATTGTCTGCTGTACGTGTTTACTTCACCTATAGTTAAGTGCTACTGTCCAACAGATACTTGTTGGCTTGTGTTCTCTTTAGACATAAAATAGACCTGGAATTTGTAGTTAATTATGCATTTAACTTCTAGTTAATGCCAACCAGTCAGGGCAATGGGTGTTCCCTTGTCAATTACACAGATTTTACAGTATGATTCATCTAAGCAAGGGATTATCAGTCATGTTTACCTAAAGGTTTGCTATTTTCCACTGACAAAACATACATGCTGCCAAAAAAGTTAAACCTTCAACACACCTCAGATATTCTCAGATGTTAAAACCACATTTTTAACTCTTTGGTGACATGACATGATTTATGGAGAATAAAAATTATTGGTGGACTCTGGCCAATTAAGAATCGCCATCTTTAAACTTCACAAGGCAGCTATACTTTTCTGTTCCTTTCAGTTGATTCTCATGTGGCTTTTTATTTAGTTACTGTTGACTGATTTTCTGAATTTAATCCCAGTCTGCTCAGTTTCCGACTCAACGGTTTCTGACTTCTCAGACTAGCTAATCCATTTCTTTCTCAAAAGCCATCAGAGCCATAACTATGGCTTCTGGTGCCTGGAACAGAAAGCCGGAAAAGTGCTCCCCCCTCTGCGGCTCCAATCTGGCCTGATCCGTCCTGATGGGGAGGATGTTCCTCACCTGCTACTGGGCAAGAGCTGCCAGAGACCCATCCAGGGGGCTGCCTCCCCAGCCACCGGAGACCTGCCAGGGGGTGCCTCCCCAGCTGCTGGGCGAGAGTGGCCAGGGACATTCAGGGCAGGGTGAGAGAAACTCCGCCAGCCCCTGCCTGGCTCCAGGAGGAATGTGTGTAGGGCACATTCCTCTTCGAGGGCAAGCAGGGTCTGGTGGCCACCCTTTAAATTCCCCACTTGGGTCTTTGCCCCATTTGCCCTGCCCTAGTTATGGCTCTGAAAGCCATACTCTATCCCAGGGGTTCTCAACCCCTTCACAGTTGCAACAAAGCTGGGAGGGCACCCAGATGTGTATGACACATCGACACACTGCACTGTTGTTTTTACCCCCACCACCGAAGAAATTTCCATGCAAAAGGGATTTTTCAGCAACTGAATACTTAACTGGCAGCCCCCAAGGCCATGAAAGCTGAGGCTATGCAGCTTCAGCTCTTAAAGGTCCAGCAGCATAAAATCAGCTGTTCCACAGCCCTCCTCGCTCTGTCAACATCAGGCTGATTTCATGCGACACACTCAGCCACTCTGCATGACACACTTTTGTATCGTGACACAGTGATTGAGAACCGCTACTTTATACCAAATGGGAAGAAGAGTCCAGTCACTTACATACCTAACAGGAGAATGCCCATGAAAGAAAACTAAAGTATAGGGCAACTAATACTATCTATTCTCAATACTTAAAATATCTACCTGATCTAAGCTGTAAATTCCTAGTGTATAAAACCTCCTGCCAGATTCCCATCACCACCCAGCTACTTTCTACTGTGTTATCTTAATACCGTGATTCCATACGTCTTTGAGTTCCTCTAGGGGCTTTGCTATTCTGCATCTACTCAGACTGCTTGTTCTCATCTCAAATTGTTCTTCATAACTTATTATGGAACACAGACCTGAAATAGCTCATTTTGGGTATGTCCACACTTATACTTTAAATCAAAATAATGATGAGTATTTTGATTTAAAGTAGTGCATGTCTACACTAGCTTTCCTTATTTCAAAATAAGGGGCACCCTCATTTCAAAATAAGGAATAGTCATTTTGAAATAATAAAACCTTGCTTTGTATCAAAATAATGGTTAAATCAAAATTATTATTTTGAAATAACACAGTGTAGCCATGTTATTTCAATTTAACTGTTATTTTGATTTAAAACTTTTTGCCCTTCTCCCTCCCAGGGCACCTTCCTTGTTCTATATATTGAGTAGAAGCATGGCCCTTTTTAGGGGCCATCTTACCACACCTCCCATGGTGCCCCTCTCCTAAATCTAACTAGCAAGTCCTGTCTATGGACATGCTAGTTCAATTTGGATTTCTAGTGGGGACATGTTAAATCAATTTAACTTAAATCAATTTAGTGATTTTTATTTTGATTCAATTAGATTGATTTAAGTTAAATCAATTTAACAATCTAAATTTAGACAACCTTTGTGTTTTATTCTTTAAATGCATCATGGAACATCATGCCCCCCCCCAAAGCATTTTTCTAATTCCCCAGCTTCATGGCTCTTCCCTTCTCCACAGCCCTTGCTTTTCTATTTTCCTCTTGTCATTAGGCCAACTTCACTTCCTTTTTTCTTTTAAAGCAACAGTCTACAAAGCAGCAAAAAATACAACATTGGATGGCTAGGCTTAATGTAACTAACTATGCTACCATAATTGTAATACCTTGTGGAGTTCAATAAACTCTGCTGAGGCAGCTTCTCCCTAAGTTCCACACCTATTGCATATTGAAACAAGAAAGGCAATTTTTATGTGCATGTTATTTTATTTCAAAAGTAAGCTAATTGATCCTATTTTCACATAGCTAGGACCATTATAAAGACAGTAATATAATAATGAAGGCTGTTGTTAACCTGAAAATAGGGCTTTATTATAAACTTGAATTCCTGAAAAACTCACCCTTTTTTACTAAAATTGTCATTCGTGGTCTCTACTGAGAAATGATTTTTTTTCCCTTCTTCTTTCAGATATTGAGCAAAATACAGTTTGAGTTAGGCAATGGTGGGAAAAATAGAGTACCACTTACAAAATGTTCTTAAAATGTTTTTATTTTTAAACCATTTTAAAAGATATTCAAATGTTTGCACACATATAACTCAAAAATGCTCAATTTTAGTAATTGCCAAATTTATGAACTACCCAGAAAACCTGATACCCTGAGAACGCTGATTTATCTTCTGATTTCTGATTTCTCCATGTACATGTACAGTCCCATGAGGCTAATCATAGGCTCCATGACGTTAATCATAAGTTAGCCATCTAGTGCAGGAGTGGGTGGGAGGTTCTGTAGCCTGCATTGTGCAGAAAGTCAGACTAGAAGAACATAGTGATTTCTTCTGATCTTAAAATCTATGAATCTGTATATGATATACTGATGCTTATATATTCTATTTCAAAACCAACACTATGCATTATAAGCATCAATATTATTCATGCACCCAATTTGTTGGACGAACTGCAGCACAGTTCAGAGGAGTATCACATAGGAGAGTTGAGAACAGCATTCACTACGATTTTAATCTTCTCATCTGTATTAATTTCTTTCAGACATCTGAATTTTAGAACCTGGTTCAGTTTTGCACCCATGTTTCTTGGCAGAATGTACTTGACTCAGTTTCTTGCAATGGTGATGTTGCTTAGTACGGTGAAGTCCTATCTCCATAGAAGTAGATGGGATTTTTTATATTGGGTCAAATCCTGACACCACTGAAAGCCAATGTGTGTTCAACATTGAATCAGAAACAATTGTTTGCAAGACTATCAGTGCATATGCTCCAAACATTCTGCACAATTCTGGAAATTCTTTTGCTGAGTCCTATGCTTCTTTCATTCTCTAAATATTCCTATAGGGCAGCAGGTCATTGTGTAGCAAATCTTCCATCTCCAGTACCCACAGACAAGGCAATAATATTCAGTGTTATCTTCTTAGTTCTGAGCGTTTAATTCTCCAGAAATGAGGATGAATCATGAACTCTTACGATGGCCTTGCAAGACAGGGACGAGCAGATATTTGAGTCTATAACATAAGCCTTCAGGAAAATTGGCCCTGTCTAGGTCCATGAACATCTATTAACAAGAGCTTCTTACAAAACAGAGGTGCTTTGGTGTTATCAATCTTTTCCAGCATGATTAATCACCACAAAATGGTGAGCAGAAAAAAATAAATATGCAGTATAAAGACTCTTTATCTAATAATCCCTTTCTTAAGGCCAGCTTACCAATGCACTGGCAACATATCGCACAATGTGCTATTCTGTATATGTAGGTAGGGTGGAGAACCCACGTCTGAGTTTTAGTTCTGTCCCAGGCTGGTCTGGCAATTCTGGGAGTACTTTGGGTGCAACATTCCCAGTCCCTTGGGGAACAAACACCCTGCATTCTGGTCTCACCAGTTGGTCCTCTGCTTCCACTGAACCGGCTTCAGGAAAGCTTAGAAACTAAAACAGACACAGGTCACAGCTGTCCAAACAAAAGCTCTCATGGACTGGATGAATAACTGCAAAAACTATACTCAGGCCACACCCATCAATCACCTTTATATATGGATCAATTTTATTAATAATTTAGGGTTAGTAGGAATTAACAAAAACTGCAATGATCAGCACTAACTTACTAAATCTTTGACATTACTCACCATGTTCCGATATGAAGCCTTGCTCCCCAAACAGTCGTAAAGGAGCTCTCCTCCTAATGCTGGAAGAGAGATAGTGGAAAACACTTGTCTCTTGTAGTGGTAACTTAGATGGGATTTCTTCCCTCCCTATCCTCCGCTCCAACCACCCAAAGAGAGGAGTTCCTTGAATAGCCTGACTAAGCCCCCCTTTCTCATGGATTTCAGTGGGAGTCCTGGCCTTTTTCTAGTCTGGTCTGTAAGAGATACTATGGATAGGGAGAAGGACGGAAATATAGGGGAACAACTAAAGGGCCAGATTCTCTTAACCATAGGGTGCTGTAAATAAATGAAAAAAACTCGTGTTCCTGTACATTTACAGTAGCATAAACAAAAACAGAATCCAGTGGTGTTGGGAAGAAAAATCTGTAGTAATAATAATTTTCATTTAGAGTAGCACCTTTCCTCCCAAATTCTAAAGGGGCACACAAGTGAGTCTAGTTTAGTAAAACAAACAAGGAGTCCTATGGCACTTACAGACTAACAAATGTATTTGTCACATGAGTTTTCGTGAGAGAAAATCCCACTTTGTCAGATGCTTTGAAGATGGGAGAACTTACAGAATGGGAAGAAAGAAATGCAGGGAAGTGTAAGTCATGGGGACAGGTCACACTGTAACAGCAAATAAAAACAGATGTAAAGATTCAAACATTAGGGAACAGCATACAGAGAAAGATAAGGTCAAATCACCTGTTGTAATGAGAGAAAAATCCGAAGTCCCTATTATGTCCTGAAGCAATGCAATCAAATTTGCAGATAAATTTGATCTCAGCAGCTTCTCCTTGAAGCCTTGATCTGGTATTCATTTGTCTGAGCACCACAGTTAACAAATTGTTAATAGAGTGATCAGGAAGATTGACATGCTGACCCACTAGTTTTTGAATGTTGTGATCTCTGTGTTAGATTTATGACCATGTGTTTGGTTTGGTTGTGTTTGTTCCAATCACCAAAGCATGAACTCAAGAGGTCATTTTCTTGGTGTTTATTTTGAAGGTGCTAGTGGCATGAAAAACCAAAAGGGGAGTAGTTTGGAGAATGGTCTTATTTAGCTAAGTTCCTCAAAGTTCATGACTGTTTAGCTAAATGTTTCCACTTTTAATTTTAGTTTGCAGCTAGGCCTTAGTTGTATAAGTAGGATCCAGAACTAGATTTACCCTACCACAAACTTTGGTATCTTCTCCCAATATATGGCAAACATCCCCCTTAGCCTTTACAAACATGTTGACAACATGAGTTAGTTGGCAATCAATTAACTTGCTGCAAAAAAAGTCTGGTAAAAAACATATCTTTAATCTTTCAGATCACTAACTGTAAAATTGGGAATACTTTTTTGTCGACTTATTTATAGCATGAGCTTTAGTGGGAGGAAATCCCACTTCATCAGACACTTTTAAGTGGGATTTCTCCCATGAAAGCTCATGCAACAAATAAATTTGTTAGGCTATGTCTACACTATGTCTACACTTAAGAAGTTAATTTGAATTAAGTTAACTTGAACTAATTAATTCAAAGTAATAATGGGTAATTCAAACTAAGGTAATTCAAACTAATATGTCCCCACTAAAAACCCAAATCAAACTAGCATATCCATGGACATGACTTGCTAGTTTGTTTAGGAGGGGGGGCACCATGAGAGGTATGGCAACATGGCCCCCAAGAAGGGCCATGCCCCCACCCAATACATAGAAAGAGGAAGGCACCCTGGAGCGAAGAAGGTCAAACTGTATTAATTCAAACTAACAGTTAGTTCAAATTAATGTGGCTCCATTGGGTTAATTTGAACTAACAAGTTCGAATTAACTATTACTTTGAAGTTAAGTGAGGTTTTATAATTTCAAAGTATTCATTACTTTGACCTGAGGAATTCCTTAGTTTGAAGTAATGAAAGCCAGTGTAACCATGCATTTATTTAGTTTGAATTAATCCACATTAATTCGAACTAAATTGTGAGTGTAGGCATATCCATCATCTTTAAAAGTCCCACAGGACTCCTTATTTGTTTTACTGAATGAGACTAACACAGCTACCCCCTCTGGAACTTTTCTGTCCAAGTTGTCTGCTCAGATCACCAGGTTTTCAGGACAAGTAGGTACTATCAGACCATAAAGAATAATAACAAGATTGCTTGTCATTTTTTAACTGGTTATTAAGAAAAACATACCTTCAGAAGTGCCAAGCCGGTGTATCAGAGAATAGAATTCAGTTTGATTTGCATCATGAAGACTTCACCAAGGGTTTGGCACCTTTCTTTTGAGGTTCTTTTTGAATATTACTTTTCTCCCAAACGCCATTGCCGCCCCCCCCCCCCCCCTTTTTTTTTGGGGGGGGGGGGGGTAGGGGAGAGTAATCTATAGGATTCCTTCTGTATCATTAGGAAATCTCAATGATAGTTTGACCCAGATGTTAAAATCTGAGTCACAGAATATTAAGCCCATTATTGTCCTCATTTCAGTTCTTGTCCAAAACTGCCAATTATGTAGTACAGAACTCAAACTACTTAAAAAAAAAAAACTTTCAATCAAATGCAGAGTCTATTAGATGCTTTCATTAGAGGATTTTAATATTTTTTCAGTCTTAATATGGCCATTACAAGCAACAATAATTTATACTAAGTCAATTTACAATAGTTATGTAATGTTCAGATACTCAGCTAACAACACATTAGCACTTAGCCAACTGGAGAGGTGGTAGCAGCCACCAATTAATTGGAATGTACCTCTAATAAACAATAGAACCTCCTTCTCATGAAATGTATGGAAATGGACTATTATTTTAACTGTAATAGTGTACTGGAATGGCATAGAGCTTGTTGTGAAGTGACAACACTGCATTCCAAGCAAGAAATAGAACTACATGGAACTCCTTGCTCTTGGGTTATTTTGCTACAGAATCTGTGAATCTATTTCAAATGAGAAAAGAAATGCAGTGAAGCAAAGCTTCTTTATTGTTTTCACTTTAACAATTGTCCATAACTTATGATTCCATGTATCATTCCATCATTCTTTAGGACCCCACAGGACCAAGCATGTTTATGAGGTAATGGAGATGGTCAAGAGAATGCAGTCTGTTTTTAGCAGTTACCCTGGAGATCTTCATTTACGTTAAATACAAGACATGTCTCAAGGGCAGCAACAACTTATGCCCTAACAATTTAGGTATGCCTTACATTCCTGTTTGCTCAGCACTTTCCATTTAAAAAAATCCTTATGTCTTTTTCTTCTTCAGTGACTGCTATATTGTGCCTGAAGTAATGGGGACAATCCAGCATTTTTTATTAATGACTGAAAAGCTGATGCAACAGTGTTCAAGTATTACCAAGCTTGGAGATTAACGTTTCCAGTTTCTTTATGTTTCTATGAAAACCTTCCCACCCCCACTTCCCATGTACCTGTGCAATGCAGCAAGCCAGTTTACATAACAGATTGGAGGGTTATTGAATGTCAAACCAACCTAATAGCTTTCTTCAACAGGGTAATAAGTCTTGTGGATGGGGAGAAGGAGTGCATGTGGTGTATATTGATTGACTTTAGTAGGGCTTTTTGATACTGTCTCATATGACCTTCTCATAAACAAACTAGGAAAATATAATTTAGACAGACCTACTGTAAAGTGGGTGTGTGCAACTGTGCCTTCTTACCCTGGGTGCTGCACCCTGCAGGTGGCTCCCCACTCTCCCAATGGGATGTTAGCCCACATGCCACAATGAAGGTGAACTGCTGAACTGACTCCATCCAGTAGGCCATGCTGCCCTGATGCAGGGGACTACTTCACTGTCTCTGGCTCTTAGACCATGATGCCCCAACAAGAAGGCTGCTCTGACCACTATGTCATGATGAGGAGGCTGCTTTTCTGCTTCCAGCAACTAGGCCACCCTGCTAAATTGAACAATTAGGACACTCTATCCAGCACAAAGGATGGCCTCCATGATTTGGGCCTCTCTGATGTCATCCCAGAAGATAACCTAATGGAGTGGATGTAAATGCACATCCTTTCCCCCACTTACCGTGTGTATGTGAACTGAATCCAGCAGTGGGGGCATATCAGCTCCACGACAAGGTTTAACAAGGACATTTGCAGAGGCCTGTATTTAGAACATAAGAAACTGCACTGCTACAGACTGGGAACCAACTGGTGAGGCAGCAGTTCTGCAAAAAAGAACCTGGGGATTACAGTGGAATATGAATATGAATATGAATAATAGCTGAATATGAATCAAGAGTGTGCCTTTATTGGCATGAAGGCTAATAGCAGGAGCATTGCTGGCTAAGGGTTGGGACCTGGGCCCTCCCCCCCACTGAGCAGCCCCGATCCTGCCCCTTCCACTGTGCTGCTGGCCAGGCACAGGAGGTGGGAGCTGCAGGTCCCGTGCCCTGCTGGCCCCAGAACAGCAACATCTCTGGCTAGCAGCATACTGGGCTGCATTAGTAGGCGCCTTGCCAGCAGATCATTGAAACTGAAACTCTTTGAAGAAAAGAGTCAGTTTTGACAAACTTTACATTTTTGAATATTTTTTGGAAAAGAAGTTTAGAAATTGTTAAAATGGTCTCTTTTAACATTTTCAAAACAAACAAGAATAACCTGTCTTCTAGGTCAACATGGCATTTTGTTTCACTACTTAATTTATAGTAGAAACATGTTAATAAAAACTTTAAAAGGTGAAAATGAAAACAAAACATTTTGAAGTTATTTAAACAAAATGACCCAACTGGAAACTCTTGGGTGATTTTGGTATGTGAAAAATTTCAAGATTGCAACTTCTTATCCTGAATCAGAATGAAGAAAAAACTTTAAAATCTCAAAAAAATTATGAGGCAGAAAAACTGTTTTATGACCAGCTACGAATGTTTAAAAACTCTTTAAAGCTCAGAGTTATTTGAAATGAAGGTTTTGTCTGGGTCTGTTAATGGAAATAAATAGGAGTGTCAAAGTTCAAGCTTAGATTCTATTTGAATTTTAACTTCATTTCAGTCTGCTGTTATGGAAGATTTTTTTATTTGATCCCAGCTTCAGTTCTTTTCTGAGAAATAGGGTCCTCCATTTCTACTGATTTGAGGACAAGAAAATATGTTTATGCCCTGTATTATGTGAAGGTGTACAGTAAATAAGTGGGATAGTTTGGAATTCTGCTTAGTGTAACCAGCACGTAAACTTAACAAACTTAACAGGCTAGAGTTGCTTCCGGCACTCCTCTGTGACTAATCAAATTCTACACAGGTCTGAGATATTACAACATTCCATTTTGTTCCCAGAAACGAGTAAGGATGATTGGAGCTGATTAGTAAGATTAGAGTTAAATGATTTATTACATGTCATAATAAAAAAAGATTCTGCTATAGCCAGTGCTGAGCTATGTGTTTATAAATATAGTTTTCTGATATATAAGTGTGTGCCTTTTGCCAAGAAGCACTGCAATGACCTCTAAGATAGAATACTTAACTATATGGTAGTCTTGCTGCTGCATTAATTAGACTTTAAATAGTAAATGTTTACTAATTGCCTTTGGGGTAAATAATTAATCACCAAGACTTTGGTCTGCTTTGTTCAAGAAAGGTTTATCTGGAGATACTTTCAAATCAGAATCTCTCCAGCTTTGTTATAATTCAGTGTCTTCTTTCCATGTCATTTAAATTCAGCAGTTTAAAGTGCATATGCCCTTTCAGATAATTTATACATACAAATAACAAAAGTTTCTTTCCAACCCGAAGGGATCCCTCCATAACTGTTCATCTATGAGTGTGACTCCAAAACCATGTTCTTGATGATGATCATGGCAGTGGTATATTTGTTATCTGTGGTATGAGTGCAAAATACAAGGATTTAAAGCAATAGCAGATTTTAGACCCTACTTAAAGATGAATCCTACCTGGACTCTGCCATTTCGATTAATGCCATCAACCAATCTTTTGATGGAGCCTTGGCAGAAAAGATCACATTTTCATGCCGCCCTAATAGCTGTAAAAATTGACTTAAGCTTAGTCTTAATCCTGTCCCTTAAATGCACTATTATCTGTGTGAATGCTCTGCCACTAGCTTTCCAGCAAAAATCAACATGTGTTCCATCAGCCCTACAGTGCCCACTGACTGTAGCTAATGTTTTAGGGAGCATAGCCGCACAGAATTCCTTCACAAAACAATACCTACTATTACGTCAGAGAAAGCTCATTGAAAAATGCCTTTTTTTTTTGTGCGAGGCACTTTTAAAAATGCTAGTAAGTACACATCTTCATCTTTACAAACCTAAATGCTTTTAAAAATCTAGCCCTAAGGCTATGTCTACACCGAGATTGTTAATTCAATTAAACTTAAATTGATCTAATTGAATCAAAATACAAATCATTAAATCAATTTATGTTAAATTGATTTACCATGCCCCCACTAGAAACTCAAATTGAACTAGCATATCTATGGACAGGACTTGCTAGTTTGATTTAGGAGAGGGGCACCGTGGGGGGTGTGGCAAAATGGCCCCCAAAAAGGGCCATGCCCCCCCATATGTAGAAAGAGAAAGGCATCCTGGGAGGGAGAAGAGCAAAAAGTGTTAAATTGAAATAACAGTTAAATCAAAATAATGTGGCTACACTGCATTATTTCAAAATAATAATTTTGATTTAACTGTCTTTTTGCTATAAAGTAAGGTTTTAAGATACTGAAAAGGCTGTTCTTATTTTGAAATGAAGGAGCTCCTCATTTTGAAATAAGGAAAGCTAGTGTAGACATGCACTACTTTAAATCTAAATAATCATCATTATTTCAATTTAAAGTGTAAGTGTAGACATACCCTAAGTGACTTGACTAAATAGTACGGTTAGAGTTACATGCATGTCTATCCCATCTTCTGGTCACTGTGTTATGCTTCTTGATTGCACCCGTCCTGGTGTGAAACCTGAGGTTTCCCCACTTTTAGACTAGGACCTGGACTACAGCATCCTGTGTATCAATTGTGATTATTCAGCAGGCTCAACTGGGATCAGCACCTGCAGGTCTTCCTGTGGTAGGTTGTTTACTTCACAAATGTGGTAATTTGGTTGTTGTAGGTTAATCAGGCTTATTAAAACACTTGGTTGCATTTATAGGGCAGGTTGGGCCCAGTTAAAGATGAGTCCTCGCTGGGGGAGGATTTCCATAAAAGGAGGAATCCCAGAGTAGAAGGGGCTGCAGAGTAAATTTTTTTAGTTACTCTTGGAGTTTAGACAGAAAAAAAGAAAAAAAGACATAGGGGAGAGCAAGTCCCGGGAACCTCACCTGACTAAAGGAGACTCGCAAGCAGCTAGGACTGCCACAGAGTAGCCATCAGAATGGAGTAGGTGCCCTGACAAACAGGTAGGAAGAACCAGACCACAAGGGAGAGAGATCTGAAAGGCATTTCACTGAGAAGGATGGATGGTGAAGCCCAAGGATTTTTGTTCATACTTTTATAATGAGATTTGTTGGGGGATTCCAGGGGAGGGCCTGGAGGGTCTCTGCCCTGAAGCAAGACTGAATCTAGAGAGGTTGCAAAACATAGGGCCTGACAGAAGCTGGGTATGAAGAAGCTCAAGGAAACATAAGCAAGGAGTGGAACTGAACAAACAACTGCTGATTATAGGGTTTCTGGGCTGGAACCAGACGTAGGGGAACCAAGGCTCTCTATCAGCCACTGGAGAAGGAGGCATGGATCCCTAGAGAGGGAACTAAAATGCAACAGAGATCCTCAGAAAAAAAGGGCATGAGGACCATGGGGCCCAGGATTGGGGATGAAGACCCATCTGTTGAAGACTTCTGGATATTTTTATTTCTTGAATGCTGTCTATGTGGGTCATTAGGGGAAAAGGGAGAAGAAATTTTAAAGTGACCTGACTGGAGCATTGCATCACAAGAAGAGAAACCACCACAGGCCCGGAGCAGCAGTCAGCAGGATGTGTTAGATGGGGAAGGAACTGCATTGCCTGGCCATGAGCAGGTGCTCTAGTGATGAGTTTAGCCCTTTTACATTTCTCTTTAGGAACTTGTTTCAAGTGGCTAACCGATGATAAGGCAGATTCCTCAAACCAAAGTATTATTTAATCTTAACATGTTTCAGGCCATACCCAAAGCATTAACTGATGGGCGGCAGAAACAAATTTCTATTTTTAAATTATTTGGTAACTTTCCAATGTGGAATTTTCCATATTTAGTTGTCACAAGTACTGGGATGTCCAGAAGAAAAACATGGTTGCATACCATCTGGAGAGCAGTTAGCGTTGTTACAACTTCTACTTGCTCTCCATGCAGCTCTCCTGGACTTACTAGCATTGCCGTTTTTTCTTGGATTGTTTTAGACAGCTGTTTCCTATCCAGGTCTTTAATTCTGTCACATCTGGGACAGAGTAGGTAATAATCAATGCTAAACCATTATTGTGTCTTTCATTCTGTGGGATCCAAAAGGATTATCCAAGCTATTTGATGTAATCTAATCTGAAAGACATGCAGTTAAATTATCAGTATCAACAGTGAAATCTACTGACTTGGATATGCAATACAAGAAAGGCACAGCTGGTGTGAGAGGTGACAAGACAGATCAGGTGTTTTCTTGGTGACAGGGCTTTCTATCCTTGATGACAGGAAGACATAAAGGAAATATGATGCCATTTTCAACATTGTTTTATTATCACATTTAAAAGACTGATCAGTAAACAGAGTACTGTGTTAACATGTATTAGAGTCAAAAGACATTGCCTAAGTCACTCTTTACTGATCAGTAAACAGAGCAATGTGCTAAACTGTATTAGAGTCAAAAAAAAAAAACCTGCTTGAATCAGTCTCTCCCTTATCCCAACAGGATTCAGATACAGATCTGTAATGATTCTAACATGGCTTTTATTTACATAATGCAGCTATAAAATAATTTTTAAACCTTGTATTTACAATTATTATTTTTCAGTAGCCCTCAAGTAAGAACAGCCTCCAGTGTGCTGGGAGCAAACACCATAAGGACAGACACTGTCTGCCATGAAGTTCGACAATTTAAAAAGAGAACTAGTAGAAGGAGAAAACTGAGGCCCAGAGACTTGCCCAAGCTCACAGGCCAGAGGAGGATGGCAATGCTGGTGACAGAACCCAACTATCTGAGGTCCAAGTACTCTATCCTACAGTCCATACTGCCTCCCATATTAACTTCCTAAAAAGTTCCAAAGGGGTAGCCATGTTAGTCTAGTTCAGCAAAACAAGCAAGGAGAACTGTGGCAATTAAAGACTAACAAATTTATTTATCACCTGAGTTTTAATGGGAGAAAATCCCACTTTGTCAGATGCTTTGATAAATTAGTTTAAGTGCCACAGGACTCCTTGCTTGTTTTCCTTAAAAGTGTTAATGTAGACAGGACTTATGTGGCTTTACATCTCCATAATCTGGTCCATGCTTCTAAAGTAATATATCATCACCCAAGTGGGGTCTTGAATAGTGTTCACTGAACAAAGTTTTGAGGAAAAACATCACTTTTTCTCATTAATTAGGGTGCAAATCAACTAGGAGCTGTCACCATTCTGTGTAGCTAGTTCCTACTGAAGTCTAAGGGAGTCTTGAAGGATCCAGTTAATGCAGGGGTCTCAAACACACAACCCCTAAAGCTATTTCCTGTGGCCCGCAACAACACTATTGTTACTGATATTTGCAATATTATTGTATGAAAAGGTTTCACTGGTGCGGCCCTTGGGCTAATGTACTAGTCCTCATGCAGCCCTCATCATGGTTTGAGTTTGAGACCCCTGTGTTAACGTATAACATACATGGGTGCCAGTTTTAATTGCAGATAGGGAAACTGTTTCTGTCTGAACCAATCCCCATGAGCTTTCACTCATTTCTAGTACCAGGCTCAAACTGAGCCAAGAGTTTGGCTTCCATTTTTCCATTAGAGAGGCCTGGAACTAGAGGTATCAAAATATACTCTGCATCTCTAGTTGTGACCAGAAGTAGGAGTGCCTGTAACTCACAAGAAAACCTGCTGTCATAAGACTTCCAGATTAATGTTACTGACTCAGGAAATGTGTATAGTTTGGATGCTCATCAGAAGAAAACCCAAAATATAAACCTTCTCAGGTTCACTCCTCATTAGTTTTACCTGTGAACATTGAAGAAAATCAAAGGTAAGTAGACATTTCCTCAGGCTATTATCATGAACAAGAAACTCTCACTCCAGCTCTTGGGCTCAAGATGTCACTAAGCCCCAGCCTTCAATGATGTTGGCAAATTAGCTGCCATCAGATTGATCTTCCCAATTGAGTTATTGAGTCTGTGAAGTCAATGACTGAACACCACCCCTGGAAGTGAGTAGTGCTGAATCAAAGAGATGTTGCTTTGCTTTGACTCAATGTACTGAAGACACTGTGGTAAGTAGGCAGTAGGTGATCAAAAGGAGATACACAAGGTATTTTAAATACTTTTCATATCTCCCTTCAACTGCCACCAAAATCCTGCCATGGTGTAGACCTGCCCTGACATTTTTGCTGCTGAGAATGAGCTCTTTCTTTCTGTCTTTCTTTTGCTCAGGGCTGGCTTGACTGGTAAATAAATGAGGCCTTTGCTCAGGGTGTCATTTACTTAGGGGTGGCTGAAGCACCGCACCAAGGGTGGGGTGGGCTGACCCAAAAGCCAGACCGCCCCCTTTCTCCCTCCCCTCCCCAAACCAGTCAATCTCCCCCAGAGATGGAGCAAGGCCAGCCCACAGGACAGGCTTCGCTCTCTCACCCTGCCTCTGGGCCAGCCTGCCCCACCCCTAGGGAGGAATAGCTGGCTCAGGAGAGGGGCAAGAGAGTGAAACCCAGCTTCTGGGCTAGCCCACTGCATCCTTGAGGTAGCTGTTGCCCACCCTGGGGGCAGGGCAAGCCAGCCCAGAGTGGATGCCAGGTTCCACCACCTGCGCCCTCCCATGCTGTGGGGTGGGTGCAAAATTGAAGGCTGGCTCAGGATGCTAAAGCCCCTTGCGCTGGCCCTGCTCATTGCCATAATCAGAAACAGAACATGATTTCTGCTGATCTTACTACACAAGTGCTGAACATATAATTTATATGAATTTAAATAAAAAAAAAGCCCTCCTAATATTTTTTCTACCACAAAAGGGTTTTGAGAATCAGTGCCATATTTTATAGATATTTGTATCTGATTTTGTTAAAACCAATTTTACTGACCACCTGTAACAATAAGAGTGCAGATTTCAAATCTTTATCTGGATATCTTGTAATTATAAATCTCTTTTGTTGACTTTACTGTGTGCACTAAACTAAAAATATAGTAAAATAATTATAAATTGAGTAATGATGTCATAAAATGTTTCTATAATTAAAATAATGGGGTAGAGTCTTTCATTTTCAAATATCCAAAACACTAAACACAATATTATCTCAATCATCCATTCTATGGAAATTTTGATACTGACTTCAGTGGGAGCAGTAGTAGGAAATTTTGATACTGAGTTCAGTGTAGGAAGAGAGAGCATGTGCATCAGGGAGAGACTACAGTGCACCATGGGAGGTAATCTGGCCAGGGAGTTGGGCCCATAGTGGAGAATAAGTTCCTAAGGCACTCAGAGCTACAGGTTCCACCAGGTATTGCATCCACTCAAGAAGCCAGATTAATGACCGAAACAAACTCAATTCCTTGTGGTGGCCTGACTGAATTTCTGTTCTGACTTAATTTGAAGAATTTGATATCCTGAATATGGTATCCTGACTGAATTTTCCTATGCCCTATGGGAAAACCACTTCAGTGAAGCCCCCTTTTTCCAAGGAAGACATTTAATCAGAAACTTCTAACCATCCTAAAGATCATCCAATGGTAAACTGCATGTTAATCATAATGAGTCAACTAAGCAGCGATTTCTTTGAGTGGGAGGTGAGGGGGTTGGACGAGATGACCTCCTGAGGTCCAGAGCTGGCACTACGCAGTAAGCAGCCCCTGCGTAACAGGGGAGCGCCGGCATTTGAGGGGCGTCAAAAGGGGACAGTGTCGTGGCGCTCCCCTGATGACATCACTCATCTGCACCGGTGTCGCTCTGCTGCAGGGGGGCGCCACAATCCCCAGCGCTGGCCCTGCTGAGGTCCCTTCCAAACCTAATCTTCTATGATTCAGAGATAACTTTCTGGGGAATCTAGGTCTCCTACTTCATGTTGTATTTTGGGTCCTTTTTTATTTTCCATAATTATAAAGGTACAGTACTGTTGGAGGAAGCTCGAAAGATCATTGCTTTATGCTACCTATCATCATATCTACTCCATGAAAATCAAGGAAACAAGATCAATGATCAGCCAAAACCTATTATGTAAGTGAACATTATAGTTCTCTCACCTGTTCCAGTCAAAGTCAGAAGTAACTCCAGTAAACACCACTGATTTACACTAATATAAATTCACACCATCAAGATCAGAATCATTGTCCTTGGCAATTGCTTCTGAATGAGTAAGACTGTCTTCCATGGATCTCAGTAGTGGGTCTGCAGCTGACTCGATAGCCCAATCCTAGATCTACATGTCTTATAACAATAAAGACAGGTATTTCCTTGAGGGATAGGTACAGTGTTGTTATGTCGAATTTTCTGATGTTCTTTCTGCCTATTCCTCCTTTTCTTTTCTACCTATCAACAAACTGTTTCAAAGTGTTGAGATCCCTCCAACAGAGCCTTCCTCCATTTTGGATGGTCCTGAGTATTGATGTCAATGTTTCACCTCTTCAAGTCAATCTTCAAGGTATCATTAAAGCACTTTCTTTGCACTCCATGATTTCACTGACTTTCTTTCAGTTGTAAGATAAGGATTCTTTTGGAGACACAGGAGTCAGTCATGAAAACAACATAATTTATCCAGAGGAGTTGGCTTTGGATAATCATGGCCTCAATGTCAACAGAATTTGTTTCAGGCAAGACATGATATTTGTACGTTTATCATCACAGATAATCTGAAGGATTGTGCGAAGGCACCATTAGTGGTACTTTTTCAAGATCTTGAGATGCCTTCTGTATGTAGTCCAGATTTCTGATCCATACAACGTTGTTGGGATAACAATGAAATGGTAGACCAGGAGCTTCACGTCCATATGGATGGCTTGATTTAAGAATACTCTCTTACTTACACATCCAAAAGCTGCATTTGCACATTTCAAGGTTTGTTGTATTTCAGTGTCAATGTTTGCTTTTGATGAACAATACCTTCTAAGATTAATGAAATAATCCACATTCTCCTGAATTTCTCCATTGATTTTAATGGAAGAGAGATTTATTTCTTCATTTGAAGCAGGTCAATGAAGAACTTGTGTTTTCCTCATGTTCAAAGACAGATCAATACTCTCAGAGGCTTCTGAGATTGTATTGAGAATGGTTTGGAGATCCACTTAAGACTGAGCAACAACTGCGTTTTCATCCAAATACTGGAGCTGCATTAGAAACGTTTATGTAGATTTGTTTACAACTTGAGTCTGTTGAGGTTAGAGTATTTCATCCATCTAATGCACAATTTCAGTTCCAGGATGGAGCTCTCTTTTGACTATGTGTATTATGATGGAAATGAAGATGGAATACAGTGTTAGAGTGATGATGCAGCCTTGCTTCACTTTAGTTTTTACCTCAGATCATAAGGTTCTGTTTGATTCCCCTTGCTGACACGTTGTCATGGAAAAGTCTCAGAATGCTGAACTTGCTTGGGTAACCAGTTCTGGACAGGATTTTTCATAGGCTTTGGGTTTACAGAGTCAGAAGCTTTGGAAATGTCAAGAAATCCATTTAAAAATATTAATTTTACTTATGACACTTCTTCTGAACTGGATGTGATGTAAAGATCATATCCATAATTCCTCAAGATGGTCTAAAACAGCTTTAAGATTCTGGAAGAATTTCATCCTCAACTGGAAGGAGGTGGTTGGCAAAAATAGGGGCAATGACCTTCTCAGCAGAAATGACTATCTAGAACGGCGTTAAATAATTCTCCTTTTCTGAGAGATTGCCTTAAGATTTCTTTCACAGCAACTATTTATTTTTCTGTTATGTTATCCAAGTATACTATGCACTTGAGATGATGACATTTCAAGTGTCTGGAGGAACCTTTGAGTTAATTTCCTGTACTGTACTGTACTGTACTGAATATAATGAGAGTGTGTTCTAGAAGTGGTCAGGAACTTTCTGTCCAAAGGATTTGTCAAAGGAAATCAGTTTCTACAAAGAGCTTTTTCTCACAGTAAAATTTATTTTTACTGAAACATTTTTGGTTTTTTTCTTTGAAAATCAAAACAAAATATTTCATGTGTTAACCAAAATCATATTGGTTTATTGAACTGGTTTACTGAACTTTATTAAGTTGACTTTAAATGTGTCATTTGTCTTAAGTCAACTTTATAAAACTGACTTAAACAAATGGGGCCTCACTTAATAAAGTCAACTTTTGAGAGGACATTTGAGATGTGCTTTCATAGCAATTTGGAACACCCTTTCCCCACCCAAGTTTTGAAATTCTCCACAAAACAGAGTTACTGTTCTCTGCCCAGATCTATGTTTTAATCATTATGTGCAGCCAATGCTGTTTACCTCAAAAATAGGGCTCTCTGATTCTTACAGTCTCCAGGCCAAAAGAGATGGCCATTCCTCTCCTTCTTTGCATTCATGTATTATAAGATAACATAGTTGGGGATTGGTTCCATGGTTAAACAGCATTCAGTTGCCAACAATGAGAAATCAATGGGAGATCCTGAGTGCTCAGTACTTGAATATTAGGCCACTTATATCAGAATTTACACTGGAAAGCTATCTTTTGGAACATAGTTGGCAAAATTTTGCCCTTAAGTTGTTTATGGATACATAGAGGGCTGGAAGACTTTAAGGAAACTCTGTTTTGAGGCTTCTGGATAACCAAGGAGGTAATTAGAAGCTGTTTGGTGGTAGACTGGTGAATCTTATTTTCAGAAATAGCCATCAGTGTTTTGGAGGTTTGCCTGTCCTATTGTTTGCAGGCTTGCCCTAACTAAGCAATCTCAGCGTGGCTCCCTTGGATGTGAACCTCCCAAAGTTCACACAGGGTAAAAACATATCATATGAAACTCATTCCAACCTTATGTATCACTTAATGGCAGCTGAAATGATACATAGACTTTCTGATAATCCTGTGTGGATGGTAAAATTCACTCTCATTGGTCATGATGCCTAAAAAGCAACCTGGGGCAAAGAAAGCTATTCTGTGTATTCTCTATAGTGACCTTTGGTAATAGAGCAAGTGTGACTTTGAATTCAAAATATTTTGGCCCAGTAATATACATGTCATTGCTATCATTTTCATCAATATAGATCTACCCAAAAGAGACATTTCCTTTAGCTAACAAAGTGCTTAATATTCTGATTAATGCAGTTGTGAACTGAATTAGATTAATTAAATTGGCTAATTTGAGATAATATGGCATTTTGTAATGTATTCGACTGTGTAATTTAGGCTCTTAGTTCACTGATGAAAAAGGACTTGAAGATATTCATCTCAGTGTTTTAGCATTTGTAATTTAATGATGAACCAGTTAATGGTCACAGACTTATGCAAATAAGACAGTTTTCTCTGTGACAAAAAACCATGCTGATTCTTCCCAGCATATTGTGTTCACCTATGTGTCTGATAATTCTGTTCTTCACTATAAATTCAACAAACTTACCTGGTACTGAAGTTAGACTTACTGGCCTGAAATTACCAGGATCACCTCTTAACCCTTTTAAACATCAGCATTATATTAACTACCCTCTAGTCGTATAGTATAAAACCTGATCTGAATGATAGGTTAAATACCTCAGTTAGCAGTCCTGCAATTTCATATTTGAGGTCCTTCAGAACTTAGGTATATATTGTTAAGTCAATATCTCCCTTCTCTAAAATGTTCTTTCAAGGTGTCCTTGTAGCATTTCCTCTGTCCCTCAGGGTCCTCTTACCCCGACTATGTTGAGAAAAGAGGAATTGCTTCAGAAGATGAGTATTAACCATCTGTACACAATGACCAGCCCAGTGAAGTAGATTTTTCATCACTTTCATCTCAACACTGGTGATGTTCTCTTCAGAGAGAATGCTGGTTTTTGTGTAACAGTCTTTCCATCTGATATGGAGAATCTTCCTAATGCAGCATCTTTCATACCACTCCAGATGCATAAAATGGCTTTGATGTGACCCACACCCATAATGAAGAGTGGGGATCACTACTTCTTTGTAGACCAACATCTTAAGTTCCATCTGCAGATCTCTGTCCATAAAAACACAATGGAGCAATTTTCTAAAGGATATATTGGCAGAACGGATTCCATGTTCAGTCTCCACATAAAGATTGGCTGTCTGAAAGAAGTGACTACCAAAGCAAGGGACATGCTCAATGTTTTTCAGGGGTTCACCACCAATGATAATTTGTGGGAGAATTGGCACAACTTGTTCTGGGGCAAGCTGTTGGAACACCTTAATCTTCCCAATATTGAGGTGAAGTCTCAGGCTTTGATAGGTTCTTGAGAAGAGATATAGGATGGATTGCAAGTTGGCTTCAGTGTGCATGAGGATTATATAATCTTCAGCATACTGAAGATTGGTAATAACAGTCCTAGTGACTATAATTTTGGAATGAAGATGCTGGAGATTGAAAAACTGGTCATCCATGCCATACACAATCCCGAAACAAACAAGGAGTCCTGTGGCACTTTTAAATACTAACAAGTTTATTTCTCTCATGAACTTTCATGTCCATAATCCCTTTTCATCAGATGTGAATTTCTGAAGAAAGATGATCACGAATAAGAATCAAGTTTGTGGCAAGATAGATGGAAGAAAGGGCTGAGCAATAACACAGCCCTGTGTAACATCAGTTATGAGGATTAACATGTCTCCAACCCAATATGGAGAATGGTGGCAATCATCCCATCATGAAGTGGCCTGGGAACACAAAGGAACCTCTCTGGACCACCCAACCTAGACAGCACCTTCTATAATGCTCCCAGATGGATGAAATGAAAGGCCTTAGCTAAGTTAATAAATGCCATAAACAGTGACTGGTGGTGTTCTCTACACTTGTCTTGGATCTATCATGCAACAAAAATCATATAAGTGGTGTCTAAAGACAGTCTGAAACCATATTGGGATTTCAAAAGGACATCTTCAGCAGGAGGGAGGAAACAGTTCAAAACAATGTGAGCAAAGATCTTCCCAGGAATGGAGAAGAAGACAATATCTCAGTAATTCCCAGACATTGACTTGTCCCCTTTCTTAAAAATGGTCACAATATTCGCATTGTTTAGGTCAGGTGGAATTTCCTCTTTAACCCAAATTCTAAGAGCTGATGAAGTTTTTGCACCAGTTGTATTCCACCAAGCTTTGAAGACCTCCACACAGATGTGATCTGGACCTGATGCCTTGTTGTTTATGTTATGAGTGATGGCTCACCAAGCTTCCTCAGAAGATGGGAGTCAGCAAAAGACCCTATTGCTGGGTGCTAAGAACAGACTTGACTGTGGCAGCTCAAACTTCAGACTCATGATTTAGCAGAGTTTCAAGATGCTCATTTCAACAACATTTGTGTGCTACATTGTTTTTAAGAAGTATGGAGTCATCCTGGGATCACAGAAGAGTTGTGCCATTCGAGCCTGGCCCACAGATGACTTTCACTGCTTGAAAAAGCTTATGCCATGTTTCTCAATGAAACTCTGGATCTCCATGGTCTTTACTTGCCACCACTGTTTTTTTGTTGTCATACAGTATCCTTTGTATTACTCCTTTAAACTCATATGTCTCTTGATTTTTGCTGAATTGAGGGTTCATTTTGCCAAGTGCAAAATGTGCTTCTCTTCTGATGAATAAGTGCCAGGATTTAATTTGTTCTCATTGAACCAATCCTGATGGCAATCAATTCAGCACGTGTTTGGTGAAAAATGGTCTCCAAGTCTTGCCAATGTGTTTGGATGTCACTGATGTTGTCAGATGGGTCAAAGAAACTCTCAGGGTATGTCCACACTCAGAATTTAATTTGAATTGATGACAATCAATTTGAATTAATTAAGTGCATGGCCACACTCGCTTTCCTCAATTCGAACTGAGGAACTCCTTAGTTCAAATTAATGAAAGCTGACTTTGAAGTGGTCAAACCTCATTTGACTTTGAAATCCTGCTCAGTTCAAACCCGTTCATTAGAATTGACCCAGTGTGGCCGGCCATGTCAATTTGAACTTACTGTTAGTTCAAATTGACATGGGTTGACCTTCCTCCCAGGGTGCATGGCACCCTGGAAGGAAGGCCAACCTTCCAGTACCTGGGTCCAGCAGCCCCAAAAGTGCCTCCGCCACCACCCAGCCAGATCGGGCTGGGGGGGCAATGGGGTTCCTGTCCCCTAATTGGAGACAGGGACCCCAGTGCATGGCTCCAGCCCCACATGCCAGCTGGAGAAAGGACCCCCCACTGGGCTGGAGCAGCACTCCCTGGGCTGGGTTAGGATCCCCCTCATGCAGCTGCAACCCCTCTGGCCACGTGCAGGGATGGTACCCCCGCATGGGGCTGGAGCCCTGCTGATTGGTGCAGAGATGTGATCCCCACACACAGCCAGCAGGGCTCCAGCTGCTCATGGGGGTCCTGTCCCTGCATATGGCCAGCAAGGCTCCAGCCGTGCACAGGGGTCTGTTCCCCACCAGTGGGGCTGGAGCTGCACGTGGAGGTCCCATCCCTAGTGGAGCTGGAGCTGCATGTGGGGTCCCTGCCTCCAGCCCGGGGAACGTGGCTCCAGCCTGGCACGGGAATCCCTTCTCCACACCAGCAAGCCAGGCTCCAGCCCGGTGCAGGGGTCCCTTCCCCACGTGGGGCAGCACTCCTGGAGCTGGGCAGGGGTAATCCCTTCTCCTCCTGCCTGGCCAGGGGAAAACATCCCCTGCCAGGCTCTAGCCTTCTGAGCCTAGCATGGGGAAAAGCACTGCAGCTAGAGCTGTGCAGGGGATGCTTTTCCTTGTCCTAGACTCAGAGGGCTGGAGCCTGGCAGGCAATTGGGTGGTGGCATGTTGCCACTCCTCCCATGGTGCCCCTCCTCCAGTTCAAATTAGCAAGTCTAGTCCATGGACATAGTAGTTTGAATTGGCATTTCTAGTGTGGCCATGTTAATTTGAAATGACTGAATTTGAACTAATAATTATTAGTTTGAATCGATTAGTTTGAATTCAGTCAATTCGAACTAACCTTCTAAGTGTAGACACAGCCTCAGTGATGCATTGCTAAGGAGTCTCATGACTAACATAATTTTGAAGTGCCTTGATGTTAAATCTCTTCTGCATATGTCTTAGTTGTTTACAGTGATGTGGTGCAAGCTGCACAAACAATGATCTGTCCGGCAGCCATCTGTACCTCTCACAGCTCATGTAATATGGATATTACTATGATCATGGGCTCTGATAATGACACAGTCAAGAAGATGACAGTTTTTGGAATGTGAATGTTTCCATGTGGTCTTATTTTTGTTCTTCTTTCTAAAGATGGTATTTGTGATAAGCAAATCATGGTCTTCACATTTCCTGAGAAGAAGAATGCTACTATAATTAAATTTCACCACTCTTTCTTTCCCAATAATGACTCTCAAGAGTTCAGGATGGTCCCCAACTCTTGCACTGAAGTCATCTATGAGAATAATCTTTCTTTTTTGGCTGTGCCAATGAGAACTGCATCAAATGCATAGAAGAACTGCTCATTCCTGTCTTTGTCATTGTCAAGGGTGGGAGCTTATGCACAAATGACCATGACATACTGGTTGTTACTAAGCTTAAGACCAAGACTCGTGAGACATTTATTAATATACATAAGAAGTTCTAAAAGCTGTCTAGAAATGTTGTTCTTGATGGCAAAGCCAACTCCATAAATGCACCTCTCTTCAGGTGATTTTTCCTTTTCAAAAAAAGGTATAGGCACCTCTGTCTTCTTTCATTTGGTCTTCATCAGCTCAACAGAGGACAGTTAAGGCAACAATATAGATATCATATCTTACAAGTTCTCCAGCTATTATGGCAGTTCTCCTTTCAGAACAGTCACTTCTTGGGGAATCCATGAGTGAGAGCATTCCAAATGGCAAACTTCATTATTTTACTTCATATGTTTTGATCATAGTTAGAATGATCCTTCTGGACACAGTCACCCAGCTCTGGTAGCATGGGGGGAGTTGAGACAACCTATATTTAGGGCTTCTTTCAGAGTGAGTAGAGGAGGAATCAGAAAATGATTGTTCAGTCACAGCCAGAACTCCCAAATTGCACTTCTGTCTCACAGTTTCAAGCACAAGATGACCAACACACAGCCACCACTTGAGTGTAGATTTGTGAGTAGGGCCCCCAGAGGTTGCTGCTCCCATCCTTACCATCACTAAATCAGAGATATTAACATTGTTAACAAAGGCCTACATTTAAAATCTTAACATGGAGGAGCCAACGCACAGGTGGCAACCTCAAAAAACTTGACAGAAAGGAGTTGTGGACCCAGCTGCAGGAAAATCCAAGATAACTGGAGGTCTCTCTTTTGAAGTTTGGACATGCTTTGTCTGGAACCTCACGTCAGAACTGTCTGCCAAGGGTGAACTAATCAGGAGCACAAGACTCTGGACTACATAGTTCTGAGGGTCATTGGGACACAAGTCTCTCCACCGCAATAATGTTGTTTTTACTGAACAGTACAGCTATGTTCACCTCTTGGACCAGATCATGTGCTCCACTTAGAAACTAAAGCAGGAATTGCCTCTCCCCTTGTGGGTTCCATGACTAATGGCTCCATGAAGCAGTAATTATGGTGTCTAGAAATTTTACTTCTGTATTCTGTCCTGAGGTGATATGTATGCAGTCAATATAGGGATACTTGAAAGCCCTGATATTGTCTACCACTATCATCATATTATTCAAGCATGGAATTCCTATCCACAGAGACAGTAAACATCATAAATGAATCAAACTGTATTTGCCTTTATGCTTTCCTTCACATATTTGATGCTATTCATTCCTGCCAGAACAACTTACTTTCATTCCTATATATTTTTTACCTGGTATATATGTCCCATTAATTATTACTGATCTACCAACTTTCTTTGATGCTTGTATCAATAACCTCATTGAATGACACTCAAGTTCATTTATGTTACTATTCGACTTCTAGCACTGGTATAAAAGAACTTATAAAATATGTCAGTATTTAGTTGTTTCCCCTCATGTAATTCAGTCAAATGGGATTTTTTTGTTTGACTGTTCCTCTTCAGTTCCCACCAATATTTTTAGGAACTTCTATTCTCTCCTCTTTACTAGGATGTAACCCTTTTAATAAATCCACCCTTAAGTGATGTTCCCTCCAAATAATTTGTCAGGTTTTTCCAGCTCTTAGTTTAAAAGCTCCCCTCCAACCTTTTGTAATTGTACATGTTAGCAAACTAGTTATATTTTGGTTTAGGTGAATCCCATCCTTCCTGTATAGAATCCTTCTTCCCCCCAAAGGTTCCACAGCTCCTAATAAAACCTAATCCTTCTCCCAAGACTGTTCTCTGACCCACGTATTGAGACCCTGAAGACATCTCTAACTGCCTCTGTGCCTGGAACTGGAAGCATTTCAGAGACAGTTATGATGGAGATCCTGAACTTTTACATAGCAGCCTAAATTTGGCAACCATAACCTCTCTCATACCTTTCCTTATGTCACTGGTACATACATGTCCCATGACCACAGGCTTCTTGTTAGCACTGCACCTAACCCTGTCTAAATGTCTTGAGAGATCTGCAACATTCATGCCCATTAGGCAATTCTCCATGTGGTTCTCCTGGTAATCACAAACCCAATTATCTATATTTCTAATAGCTGAATCCCATTTATTATTGCCTTTCTCATTATAAGTTCCACTTCTGCTGGAATCACCCATGATTTTAGCTCTGCTCAGACAAAGGTATATACAGTACTTCCATGTGCTTATGATCTGTCGGTTGTCCCGAAAAGGTAAAAGTCTGAGCTCTTACCTCTGATTTGTCTCACATCAACAGTAATTAGGAGTAGCTCCATTGCAGGCATTCAATCTCCTTGGCATTTCCTCCTGGCTAAAAGGTGGCTACGTAGTCAGCTCACTGCCTGTTGTGGTGCCTGTTCTGTCTCTGTCTCTCCCCAGGAAATGTATAGGGAGTTTAGGCATCCAACCTGGGGCTGTGGAGTCCACTGGGTGGCAAAGCATCTAAATGTTAGGTATTGCAATGTCTAAATCCCCTTTCGGATCTAGCTCTTAATTCCATGTGCTTCATCCAAATGTCTTCCTGGGGGTTTGTTAGTTGTGGCACTAAGCCAAAGAAAGCTGCATTTCAGTAATACTAAAACTGCTGTTGCTGAAGCACTTTGGGATGAGAGAAACTAAATTAATCTAAATAAATAGTATTATAATATTACAAAACATTGCCCAGCCTTGAAGAAAAAGTATACATGGAGGTTATGGATAAACTATAGATTTTTAGGTCTTCTCTAAATCTCATTTCTACCTTTGTTCTAACGAACCAAGTTAATATGAACAGTGTATCATAAAAGTTACAATTAACTGATAAAAGTGAAAACAAAAATGAATTTGTGTGAACAGTTCTAAACAATATTTGCATGACGTTGTTTTCCTACAATACTAGTTACTAGATCCATAAGTCAGCATTTACTCAAGTGTCAAGTCATACCAAGATAGCTCTGAGACAATTATATGACTTATACATAGCCAATAGAGCTCATTAATAGGAAGAAATGTAACAAAATGAACTGTGCCTCCCAGAGCATTGCATCACTGAAATGCTTCTCTACATAATAGTCTTATTATGGAGGTCTCTGAGAGTTATTCTGTAGCTGAGGTGACCTTTAGTGTTTTAAGTGGCTGGTCTATATATTGTTTCATTAGGATTAGTTGCAGGTTTCAGCATGAAATAAAAACTAGTTATTAGATACTGGAAAATTAGTTCTCTTTGGACAAATGGATGGATATGGATGTGTCTGAGGTCATTAAAGAGCTCACTAATGCTTTAACAGATTGAAACTCAGTACAAAATTGGAGAAAGGATGTACTTAATGTCTGTTGTAGTGACTGCCTTCACATGTATCATTCTGAAAAAAACTGCTGGCAGTTCTCTGATTCATCTCTTGTTGCTACTAACAATGCAGTGTGCCACATAAGCCCCCAACAAGATCAAAGCACTGATGTGATAGACAAAGGCTTCCTGGGAAATAGAGGTAGGAAGACTTGTCACTCCTTAGGTCAATGGCAGAACCCAAATCTCAGGTAGGTGCCCCAGTTGGTGCTCTTATCAAGGCTTGCTATGTTGGCCCTACCTGCCAAGCTCTCATTTTCCAAATAAACTGGACACCAGAAAAGATTTTACAGAATGATTAGTCTTTTGTTAGATTCTCTGACACCAATTGTTTATAAAGTTGTGCCTAGCGCCTCATGTAAGCTTTTAACAGAAGAAATAAATTTTCTGATGAAAACTTCTGTCTGTAAAATTCCATAACTTTTTATTTTCAGCTTTATGTTCCAATCTAGCGGCTGGCTGCCTGATGCTCTTCTGCTCTTTAGCAGACTCACTGTAGCTAGATTCCCATCATTACTCTCCATAAAGCCACACCACATTCAAGAACCAGAGAGCAGGATGAAATTTAGCTATTTGGCTTTCACAGCTGAGGATTACAACAGCATGGGGGGGGGGCGTGTTTGCTAAAAATCAGTGGTGTGATATGGTTTCTTCTATGGATGTGGTCTTAGGCCTAAAATTCAAGAGGCTCCATCTAGGCATCTAAGTTTAATGACTTCACTGAGGCTCCACACAGGTTACCAGGTGTCCCAGTATGGATGCAGTTAGGATATGGGCCCAAGGGATTTATATGGTCATACACAAAATCGAAGCTAGGCCTCAGGAGTTTTTCATTCTTTATGGGTTCTAAGTGCTGTGTTAGTGAGTGACTCTTTACCCCCTGTTCCTATGGAATGGATACATTATGAATGTGTTACTTGTCAATTATTAAAGAATGAAAGGCATAAAGAGAGAAAGGGGAAATAGCATGTAATTCTGTTTGCTTGCTTTTCTTTTTTAATATATTTTTTCTTTCATTTTCCAATATATCCAGGCTGTTTTTATTTTTCCTGTGTGTAAGGAAATTGAGCACTGCAGTAAATTGTTACCCTTTCAGCTTCAGAGGAAGGAAAAGGAATGGAGTAAGATAATGAAAACCTGCCACTGCTTGCACTTACAATAAGCAAGGACCCCAGATTCTTTGGACACAGTGAGAGGCCTTTAAAAGAAAAATCAACCAATTATTCTGACACATTCAGGTCTGCCTGAGTTATTCTGCATAGTGCAATACAGATGTACATATAGCTGGCCTATAAAATTCTTGCAAGGTAATGAATTCTAACCTGAATGAAAGAATACTTGCTTTGGTACTCATGTTAAATGAATAGTAAATTAGGCAAGATTAAACTAGTCATCTGTGTTTGGGTTACCAGTAACTGTCCTTTATTTTCTGCTAAGCTGTCAAGCGCATTTTAAATGGATGAGCACAAAGTGCCTGTATAAACCGTGATGAATCTGTGACTGAAACTTTTTGGGGGGGTGGGGGCGGGGGGGAAGAAACATTTACCATCTACTGCCTATTCTTCCCATCCACTGCTCCAAAGAACAAAAGGTTAAAATATTGAAAGCCTCAGAAGCAGAATGCCTGTATCCCATCACTACTGTTGTTTGTTCTGCACCTTCTTAGTAGTACAGAGAGTGAAGCAAAGCAAGGAAACAAATGTAAAACACTTGAAACAGCCTTTGACATTCACTTTAAAGGTCCACTTGACACCATGCCAAAAATATTTGGCACTATAATGTTAATATTAGCAAGATGAGCAGACAGTACAATAATGGATGTAATTCAGTGTTGACAAATATAAAGTAATGCTCACTGGAAGAAATAATCTGAACTCCTAATACACATTTGTAGTTTTAACTTAATTGTGACCATGCAGGAAAGAAACCTTGGCATCTGTAGACATCTCAGAAGAAATGTCACTCATAATGGTGAACAAAACAGCAAAATGTTGGGACTTACAAAGAATGAGATGGAAAATAAAATTATTATAATCTATCTAGATATTTTAATGTAGGGTGTGACAGTGTTGCTGAACCCCATAGATTCTATTTTGTATACATTTTTATACTGTATTAACACAATAGTAACTAAGTGCCTTCCATTAGGCTGGGAGTACATTAAGCACAGTGTTTGTTCACTCATCCTTTTACCAGGGTGAAAAGGATGTGCAGTGGAGTCTTGTTTTGGTAGGAGTTTAGGAATTTTTGTTTTGTTTTTTTCTAGGGTCATTAATTAATTACAGTTAAATCAAATGATTAATTTGTTTTGAGTTAACTCAATTAAAAAATTTAGCATGATTAATCACAGTTTTAATCGCACACTGTTAAACAACACTAGAAACAAATTTAAATTTATTATTATTTTGGATGCTTCTCTACATTTCATATTATTGATTTCAATTACAACACCAAATAGAAAGGATACAGTGCTCACTTTATATTTTTATTGTAAATATTTGCACTGTAAAAAGAAAAAATAGTATTTTTCAATTCAACTTGTACAAGTACCGTAGTGCAATCTCTTTATCATGAAAGTGCAGTTTACAAATATGTATATATTTTGTTACATAACCACACTCATAAACAAACCAGTGTAAATATAGCCTACAAGGCCAATCACTCGTACTTGTTTGTGCAGCCAATCGCTAAGCAAATAAGTTTGTTTATAATACGGGGAGGAGTGATCTTAGTGAATCTGGGGCCCACAGCAAAAGTTAAGGATTGGGCTCCCCATGCTGTAAGGGGGGTATCCTGGACTTTTTGCCCCCTCCCACCTTCACGGGGCCCCTTCCTCCTCCTCTTGGGCCTTGCATCAGCCCCCCACCCACCTGCCAAGCACCCCGGCCTGTGTCTCCCCCTGAATCTCACTGCCAGTCCCCCACACCTCTCCCTGCACCCGCACCTGTCCCCTATCTTCCTTCCCAGCTTGTACCCCCAACTTACTTGTTTCAGCTGGCTGGAGCTGTGGGCGCTGTGGTTCCTGGTCCAGCCGCTCTTGATCTGGTTGACTGCCGGCCAGCATAAGGCCAGGCCCAGCCCCAGCCCTGTGCAGGGACTCTTGCCTAGTGCAAGTTCTGGGGCATTTGCCAACCCTGCCCCATAGTTAAGACTGCCACTGATTACAGGATATAAGATTGTCCACTTCTTATTTATAGTGTCACTTAAAAATGAGAAGAGGTGTCCTCATGGAACTGTTGTAATCGGTATTGCAAGGTATTTACATGCCAGGTATTCTTAACATTTGTATTCATCTTCATCCACTATTCCAGAAGACATGCTTCCCTGCTAATGCTGCTCATTTTAAAAAAGTGATGCATTAATTAGACTTGTGATTGAATTTCTCAGGGGAGAATTGTTTGTCTCCTTTGCTTGTAGTGTGTACACCATATATTTTGTGTTATGGTAGTCTTAAATGATGATGCAGGACATATTGTTCTATTTAAGAAAACGTTCACTGAAGATCTGACAAAAAGTAAAACAAAAAAAAGTACCAATGTGAAATTTCTAAAGAGAATTACAACACTTGACCCAAAGTTTAAGAAGCTGAAGTGCCTTCTGAAATCTGAGAGGAATGAGGAGTAGAACATATTGTCAGAAGTCTTAAAAGGCCAATACTTCAATGCAGAAACTATAGAACCCAAAAAAGGAAAATTAACCTTCTATTGTTGGTGTCTGAATCAGGTGATGAAATCAGGTGATGAATCAGTGTCAGTCTGCACTGCTTTGTATCATTATTGAGCAGAACCCATTATCATCATGCAATCATGTCCTCTGGAGTCACGGTTAAAGCGTAAAGGGGCATACAAATATTTAGGGCATCTGGCATGTAAATGCTATATGATGTCAGCTACAACAATCCCATCAGAACACTTTTATTCTGACTTACAGGCAGCATTGTAAATAAGAAGCAGGCAGCCTTATCTCCCATAAATGTAAGCACACTTGTTTGTCTTAGTGGTAGGCTGAATAAGATGTAGGACTGCGTGGACTTATAGGCTCTGAGGTTTTACACTGTTTTATTTTTAAATGCCATTTTTTTACATAATGCTACATTTGTAAATAGAGCTTTCATGATAAAGAGATTGCACTATTGTACTTATATGAGGTGAATTGAAATCCTATTCTTTTGTTTTTTACAATGCAATGTTTATAATAAAAATAAATATAAAGTAAGCACTGTATACTTTATCTGTGTGATAATTGAAATTGATATATTTGAAAATGTAGAAAACAGTAAAAATATTTACATAAATGGTATTCTATTATTTTTTCACAGTGCAATTAATCATGATTAATTTTTAAAAGCTTGACAGCCCTTTAGGGATGTTTCCATTTTTTGTTTAAATACACATCTTGTTTGTATTAATGTAGAGAAGACAAGGCTTAAAGAAATATACCTCACACTTGGAATGGTAGGTAAAGAAGTTTTAGGATATTCCTTAGCTCCTGACTATCCTTTATGGAAAATAAATAGTAATAGGGAAGTCCTTAGTGAACTTCACCTAATCTTTGGCAATACACCCTTTCCTGAGTAAAAAAAACCCTCTTCTTTGGGGTCGAGCACTTTTTTGAATGTCTTAGATTCCTCTTTTGTTAGGGAAGTAGGGTAAAGGAGATATTGGTGTTGTACTGGTCTGATGGAGGAATATTATAATATCATTGTAATAATCAGTGAAACACTCCACTTCCATAAATTCAAAGACCAGAAGGGATCATGGTGATCATCTAGTCTGACTTCCTGTATAATTAATACAGGTCCTAAATCTTCCCCAAAATAATTCCTATAGTGTCCAGTCTCAATTTCAAATTTGCAAATCATGAAGAATCTTCCACAATCCTTGGTAAATTGTTCCCGTGGTTAAGTACTAACTTTTAAAAATAATTATGCCTTATTTTCAGTAAGAATTTATCTAGCTTCAGATTTGAATGAATGGATTTGTCTAGCTAAATGAATTTGTTTAGTCATGGGATCATGACAGCGGCATGTGCAAGAATACAGTTTGACCACTTTGGGAGAGACAGTATTCTGGGGGTTCATTTGCTTTCTTCCCACTTAACCCACACTGAAACTGGATAAGTTGTCAACTCCCTCCACTGTCTTCACCACCTCCCCTCCATCTCCGATGGATGAGCTGTCAGCTCACCCCAAAGCCAGATCTGCATTTGGGGCCAGAAGAGCTGGTTCGCTCCCCCCGGGACTGGAGGGGCCAGAGGAATTCACTTTGCTTGGACCAAAGGAGTTTTGTGCTCCTGCTGATTATTAGGAGAACCCATGCCCCTGCTTGTTCTACCTTGCGCACACATCTGTTTCATGATATCCCATTCTCTACTAAACCGAAAATCCCGTTGTCAAGTATGTGTCCCCCCACCAGGTCCCTTCAGTAGAGATATGCTAACATATACCAGAATATAGCAGGAAAAAGAAAGAGAAGTTCAGGCAGGCAGCAGTACCATTGCGAGACATAGAAACAGTGAAATTACCTACACTATACCTGGAACATTTTAATAATGAAATACATATATGTGTATGTATATACACATGGGATATAGAGGAAGAAAGCAGGTGACAAAATACTAGTTCTGCCTGTAGGTAGATCCATTTTTAAAACATATCTGAATTTCTTTGACCTTCCTTATATTGTCCATAGTTAATATACGGGGAAAGTCTCTATGGCTGTGTTCCCACACAGTGGGTTATTTCGATACGGTTGTTTTGAAACAACCGTATATCGAAATAACGCTTATTTCGAAACAACTTATTTCGAATTAACAAATTGTTAATTCGAAATAAGGAAAAAAAGCCGGAATTGAAATAGCGATTCCGGACAACAGTTATTTTGAAACGACTCACCGTCATTTCGAAACAACATGTTCACACGGCATTGTTTCGAAACAACCATTGCGAAACAACATTGTTTTGCCCACAGACTAGGTTTAACTTGTTTTGAAACAACCGTGCATCGTGTGAACAGCCAAAACCTTATTTCGAAACAACCTCCGTTGTTTCGAAATAAGGAGGCTGTGTGAACACAGCCTATGGGAAAATTCTTGTTACAGCAATACTGCTTTTCTCCACCCCTTTATTTAACATTCAGTGTTTTTCATTGTTTCTAATTAAGAGATTCATGCTGAGAGAAAGTTCCGACAGTTTAATGATGCCATACAACATTGAGCTATACTGCACTGAACTCAGGCGTTATTTAAAGAAAGAAAAAAGTGCAGGTTGGGCCAAGTGTGCAGATATCTAAGTTCAGATTTCAGAATCAAATTGCTCTGCACTGACTATTGAATCAGGGCTGCTGCTGCCGTTTCACATAGATTACCACTGAAACAGTGAAAGGCACACTTAATAACATTTTGATCAAACAAAAATATGTTACTGAGACCTGTAGTTCTTGGCTATACTTGCAGCTTATAAAGAGCCAATACTGAAATGGGGAATTGAGGTTAATTACTTTCTAAGAAAAAACTACTTAAAAAGGTCTTCTGCTTACACAGTAGTTTCACAATACATTATCAGTCTGTTCCTCTTTTGTATTGTATTTATGTTAAATAGGTTTTTGAGAATCATCATGCTAGTTTGTGCCAGCATTTTCAGGATTTATTTACCTTTATTTTACTTATATTTCTTTACTGATTCTGTGAATTACTTATCCTGAATATTAGCTGTTATATCACATATTCCCATTAAACTTCCATGAGGATGCTCACATGAATAAGTCCTTGTGTACAAGTCTAGAATATGGTTCCATGTGTTTTCTAAACCCACAAACAATTTTAAATCATACGGGGGAGGGACCCTTAAAGGATTTATCAATATTTGGTTTAATCTATCCTGATTGTTTAAGTTATGTCATGATGGAGAGTCCATTTATTTGAAGGTAATACATATTTCACCATCATGTTATATGGTTGATCATAAGTGTTCTGATTGCTTTGTCTCCGCTAACTAAGATAGGCACTTGAAAGATTATGTAGTAGGTTTTTGTGTGTGTGACCTTTAGGGTTGAGCTTAAACTGAAAAGAATTAGGAAATTCAGCATCCAAGACTATTCTTCAGTCATGTAGAAATACTGACTTATAGTGCCTTCCTTCCACCCTAACTTCCGAACTGTTCAAGCTTCAAGAAATGCTGACAACTCTGATGGAGACATGCATACACTCACACAGGATAGCTGTGAAGTTTTGTCATAAGCAGAAACTATATGCGTATAAATCTCAGCCCCAATTTTCTTGCCTGAAGGAAGTGATTTTGATTTGTTTGGTTTTCCTTCCCATCCCTCACTTAGATATCTATGAGACCAAAACTTGTTAAAAGCATATGGGAATATTGGTAACTATCCTAAGGGTCTGAATGAAAGCTCATTGAAGTTAATGAAAGTCTTGCCACAGACAAGACTTTGACTCAAACTCCAGAGTCCTAAATGTTCTGAGAAAAGGAAAGGCAAGAAGGCAAAGCTACTTGGCCACCATGCAGTGCTGGGTAATAAGATCAAACTATCCAAACTGCAGCCTCCCTGTGTGCTGCCATAATTCCTATAGATTCTAGTTGCTATTTCCTCTTGCTTCCCCTCTGTGTTTTTGTCCCACTGTGCTATATCAGAAAATTGCACTGCATGCTGAGTTCTCACAGTCCCCAGTCCTCTGTTCAACTCCCAAAACAAAATTAAACTATATTTAATGGAAATGTGCTAGTCATTCAATAGTGTAAGTTAATGCTAACTTTCCACTATAAACAGACCTGATCAGGAAATGGATTAAAATATTCTAGGCATCCAGACACCTATGCCCCAGCAGAGGCACACCTATCTCACCTATGTGGGCTGAGCTGGTAAACATGCTCAGAGCTCACCTACCAGACTAGCTCCCCATGGCCAAGCTCACACAAAAGCCAAGCTCCCCAGCTTGGTTCCCTGTGGCCAAGTTCGAAACAGGATTTTCTTGTAACTTTTAAGTGTTTTAGGGAATTTACTTTGGATGAGGTAGACCTGGTTCAAGTTCCTCCTTCACCTGAAGGGGGAGAAAGGACTTGAACTATAGCCACCATAAGGCAGTGCCGTAGCAAGTAAAATCTAGAATACTCAGGCATAGGGCTTTCTGATTTTCACCCACTGAATCCACTATTTTCCACTATGGATTACGTTAAGAAGTCTTTAGAATAAGCAGACTGGATCCAGGGTCTCCCATGCATGTGTTCTAACCACCAAACTATAGCATCATTCTCATGCATGCTTTCTTGCTTGCTTTCTACCTGACCCCATTGTTACCAGAATTCAGGTACCAGGATTGGCTTGGTGCTGTCAGAGTCAATAACCACACCAAGAGTGAAAAGGTATTCCTTTATTGCATTTGTGATCGCAAATGGGTCCCCTGCATCAAGTAGCAGAGAGACCCCGATTACAGCAAGCATTCAGCATATATACTCTTTGCCTGGCTACATCCTGTATTCTATATAAGGTTATATGTTGAAAAACTGCATATTATTGGCTAAAACCCAGCTCAGAGTAATAGGGGAAAACCAGAAGGGGAAGTCAGGAAAAACCCTTACTGTCAGGGGTTTTCCACTGCCTTTGCTTAACTAAAATGGCTTCACTAAGGCTAACATTACAAAATGGCTTCGCTTTTTTAGATATATATAGATAGATAGATAGATAGATAGATAGATACACACACTTGCCTACACCATGACTCTTTTTCTCAAGAGAAACAGTGGGGGCCCTTTATCAGAATATCCTATATGGCCCATTGATTAGGGCACACACCTGAAAGGTGGCAAAACCCTTTTAAAATCTCTTCTTCCTCTTCAGGTGAGAGAAAACGTGAACATGGGATCTCCCTATCTAGATGAATATCCTAACCAATGGGATTAACATCCTATACTAATGCTTTACAAAAATGTATAGGCACTTAACTCCAAGACATGGTTAGTAATTTAGACTCCCAAGAAACTCCTTGCAGCTCACCAGTGTTGTCATGTCAGAGCTCCTTTGTAAACATAGAGATCCTAAGCATCTTACCCAAAATCGCACAGTTTGTTGGAAACAAGGAAGTTGAACTTCCTGAGTCCCAGGCTACTTGCTTAATCACATAACCATCTTTCTCACTGAACCACTCTTTGTATGTTTGTTAACCCTTTATCTGGGAATGACTATAATATGGCTGGGGTGGGTTTTATATCTAAGGTACTGATATGTCTTCCAGTCTCAGTTTCATGTACGTTTGTACCTGGAAAAACACATGAGCTATCCCCAAATTCTATTCTGCACATAATAGTTGGCTCACATCTTGAAAATGTCATGGTAGAGATGTATCTTAAGAAGAAATCTGGATGAGGAAAGGGCAATGGCCTTGAGGTCATATCATAGAAGGGGAGCAGCAGAGAAGAAACTAGCAAGGAGACTGTGGAAAAAATTAGGTAAATGCATCAAGAATGACATCACTGATTAATTCATTAATAAAACAAAGCAAGCTGCATTCACTAAGGATTTTAGAAAAAAGAATAAGAAGCTTGACCATCTCTCTAGCACAGATTCCTCCTCTTAAAATAACTATTCATATATTTACAAATTTCAATGCAACATAATGAACTTTTGCCTAGGAATTTACTAGTAATTGGATTATATGGTTTAAAAAGCTGGAATCATTACATGGGACTCTACTCCCTTTCTGCACTGTAGACAATGGACACATAGAAATTAAAGATAAGACCTAGTTCCAAGGTAATTGAATAGCACAAATGTGAGTGACAACAGAATTTGGCTGTTACCGTGTGTTCTTGAACTCAGACCTTCTTCTGTCTCTTTCCTGAATGCTCTCCTACTCAATGTGTTTCAATAGATTTAAAAGATGTGCCCCAGTTATGACTTTCAAACACTTCCAAGTACAAAAATATCATCCTATAAAAAAAAAAAACCTAGCTGCATGATAAAGAAAGATACAAGCATCTGAAATCTTTCTTAGATACTCAGTCTTTGTCTGTCCCACTTCTTTTCATTTTATTACAATCATGCCATACCATTCCTTCCACTCTGGATTTTCAGACCCTGACACTTTCTCTCTCTCCACTGCTGTGAGAATTTGTTTGCCAAATTTCTACATGTAGTGTACTTTAGGGCACATTACAAATCCCTTAAGGTGTTTCTTATCAGCAAACCTCTGACAACCATCAATGACAGCAAGGAGCAGCAGGCGCCACCAGAATTAAGGAAACATTTCAAAAATGCAAATTGCAAGCAATGATTGTCTAAGACTACCATGAAAATTAATTAGACACATCATAGGTGGGTTTTCTTTCTTTGTTGTGAAGCCATCATATGTGGTAGAACTAGAGGAAAGCTGCAATTGTATTGGCTTACACAATGGGGTCATTAGGTCTGATATCTCATGAGCCATCACAGCACTTACTAGGTGGGGTGACCTGATCCAGATAGCTGTTCATGTTTTAACCTGTTTAAATACAACCCTTATTTTACATCAACTGCTTATCCCTGAGATTTTTTGCAATCAGCACTTTGATGTCTTTTGAACTTAAATTAAAGCCGAGCTAACTTTTATATGAGGAGGGGAGAATCAAAATTACTGTAATGAAGATGCATTGCTTGTTCTTTAGGGATTTACATTGGCAATTTTGTCCAATTTATTTAGGCATGTGGAGCTGAAATGACAGGATACCCCTCAAGAGAAATTGCTAAAGATCAGAGGATCCTAACTGCAGCAGATGAAAAGAAATGGGAGGGTGGCCAATTATCTATACTCATAGGGTACTGGGCTTGAGATCCTTCAAAGAGAGGACTTTTGCACTGCAGCCTCTTGATACACATTAGAGAAATGATACTATCTTATTAGGACTAATACATTGTGCTTTTTCAGCATCTTTTATCCCAGGATCTCAACATGCATTACAAACACTAACAAATTAATCTCTGCAACACCCTGGCAGTGCAGCCAATCTTAAAAATAGGAACACTGAGGGATGCTGTATTTAAAGACTGTATCTTAATAACCTTATATTGAACAGTACCTTACTTCCTGAAAGGCTCCACTTGGGTTTGATGGTGCTACTTGCAGAGTCAGGTGCTATGCAAACTGAGTCAGGGTGGTAGAATTTAGGTTGAGAAGCTCTAAATTATGCAACAAACTTTGGGAGAGTCCGGGGATTATATTTTATCTTAACTGAAGTGAAGTATTTCAAACCAGATGTCCTGATGAGGGTTAGCTAGACAACAATCCAACCATGGAGAAATGTAAAGATTTTGAAATTTTTCTTCTCAGTCAGATGCAGAAGACAAACAAGAGATAGAGTCCAGTCCACAATAGCCTCCTGGTTAGGATGGGTCTCCTGTGCTGTAGAAAAGCCAGCTTCAAGTCATTCTGTGCCAATTAAACAGCATTTTTTAATGGACCAAGTTTTGTCTAAAACTTTTCAACCAACCCTACTCCTGACACATCCCACCTCATGTGAATTCTAACTACACGAATAACTGCTCTGTCTTGTACACATAGGAACCCTTTGGGGGGGGACAAACTATTTTATTTAAAATTGATATTTTGGTGGGGTCAGTTCCAGAACCCTAAAAGGCAAAATGGGGCAGCACAACCTCTCTTATTTTGCAGCTGATGAGATACCAACTTGTTAGCAGGCTCATGTACCTTGTAATGCAGCACTGAGGGCCACCAGTACTGAAGTGGAGGGGCTTGAGACCTCAGGGTCACTGCCACCCCAGCTGTGGAAACCAACAGAGTCAAGCAACTGGTCAGAGCTGCAGGCTGATTAGGGCCAAGGAGACCCCCACCTAATAAAGCAACAGAGAAGAGCTGCTCTCCTGGAGTCAGAGGGTAAAAGGCGACTGGAAAAGGAAAATGGTAGAGGAAAGAAGAGAAGTAAGTCTTGTACGCAGACTGCCTTAGAGATAAGACATTGGGGCTAAGCTTAAAACTAGGGAGAGGGGGTTTATCACTGTAAATTAAACAAAAATAATAAAATAGAATGGGTAGTGGAAAGCAAGTAGAACATTTGAGTCATTTGCTGTGATGTGGGGATCTGGAGAGATTTGTTACACCACCCAATCCATAAGTGTGGTAGAACTATCTGAGATCCTGTGCTCCAGAAGTGGCCGGCTCAGAGATGCCTGGAAATCTCCCAGTGGGGGAGAATCCAGAGCTCCCACAGCATCCTGCAGCAAATACAACTAGCTCCAGGCTCTGTTTGGCTCTGCCTTTTGGGACTACCCCATTAGGGTGAATGGAAACCAGCAGAGGGAGAGGCTCAGTGGTCTGGGGTGTGAAGGGATTAGTGTCATGTGATGGGGCTGTTGATTTGGGGAATTCTGCAACAAAGGGGGTTTATTTGGTTGGTGTGATGGATATCTGGCAGGAGGAGGATTTGGGGATTAAGCTTATTGAGGATGGGGTAGTAGAGTCTGGATTGAGTGAGTCTGGGTTATTTGGGGGCTGAGAGGAAGTAGTTAGGAGCTGTTGGGGAGGCATGTGGTGGTGGGGTTCATGAGAAGGGGCTGTGGGAGGTGCTAAGAGCACTGTCAGGTATATGGGAGGTACCAGTGATCACTGTGGGCTCTGGCTGATTTCCTCCTCTTCAGCCACTTTGCCTTCTCTTCCCCCATCTCATTCACAGTCTTTTTCTCCCTCATGGGTACTGTCCTACCTCCACTCACAAACCCCAGATGAGGATGGGTTGCCACTGTGGCACCAGGGATGGGGCTGGCTTGCTGGATGTTTGCCATAAATGGCCCACAACACCATGCTGGAGGCCTGTGGACTTAACTTACAGCTTGCCATTGGGTTCTGGGTGCTTTCCTTGCACATTCTTGCTGGGCAACCAGGAGTTGAGTGCCAAGCTCCCTCAGGTACTGCTAAAAGCAGAGCTGCACCTACTGTTCAAGGGAAAGCATTTCCAGACAAATTCCATATCATAGGGAATCCTTTGAGGCAGGCACTTAGGGATCTGGTAGTTCATTTTTTCCCAAGCAAAATAGACATTTTTCTGCAAAATTGAAGACTCTTGATGTAAAAAGGACACTTTCTGTCAAATTATCATTCCAGTGGAAAATTCCTGATTGGCTCTAATAATTACCCCATGCTTGCTTTTATGTCCCTTCTGTTCACGCTAGCCTAGATCACATTTCCATCTAACACTTATGTAAAGTTAAACCGTAAGAACTAAAGTTGGGCGCATAAATCATAATAGGTAATCCTTTGTTCAGTGTATTTTGCCACTTATTATTTATTAATTGTCTGAAACTTTCTCAGATGTATTCATTAGTGGAATTTATTCCTCAAATGGTTTCTTTGAAGGTTTCTTGTTTTTCAGGTTGACCATGAATAGGGCTGGATGGAAATTTTCCATAGAAACAGTTTATCAAATAGAAAGTTGAGTTTACAACAAAATTGCTTTGTTTATGGAAAACATTTGTTTACTTTGGAAAATTGACTTTTTATCAAACAACTGAAAAACCAAAACTTTTATGGGCAAAATCTAATTTTTTTCTATTTTGCTGATGAACTTTTTTTTTCCCCAAAGAAATTTTCCACCGGAGGCAAAACTCACTTTCTGGCCAGGTCTAATTATGACCCATTTGTTGTGAATATTCAAAATTCAGGGTCTGTTGGTAAGTTTTGATTGGCCAGCTGAAATTATTTCTGTTCCCTGGCTGGATGAATATTTTTTGGTATCAAGTTTCCAATGGGAAAACTCACGTTAGCAAGTTTAAACATTTCTCTCTACATTCGGTTGTAACACTTGTTTAAAATGAAATATTGTTTCCAAAAACTCTCCAGTCAGTAAATGCAGTCCTTAACAATTAAAGGGCTACAAACAATGCCAGAGCAAATTAATTACATAACTTGGACAAATACTGGACTACAATGCTTTGAAATATTTCCCTAGCCTTTGACTGTTAACTCCCAGTGGAAGCAACTATCTTTTTACTATGCCTGTCCAGCATTAAGCACAAAAGGGACCAGTTCCTGACTAGCCCTCTGGGTGCTACTGAATATAAATGTTAAATAACAATACAAACAAGAGCAAATCCATTTAATGGAAAAATTACTTTTCTTCCTGTTAATTCAGGGTGGTGTTAAATGTGAAGCATCTTACTGGAACAATGACTGTAACCTACGGAGTGGAAAAGGAAGGAAAGTGATCTTGTATTTTTAGGGAGAAGAAAAGGTTCTTTACACCGCCCAAGAATAATTATGATTACTATGGTACAACAGCCTGTTGACTAAGGTAAACTTACAAAAGTGGCTCAGTTATCAGCAATCATTGATCTGCACTACCGGCAAAAAACAGCCACTAAATCTAATAATCTCCAATGCCATTTCAGTGAAACCAAAAGCAGCAACCACTGCTGAGTCAATATTTATAACTAAATGGAATTTAGTTGCACCAGAAGTGCAAAAGTGAAGTGTCTGTAAAAAGCCTGGGAGGACTTTGCTCTGTATCTCTCCAGTCATCTCACAATTGTAAGCAAACAGTACAATAACAGACTGCCGTTGCCTAATATGGAATAACAAGGTACCCAGTGTCTCGCAGTGTCACATGGTCCCATGTACAGTTGTGAATGGTGGTAACAGGAAATAGCTTTGTTTTGGAAAACAAAATAACTCATGTCCCTACTGCTTTGTTTGCAAGGCAGAAATAGTTCACAGCTGATGTAATGAAATATATTTGCATAATCCCTTTGCAGTGCTGTAGCACGTTTTTAAGCCATTCCTAAATGATGGCTAATTAGATTCATTTTGCCTGAATATACCTTCTAAAGATCCTCAATGGACTATACAAAATTTTAACTGTAATTAACAAAGTTCTCCTTTTCTCTTGGATTTCTAAAGAAAGAATTTTGGTTTATATAATGACTTCCACACTCAAGTGGCCTGATTCTCTTCTTGACTTTCACCACTGTAAATCAGGAATAACTCTACTGACATTTATAAAGTAAACACACACAACTGATCTAAATCCAAGGAGAATCATTCTTAAGGCTGGAGTGCTGTACAAATCAGTCATTAGCAATCAGACAAGCACGTAAGTAACTTTGTACACCAGAATTCCTATTGATTTCCATGGATTTACTCATATGCTAAATAGAAAATTGCAGAATCAAACCTAAGAATTATAATCCAACAGTACTTGGCATTTCTTAAGGAAGTTCCCTGGCTTTGGTGAATGAAATGAGCAATCGATAATTCAAACCATACATTTGGCCAGGGGTGGCCCAGCTACAGGACTCAAGATCGTCAGCAGATTTATCAGATTTGGACTGCTACAACAGAAGTAACTTTGAGGCTTTTGTAGCGAGGCCCAGATTTCTGCTATATCTTTGACTGTAACATGAATAGAATAAACTGTTTTGGCTGTAGAAGCCAGCTGATGAGGGGGACAAAGATTGATGTAAGGGAAGCTTAGAAGTTGTGCCCAACAGCTTCTAAGGGTGGGGGGGTAACTGATCTGTGTGGGTTTTCTATTTGTATGAGCACAAAGAGCCTGTTAGCATAGTCTCAGTATGGGTGCAGGACAATCTGGGTAATGGCATTTGGGTTTATTTGATCACAGATCTGTCAATATCTGTAATTCTACTGAAGAGAAACATGAAATACTGTCTTTTGTAATATGCTACTCTCTTGCTTGTTCAAACTGTGTTTGGGGGGGTTAAAGGATAAATGCTACCATTAGCAAAAATAATATTAAAAGAGGGGCCACCCCCTCCTTCCAGCCTGGTGAAGTTAGGACGGGGGGGGGGGGTTGCATTAGCTCAGTCTAGAGCTATGCCTGAGGCTCTGCCTCACCCCATTGCCCCACTGTCAAAGGATAGATCTAGCCAGGCTTCCTGTGAAGCCTTTCTTTGTTATTTTAATGGGAAAAGCTGTTTGCAGCTATGTAAGGTCTAAGAGCTGAAGTCACTGAGAGAGGCGAACTCTCTCTCTCTCTGAGCTGAAACCACTGAAGAAGAGTGTGGGACCAGTGGCTGGTGAGAGTGGAGTACGAGTGACTGGTGGGCAGAGCTGGTGGATAGTGGGTGGAGCCAGCAGCTGATGTGAGTGGATAGTGTGAGTGACCAATGGGTAGCACCGGTGGACAGCTGGCATGAAAGACATTCCCTACATACCCTGGAGTTTGTTTGGGAACCTTGTTCTGCACTGATTTCCCCAAATCAGTGCTGATTTCTGCCATTGGGTTTTACATTCTGTTTTACTACTATTGCAAGTTCTGTATACCACAGTCAGACTTGTGCTTGTGAGTGGGAAAGCCTTACCCCTTTGGGGGACCCAGGGAATAGTGCATGATTTCCCAGAAGACTGGGTGGGGGCTCGAGCCGGTTGGTACTGTAACATTACTTGGAAACCCCTAGCCCCTCATGTTACTTGGAATCCCCAGCCCTTGTTCTGCCAGCTCGCCCTGGCAGAAGGGTTACATTTATTTATTTATTTATTTATTTATTTATTTAAAAAAGTTCGTGACAGTATTTCTAGGTTGGCCAAAGTATGTGTTCTTCCTTCTTACACGAGTAGATATAACAGTTTTTGTTTCTTTGGGTTTTTTAAGTGCAACGAGCAAATCAGACCAATGACAGCGCTGAGTGACACAGACTAGCTAGTGCCAGGCAATTCACAGGGGGGGCAGACACTGACACTATTCAAGAGACATTAAGATCTCCGACTTCATATGAAGTCCTACTAGAGCCAATGGGATAACTCTTAGAGCTTCTCAACACATCTGAATTTGGCCCAAGATGATCAACAGACTGAATTAAGTCCATATTTTCCTGGGTGATATTCTTCCTTCAGGAGTTGGGTTTTTTAATGTTTCTCAATTGTTTATACCACCAGTAGAATATATCATTGCAAATGTTCTATTTATTCCTAGAACTATTGAATTCCCTTTACATCTTATTGAATTTATTGCCAAAGTAATATCATGATGCAGTGAGTTCCATGGATTATTTATGTGGAGTGTAATATGTGTTTTCTTTTAACATGATGCTTTATAATTCTGTAAAGTGCCTTTTTAATCTCTTATTAAAGGGTATACAAAATGGCCCAAGTATCCTAACCATTCATTAAATCATGTATCCTGCCATGTCTTTTACTATTCCCGTTTCCACATCATAGGCTATGTTCACACGTAGATGTGTATTTTGAAATAACTTAATTTGAAATAAAATCATTATTTTGAATTAACTTAAATCGAAATAAGCAAAAACCTCAAATCAAAATAGCAAGTCTAGACGCACGACTTGCTATTTCGAATCAGGAAAGGGGCAGCATGGGAGGTGTGGCAACATATGCCCCCACCTAATATATAGAGAAAGGAAGGCACCCTGGGAAGGAGAAGGGCAAAAGTGTTAAATCAAAATAATGGTTATTTCAAAATAACATATCCAAACAGCGCTATTTCAAAACAAATGTTTTGAAATAATGGCTATTTTGATTTCAGCCTAGGTTTTACTATTTTGAAACAAGGTTCATTATTTCGAAATGATGGGGCACGTCATTTCAAAATAATGAAACGTCCTTTGGACATGACAACTTTTAAATGGAAAGAATGGTCATTGTTTCAATTTAAAAGCATTGTGTGGACATAGCCATATGCTCTTTTTATATAAATTTATTTACAAAAAAATCTAATGACAGACATAAAATTCTGCAATGTGTATGATCATGTGAAGTTTTATTCATCTCCTTTTGGATGCCCTTCCTTCCTATTTGCAAATCTCAGGAATAAACTGACTGCAATATAAAACTCAAAAGGGGTGTGTTCTTCGGCTTCTTTATGCTAATCCGCACAGTGGAGTGAAGCTGAGCTTTTAGGTGTTGCCCCTAACTTCACTTCCATTCTGACACAAATCTTATTTCCACTTCTCAGGAAACTTCTCCATTTTGAAATTTGTTTTCCATCCGAACTGGAACAAAAATGAAAATAAATAAACTGCTCTGTGAAATATTTTTAAGTCATTCCAAGTAAAAACATTTCACATTGATTTCATTTGTAAAATTTTATTTGTTATAACTTGAAAGAACACAAATTTTAAAAGTAGTTTTAAAACAAAGATTTGAAAGGCCACATTTTGAAAATGCCAAAAAGGAATGGTTCAGATGAAAAGTTTCAGCTTTTAGAAAACAATATTTTCTAATGGAAAAATGTTAAATGGGGTGGGGGGGGATGAGCTCTAATTACCAGGGCCCCATACTGGAATTCATTGATATGAGTTTTAAGTCACTGCAGTTATTTTCACAGCTTTTTGATTCTCCTTTCTGTCTGGTACGAGAATCCTGTACAATAAGCAAATCAAAGGAGTAGTCCAGTGTCACTATTAAGGACTAAGATTTTTGTATTGCATGAGCTTTCATGCGAGAAAATTTATAATAAATTCCCCATCTTCAATCATCTGAAGTGGGATTTTCTCCCACAAAAATCTCATGATAAATTTGTTAGTACGGTGGTACTCTTAGAGACTCCTTATTTGTTTTGTTGAACTAGACTAACACGACTAGATCTTTGGAACTTGTACAATAAACAGGGACTCACTCCAATGAGAGACCAAGTAAGTCCTACTATCTCCAATTCAAGTGTACGAGTACTTCCCTGAGGCAGAGAAAACTAGGGACAAAGTGAAGCTTCAAGGGAAAAAATCTTCAGAACAGTTAAGTTAAGCAGAAACTTTAGGCTCATGTTTATAAGTTGCTGTTTTGGTTAATATAAATCACTGGTAAGTTGGACCAGATCCACAGTGGTCCAGGGATCAAAACTTTAGTACTAGTGGTCCACCACAATGAGAGACAATGAGATGAATTGTCTTGCCTTAAAACTTCATAAATGCTGTGTGTTTTATTTGCAAATACTAGACACTAATGTCTGAGGATGTTGCATTTACAACAATAAATAAGGCAGGGGTGCCGTTGGCACTGGGTTATGGGGCTCAAGCCCTGAGTTGTGGTGCCAAAGCCCCGAGTCTGCCGTGGCGGCGCACTTAAAGCGAGCAAGCCCTGAGTCCCAGTGCCCAAGCCCCGGGTCTTTATCTGGGCCAGGGGCTCAGCTAAGGTGAGGTCATTAACAGGAGATATTTTCCAAAGGGGTAGCCATGTTAGTCTAGTTCAGCAAAACAAACAAGTAGTCTGGCGGTGGTTTTAAAGACTAAAAAATTTATTCCATGAGCTTTTGTGACAGACAATCCCATTTCATCAGACGCCTGAAGATGGAGAATTCACAGAATGGGAACAAAATAAATGCAGGAGAGTGTAAGTCATCGGATCCTGTCAGAGCAAATCAAAGACAATGTTGGGATTCAAACAGTGGAGTACAGCAATTAGCAGGGAGGTGTGGGGGGTGAGGAACGGGCAGGGGTTAAAGTGGGCTGGAATGGCCATTTTGGGGCCCATTATTTTTAGGGACTCAGCACTCCAGGCCCGCTAAGAATAGGAAATGGTGCTGAAACGCTGCATTCTGCAGCCCACCATTTAAAAATAGCAGGTCCCAGAACACAGTGTTCCAGTTCCATTTTCTGTTTTTAGGGGCCTGAACGCTGCACCCTTAAAAACAGCAGGCATCAGAACGGCATTCTGCCGTGTGTTCTGGGGCGGGAGGGGGGTTGGTGCCCAGCCAGCCTCTGCATGCGCAGGCTGCATACCGTATATACTCGCATATAAGCCGAGCTTTTTGTGCCTGAAAATTGGCTTCAAAACAGGCACTTGGCTTATACATGGGTCCATATGTTAGACAGCCTTAGCCCAGGAGTTTCACTGAGCATGCTCCAGGCTGGAGCCCCAGTGTGGCTGTGGCAGCCATCTTGGGCAGTTGGCCTGGGCTGGGGTTGGAGTTAGGAGGGGACCCTGGGGTCTGGAGTGGCCAGTTAAGGGGGCCCCGGAGGGGATTGGCCTGGGGGTTAGGATGGGGTTCAGGGAGGCCAGGGAAGCGGCAGCAGGGCCTGGGGGTTGGGAAGTGTGTCTGGGAGGCTGGGAAAAGGAGCAGCAGCAGTTGGGGGGTGACGGGGAAAGGGGCGGAAGGGTGTTGGGGAACAGCAGTGGTGAGTGGAAAAGGTGGTGGTGAGCAGGGGGACAGCAGCGGGGAGTGGAGAGAGTAGCGGGGGACAGGGAAAAGCAGTGGCAGGGGTTTGGGGGTTAGGGAGGGTGTCAGGAATTCCAGGGAAGACAGCAGCGCTGGGCAGGACGGTTAGGGGCAGAGGCCAAAAGGGGACCTTGGCTTATACGTGGGTCACCCATTTTTGCCTCTTTTGGGGCTCTGAATTGGGGGGGGTTGGCTTATGCACCGACTGGCTTATACATGAGTATATATGGTAGTTTCCTGGCCCGGAACATGGCGGCCCATGAGTACAGGGGTAACCTGGCTTGCGTTGGGGGATGGGTTTGGGGGCTGGATGTGGATTTTGGGAACAGAGGAATAGATATTGGGAGTAGGAGCTGGGGTGAGGGGAAGGTGTTTGTGGGCAGGAACTGAGGTGGGGGGCTGGCATGGGGGGGCAGGAGCTGGAGTGCAGGAAGGGGGCCTGGAAGTGCAGGAGGTTCTGGAGCCCGCCAAATTATACTTTAACCCCTGGGAAGGAGAGGAAATCAAATTTACCTGTTATGGGAAGAGAACCCATACTCTTCAGGAGACATAGAAAGCAAGGTAGCACAACTTGAGCAACACAGAGTTCAGCTTTAACCTTTGCCACCAAGATCTTTGTAGATGAATCCAGGATTCGTTCTGTTAACACCTGAATTCCATTCTGCTGTAGGCACTTGAGAATGGCTGGAATCCAGCAGGAGTGCTTGTTACAGGTTTATAAAAAGGAAGTCCGGTGTTGCAAGCCAGATCAGAAACAAAATTTCTTAGGGCAACAGCACCACACTTAAAAAAAAATTCTCATTTCATAGATAATAACCAAATATGTGTATATACTGAGAAAATAAAAATTATACCTAATGTTTACCTACACTTTTAGGGCACTGTGGTCTGGAAATCATGTTAAATGGCTTTGAGCGTTCTCGCATAGGAAATAACTCAAATTATTCAGGATGTAAGTGAGTGCTAAAACTGACTGAGAACTGGCTGTCTTACAATTTTCTTTTTTCGTTTTAATGTTTTTTTAAACCAAAGAAAGGCTGCTATACTACTTTGTATTTCTGCAATATGGCCAGTACAATTCATCAGCTGAAAAGCAAAGAAAGTACCCCTCCTACTCTCCGGGAAGAGGAAAAGGGCGCTGACCTCTACCGACTCTAGGATGCTGTGTGAAGCCACATACAATCTTAATTGAACAGTGGTTAACCAGAAGACTAGTTTGCTTTGCTACACATCCTCAGCTTCTCCAAACCACAAATTAGAAGGGCTAAGATATAAAAGAAGGCCAGCATATTTATTTGAGACATAGAGTATGTCTGCACAGCAAAAATTCAAGGGGTTACCTTCAATCTAGCTAGCACAAATAACAGCAGGAAGAAGCACAACACAAGCTTCAGAACAGGACGGCAAGCAGAGTACATATAGGTCTTTTGTTGGGCTATTTGCTATGCCGAAGCTCATGGTGTGCTGACTTCACTGCTATTATTACTTGCAGTAAGTGGATTCAAACTAACGTGGTTGGGTTAGCCCTTGCACAGCTTTTTCTCTACACATTTACACAGAGAAGACTTAATTTTGCTCTCATTTACTTTGCTTTTTAAATCATGTAAAATAAATTCATTGACTTCAGTGGAACTGAAACATGCACTGAAAATAAAGTAATCCTAGTGGAAAAACAAACAAACAAGGAGTCCTGGGGCACCTAGGCTATGTCTACATTTAGAAGGTTAGTTCAATTAACTTAATTAGAACTAATTAATTTGAACTAATAATGGTTAGTTTGAATTAAGTTAATCCGAACTAATATGTCCCCACCACAAAGCCAATTTGGACTAGCATGTCCAGGGACAGGACTTGCTAGTTCAATTTAGGAGAGGGGGACCATGGGAGGTGTGGTAAGATGGCCCCCAAGAAGGGCCATGCTCCCACCCAATATTTTAGAAAGAGGAGGGCAACCTGGGAGGAAGAATGTCAAAAAGTGTTAAACATGTCAATGCTGCATTATTTCAAAATAATTATTTTGATTTAATCATCATTTTGCTATAAAGGCAAGTTTTAATATATCAAAATGATTGTTCCTTATTTTTAAATGAGGGAACTCGTCATTTCAAAACAAGCAAAGCTAGTGGGGTCATGCACTACTTTAAATCAAAATAACCATCATTATTTCGATTTAAAGTGTAAGGGTAGATATACTGTTAAAGACTAATAAATATATTTACCACAAGAGCTTTCATGGGAAAAAATCCCACTTCGTCGACACAAACTATCTGATGTGGGATTTTCTCCCACGAAAACTTATGCAATAAATTTATTTGTTAGTCTTTAAGTGCTGCAGGGCTCCTTGTTTGTTTGTTTGTTTTACTGAATTAGACTAACCTGGCTGCCCCTTTGGATCTAGTGAAAAAGGGGTCAGTATATTTAGCATTACATTTCAGGGAAGTTTTGTTTTTTTGTTTTCTTTTAATTTCATTGTTTGAAAATTTTCTCTACTTGTTTTTGCTTTTCAGCCCAAAATTTCTAAATACATTTTTACTAAAAATTCTGCTTCAGTGGAAGCAAATTCACCTTAACTTTCCTGCCTTTTCCATCTGGAAAAGTAGGGAGGGGAAAAAAAGAAAATAGGAGGAAATCACTTTCTCCTCTCATTCTTTCCCTTTTGTTCAAAAGAAAAAGGAGAGGGAGAAAAGCAAAAAAGTGAAAAAGTTCATTCCAAGCCCTTTATCCTCCCATTTTTTTCCCAAAAGGAAATATCTGTGGGGTACTAAGTGAAAGATAATTTTTCCCTACCAAAATGAAAGAGATTTTCAAAATGTTTCATTTAGAAATTTTCTTCGAAAACAAAAAATTGTTGAAGAACGAGCAGAAAGCTAGCTGGGTAGACAAACGATGACAGAAGTGTGACAAACACAGGTATTCTACACACATAACAGATGGGCAGCTGTTGTAGCTGTTGCTTCTTGAATGCTAATAATGGTTTACCTACTGCTCAGACTTTACAGGGAATCCTGATGAATTAGCTCCTTGAGGCTAAAGAAGAAAGATAATAGTGTAGCTATATCTGTAAGAGCTGTTTATAAGGAATATACTGATAGCACAAGACTATAATGCAGGAACTTGCAGGCCTCGTATCTGTATGACAATTAGCTTAGCATAGCTAAGGTCTAGATATTAAATGGTACGATAATAATTTCATAGGTATTTAAGTTGTATTTAACTGATAGTATGATATTAAGTCGCAAAGTAAAAACTACATGGACTAACCTGAGATGTATCATAACAACTATATATGACATATATGCTAGTGGGTATAATGTAACAAACTAATTTATTAGAAGTGGTGAGCCCACTGTTATTAAGGGTGGAAGTACATGTAAGGAAAAAACAGTTAAAATCAGTATTAACTATGTAGAAGATATAGTGGCAATCAGTGTAACCTCCCACAAAAGTTAACATGCAGCCTCAGGGCAAGGGATATGCTGAATCATGCAAGACTGATGACCACGCACACATCGCCTGACTTCCCTGAGGGGATGATGCGGGTATGCAGGTGCTGGACTTTCTATATTGGCTCTGTCTCCTTTACTATATCACAGAAGTTTATGGCTGTAAGGGACCTTCAGAAATCGTTGAGTTCAGCCCTTTGCACTGTGGGAGCACCAAGTAAAGCTAGGCCATCTCTGACAGATGTTTGCCCAGCTTGTTTTTAAAGCTTCCAATGATGGGAACTCCATAACCTCCCTTCAAAGCCTACTTCATAGTTTAACTACCTTTATAGTTAGAAAGTTTTCCTAACCTAAATTCCCCTTGCTGCAGATTCAGCCTATTACTTCTTATCCTATTGTCGGTGGACATGGAGAAAAACTGGTCACTGTCCTCATTATACCAGCGCTTACCATATTGGAAAATTGTTACAAGGTCACCCTTAAGGCTTCATTTCTCAAGGTTAAACATACCCAGTTTCGTCAACCTTTTTCTAAACCTTTTTATTATTTTTGTTGATCTCTTCTGGACCCTTTCTAATTAGTCCACATCCTTCCTAATTTGTGGTGCTCTGAATTGGACACATTAGTCCAAGAGGGATCTCACCAGGCCTGAGTAAAATGAGACAATTATCTTCTGTATCAGTGGTTCCCTACCTGTGGACTGTGGACCACTGTGGGGGCCACAGAGTCACTTAAAGGGGTCCATGGACAGAGTGGGAGCTGGGGCCCAACAACGCTGGAAAGAAGTTGCTCTGCCATAGGCTGAGAGCTTTTAAAGCTCCTGCACTGCCCTGACCATGATCAGAGAGGAAACAAGCCCATGGCGTGCCTGCTCCTGGTAGCAAGGTAAGGGGTCCGGGTGGTGGGGTTGGGGGGGGGGTTGACTCGGGGGAATGGGGGAAGCCGGTGGCAGGATAGGGGGAGTGGGTGGGGTGGTTCGGGGCTGAAGCCCACCGCAGGTGTTGCTGTTCCATGGCAGGAGCCCAGTTCTGCCAGTGCCATTCTGCTGCAGATCTGCGCCAGGGACAGGATTCTGCTGTTGTGTCTCCTCCTCTGCATAGGGGCACAAATCTGCTGGTGCCCCCCCCCACTGTGGCTCAGCAGCTCTGTGGCAGGAGCACGATTCTCTGGCACCCCTCCACTGCGGCTCTGCAGCCCTGCAGTGGGAGCAGACTTCTGCTAAGGCACCTCCCCTGCCACAGGTCTTCCACTCCACAGTGGGGGCACAATTCTGTTGGCATCCCCCCCTCCCGCCATGGCTCTGCAGCTCCATGGCAGGGGCAGGATTTCACTGGGGCACTTCCCCCACCACTACGGCACCTCCTTCTCGCTGCAGTGCTGGCACAGCTTCCTGGCACCAGATGGGTGCCAGCTGCAGCCAGGAGGGGGGCCACAACATTTTTGGAGAGTGAGAAGGGGTCCCCACCCTTGAAAAGGTTGGGAACCCCTGTTCTATGTCTTTCTTACATCACTCCTGTTAATGCACTCCAGAATCATAGTACCTTTTTTTTGTTTTTTTAAGCTGCATCAAAATTGACAGCTCATATTAAGTTTGTGGTCCATTATAACCCCCAAATCCCTTTCAGCAGTACTATCATCCAGACAGCTATTACCCATTCTGTAGTTAGATATTTGATATTTTTCTAAGTGAAGTACTTTGCATTTATCGTTATTGAACACCATGTTGATTAACTAAGGCCAACTTTTCATGGTCATTTTGAACTTTAAACCTGTCCTCCAGCATGCTTGCAACATTTCCCAACTTGGTGTCATGCAAATTTCATAAAAAGATTCTCAACTCTAATATCCAAGTCATTAATAGAAATATTGAATAGTACCAGAGCCAGAACTGTCCCCTGCAGTACCGCATACATATATATGTAATCCCAGTGTGACAGTAAACCACTGATAACTACTCTTTGGCCTGGTCTGTGCTATGGCACTAAGTCAACAGGAGATACGCGATCTGCGTACTGTAGAATGCGTATCATCTATCAGCTTAATTACTTTGACTTAACCATTCAGTCTTCACTTGACTGCATTGACCAGAAATGATCTCCCTTTGATGCAGCATTTCTCTAGTTGAAGAGGTGGACTGGACTTACCTCTCAAAGGGAGAGCACTTCTGGGATCAACTGAGTGGGTCTACACTGGCCATTCAGTTGATCCCATGTGGGGCTCAACACAAGAGTTTTCAGTGTAGACATGGTTTTCAAGGGGTAGTTTACTGCATCAAAGGGAGAGCACTTCTGGGATCAATTGAGTGGGTCTACACAGGCCACTCAATTGATTCTGTGTGGGAATTGATGCAGAGTTTTCAGTATAGACATGGTCTTGGAGGGGTGGAATTACTGCACTGACAGGAGAGTGCCTCTGGGGTTGATTGAGCGAGTCTACACCGGCTGATCAACTGATGCTGCTGCACCAATCCATGGTGATTAATGAAGACTTTTCAGTGTAAACATGTCCATGAGTAGAGTCTTTCACCTAGTTTTGCACTCTCCTTGTAGTAAATTCATCTAAACCATATTTCCCTAATTTCCTTATAAGAATGTCTTGAAGAACTACCTTAAAAGCCTTAGCAAAATCAAGGATTATCACCTGTTTCCCCATCCACTATCAGGTTTGTGATTCTGTTTTGTCAGTGAAAAGTGTAACGTTACTAGTCAGAGAACACATAGTGGATTGTATCTCATGTGCTCCTATAGGCCCTCATTCTATTGAAACTTTACCTTGTTTGGAAGCAGAATTCCTTTTGATCTATTGCATAGTAGATAAAAGTAAATACCGCCTTTTTAATTCAGGCTGCAACAAAAGATGAGAATAGAAATGTGGATGAATAGGATTTGACCTGGAGTATAGAGATGAGGGGATTCATAATTTTGTAAACAACTTATGGGCTACCAGAGAAAGAATCCAATATAAACCAAAGAACAAGTCAAGAGGGACTTCTCAGCTTTGGAAAACTTGTAATGATTTGGCAATATTGCGTATGTTCTTCACATAGGTTTTGACCCTTTTTTAGCTTTACACTTACATCTTCATAAAGGAAGCAGTTGTGAATCTTAGCACTCAAGGAATGATCCAACCATACATAGCTAAAATATCCTACAGTCATGTGCACAGTTATTATAATTAAGATCTTGCTTTTGTGTGTAAATAATAGAACAGTGGTTTTGTAATATTTCAATGTCACAATAATATTAAGTGGCTGCAATGATAATTATAAAGTTGTTAAAAAGTGACCATTGTATTTATGTGAGCATCTAGTATCTAATGAGTTTGCTATACAGGTGTCCTGTAATGTGTAGATATATAGTCTCATTTCTTAAATATCTGAGTGCATAGAGTTAAATTCACTCTTATTTTCTAATTTTACATGACTGATTAGTCATCATTAATTGTACTGCATTAGCAATATTTGTTATATTGACTAGATGATTTAGGGGTATCCAAACACATAGTATCATCTTCTGGAAAAGGCCAGAAGGCTGCAGTACTAATTAATGTGAATTATTATACACTGATGATTAGTAATACTCAATACTTCACTCAAATACAGTTACTCATTCACAGCCCCTAGAAAGGAGCTGAAAAGACAATTGGCAGCTTTTATTTTTAACATACACAACAGTCCCTTAATTTCCATTTAAAGTATGTCCCATTTTTCTTGGCATGATGGTTTCCTTTTTACAGGAGGCTGTTGTGGTTGTGATGTCCATGCCAGAGGCTGAACCTTGAGATAGTCAACAACTCCTTGAATTCTGATAAGATGGGGCAACGTGAAGCAGCAGCTACTAATTATTGTGATATTGATTGGCTGAACCTAATCTCATCGTAGTCTTTGTAATAAATCATAAGGTGTTTTGTAATTAGGAAATCCATGCTAAAGAAAAGAACAGTTATCCTTGCAACTTTATCAAGCCTGGAGTCATGGAGAAATGATACCATATGTACTTACATATGCTCTTTTCATTGTTACCTGATTCAGTGTTTCAGTGGGATCTACTACATTTACCAAGGGTCTTTTATAAATTATAAAGCTAATATGCTAGTAATATGTTTGAACTCAGAGGAATTTTCCATGTCCTATTTTTATTGTACCTGAAGTCAGTCTTCTCTCTCCTCCTCTGGTGGGATAATTGATTTAATCTGTTATATCAGGATCCCCTAGAACTAGTGTATAATTAAAGGTCTGTCAGTGTTTCTATCAGAAATCCCTAAGTTATAATTTGGAGATAAAAAGGTGGAATATACAGAAAACTTGGAATAAAAGATCACAGCCTGGGAGTGGATAATACTCTTTTGGAAACGAGATGGTTTTAAAATCTGTTAGATGTGGAGGAGAGGAAGGATGCCAAGGAGTGTTATGTTTTATTTTAAAGCTTTGTACTGTTTCGGTTGCTTCATTTCATTATATAACTCAGAAATGAAAACCAGCTTTTTTCTTTCTTTGTCCCATGACACTTTGTAAGCAATCTTTCCATGACGTGCCCCCTTAATCATTGAGGTCTGTTCAGTAGCATCCAGGATACTGAAGTCTGAAGAGCACTTCTTTACATGCAGCAAGTACCCCTGTGTTAAATGAATATTTACATCAGGAGTGTCCAACCGTTTTGTATGAGGAACCCCAGTGCAAATATTTTCTCACTCAGGGGGCCAGTGAGTACAGTTTTGAGGGGAGGGGGTGCTGCTGCTGTAGTATCCAGATGGCCAGATTAGGACCACAGGGGAGGGGGAGTGATCTCCCACACCCTCCTCTACTTCTGAGTCCTCATTGGCATCATGCAGGATTGCAAGTGGAGGGGCTGCTCCTTCACCCAGGCTCGCTAGGATGAGGGCCTAGAGCGCTGCAGGCACCTGCCCCCACCTGCACTCCAGCTGACTTCAGGCTGCTGTTGCACACACTCTCCCATCCCACCACCTGCCGGCTCAGGGCTGGACAGGAGGTACTTGGCCAGTTCAGGGCTGGAAGAGTGAGGGGGCTGCCATTCTGCCCTACAGGCCGTCTTGGGTCTGGAGGGGAGAGGGGACAGCCACTACTCTCTGCCAGCTGGCTCCGGGCTGGAGGGGAAGGAGTGGCTACCACTGCACTCCACTGGCAGGCTTGGGGCTGGAGGGGAGAAGTGGCCACTACAGCCTGGCAGGCCAGATAGCAGCCTTTGATAGGTTGGAGTCTGGTCTGCAGATTTACGTGGTATAAATATATATGGATAATACCTAAACTCATGGGCTGAAGTCTTGAACCAAAGATGTCAATGTTAAAACTTCTGTTGACTATAATGATTTTCTTTATCGAATAAAGGCAAATTTAGCTTCCAGTCTCCGTCATCTAGCTGGGCAAGACTGGGAAAAGGCAAGAATAGAATTAGAGTTGTGCAGGATTTTCTTCTGTACTCTTGTGCATAGTTGCACAGGATTTTTGCTGCACAAGAGCATCTACATTTCATTGACATGCAGGCTATGGTGAGAAGGACAGCAGGCTGATATGCAAATGTGCTGCTTACAATAGGAGAAAGGAAGACTTTGAGTTTAGAACAGGCAAGCTTAGCTGTACTTGTAAGAAAAGCAACATAAAATGTTTAATGCCCCTGAACGCTACACCAGACTTAGATTTTTAAAGTCCCATAGAAAACATCCATGCACACTAAACTGCAGGGAACTTAGAGGAATAAATGCAATAACTTCATAAAAGGTGTTTAATATCTACAAAGGGCAATAGAAGTCACTGTAGCAGAACTAAGTATTTATATTGTGGAGTCAATAAATAACCATGATGCTAGAAAAAGAAACATTCACAATGAATCATATGAAAAAGAAGTATGTCTTCATTTTTAAATTACTACTGCAAAAAACAAATGCAAAAATTGTACCAGTATGGTTCCAGTTCAACCTCAGATAACACTGAATTCAGGGGGAGCCACTTTTGTTAATGAAGGCAGAAATAGACTTTAAGACTGAGGTTACTTTACAGCACTCTGGTGATGTAAAAATGGGTACAAAACAACTTGACAGAGCAGTGCAAATCAGAATCTGTCCCTCATCTTCTCTAATGTAATAGTGTAAAGATTATGATAAATTGCTCTGAAATACAACATAAGCAAAGAAACAGAGAAGTACAGGTAAAGCCGAATGACTATTAATTCAACCTATTGTGCCTCAGTATCAAATCTCTTGTTGAAAAATCATGTAACCTTGAATGCACGAGGTGAGGTAAGAGTGGCATTTCAGCCTTTAACTTTTGAATATTTTTTCCTTTGGTAGATTATGTCCTTCCCCTAGCATTACTAAACAAAATATAGTTTTTTTGTTGATTCAGTTCCATACTCAGGGGCATGTTCTCCCATTGAATGGAGCACATAACTTCCATTAATGGTAATCAGAATCATATGTGTGTATCGAGAGGGAATGTTACCCTCTAGAATTTACATAAGAAAATCCCTAAGGAAATAATATTTTCTGCAACTACGCCATTACCCTATCAGGGACTAAAAAGTTAGCATGCACAGTAATTAAGCGAGCACAACAGGCAAATTCACATTTCAGGAGTTTAGATTTTATTGTTACAGCTGTTCTTCAGAGAAAGCCTGCTCAGCCATTTCTTGGATCATAAATGTTTAATTTTTAATCTGTTTTTTATCGGTTCTGTGTAACGCAAGCTCTTTGTACACCAAAAGAATTTTTACAAGTGCTTTTTATGTCTTGGACGTTTAAAGTAATAATGGTTGGTTCAGTTTTTTTTTTCTTAAATACACTCACCAAAAAAGGAAGCAAAATGATTTCTAACTCTAAATATGGGGTGTTTTGCTTTTCATTTTGGCTATTCCCTTGAAGGGCTAGGAGCCAGATTTTTAAAGATTTTTAGCCACTTGATGCCGATAGGCACATAATGTACTCTCATAGGAATTAGGAACCTACATGCTTTAGAAAAATCAATCTAGAAACCTATCTGCATCTTTATGGTCAGATTGCTAGAGCTTTTTAGGCATCTCAGTGTCTAAGTTTCTTTTGAAAAGAGGTCTTAGGGTCCTAAGTCACCAAGCTGCTTTGGAAAATTTCACTCAGCACCCAACAGCATTGGATCATAGCAGCAGGGCACATTACATGCACATTTTCATCTTGCTGTTTACAGATGATGTTCTGTTTGCAGAGATTTAGTATTCTCCTGTGCAAATCATACAATTTATGTTGCCACTGTATTGTTGCAATCACACAGGGGTTGCATCATCTGTTTGCATTGAAAATGTCTATTTAGTAGATTCAGGAACTCTAAACAATATGTGTTTCAGGAGATATTTATCTTTTGTGACTCAAACAGCTGCCTTCTTTTCTCAAATTATTACACCATGTGATGTAGGTTGGTAGCTAACACACACTGATGAAAGGTGAATTGTTGAAAGACTGGAAATATAATATCATAATGGTCAGTAAAAACTTCAGGTGATTTGACTTATTTACATTTTATCTTCCGCCATCTGCCGTAAACCAGAAATGTATTTGTCCATATGAAAGTACACGGATGTGAGATCCAATCAACCTCTCCGCTGTACAGGATGTAACAGTAAAATACTCAACAGTCAGTTTTTTTCAGAAAAGAAAAACATGGACTTTTCATTAGACTGTAAATTCTTCAGCTCAGTAAATGTCTTGGTTATATATGCTATAGGTCTTAGGTCTGAAAGTGCTACTACAATAGTAGTAATAACCTCTAATTAGTTAATAAATATTTTGTAATCATAGGGAAATGGATCTGTGGCTGGCTTATACTTCATGGCTATCATTATATTTCACATCATCATTATTGGGAGCTTCGTGGAAGCGATAAAGAAGAAAGCAAGAATCTCTAGCTCTAAAAGTGTAGCTCTCTACTACCGTATCCCATTGAGGGTAAGTCACAGCACACGTTTACACTAATAGGGTCATTGTGTGATTTGGAAGTACACAGCACCTTCCACACAAAGTTCTGAAAAGAGTTAACCATGTGAAATGATTATCGTCCTTGTCTTCGTTCCCTGCCCTCTTATTTCAGTCTCTGATCCCCACTTGTATCATGGAGAATTTAAACGGTATGTTCTCCTGAGCCAGAGACCTTGGGTGTGTCTATTGGACATTGGAAAACGGCACTCAGTGTGCATTTTTCTAAAGTGTCTAAGCAGATAGTTGCCTAAACATATATTTGCTAAATATCTATCTGCATCTTAATACTTTTGACAACTTGTGCTTTAGGAGTATTCCAAAGGGCCTAATGCTCATTGAGTTTCGAGTAATCTTAGTGCTTTTGAAATTTTACCATAATGCTACTGGTGATAAAATGACACCTCAGCAACTGGAAATTCAATTAAAAGAGATTCTCCCACTCGTACATCTTTATGAAATTGAACTTAAAGTATAACTTGAATTTAAAGATGATGTAGTTCCACAGTAGACTTCTGTTTATTTGTAGAGCAAATTAGAACTGGAATGAAAGACAAAAGAAAAGAACTCCACCAGCTTTTATAGGATCCTCTGTCAAACCAGAACGTCACTTTCAGAATAAAAGTTTATGCTTCTCAAGACTCAGCTGAAACCTTTTGTCACCTCATTGCCAGCTGTCTAATATACTGACTTGCACAATTTTCACTCACCTTTCAATAGATAGTGTTATGTGTCCACAAGAGGGTGCTTAAAATATGTTTGAATCATTGCTATTCTGGAGGTTTCCCAGCTGGCAGGAAGAGAACATATGGTTTATAATCAGATTGGGTTCTGATTAACATTTAAAATTTTAATCATATGTTTTCTATAATCCTCAGATTTATTTGTAGACAGACCAATCACATGTGTATTAAGAAAATACCATATTAGGGAATATATAAAATTTTGATGATGGAATCAGAGTGAATAGTGTGAGTTCCTAGGAGTAAATTAAGTTTGGTGTTCATATGATTGTTTCTTCACCACCATCACACCTGACTTCTGATGAGCCAGAGGTTGAACCTGTCACGTTGAAAGCTCTCAACCTCCACTGGCAGCTATGGGTGTGGAGCACACCTATGACATTGGAAGGAGATCAGCAACAACCAGGATTGGCCTCACAGAGGGTACAGCTTGCAACAGCAGAACCCATAGAAATAGCAGCTTATGTGCAAAAGTGGTTTGGCAGAGCCAAATGACAAAACTAGTCTACTTTATTTCATTGTAAGCAATATGCACATCACAGTGGTGAAAACGGTGCTGTAGTAACAATTTAATATTCTAGGCAGTAAAATTAAACAAGAAAGGAATAATTGTTCCAGCAAGCAGAAAATCAACACCAGTATTATTGCCCCTCCACCCCCTATTCAAAAATCACAAGTCAGAACCTCAAAAGTCATGAGACTAGCTCAAAAACAACAACAACGTGATTTCTAACATTGTCTTCTGATGCTTGAGCATTTAGAGTTCTAGATTCCCAGCACTTCTTCATAGCTGCTAGGTTTAGGAATTTACCTTGATTAACAAAGGAAAATTGAGCCTGGCACGCTATAGTCCAGAGGTGGAGCTAATATTGTAAAAGCACACTTTTCTATTTCACCTTTTCTGATGTCCCTTGATGCTCACTATTGGCTGTGACCCTTCTGCCAAATGTTATTTTTTAACATCACACTTCCTCTTGCTCATATCATCTCTTGCTCAAGAGGGAACACAGGTGTTGGAAGGAAGGAAGAAATTATGTTTGTTTAGTAAGCCAAGCACAGTGCTCTGACAAGCTCCAGTTGTGCTAATATGACAGAAAGGAAAAGGCTAATGGTTGGTTGGTCGGTTTCTCCTAGTCGTTGATTAAAAAGGAAAAGGCTAGCGGTTGATTAATTTAGAATTAACAAGACTTCTATCAAAACCAAAAGAAATAGTCATTCTAAACATGAATATTAATGCTAATGGAAAAGGGGGAAATGTACTTTCTTAGGCACACTGGCTATTCCTCTGTCAGTTAACAGAAAAAAAAAAACAATTGGGACAACAAGATGTTTATGCTGCTTTAAAATCCCTCAACAACATAAGCATAATAATAATCTGCCCACATCCACTTCATCAGCTATGTCTGGATCCAGTCCAGCTTCCTTTAGTTGCTGCATCCCCATCCTCAGATGTCAGCTCCTTGGCCCAGATCCTTAGAAGTATTTAGGTCTCTAACTCCCATTGACTTCAATAGGAGTTAGGTGCCTAAATCCCTTTTGGGGATCTCGGCTCTCATTCCTCCTTTCAAGGTCCTACACAATTTAATTAGTGAAAATATCTCTGCTCTCATCTCTCATCATTTCTCCCCTTGGCCCATTCACTCTTTCAATGTCATTCAGCTAGTTTTCTTTCTGTCCAATGTCCATGGGCTCTGTGATTTAGCTGCCTGCTCTTGGAACCTCTTTTACTACGCTTTCACTCCTGATTTGCACTGGTGTAACTGACATCAGAATCTCTCCCTAACTGTATTGAAAACATATTAAGTTCACAGTCTCTCCTAAATTAACCGAATGGAAACCGTTTATTTTTTTTCTTTTCCATTTCCTAGACAAAAATTCCAAGACAGACAATAGAACTCTATATAATACCTACAAGTCATGTATCTAATCAAATATACACATCTTGATGTAGTGTATTTCTTTGTTTGATGGTAGTAGTAGCACTACTAGAACTAGTAATGAGGAATGAAAATGCAATATATAATAACACAATATGTCCTCTAATTTTAGAAGAGATTTTCAAGGCTAGGCATTTAGTGATTGCTGTAAGAGCTTGTTTGGAGGTCAATCTATTTTTATTTCACATCCTTGGGGAAATGACCTGGTTACTAAGAATGAACAAGGCTTGGCATATGCCCTACTGACCCTTATTTAGACATATTTAATAAAAAGAATCTCCATAATCATAATGGATTTTTTCCATGCACATTTCTATATGCCATTACTTTGTTTCCAAAATACTATGGCATCCAGAAACCAACCATAGTTTTTTTTCTCTCCTCTCTCTCTATAAATTACGACTTTATTATACTTCTGGATTTTATTCTGCTGCCACTGAAATCAATGGCCATTTTATCTATTTACTTCAATGGGAGCAGTATTGGACTCATTTGATGCATGTGCAACCAGAGTTTTAAATGCAATGGGTTCTTAGTTCTCTTATATGAATTCTAAAAAATCTTTTTTACTTCAGAAGGATAACAGTCTTTATGTTTCCCATACGTAGACCTTGATTTGTCAAACACTATCACACCACACCTGAGCTGTTCAAAGGTCATGAATTAGACCCCCCAAAAGGAGGAGATTGACTTAAAAATCATGCAATTTACAAAAATAATATGTTTTTGTCTCCCAGTTTCTGAGACTTCAAAGGCATCTTTGGGTCCAGTATTTTCCTTGCATCCATGTGACCAAAAAGGCTACTTTTTAATTTTTTCTAATGAAAGCTCAAATTATCAATAGAAGCTGGGAATCTGAGAAAACCACCACATATTACAAGACTTCATACCCAGAGGGGTAGCCGTATCAGTCTAGTTCAGTAAAACAAACAAACAAGGAGTCCTGTGGCACTTAAAGACTAACAAATTTATTTTTTGCATGAGCATTCATGAGAGAAAACCCCACTTCGTCAGATGCTTTCTGACAAAGTGGGATTTTCTCCCATGAAAGCTCATGCAAAAAATAAATTTGTTAGTCTTTAAGTGCCAAAGGACTCCTTGTTTGAAGACTTAATACAGAATTCAGACCTGCATTTCTCTGGTCTTTTTTGGAGGGCAGAAAAAATTCTGATGACTAAAACAGTAAATACACTGAATAATGCATCGAAATTTTCTGCTCACAGAATATTTCTGAGCAGACTGCCATTGTTTTACCTATCCGTCATGAAGTGATCTAGTTCTTTTTAGAACCCCACTATAGCCTTGACCATCACAATATCCTCTCGCAAAGACTTCCACAGGTTGACTGTGTGATATATGAAGAAATACTTTCTTTTGTCATTTTAAACCTGCTGCCTATTAATTTGATTTGGTCATCCCTAGTTTATGTGTTATGAGAAAGAGTAAATAACACTTCCTTTCTCACTTTCTGCATAGCAGTCGTGATTTTATAGATCTCTATCATGTCCCTATTTGGTCATCCCTTTTCCAAGGTGAAAAATCCCTGTCTTATTAATTGTTCTTCTATGGAAAATTATATCTCTAATATCATTTATCGTGTTCTTTTCAGTATCTTTTCCAATTCTATCATTTCTGAGCTGGGCAACTAGTTTTACACATGGTATTAAGATGAGGGAGGACCCTGGATTTATAAAGAAGCAATATGATATTTACCATCTTATTATCAATCCCTTTCTTAATGATTCCTGGCATTGTTAGCTTTTCTGACTGCTGCTGCACACTGAGGTGATGTTTTCAAAAAAATAGCTGCAGTAACAGCTAATTTAGACCCCATTATTTTATATGTGTAGTTGGGATTATGTTTTCCAATGAGCATTGCTTTGCATTTATCAACACTGAATTTCATCTGCCTTTTTGTCGCCCAGTCACCTCATTTTGTGATATCCTTTTCTAACTCTTCACAGTCTGCCTTTGACCTTTTTTTCTTGAGTAGTTTTGTAATTTGTAATTGTTTTGTAGCTTTGTGCAAAGTTTTCCACCTCATTGTTTATCCTTTTTCCAGATCATTTACGAATATAGCGGACAGCACTCATCTCATTTGAGATCCCAGGGCTCCCATGCAGACCAATATTTACCTCTCTCCATTCTGAAAATTGACCTTTATTCCTAACCCTTGTTTCCTATCTTTTAACCAGTTATTGATCCTGGAGAAGCCCTTCCCTCTTATTCCAATGACTACTTCCTTTGTTTAAGAGTCTTTGTGGAGGGCCCTTGTCAATGGCTTTCTGAAAATCTAAGCACACCATATCTATTGGGTCATCTTTGTCCAAATGCTTGTTGACTACCTCAAAGAATTCTAGAAGCATTCATTATTATATGTTTTATACCTGAATGTTCCTAAGTATTTGGCTAAAGGGTATCCAAGGACTTCTTATTTGACAGGAGCTACAGACAGAACCATGGGGAAATATGAAGAAATGTATTTAGTTTGAAGATTTTTTTATCCCATTTGCAATACATGTATATAAAATGTTGAGATAGATAGATAGATAGATAATATTGATTAAACAATAAATCTTGACCTTTTTCACTTAATTGTGTTAAAGGTTAAACAGAACGGGCATTTCTCTTTATACATGAACACACGTGTATTCCATTCTTGCTCTGAGCACAGCAGGTCATCAGCAATGCTGTTATTTACTAGAGACCAATTAATAATTCATAACTTCCCTATAAAGCTTTCAGTCCTATTAGCTTTTTTTTTCCCTTCTATTTGGAAACATATTAATCTTCTAACTGGCCTTCTTCTTTTGCAAGTTCTCTTTTATCCTTCAGTAACAGAAAATCAAATAAACAAATTGAAGAGAAATAAATGACTGGCTTTTTCAAATTTGGAAGTTAGGTGTCTAAGATATATTTATACTTTACAGCACAGTACAGACTGCAGATACCATATGTGAAAGGCTCCAGTAGTGGGAAAGTGCCAGAGCCTTTTACCTTTCCTTTTCAAAGACCAGGAGAGAGACACTTCACTGCTAAAAATAGCAGCCATAGATGAGGGACAGATGGAAGCGTAGAGAGCTATATGGGATACAGACCCTAGGCATTGTACTTGCCTAAGCAATACCCCACTGTCTACATTGCTATTTATAGTCATGCTAGCTAGCTAAGCCATGTTTGTACTCAACATGCTGACATAAATGTTGATGTGCCTTGAGTCTCATTGACATTCAATAGGAGTTGACTGCCTAATGCCCATGCATTTGAAAAATCCCAGCCTACTTGTGTAAGCAGGAAGCTTTACTGGCCAAGGGGATGTGCTGCAAGTAGAATATTTTATCCAGCCTTCTGTAGGTATGCTAGGATGATGACTACTAGCTTGGCTGTTATCCTGTGGAGCTCCATAGACAGATACATGAGTTGCTGCAGCTTGAACTAAAGGTCTCCACTTGGGGCTCTCATAGACTTTTTTTCCCTGTGGATTGGATGCAGAGGGGGAATGTGTTACACATACACATAAATGGGCTACATCCTTATACTTTTTATTTATTTATTGGTATCCTCTGACATTTCTGACATTCCTGGAGCTAAGGAGCTTCCCGCAACTTGCCACCAAAAGTGTAACATTGGAGCAGACTGTGACAGAAGAGAGGTGGGGCTGGTTCTTTTTGGTGTTAGATTGGCGTAGAGTGAAGCTGCTACTGCATTTTTGCCAAGCACAATGCAATAGCTGCACTCTGCCTTCCCTTCCTGGAACTCTAGGAGGTCTTTTTCCTGCCCTTTGCACCAGCAGCAAGATGGGGCGGTGTCTCTGTTGAATCAGGATCAGTCATTCTATCCCCAAACAGATGAGATTATTGGATGAACACTGGTTTAATAAGGTGCAAGAAACATTGGCTTAATAGAGTTTCAGAAACTTCCTAACCCTTGTGAGGGCTGGGGAATAATCAGGCAGATGCTGTTCTGAGTTTTATTCTCCAAGAGAGTCATAAGGAAGCAGCAAGACCAATTATTTGCTCCTTCTCTGCACAGGCAATTGAAGGAAGATTGGCAAAGAAGGTGAGAAATTCTGTACCCCGTAGAGAGAATATACAGTAGCAGCCAAACCCTGATTGTGCCCCAGTGAGTCAGAATGCCTCTTGATGCCCCCTGGTGAAATACAGTTCTTTGCTGTCCCAAGACATGGGCCTAAGAATGGCTATGTCTACGCTACAAGCTTAAATCGATTTAAGAAGGCTTAAGTCAATTTAAGAAAAGCCCGGGCCACATTTGGAGTCCAATAAGTCGACTTAAGGGCTTCCCTAAGTCAGCTTAATAACTCTTACTCTTTAAGTCAACGTAGGCATTAAGTCAGCTTTATTAAGTCGATATAAGACAATGTGATCATTAAAGTTGACTTAATAAAGATGACTTAGTGCAGTGGGCCCATTTACATTGACTTTATAAAGTCTGCTTAAGCCAGAGGACCCATTTAAAGTCGACTTTATTGAGTTGACTTTAAATGGGTCCCCTGGCTTTGGTTGACTTTATAAAGTTGACTTAATGCAATGTTCCCTCACTAAGTCAACTTAATAAGGTCTACTTAAAGTTGACTAAGTAGGCTTTATTAAGTTGACTTTATAAAGTTGACTTAGCTTTTGTAGTATAGACATAGCCACTGAGTGCAGCACAAACATGCTTCTGTCAGATATGCGGTTCTGCATGGGAACTCAAAGGCTATGTCCACACGCAGGGCCTTGTTTCGAAATAAAGCCTTATTTCGAAACAACTCGTTTAGAAATAAAGCCTTATTTTGAAACGAGTTAATTCAAAATAACTAAAAATCCATTCGAAATAAGGGAAAAGCCCCAATCGAAATAGCATGTCCAAACACAGGAAATTGACCAGACTGGGAGCTGCTTACAGTCTGCCGGGCAAGCAGCTCCCAGCCAAGCCCCCTGCTCCTGCCTTGAGGCCGGGGTGGGGAAAGGGGGTAGCAGGGGGCTAGGCAAGCCATGCCCCCAGGGCGGGGAGCCTGCTCTGCCCCTGCCAGGGCTGGGTGTTTGCACCCCAGCCGGGGCAGGGGCTGCTGCTGCCCTACCTGCCCCCTGCCCACCTGCCTCCAGGGCTAGGACAGGGGAAGGGGCTGTGCTCCCCCCAGGCCCGGGCTCACCACTTGCTGCTCAGGCGGGGCGGGGGAGCAGTGGCAGCCCGCTTTGCCCTCTGCCCAGGCTCAGGGGGTTTGCCGGCCCCCGCGCTAGCCGCAGGTGCCGGCACTGCCCCCGGGCGGGGGGCAAAGTTGGCACCCGTGGCTCCTGCGGGGCTGGCAGCGCCTCCAAAGCCCGGGTGGGGGGGGCAGAGTGGGCACCGGCAGCCCCTACCCACAGGGGCAGTGGAGGAGTGGGGGTGCCAGCTCATGCAGCTGGGCGCCCCGCTTGCCCAGCCCCTGGCTGCGGGCTGGGGCTCCCCTGGCCGCTTGTGAGAGGTGGGGGGGTGCCGGTTCCCCCGCCACTCACAAGTGGCCAGGGGAGCTCCAGCCCCCACCTTCCCTGGCCACTTCCAGATGCAGCGCCAACCCCCTGCACTTCACTCAGCACCCTAGTCAGGGTGCTGATCCCTGGCCAGGGTGCTGGGGGGGGACCTTTCTCCCAGGATGCTATGCACCCCGGGAGGAATGTCAACGTTATTTTGAAACAATGTTTGTTTCGAAATAACATGTCCAAACGGCGTTATTTTGAAACAACCGGTTTTGAAATAACCATCATTTCGAAACAAAAGTGGGTTAAGCCGTTTCAAAACAAGAAATGTCGTGTGGACATACAGTTTTTTATTTCGAAACAACCAGTGTTGTTTCAAAATAAAAGACTCATGTGGACACACCCATAGACGCTAAGGTCAGAAGTGACCGATATGATCATCTAGTCTGACCTCCCGCATACTGCAGGCCATAAAACCTCACCAGCCCACTCCTACAATGACCCTCAGATCCATAACTGAGCTATTAAAGTCCTCAAATCATGATCCAAAGACTTTAATACAGAGAATCAACCAGCTAGTGAGCCATGCCCAGTGCTACAGAGGAAGGCAAAAAAAAAAAACCCAGTGCCCAAGCCAATCTGCCTTGAGGGAAAATTCCTTCCCAACCCCAAATATGGCAATCAGTTAAACCCTGAGCATGAGGGCAAGTCCACAACAGCCAGGTCAAGAAGAACTTCTTTCTAATAACTCAGAACCCACTCCATCTAATGCCCCTTTCCAGGTCACTATCATACCCATCACCAGTAGTAAAAGACAGTCAATGGCCAAGCTACATTGTACATCATATCATTCCCTCCATAAACTTATCAAGCTTGGTTTTGAAGGCACCTAAGGTTTTTGCCCCCACCACTTTCCTTGGTAGACTATTCCAGAACTTTAATCCTCTGATGGTTAGGAATCTACATCTAATTTCCAGCCTAAATTTTCTGAAGGACAGTTTGTATCCATTTGTTCTTGTGTCCACATTGCCACTGTATTCAAATAATTCCTCTCCCTCCCTTGTATTGATCCCTCTAATGTATTTATAAAGAGCAATCATATCTCCTGTCTGCCTTCTTTTGGTCAGACTAAACAAACCAAGCTCTTTAAGTCGTCTCTCATAGGAAAGATTTTCCATTCCATGAATCATCTTCGTAGTGCTTCTTTGCACCTGTTCCAGTTTGACTTCATCTTTCTTAAACATGGGTGACCAGAACTGTACAAAATACTCCAAGTGAGGCTGCACCAGCGCCTTGTATAATGGTACTAACACCTCCCTATCTCTACTGGAAATATCTCTTCTGATGCACCCCAGGACCGCATTAGCTTTTTTCACTGCCACATCGCGTTGACTACTCATCATCATTCTGTGATCAACCAGTATGCCCAGCTCCTTCTCCTCCCCTGTCACTTCCAGCTGATGCATTCCCAACTTATAAGAAAAATTCCTGTTATTTGTCCCTAAGTGAATGACCTTGCACTTCCCATTGTTGAATTTCATTCCATTTCTAATGCTCCACTTTACAAGGTCATCCAAATCATTCTGTATGCTATCCCGATCCTCCTCTATATTGGCAATACCTCCCAGCTTGGTGTCGTCTGCAAATTTAATTAGCACACTCCCACTTTTTGTGCCAAGGTCAGTAGCAAAAAGGTTGAATAAGATGGGTCCAGGACCGATCCTTGGGGAACTCCACTCGTAACCTCCTTCTAGCTAGACAGCTCACCTTTCACTATGACACTCTGTAATCTCCCCAGTAACCAGTTCTTTATCCACCTTTCTATTTTCATATTAATCCCCATTTTTCCTAATTTAACTAATAATTCCCTGTGTGGAACTGTATCAAATGCCTTGCTGAAATCTAAGTAAATTAGGTCCACCGCATTCCCTTTATCCAAAAAATCTGTTATCTTCTCAAAAAGGAGATCAGGTTGGTCTGGCATGATCTACCTTTTGTAAAGCCGTGTTGTATTTTATCCCAGTTACCATTTTCCTCAATATCCTTAAGTACCTTCTCCTTCAAAATTTTCTCCAAGACCTTGCATACCGCTGAGGTCAAAGTAACAGGCCTGTAGTTACCTGGATCCCTTTTACTCCCTTCTTGAAAATAATGACTACATTAGCAATTCCCCAGTAATAAGGCACAACCCCTGTGTTCACCGATACATTAAAAATCCTTGCTAAAGGGCTGGCAATTTCTTGTGTGAGTTCCTTCAATATTCTCGGATGGAGATTATTCAGACCTCCTGATTTAGTTCCATTAAGCAGCTGAAGCTTGGCTTTCACCTCAGGTATGGTAATTTCCACTTCTACATTCTCATTCCCATTAGCTGCCCAACCTCTGTTTCCAATCTCACCATCACCCTCATTAAAGACAGAGGCAAAGTATTTATTTAGATATTCAGCCATGCTTAGATTACCCCTGATCTCTACCCCATCCTCAGTGTATAGTGGTCCAACTTCATCCTTCTGTGTTTTTTTTTTTCTATTTATATGACTGAAGAACCTTTTACTATTGGTTTTGATTCCCTTTGCAGGGTCTAACTCTGCTTGGCTTTTGGCCTTCTTCACTTGATCCCTACATGCTATGACCTCTAAAAGGTAGCCCTCCTTTCCTATCCCTCCCATCTTCCATTCCTTGTAGGCCTTGTGTTTCCTCCTAATCACCTGCCTAAGATGTACATTCATCCAGCTTGGTTTAGAACCCATGCCTGAATTTTTTTCCTTTTCTTTGGAATTCAGGCTTCAGATAGTTCCTGCAGTTTTGTCTTGAAGCAGTTCCAAGCATCCTCAATATTCATAACCATGAATTCTTTGGTCCAGTCCACTTCCCTAGCTAATTCCCTTAATTTTTTGAAGTCAGCCCTTTTGAAGTCAAAGACTCTGGTCACAAATTTATTTTTGTTTACCCTTCCATTAAATTTAAATTGGATTAGCTCAAGGTCACTACAGCCTAGGTTGTCCCCTACAACTAGTTCCTCTATGAGGTCCTAGCTACTGACTAACACCAAATCTAAGATCACATCTCCTCTTGTTGGTCTGGAAACTACTTGATGGAGAAATTCATCTGCTATCACCTCCAAGAAAGTCTAGGCCCTTTTATTGCTGCTAGCACATATCCTCCAGTCTATATCTGGGAAGTTAAAGTCTCCCATAATCACACAGTCCCCAGTAGTGTTTACTTCCTTAAAGAGTTCTCTATCCATGTCCAAATCAGATCCCAGCGGTCCGTAACACACTCCAAGCACTAATCCAGTTGAAACTCTAGTAACTTTCTTCTCCAATGTGATTTTGAGCCAGATAAACTCTGTCCTGCTAATTCCATTACTCTGAATTTATTTGCATTCTATTGCATCATTGATATACAACACCATACTGCCACCTTTGCCATTAAATCTGTCTTTCCTAAAGAGAACATAGCCATCAATGCCTGTACACCAGTCGTGACTACTATTCCACCATGTTTCTGTTATCCCTATAATATCTGGTTTCAATTTCTCTACCAGTAGTTCCAGTTCCTCCATTTTATTACCTAGGCTTCTCGCATTGGTATATAAACATTTTAGCTTTTGCTGCTCGGCTTTGCTCACATTCTTTACCGATGTGGCCTTTTTTTACTACTGCCAACGTCACCCATCAGACCAGTATTTGTGCTTCCCACCTTTCTAACATCCATACTGCCTCCAACATCTTTGTCTTTTCTGAATTTAGTTTCCTGCCCCTCAATGCTAGTATCAGGCATAGAGATTGTCCAAGCATCTCCCAACCATCTCCCCACACTCCCTCGTTTAAAGCTCTCTTAATCAGTTGAGCTAGCCTCCCTCCCAGAAGTCTGTTTCCCCTCTCTACTCAGGTGTAGTCCACCCCAAGCAAACAGTCTTCTGTCCATGAACGCCTCCCAGTGCCCATATGTCCCAAAGACCTCCTTGTAACACCACTGCCTGAGCCATCTGTTAACTGCCAGAATCTTCTCACACCTGTGTTGCCCTCCTCTATGGACAGGCAGAATCCCACTGAAGATCACCTGAGCCTCCAGCTCCTTGAGAGTCCTCCCCAGCCTGGCATAGTCTCCTTTGATACGTTCCAATGAGAATCTAGCTATATCATTCGTAGCCACATGAAGGGCAATCAGAGGATTCTTTCCTGCTCCCATTAGGATCCTCTTCAGCCTCAAATCCACATCATGTATCTTAGCTCCAGGTAAGCAGCACACCCTCCTGTTCTAGTTATAGGCCTGTCTGTCCTCCTCAGCAGAGAATCCCCAATGACATACACTTGCCTTTTCCTGGCAACAGTGTGCTTCTCCAGTCTATCCCCAGTTCTCTCTGAGCAGGAGTCATGACATCTATGGCTGCTGTTCCCAATCCTCTGCATCCACTCCTGAATGCTCCCTGGGCTCTTATTTATCTCCATTGGCTCAACTCCTCTTTGAACAACGGTTTCAGCGTGTAGGAATCAATGGCTCCATGTCAAGTTGGCAGGCAGTAACAAGTGGTGTGCCCCAGGGGTCGGTCCTGGGGCCAGTTCTGTTCAATGTTTTCATTAATGATCTGGATGATGGGATAGATTGCACACTTAGTAAGTTTGCAGATGATACCAAACTGGGGGGAATGGTAGACACCCTAGAGGGCAGAGACAGGATTCAGGGAGACCTAGACAAACTGGAGCAGTGGGCCAAGAGGAATCTCATGAGGTTCAACAAGGATAAGTGTAAAATCCTGCACTTGGGACGAAAAAACCCCATGTACTGCTACAGGCTGGGGAGTGATCAGCTAAATAGCAGCACTGGAGAAAAGGACCTGGGAGTCATGGTGGATGGGAAGCTGGATATGAGTCAGCAGTGTGCTCTTGCTGCCAAAAAGGCCAATGGCATACTGGGCTGCATCAGAAGAAGTGTTACCAGCAGATCAAGGGATGTGATCATTCCCCTCTATTCTGCACTAGTGAGGCCACATCTGGAATACTGTGTCCAGTTTTGGGCTCCCCACTACAAAAAGGACATGGACAAATTAGAGAGAGTCCAGAGGAGGGCAACCAAAATGATCAGAGGGCTGGAGCACAAGCCCTATGAAGAAAGACTGGAAGCATTAGGCTTATTTAGCCTGCAGAAGAGAAGACTGAGGGGGGATTTGATAGCAACCTTCAACTACTTGAAGGGTTGCTCCAAGGAGGAGGGAGCTCGACTGTTCTTGGTAGTAACAGAGGGCAGAACGAGAAGCAATGGCTTCAAGTTACAGCTGGGGCGGTCCAGGCTGGATATTAGGAAAAACTTCCTTACTAGGCGAGTGGTGAAGCATTGGAATAAGTTGCCTAGGGAGGTGGTGGAATCTCCATCTCTGGAGGTGTTCAAGTCCCAGCTGGACAAAACACTGACTGGGATGATCTAATGGGAGTGGTCCTGCTTTTTTTGGCAGGGGGTTGGACTAGATGACCTCATGGGGTCCCTTCCAACCCTATGATTCTATGAATGGGACTAACCGCTCTCCTCTTCTTCCTTACACTCCCACCTTCAGTGTTCACCTGCTGGACTCCTTCATTTGCTAATTCAGCAAACCTGTTACTGAGTTCTATTTCACCTTCACTAGCTGCTCTTTTTCTCTGCCACCTTCTCACAGTCATATGTTTCCACTGCTCACTTTCCTCACCTAGCACTCCCCCCTCAGAATTGGCTGCTCCTGTTTCTATCTGCAGGTCTGAGCTTTTGTCTCCAGCCTCCCCAGTCCTCTGCTCCATCAGCTGTTCAAACCCCCTTCTAAACTCAACCATAGTTGCCATCTGCATCTCCAACCCTCAGATTTTCTCCTCCAACAGCTCTATGAGGCAGCACTTCATACAAACAAAATTCTTTGCAGTTACACTTTCCAAGATAATGTACATCCCATAGCTTCCACATCCTCTCATCTTCATTGTGTCTTCCCTTGTTGGAGTGATTTCTGCTGCTACCTCCACCTCTGCCATAAAGTCTGTCTTTCTTCTTTCAAACTCCTCTGTTAACAGCCCTGTTCCTGGTGCTGCAGCTTGTTTGAGTGGCTGCCTTATAGCTCCCCCCCCCCCCATAGGAAGGCTCCATCCCTAATTGGGATCACCTGATCCCAACTGCCACTCAGCCCCTGCAAACTGAGAAGAAAGAAAAAAAAGAAAAAGAAAAAAAGAAGAAAAGCCAAACCAGGAAACAAATACAAAACAGACAAGCAAACACACACAGCACTCCCAATGCCACAGCACTCCTCTACAGTCCCTAACTCCAGCTCAAACTCCATGTGCAGCCAGATAGCATATAGGGTCTAAAGCAACAGCTACAAGCTGAGGCAGGGGGCACAGGGGGAGTACAGAGACAATGGTAGCTCACTGCTCTGGGTCAGCTCTTTTTGGGATTGATATCAACGCTACACCTAACAAACTAGTGCCATTGTAAATATTCCTTTTTGATATATAATGCGTCTTTGGACTACTAATAACTCACTGATTATAAATATTTTTTCCATTATACATATATACAGGGTGTGTACCAAAAGTTATAAATATGTGTGAAAATTATGTTCTTAACATGTCTTTGGCAAGAGCTGGATAAGCAGTCTGCCATAGACAAAGGAATGTGTATATACTTGTCTGACCAGCCTTGTCAGCAAGCAGAGACAATGAAGCTACAGTTACATAAAAGGTAAACTAAACTGTCAAGTGGGTGGAGGGTGAGGGTGACATCATGGTGGCCATATCCCAGCAGGGTAGAGCAACTTGATGTGAAAGTGCATTTCAAAGATTTACTGGTTAAAGACATCAAACCTAAATTCCAAATGGTAAGCAATTGAATCAAGTAAGTGCATAAAAGTGTATTGAGCAAGGTATTTTTCTGTAAGCCTATGATAAGCTGGTGATTTATATCACTGTGAAGTATATGTATTAACACTGTATGAGAAGTTATGGACAGTTATTGATATTAGGCTGTAAAGCCTGTAATCAAAGACAGGAGAAACAAGTTTTCTCCCTGATGGGGGGTGGTAGCGATCTATCTCTCTCCACTGTAAATTAAGCATTTTGGAATCAAAACAATGGAAGTCCCATTTATATACGACTCTGCAGGATGATGGGAAGTCAACAGGAAGGAAAGAACAGCAATAATTCTGCCTGACTTTTGTAATAGGGTCAATGAACTTTGGAAGAGATAAACAGAACCAGAAAGTCATTTTTGTCACCCATCACTTACTGGATTAAAGGTGCTGGAGCCCTTGAAATCACAGAACAGTGGGTCTTTCAGTCAAGGGGTATGTCTACACTTAGAAGGTTAGTTCAAATTAACTGAATTTGAACTAATTAATTTGAACTAATAATGCAGTTCGAATTAAGTTAATTTGAATTAATATGGCCACACTTGAAACCCTAATTTGAACTTGCTAGTTCAAATTAGGTAGAGGGCACTATTGCACAGAGAAAATCAAGCCATGGCTAATTTGAACTAATAGGTCGAATTACACAGCTACATTGGTTAATTTGAATTAATGAGTTTGACTTAAACATCACTTTGAAAGTAAATCAGGTTTTATAACTTCAAAGTTAGCTTTCATCAATTTGAACTAAGGCATTCCTTAATTTGAATTAATGAAAGCCAATGTGGCCATGCATTTATTTAATTTGAATTGATCCTCATCAATTCTAACTAATTTGTAAGTGTAGACATACCCAAGGGGACTGAAGTCTCTGGGAGCTAACATAGGTAAGAAATCTGCCTAGGCAAAGACTGTAGCTTGCAAAAATTAAGTTTTATTCTTAAAAACATGTTTTCACTTTTTTTGCTTGTAATCCTTTCTGTCCTTATTTCTTATACTTGGTAATCACTTAAACTAAGACTTTATTGTATGATAAACTTGCTTCGCATTTGCTGTAAACCAATTCAGTGCTGTGTCCAAAATAAGAACATTTGTCAAACCTTGGTTAAATGAGCTGTAACATGTTGACTCTTTAAATGAGAAACAAACAATAACCTCTGTGAGTGCTCCGAGACAGCATTGGACACTGTAAAGAGACATCTCTGGGGAACTCAGGAGTTGCAGTCACTATTTACAAGGCAAGGTTTGGTCCAGTAGTCCTGAAGAACTTGCTGCAAGGCAGATGGGCTGGCATCAGGGCTTGTCATACTGCTCAGCAAAATGCTCACGTGCTGAGGTAAAGAGGGATAACACAGCCACACACAATTGCGGGAACCTCAGCAGACTGTTGCACTGGTGAGTGATTTGGAAGCAATTCAGAACTGGTGCTTTTTGGTCATTCTGCAAAAAAGTAACTGGGAGGTGGAAGTCATGGGTGTGACCTGCATGCTTCTAGGATGGTTATTGGTGTCAGGCTGTGAGCCACAGAAGCATAGCATTTCAGGCACCCAGAGTTGCAGGGCTAGGAATGACACAACTTGCTGGTTTGGGTTGAACCTCAAAGTGTCACAACCAAATTCCACACTGCCTTGCAACCTCAGCAATCCCACAGAGGTTAAAGTAAGGATCTCAAATTCAAATCACCATGAGGGCCACATGAGGACTAGTAGAGGGCCACATGAGGACTGGTACATTAGCCTGAGGGCCATTCCACTGAAACCTTTCCATACAACAATATTGTAAATATCAGTAACAGTAGTATTGTTGCGGGCCTCAGGAAATAGCTTTAGGGGCCGCATGTAGCCCCTGGGCTGTGCGTTTGAGACCCCTGTGTTAAAGGCTTTTCCTGAGCGTAAGGGAGTCTGCAGTCTGGCCAGATCAGCTCTTGCAGTTTTGCCTAGAGGAATTCTAACTTGTCTAGTAATGCCAGATTTGAGGTCAGGTTTCAAGGATTAATGAACTTCACTCAGCTTAGCTAAGTAGATACAGATCAACAATAATGTGCAAATATTGTGTGATATGAAGGCCCCAAACTCTTGTAGCCACATGTTTTCATTTATGGGTAAAACATCCATGATCCTTGAGCTAAAACACCCACACTAAAACATTGTGCTGTGACAGTAAATTTTACAATCAACATTTATTTAAAGGGTGTAGACATTTTATATTAAGCGAGTAAGTCTGTTATTAAAGTTGTCATTTGTCAACAAATGGGTTGTAATTGTGGAATTGTCAAGAATGTGATACACATGTTGCGCTGATGTGCTCAGTTAAATAAGTGTATTTATATGACTATAAGAGCAATTAGAGAGCTTCATTCATGGATTCAGCTCTGAAAAAGAGGAAGAGGCTTTCTTTAAATAATAATGGTGTAATGTGCATTACAAATAACTAGGAGGTAGTAAAATGTGGAAATTCATTTCCTGGTGCACAAAACAGACCTCATAATAGGATGCAAATGGTTCTGTGTCATCACTCAACCTACAGGAGTCATCCAAATAAGGGAGGAGCATTGCAGTTTGAGGCAATCAGCTAGCCCACTATAGTCATCTTCTTTTATCTAAGAAATATGGCTACATAGCTCTATTATTTACAATTTTTCATCTGCTATCTAGATCACTTTTCAAACTGGCAACAGGAAGATCTTAATGGGCATAACTAATAGGCAAAAAGCCAAACCAAAGTCAAATTTTTAACATCTAGATTTAAAAATGTCCATGTACTGTCCATTCTTTATGGGCCAGAGAAAAAAAATTCCAAAGACTGTGAAACACAGAGCTTAAAAGCCTACTAGCTGTGTTGTTCTAGGAGGCATTCCCTTGAGGTTTGACTTGTCAACACTACCAAGTTCATTGGTGCTATTTAAGTTACTGGGAGATCCATGTATGTAGAAGTTTAAGCATAGACCCTGAGGCACAGCATTTGACCTCAGATACACCCCTATAAATCCAGAGCAACTCCTCTGACTTAAGTAGTCACAACAGGTTTGTGATGATGTAAGCAGGAGTGGCAGCTGATCCTTCCTTTTTAATGCAACTCCAAGTGCAATAGAAGCCAGTAAGGGACAGAATGTTTGCAATACAGCAGATAACATCATGAGGTAAGGCAGCCACCGTGTCATGATTTCAACATGCATTCTGGTCTGATGAATAACATCCAAAACTGCAGTGCTTACTCAGGCAAAACTTACACTGAACATAATGGGAGTGAGTCAAGGCTGCAGGGTTTGACCTCTACTTTATTTATTTTAACTTCTGTGTGATGCCCAGATGTCTTGATAATACAGGATCAAGACACACCATATCTGAAGGCCTAATCTAAGGGTGTTGTGCAACTTTTGACTGGTGGTTTTCTCTTCTACCTTATGGGATAGAAACTGGATTAAGTTATAAAAGTGGAGCACTTGATCCTCTTCCATGCGGATTAATGGGAATTTTTCTATTAACCTCACCAGGAGCACAGCTGCACTCTGAAATGTATTTCTGAAATCAATAGAGTCACCAGGATAAAGATCTACTTGTTTTATGAATGAATCTATGAGAACAAAGGTATTATTCATGGAAAACAGGTGTTATTGATGGATGGGATTATTGACGGCAAAGGGGTGGGGTCTGCAGTTATCTCTGAAAGCAGCAAATGCTCGCTTTTTTTTTCATTTTCTAAGCAGGAAGTTGATGTAGGGTTTGTGCCTGATCAATCCAAAGAAAAATACAGTTTTTTAAATTCATACCAACGCTAACATTGAAGATAATGCATTACAAAGGTTAACAAAATGGCTTTGTTGTAATGGACTAGTGCCTGATTGGAAATCTCCAGGAAAACATTACGTATGATTAGATTCTAGGGTTGTGTACTTATTTTTTTAAGTTAAGAAAACAGCAAAATATTGTTTAACATATGAGTAAAGCTCATTTCAATACAATTTTCATTTGACTAAAATAATGGCAAAGGAGGTGAATTTTTATCTTGAGCTGAATCCTATATGTTTGCAACTGTAGTGCATATACATAGAGTCACTGCTATCCCATGTGTATAATGTTATTAGTAAGGTCACAGTAACAATGTGAAACTAACAAAATCCATAGTTAAAATATTTTTGCTCTATTTGAACTTGGCAAAAATAGCCTGAATACATTTTAATGCAATCAGCTACCATCCCTAAACCCAAATTGTGTACTAACTGCTCAGCCTGATGAGTGTGAAATATTAATTTGCACTAATCAGTTTGAGGCAAGGGAAGCATAATAAACTTGACACATATATTTCACACTTTACAGTGCTGGAACTTGTTTACAGTTCGGTGCCTGTAAACATTATTGGTGCTGTTAGCTATGTTGCAGAGGGTTGTATTTTTAAGGCATGCTTAATAAATCCCCTTTACCAGTGCTTTAGCTGATCATATTTTGGCATGGAGCAGCTGGTCTTTCTGAACTGATGTTCTGCACCAGTTCATGGTGCAGCCAAGTTCTGTCTAAAACATTTGACTCTGCAGTGGTTCAGGGAATCTGCATTACACACTGGTTGTTATAAAATGGTTGTGAAGCATCTGCATTCATACTGCCTTCAACTGTTGCTGTACTGGTGCACAATTGGACTCCCAAGGCAATTATTCAATACAGTAGAGATACCTGGTGCACCTGTTCTTAAGGTAAATCCAGGCCTGGCCCAAGGAGACATGGCAGATAAAAGGGAGACACATAGGCTGGTGGAGAGGTCCAGAGTATCCAACACATCACCTTAAATGAAGTCCATTTACACCACAATTTTAAAGCCTCATAGCCCAAGTCCTGTGAGTTCAAGTCACCTGACATAGGCCTGCCATGGGTCTTTAACTGTAATGTAGATATACCCACAGAAGCTAGAGGGAGGATCTGTGAACCTCTCTCTGGTCCATACTCCACCCTCTCTTACCTACTGTGTGGTCCAGTGCAAGGAGCTGGGGTAGATGCAGCACTAGAGAAGTATGCATCCTCATTCACATTCTGCATCCTTTATTGCTCAACAAAATAACTGATTCATCTGCGCTGGGGTTCTCTGTGGCCTGTAGAATCTAGATTTTCTACTTATATCACAGCAGTAAATTTCAGCACCACACCCATCTTTTTAAGAATTTTCTTGCTAAAAAGGTCTTATATTGTTATGAATCTCAGGGTATAGACAGCTCCTACCGATGTTAAAACAGGAGAACCAGGATATAAACAGTTTCATAAATCATTTTGTAATGTGAATAGGCACTGTCTAAGCTGTGATTTGAAACCACATTAGTAATTTTCCAGCAAGAAGCATTTTTAAGTAGAACTCTGGCTACTTTGATCTGAAGTCCAGAGAGGATACACCCACCCATTTTGTCCAATGGCAAAAATGTTAGATGCTAAAACAATGATTTTCAGGAATTTGCAAACAGTTTAGTGACCCTCGTAAGGTCTCATCCTAAGTGGAACCACAGCCCTTCTTAAAAAAGCATTTGCTAGGAAGAACAGAAACAAACAACAAAATGATGACAACAAAGATGGCTTCCGTCTTTTGGCTATTTACACACCCTTTTCCAGAACCCTCAATGTGGCATGAAGATACCTGCTGGCTGAACAAAATCATGGGTACATCTATACTTAAGGAAGATTAAGTCAAAATACAGACCCCTGGGGCCACACCAGTCTTTTATTAAGTCAACTTAAGTGCTTCCTTAAGTCGACTTAATAACACCACCTCTTAAGGTTGATTTAATGCTTAAGTTGACCTTATTAAGTTGACTTAAGCCAATTTAGACAGGGAAAAGCCCTCAAGTCAATCTAATTGGACTCCAGGCCCTCTCCCAGAGTTCCTGGACACCAGGAAGGGTCAACCTAGCACCTGCCAGTGTGAACACAGTCAGTTGACAGGAGTTTTCAGTACAGATGCTCTAAATTGACTTAACAAAGCCTCCAGTGTAGACACACCCCATAGGCACATCTATACTGAAAAGTTTTTTTCAGGATAAGGAGGCTTATCCCAAAAAATATTTTCTGTGTCTGGGGAGCCATTTGGCTTTTTCAAAAAAAAAAATGCTCCAGTATATCGAAACACTGGACCAGTATTTTGAAAAAGCAAAACCCAGCTTATTTCAATAAAGTGCTTAAAAAAAAAAAAGCATCCCAGTATTTTGAAATACTGAAGCCTGCCCATCTTTTCAATTGGCTCTTTATTTATTTATTTATTTATTTATTTATTTTTTGAAAAAGAGAGTCCAATTTGGACTCTTTTGTGAAAAAACAAAACCCCACTGCTTTATTTCAAGACAGAGAACTCCTCTCTCAAATAACATTTTTCAGAATAAGGTTTTTTTGAAAAAAACTTTTTTTGGAAAAAAGTGGGGCAATGTAGACGTAGCCCATGTGAGTGCATGACAATAGGGTGGATGCACTCTGAATGCTTTCCCCAGATTTTATTTTTGACATATGTGACTACCAGGATGCGGTGTTTCAGCAGTTAGTTTATTTGTTGGAAAGCAGGTGCACAGGGCATCTGAAGTGCAGGACTTACAAAGAGTACATTCCCTATTTTGTACATACAGAGGACATGGAAAAGTTTGAAATCCTAAAGCTGTATGTTTAAACTTGATTAATGTGATCTAATAAAATTGTGTTATTACCCGTACAAAAAATGGACAAAGCTTGGCATATTTAATATCATCCTAGGGCAAGTTCATTAACCACAATGAAACTTGATATAACTGTCACTTAGGTGTAATCTGATGTATACTTTATGCTTTATACAATTTAAAACAGATCATTTATTTACATTAGGACTAGCATGCTACCATAGTTAATGATTTGCCTATTTCATTATGCATTATAAATCCTGGATTTGAGCTTTGTCTTTCATTAAAAGATGCACATTTGGTGAGCTAAAATTCATTGACAGTGTCTCGGGTTTTAGCAGTAAGCAACTGAATCTGGTTCATCAAGAAGCCTGGAAAAATCTCATCGCACATTGGTTCTCTTTGGCTTTTAAACAATGCGTCAAGGCTTGGAACAAATTTCCTCTGTTGTTTCCTTCCCCCACTTCTGCCAGTTTCTTTTTGTATCTAGATCAAAGGAAATTAAAAGAACTGTTGGTAATTGTACATGTACAGCTGCTCAGTCTTGAATACTTGTTTTTTATTTTTAAGAGACTCCTAAGTGATTCCAGGAATGTCTTGAGAATCTTTTGTGGAATCATTTATCTGTGTATTTTCATTCCATTTTACTGAACTATAAAAGTAGCTACTCAAGGAATAAAATATATACTGTCTAGAGTGTTTTTATAGGCATGTTTAGCCTGAACTAATGCAATAATTTAATTCTTATATTCATCCTGACTAGTGTCAAGTCTCATAAATTAAATAACTTCTGGCTAAGCAAGGAATTGGGTAGAGCATTTTTTAAGGAAAATCAATGGCGAGATGTACCCTCCCTGCACCATTATATACCAATATCTAGCTTTTTATCTATAGATTCCAATATATTTTCCAAACAAGCTCAGTCTCATAATCTCCATTTTTGTGGATAGGGAAACTGAAGTATAGAGTAGTGAAGTAACTTATCCAAAGTCACTAGACAGCTCCAGTGCTCTCTCCACTAGACCACACTGCCTCTGTGAGCACTGTAGGAGTATGAACTCCCAAAGCAATGCCACAGGAGGAGGAGTTTGCAGTTCAGGGCTTGAGCCCGAGAGACCTCTCAAATCTGTGTTGTGGTGTTTTTTGGATGAGTCATAAAACTACAGTCCTGCCCACCTGTAATTGATGGTATGTTCACTGTAAACCCTCATGTCCTGGCTAAATTTCAGTGGGGGTAACTATATTCAGCCCACCTTAAATTCTCTCTGTAGTCCCAATTTACCACATCTTGAAATAACTGAATTCCTCATTTTTTGTTCTGCACATTTTCTATCATCTTCAAAACCTCGGCATTTGATTATTACTAGCTCGTACACTTCCCACCAAACCTATTCTTCTATCCAAAGACCACAGTCCTCTTCCTCCCTTTTTTGCTGTTTCATTAATCTCCATGACAAAATCTGGTTCTTAATAGAATTTCAGCATATTTCTTCTTTTCCAGAGTATTCTCTAACACCACGAGCTCTATTATCTCTGCAGAGTCAACATAAAAGTAAATGAGAGAGTGCATTTCTAGGGTCTCTGAATTTTCTGATCTCACATGCTCTTTTGTTGCTGGAACAAAGAAAGGCATTGAATTTTTGTTTTGCTAATATTGTAGGGTTCCACTACCTGAAGCCATTATCAAAGCAACAGATATGTTGTATGTACAGATCACCTAGTTATATTAACTAGCCATTCTTCTCAATTAATGTTTTTTCTTAAGACAAATAGATTCACACTTCTGTCATTATGGTAATGCCTACATGTCCCAACCAGTTTTGGGTCCTATTGTACTAAATGCTGTATAAACGTATAGTACTTGCTCCAAAGAACTTAAAAGCATACACATTTACGTAACTCTCCCACACAGCAAATTAAACAAAATCAGTATAGACCAATTATAAACCACTGCATCTATGTCTACACTGGGCTTTGCACCAGATAAACATTGTTGATTTTGAAACAGACAGTAGTGCAAATTATATGTATGGAAAAATCCTCAGTTTGACAATGTTGCTGCGAGTTTCCAACTTTGCAAATGATAAAAAATAGAGGATTGGCAAATAAAGGGTCTCTTCAAAGTGATACTTATTTCAGTGACACCCTCTTGGCTAAAGAAGGCAAGTGCAGTTCATAGCAGATAAATGCAGAACAATGGAGAAAACCCCAAAACAGGAAATATCTGTTACAGACATTAGAGTTGTAGTAGATGATCCAGGTGCAGTAACATATTGACCAGGAAGGAGTTTTATGCTTTGTGGCAGAGAATAGACAAATCCCCAAAGCATTTAGCCTAATATGCAGCTGCAGAGTACAAGACAAACAAAAATTATTCCAGCAACAATAACACCCACCCCCCCAAATCACAATAGAAATCAAAGGATAATATTGCTCCTAAGAATAGCACTCCTTTTTAGTCTTTACCTGACAGGCGTAGTATAGTACTATTCACTATGATTTAGAAATGATAAACTATCTCAAAGACTCAAGATTTTAGGCAGAAAGATTAGAAATCTGGGTTTAATAGTACCAATAGGGTGGTGGAGAAAGAGAGAGTTTAAACTAGAGAATTTCAATTTTTAAATTTCTCTGTCTTCATGTTCCATGAAAAGGGTATTGCAGTATACAATAGCTACCAGTACCAAAATAGCCCAGAGTGATTTAAAAAAAAAAAAAAAAAACAAAAAAAAAAAAACCCAGCATATCTATGATCAGGAGACAACCTCAGTTATACAAAAATCTCAAAGGACAACAGAAATCTTTAGATAGCTGTTGAAGCTGGCTTCACAGATTTTAGAGCATGTGCTCAATGTCTCAGAGCAATGTCTTAAAGCAGGGACGTAACTACCGTGGGGCGAATGGCACTTTGCCCTGGGCGCACCGGAGCGGCTCAATAGAGCTGCTTTATTAAAGGGAGAATTTCATGCTGCCATCTCCAGGCTCCGCTCATTGCAAGGAGCACTGAAACAGAGTGTTACGGCTCTGTCTTAAAGTCACAGTCCTTTCCTGTGTGAGCCAAAAATAAAAACAAATACTGGGACAGTTCCCAATAACTGGGAGACATGCAGAAATAGGGTAAAGGCTTCTGCTTAGAATACAGAGACCAGGACTTTCTTCTGTGGTAACATAATAACTCTAATCTCAGGCAGAGTGTTTGCCTCTAAAACTGGGATGCAATTGTGCAAAACAAACAATTATAAAAGAATAATGAGTCCGCTCCCAATAAATTGGGAAATTACAGATGGTGAGAGTTTATATAGGCCAGGGCCAGAGCCAAAATAGAATGTTATTGTCTGGTTGCTCTCTTTTAAAAAAATTTGCAGCTATGGAAGAAGGTTCAATAAGAATTCAGTTTCTCTCACAAAACAATGAAAACAGTGAGAGTCCTGTGGCACTTTATAGACTAACAGATTTCTTTGGGCATAAGCTTTTGCGGGCTCCAGTCCACTTCATCAGATGAAAGTAACTGAAATCAAATTAAAGTAATTTCTGCTGAGCTGAGATGACAAATCTGTGTGATAGTTTGAGTCAGTTAGGAAGGAACACAAGAGATATACTGTGTGCTTTCTACCCTACATGTGGCCCTGGCCTAGATGACCTGTCCTGGCAAACCAGACTTACCCTCACAATGCAGTCGGGGTGGCTATTTGAAGATTGCTGCCATCTGAATTTAAATAGAGATCAAGACTTTTCAAAAACAGGAGCCTAAGGGCAGGCTCCTAAATATATTTCACCAGATTTTCAAAAATCCTGAGTTCCATCAGCTTCTATCTGAAAATCAGGCAAAAGTTATTGCAGAGCCAAAACATAGAGTCAAAGTCTGAACTGACCTTGTGACTTACCCATCTCTGTATATATTCACCTACATACTGCAGTTTCCATTTCATGCATCCAATGAAGTTGGATTAGATCCTCGAGAGCTTATACAATAAACAAATTTGCTACTCTTTACAAGTGCCACAGGGCTCCTTGCTTTTTTTAGACTAAATTTAGGCATCTGTTTTTGCAGAGTGTGATCCAAGACAAACAATTCCCAGTTCACATTAATAAAACCCTTGCCCCTCAGCAGGCACTTACAGAGAGCAAGATTGAATCTTTACACACAGCCTGAGCAGTGAGCATGGAGTGAAGTGCCTCGCCAGGACTAACACCAGGAGGCAATATGACTCCGCGATAGTACCCTTTCTACTTACTGCTTATTTTCAGGGCTGAGGGGAACAATGCTGAGGGTTCATTACAGAACAAAGTATTGAATGAGTAAGGAGTAGAACTTTAATAAGGCAGATGGGAGTCCTCCCAGGTGTGCAGCTTGGACCAGCCCTGTTAGACACTGATGTAGGGCACATCTCCCAATTCACACAATGCTTCCTCATACTAGGGAGCTTCTCTAAATCACAGTCTTCTATAAGCATATTTCTGCATCTCCCTTCCTAAGAAAAACAAGTTAACCCTTAGATATATAAAAATTATCTAATGATGTGTACACTAATATCTAATAACACATAACTATTTAATAACAAATGCTTTACACAATTCCATAAACTCAACATATAAACTATCTAAAGCATGGGTCAGTAGCCCCCGACATGCATGCCAAAACTGACACACAATTTATGCACAGTGGCATGCAAAGCTCCTGACCTGGCAATGCCATGACTGCTCCCCCTGCTGGACCCACCATGTGACTCCTGTCCTCCAGTGCGGGGTGGAGGGTCAGCAGGGAAAAAGAACATGCAGAGCTGTAACTGTGATTTTTCTATGATTTTATAACCCTGGCTGGGATGATTTAGTGGGAGTGGCCCTGCTTTTAGCAGGGGGTTGGACTAGATGACCTTATGAGGTCCCTTCCAACCCTATGATTCAATGAGTCTATTCTATAACTAGTAGTTTTCATGCCTGGGGCAAGGAGCCATAGACACATCCACCCCCGGGCCCTGATCCCCACGGCCTGCTGGTGGTGGCAGGAGCTTTCTGCTGCTGGCAAGCCAGGGGACCTGGATCTGTTCCCAGCTCCCACCGGAGGTGCTGGGAAGCTCTCTCCACCACTGGCAGGCCACGGGAGGATGGATCCATTCCACTGGTCATGAGCCCCAGAGGCGCTGGAATTCCCAGGTGGGGAATTTTAGGGGGTGCCGGGGACGGCTCTGGGACTTTGCCTGTGCCTGGGGCTTTGCCCCATTCACCCCAGCCTACTTATGACCCTGGGAGCATGTGCTTCCTGTCTGTTGATGGCCCTCCCCCCAGCACCTTTTTGGCCCCAACACCTGCTGAGGGTTCAAGGAACAGAGCAGGCATGGGGGCCAGCATATGTTATCAACTCCTGATCTAGAAGAGTAAACGGTACTAGCACATAACTCTCAAGGGATTTTTTTTATAACCTGCTTTCCTCCCATATTCCAGCAAGTCTTTATGGGTATGTCTACATCACAAAGCTTAGTTCAGACTTCTTTAGTCCAAACTATGCAGTTTACAGCTAGTTTGAACTAATCCGAGGTTAATTCAAACTAACTGTGGCTTTTTAGTTTGAACTAGCTGCACATCCTAGTTCAAACTAACTTTTTAGTTTGAACTAGTAAGTGTGGCTAGTTCGAACTAGTGGCTTTTTCGGTACATTTTGTCATATCTCTGCCACTGTCAGAAATCGTTCTCATTTGGTTCTTTACTGTTTGTTTAGACCTTTCCACCAGTCCATTGATTGAGGGTTAATTTGGATGCAAGTGCTCATGATGAAAATCCTAATCTGAGGCAAATTGCCTAAACTCTGCCTTCGAAAATTATCACTAGAGACTTCATCTAGAATTCCAAGTCTGGAAATAATTCCTTTCATGCCAGTGATCATTGACTTACTGTTAGTACCATGCACTGTGCAAATTTCTGGATACAGCGACTACCGGTAATAATGGATAACTATTAAGTAATGCTTTGATTGCCAGGTAAATAAATCAGTGCCTACCATCTCATAAAGCCTTTATGGAACTAGATGGGGTTTCAGTGGCTCTGCCTGTTGGAATGGTTTGTATTTCAAGCATGAAAAGCAGTTTCTTACAACAGTGGTGATGTTGTGATTGATCCGAGGCCATTATACCACTTCTTGCACTCATTCTTTGTGCTTCTCAATTGCTAAATGACCTTCATGGATCTTCTTTAGCATTTCTTTTCAGAGGCTCAGCAGAATTATGACCGTACCATCCTTGAAAATCATCCCATCTATCACATTCAATTTATGTCTGCACTTCCAGTATTCTCTTACACTTAGACAGCAATCGCTTATTTCTTCAGGCCACCTTTTAATTATCACTTCTTCAAGAATTCCCAATGATTCATCTTTCTTCATTTCCTCTCTTATTTGTTGCAGTCTCTTGTTAACTATGGGAATTGACCTCACAGTCATATCTACCTAGTCTTGTACCTCTTTCTCTAATGTCTTCTTGAGTGGCATGGGCAACACTGCTCTGAAAAGTGCAAATTTTCCAGGTATGTAGGTCACCATCAAATTATACTTTTGTAACTTTATCATCTTTCTTTGAATCCTTAAGGTACAGTCATTTAGCACTTTACTGAATAATACAGCCAAGGGCATGTGGTCCATTTCGATTTCTACTGTCTGTCCATATATTATAATGATTGAATCTCTAACAGACAAACAAGGTTCCTAAAATTCTTTCTCAATCTGTGCACATCTGCTTTCTACGTCAGTCACTGATTTGGATGCATAAGACTCTGGTTCCCAGTAATCTTTATGCTTCCAGAAGCACCCTACCAGACTGTGATACATCTGCAGAAATCTTACCAGGGCTTCCTAGAACTTCAGTACTGGTTCTTGTATCAGGTGTTATTTTAAACCTTCTCATGAAGTTTAATACCCCACCACCATTCATTTTTGTCCTTGAGGAGTTGTCTCAGTGCTGCTGCTTTGACAAAAAGACTGGGTATGAATTTTCTGAGTTAATTAAACATTCCCAGGAACCGTAGAACACCTTTCGGTGACAGGGGATGTGATATCATTTCAGTGGCTGAAATATTCCTCTTATCAGGTTTTATATATTCATGGGAAATAATGTTCCTTACAAAAGTCAGTTCTCTTAATCCTCAGATACATTTGTCTCTATTTAGTTTCAGGTTTGCAACTCTAGCTGCATCCAGGACTTCCTGAAATAGACAATCGTGCTTCTATTTCAATGAACCCCAAATGGTGATGTCATCCATGGGGGTATCCACACCAGTAAAATATTCATAGATTGTGTATGATTTTGTGGTACGCCTCTGATGCTGAAGCTATTCTGAAAGATAAGCATAAAAATCTGCATCTTCTAAATGGAATATTAAATGTGCATAATTTTGAGCATTCCTCCTTTAATTTTAGCTGCCAAAAACCCTGAAGATGCATCCAGTTTACTGAAATATTGAGTATTTTCAAACTGTGCCATAATCTCTTCTCTGGTTGGTAGTTTGAAATGTTCTTTTTGCACTGTTGGGTTGAGATCTCTAGGATCCAAGCATACACATGGCTGGTTGGTGCTTTTTTCCATGATGACTAGGGAGCTCACCCATTCTGTTGGCTCCTCTACTTTTGTATTAATGACATTGCTTCCATCTTTGCAAACTCATCCTTTGAGTTCATCAGGGAATGCAAATGGCACCTTTCTATATGGATGAATAACTGAAGGGACCTGCTTGTTTATCTGGATTGAATGTTAACTGATACAAGTAACCCAATCCCTGGAATATGTCCTGATGTTCTTTAAAAAGTGCCTTAGAGCCAGGCACAGCATAACCATGTAATTAGAGCATCTTTTTTAGCAGACAAAGCCCTAATCTATACTTGCCACATTTCTCGGTGGCAGTCGACAGGAGATACACAAGGTATTTTTCGTACCTTGCATATCTCCTGATGACTCTCTAACTAGCCCCTACACATGAAGTTAAGCCGACCACAAACGGCTTGCGGTCAGCTTACAACAAGTCCAGTTATGGGACTGGAGTTGCTATGGTGACTTCCAGAGGGCAGCAGTGAGTTCATACTTGCTGCTGAATTGCACCCCGAAGATCGCGGCGATTTTGCCACCATCAGGATAGACATACCCTGAGTCTCTCACGTGCAGCCGGGCCTGAAGCTGGCATCACCTCCCATGGCATTACACTGAAGGGAGCCAACATATGGTTAATGCTAGCAAAGTATTGGCCCTCCACTTGTCCATTTTTTTCCCAGAATACCCAGTTACTTCTATGTTTTTGGTTCTATCTTGGGTCTTATTTTCAGTCTGTCGCAATCTCATGCAGCTAGAGTGTTAACATCCTGTGTCCAGTTTCAGTGGAATGACTGTGCCATTCATTGTGAGAGGCAGTATCTAGTCCCTCTCATTAGACTTGCTTGATCCCAGTACAGCTACAAAGCACCCCTCAGTCTCATTGTCAGTAATTAATGCACCTGACTTTTTTTCATTTGTTTTCATAGAATCATAGAACCATAGGGTTGGAAGGGACCTCATGAGGTCATCTAGTCCAACCCCCTGCCAGAAAAGCAGGACCACTCCCACTAAATTATTCCAGCTAGAGTTTTATCCAGCCGGGCCTTAAACATCTCCAAAGACGGAGATTCCACCACCTCCCTAGGTAGCCCTTTCCAATGCTTTACCACCCTCCTAGTAAGAAAGTTTTTCCTAATATCCAACCTCAACCTCCCCAGCTGCAACTTGAAACCATTACTCCTTGTTCTATCCTCTGTTACTACTGAGAACAGCCAAGCTCCCTCCTCCTTGGAGCATCCCTTCAGGTAGTTGAAGGTTGCTATCAAATCCCCCCTCAGTCTTCTCTTCTGCAGGCTAAATAAGCCTAGTTCCTTCAGTCTTTCTTCATAGGGCTTGTGCTCCAGCCCCATGATCATTTTTGTTGCCCTCCACTGGACTCTTTCTAATTTGTCCATGACCTTTTTGTAGTGGGGAGCCCAAAACTGGACACAGTATTCCAGATGCGGCCTCACCAGTGCCGAATAGAAGGGAATGATCACATCCCTCGATCTGCTGGCAATTCTTCTTCTGATGCAGCCTAGTATGCCATTGGCCTTTTTGGCAGCACGAGCACATTGCTGACTCATATATCCAGCTTCCCATCCACCAGGACCCCCAGATCCCTTTCTACAGTGCTGCTACTTAGCTGATCGCTCCCCAGCCTGTACCAGTTCATGGGGTTTTTCCATCCCAAGTGCAGGACTTTGCACTTGTCCTTGTTGAACCTCATGAGATTTCTATTGGCCCACTGCTCCAATTTGTCAAGGTCTTCCTGAATCGTCTCCCTGCCCTCCAGCATGTCTACCATTCCCCCCAGCTTGGTGTCACCCACAAACTTACTGAGTGTGCAGTAAATCCCATCATCCAGATCATTAATGAAAATATTGAACAGCACTGGCCCCAGGACCGACCCCTGGGGCACACCACTAGTTACTGGCTGCCAGCTAGACATGGAGCCATTGATTCCTACACGCTGAAACCATTGATTTAGCGAGTTCTCTATCCACCTTACAGTCCATTCATTCAACCCATACTTCCTTAACTTGCTGATGAGAATGCTGTGGGAAACCGTATCAAAAGCCTGCCTAAAGTCAAGGTATATCACATGAACAGCTCTTCCCGCATCCACAAATCCAGTCATCTCATCATAGAAGTCGATGAGGTTGGTCAGGCATAATTTACACTTGGTGAATCCATGCTGACTGTTCCTGATTACTCTATTTTCCTTCAAGTGTTTCAGGATGGATTCTTTCAGAATCTGCTCCATGATTTTTCCAGGGATTGAGGTGAGGCTGACAGGTCTGTAATTCCCTGGATCATCCTTTTTGCCTTTCTTGAAGATAGGCACTATATTTGCTTTTTTCCAGTCCTCTGGCACCTCTCCCGTTCGCCATGAGTTTTCAAAGATAATGGCCAACGGTACTGCTATCTCATCAGCCAGCTCCCTCAGCACCCTCGGATGCAGGTTGTCCAACCCCATGGACTTGTGGACATCCAGCTTCTTTAGGTAGTCCTTAACCTGACCTTCTGTCACCAAGCGCCTCTCTTCTTCTATCCAATCTGCCATGCCCAGTGTAGTGGGCTGGAAGCTGGCCCTCCCTGTGATAAGTGAAGTAAAAAACACATTGAGCACTTCAGCCTTTTCCTCATCCTTCATCACGAGGATACCTGCACTAGTCAGGCAGTTTGTAAAATGATTGTTTCCTGCTGTTATGATTGCATTTCCCATAAGCAAGGCACTGTTTAGGGACATGCCATGATCCATACTTGCCACATGGCTGTCTGCACTCAGTCTTCCTTTTGATAGGGGTTGGTCCCACATTGTGATTTCAGCCACTCTGGCTATATGCTGCTTTGCTTAGTGTACATATGACCCCTTCTGGTGAATTCAGCTGTATTACTTGCATTTTTATTGTTTCAGTGATGCTTCATACTTGGATAGCTCTGTTCAAAGTTAACACCCTCTCTCAGAGCAGTCTGTCTCTTAACACATTGTTTATCATGCCACAAATGAGGTTGTCTGTGATCAAAGACTCCGGCAAGCCACCAAAGTTACAGGTTTTACTGAAAAACAAGTAAAGAGTACTGTGGCACTTAAAGACTAACAGATTTATTTATCACATGAGTTTTCGTGGGAGAAAAACCCACTTAGCCAGATGCTTTAAGGTGGGGGAACTTACATAATGGGAGGAAAATAAATGCAGGCAAGTGTAAGTCATGGGATCAGGTCATACTATAACAGCAAGTCAAAGCAGATGTTAAGATTCAAATGCTGGGAAACAGCACATAGAGGAGAGTGAGGTTGTAATGGGAAAAGAATCCATAGTTATGATTTAATCCTACTTTCACACAATCAGATTTGCATACCAATTCCAAATCTGCAGTTTTTCTTTGAAGTCTTGACATGTTACCGATTGGTTTGAGCACACCTATTAAGAAATCATCAACATAGTGTTTAGGAAGATTGAAGTGCACAGCTACTGGTTTTTGAATGTTGTGATTTCTGATGTCGGATTCGTGTCCATTTATTCTTTTGTGCAGAGCCTGTTCAGTTTGTCCAATGTATAAGGTGTGGGAGCATTTCTGGCACATGATGACTTCTGCATACCTGACACGACAGGGCAAATTAGGGATAGATACATAAGCACCATCCTATACCGAAACCTACTGATCGATATAGTTCCCTACATCCTTCGAGCTTTCATCCAAAACACACCACACAATCCATCGTCTACAGCCAAGCCATAAGATATAACTGCATTTGCTCTGATCCCTCAGACAGAGACCAACACTCAAAAGCTCTATCAAGCATTCTTAAAACTACAGTACCCAGCTATGGAAATGAAGAAACAGATTGACAGAACTGGATGGGTACGTCGCCCGAAGTCAACTACTACAGGAGAAGCTCAAGAAAGAAAACAACAGAATGCTGCTAGTCATCACCTACAATCCCCAGGTCAGATCTCCACAGCTCATCCCCAGGGATCTACAGCCTTTGCCACAAGACAATCCCTCAATCTCTCAAGCCTTGGGAGACAGATCTTTTCTCACTTACAGACAGCCCCTCAACCTTAAACAGATACTCACTGGCAACTACAGATCTAACAACAAAACCATTAAAGCAGGCACATATCCCCGCAACAAACCATTCTGCCAACTTTGCCCACATATCTGCACAAAAGACACTATTACAGGACCTAAAAAAACCCACAGCTACTCCACGAAAGGCTCATTTACCTGCGCATTCACCAATGTGATTTATGCCATCATGTGCAAGAAATGCCCCTCTGCCTCATATATTGGAAAAACAGGACAGTCTCTGCACAAAAGAATAAATGGACACAAATCTGACATCAGAAATCACAGTGTTCTAAAACCAGTGGGTCAGCATTTCAGTCTTCGAGATCACTCCTTTAATGATTTGCCAATTGCTGTGCTCAGACAGATGAATACTATGTTAAATCAAGGCTTCAAAGAGAAGCTGCTGAAATTGAATTTATTTGCAAATTCGGTTGCATTGCTTCAGTACTTAATAGAGACATTGGATTTTTCTCTCATTACAACAGGTGATTTAATCTCATCTTCCTCTATATGCTCTTCTACAGTGTTTGAATCTTTACAACCATTTTGATTTGCTTTTACAGTGTGACCTGTTCCCTTGACCTACACCTGCATTTATTTCCTCCCATTCTCTAAGTTCCCCCATCTTCAAAGCGTCTGATGAAGTGGGATTTTCTTCCATGAAGGGTCATACAATAAATAAATTTGTTAGTTTTTAAGAGCCAGAGGACTCCTTGAAAGTTATTATAAATATCCAGTGCTTCGTCCTTAGCAGTATGTAACAAGATAGGTGATTTTAGGTTTCCATCTTTACTCTGTGCCCCAAAGGTAGACAAATACAATAGAAATCATTGCTTAAACTTTGTCCAGTTCTCTGCAACATTGCCTGACATCCAGGGCTGGATTAAGACAGGTCTGTGGGCTATGTCTACACTAGCAAATTAGTTTGAATTAAGGAGCCTTAACCTGAATTAATTTGAAACCGGTATACACCAGGCTTTGCCTAGTTCAAACTAAAATATAAATTTATTGTGAACTAAGCAAAGCTAGTTTTGAACTATTAGTTCAGCTGGTTAGTTCAAAGTAACTGATTAGTTTGAACTAATTTGCATGTTTAGTTCAAAACTAGCACAATGTAGGCATGCTACTTAGAACTAAATAAGTTTGAACTAGTAGTTAGTTCAAAGTATGTTTCTTTAGTTCAAACTAACTTTTAGTTAAAAACTTAGTTCGAACTAAAAAAGCATGGCTAGTTTGAACTAAAAAAACTGTGCTTAGTTCAAACTAACTTTGAACTACTTAGTCCAGACTAAGCAAGTCCAAACTAAGATTTTAGGTGTACACATAGCCTTAGGGACTGCAGCCCTGGGTCCCAGCTTAAATGGGGACCCCACAGCCCTCCACAAATCTGGCCCTACTTAGGCCTGCACAGCACTGACTGGGCTCCGAAGGTCTGGGAGGTATCTTCTGCCAGCCCTCCAGGGGTCCTGGCATGGCAGCCCAACAACACTCCAGGCCCTGAAGGCCTGCTGCCAGAGACCACATCACATACCAGCTGGACCCACATCTGGAATGCTGCTGCCACACAGTGATCTATCCTGCCACCAAGAGCTCTGCTATGGCAGACCAGCCAGCCTAGTGGTGGAGCAGGAGCAGGGGCATCTCTAGCTGCGGGAGGGACCCGAGGCACTGGCCCAGGCCCTGCCCCCCAGCCCACAGGCCCTGCCCCCAGCCAGCAGGCCCCACCCCCTGGACGGGGACAGGGCCAGGCGCCGCCGGGGGTAACCAGGCCCCGCATCCTCGGCCAGGGACGGGGCCACCATGGCCGCTGGTGGCTGGGCCCCAGATCTCCAGCCCGATTGGGCTGGAGATCCGGGGCACTGGCGCTGGGGTTCAAGGCACGTGCCCCGGCGTGCCAAGCGCCAGCAACACCCCTGAGCAGGAGCACCATAGATTGTAGACTCTGGCCTCAGGATCCTGGCTCTCCCAAGCACCAGTCAGCTGGGCCCCCTCCAGTGCCAAGCACTGGCTGTGCATAGTTGTTGGTGACCCTGGTTTTGGAATTCCTGAGAACAGCACCTCCCCGCCCTGCCCCCAAACTGGCCGCCACAGTGGGGGGAGACACTCTGGGCTTTGGCAGGGCATGAAAGTGGGCTGCTTGGGGCCCCTTAGTCTGGCCTTGCTGACACCTATGGATTGGAAGGAGACTCTGAAATGTCCATTCTTAGAGTTGTGCTTTTGTACTCTTCTTGCTGAAGGCTACGAGGCACTGTCCTTTGTTTGAAAGATGCTGTCCTTTGTTTGCCTGTGGTTTTGGTTGCAAAGGCAGGAGGTTTCCCCCAAATCCTTGTAGTTTCCGAACTCAATCACCACTTCTAACACTATATAACAATCTTGAGGGCACATTGAATGCGTAAGGAATAGAATGTTAATAACACAGGCTATGTCCACACATACATCATTATTTCGAAATAACCCATTTTGAAATGAGTTATTTCGAAATAAAATCCTTATTTTGAAATAAGTTAATTCGAATTAACAGTTTGTTAATTAGAATTAAGGGAAAGCCCGCTTTCGAAATAGCCGTTGTTTTGAAATGGTTATTTCGAAACAAGGCCATTCAGACATGTTGTTTCAAAACAGTTGTTTCGAAACAATGGTGTTGCTTCAAAACAACGTGTCTGAATGGCTATTTCGATTAGATGCGAGGTTTAACGGTTTCAAAATGATGGCCATTATTTCAAAAAACAGGTCCCGTTGTTTCGAAATAAGAAGCCTGTGTGGGCATACCCACAGTGACTCCCAGATGTGCAGCTGGGAGCAGACACGTTAGATCTGATGTAGGGCATGTCTCCCAGTTCACACAAAACTGTCCCATGCTAGGAAGCATCTCCATATCACAATCTCCAGCTTGCAGTCTTCTACAAGCATTTCTTTACAGATAGGTTTTAATATATAGAAGAGCAGTAAATTACTGTCTCCCACATGGTGGCTAAACTGTTCTGGCCTGCTAAGTGATGGCTCAATCAAGGTCTCAGCTCCACCCTACCCATGTGCAGACCTGGAAAACTGAGGCTGCCTCATTCCAGTTCACATCAGATGTGAGACATCAGAAGTGTGCTGCATGGGAGGTGGCTGTGGTTAACCTGATTCGAGTTTCCTCAAGCTGACCTCAGCAGAACAAGCATGGTTTGGGTTACAGACAATGGTTCATATTGCCCTCTGGAAAACACTGCAATGAGATAGCATCAGACTGCTGGTCTCCAGTAGAGAGAGACCTAGTCCAACACCATCCCAGCTGGCAGGCTGACTACCATGCCTATCATGACTTTGTTGGATGAGTACATTTGACGGCAAAGCAAAAACAAGAGAAGGCACTGGTTCATAACAGCTGAAAACTTGAAACAATCCCCCTTTGAAATGCTTTGAAAAGGGGACAGCAAGTCATTTCTTAGGGAGCAATGTGTTTTGGTAAAGGCAGAGCACACAGTTCTTTTCACAGAGCTGATGGACTTGCCCTGGCACTGCCTGATTCTCGGTTACCAGCTGGTGTGCTCTGCATCTGCACACATGGTTGTGTATCTGGATGTGAGTCAGCTGCCCATGGAGCTCTAGAACACCCTGAGGAAGGGAGAAGCTCCCCTAGATCCATACCTTGCTGGGTGCCACCTAGAGGGGTTGGCGGCCTGAGCAACATGTAGCCCAGGACCAAGCCAATCAGAGCTAGTGGCCGGAGCAGCAATGGTCATGTTTAGTCGTCACATCAGAAGCCAGGAGCGAAGGGTCAGAAACAGAGACGTGGCTGGGTTCAAGCCAAGGGTCAGAGTAACTCAGAATAATGGATTCAGTAACCAGGAATGGGCCATAGAAGCAGAGATTTGGAACAAGGCAGGAAGGCAGGAATCAAAAATAAGGCAGGGCTCAGGAGTCAAGCAGGGTCTAATAGAGCAACGAGTCAAGTATTTATCTGATTGCTCAAACAACTTCCTACAAATACTTCTCGTTTACATGGTGAGCCTGAGCTAGTTAGAGAAGCCAGGCATCTCCTTCAATTGGGAGCTGCATGAGTGGTGTCTAGCTAGTGTCCAACAGCCCACACTCCCTATTGATACTAGTATGCTGCTGCACAGTTGTTGCATTCTGAATACTGCCTGGGAACCTGCAGAGCTGCCTTTGAAACCCAGGATCTCACACAGCCCAGCATTTGAGTAGCCAATGGAATAGCTTAAGGCAAGGGGGAGGTCTCATTCTGTCTGTAGGCAGGTAATTCAAGTAACAGTCTAGCCATCAATGTCCAGGAATTCTCTGAATACATTAAAGAGACGGGGAAGAAGAGAAGGCAAGGTACAACAGGAGCAATGTGAGGAATGTTGGCCATATTCTGATCTTCCTGAGTTATTTACACTGAAGCTAATGAAGTTAATCTGGAGTTACACCAGAGTAACTGGTAGCCCAGTCCTATGAGTACCTCAAGTCTAACAATAAACAACATACAGAAACTGGAGCTATATTATTTGGAAAACAGGAAATGAAAAGGGGACCTCAAGGAAGAGGACTTCCTCCAGGAAGGGAGATTCGGAAGTGATTACAAGTCAGATTCTAAAAGGGATATTTGAGTGAATGACAAATACGAGGAAAAGGAGCCATCAATTTAAAGTAAGGAGAACTGGGCATTAAAGCAATCATAGCATTATTTATACACCAAGGAGAGTAGTTAAGATGTCTTAAAATACAACGGAAGACAGGATTAACTGAGGAAAGGAGGGGTATGTATGCATGTCAGATAGAGAGAAAAATATAAAAATGCCAATTTAAAAGAGGTGATTGCTACGTTACTAGTTTCCTTGTCTTCCTTCACCCTAACATTTTCTGAATTCATAATACTTCTTTCTAAATGTTACACTATTTTACCTTTTTGCCCTAAGAAAAAGCACTGGCCTAGTCACATGTGAACACAGTACTCTTGACCTAGATTGAGGTTTCTGGAACTTTACAACTGTATGTTAGTTGTATGTCATGTCCCTAAAATATATTTTATTTTGCTGATTGGCTCTAAAATAGTTTTAATTCGGAAGTACATCAGTGAAGCACAGGGCATCTGAGCTTCTGTCCAGAGGAGCTGCAGTTGTAATTTCCCCATACAGAACTATTGTGCAGAGTTCAGAAATGAAAATCTGGTGAGTATTATCATTTTAGAACCCCATCCATCCCTCCTCACTTAGACCTTAATTCAGAAATGTGTTTGTAGAAGGGGTTCTCAACCCCTTCACCAATGTGACACGCTTCGAGGGCTCCCAGCTGTGCGCGATGCACCACATAGCTGCTTCACCTTCCTACCACCAAAGAAATCTTCCTCTAAAGGGATTTTTCTTCAGTGGGAGGCTTGACTGGCAGCCCCCAATTCCGTGAAAGAGCTGAGTCTGTGGCAACGCTTGCAGAGAGCTGCTGAAGCTTCAGCTCTTGGTGTCAGCAGCGTAAAACCAGCCTGCTGTGCAGCTTTCCTTCGGCTGTCAGCAGCAGACTGATTTCATGCAGCACACTCAGCCACTGTGCTGTGACACACTTTTGTGTTGTGACACAGGGGTTGAGAACCGTTGATATATAGGAATGGATAGTATACCCTTAAATAGCTTGTGAAGTCTGTACCAGCACTCACTGTCTTCTATGTTTTAGAATAGTAGTTTCCAACCTGTGGTCCAGAGACCCTTGGGCATTCCTCAAACTAATTCTAAGGAGTCCACAAATGTGATCATGAAAATAAAGTTTCAGATCCCAGAAAATACAATCTGCTTTTTCTGATCAGTCAAAAGAATACGACTACCCCTATCTGCAGGTCAAAAGCCAGAAGCATTGCCATTACCGTAGAAGCCGACCATTTAGCCCTGTTTCTTACACTGCACCAAAACGCTACCAAGTGCATGCAGCATTCATAGCTGAATTTTGCTTGGTCAGTTTTCAGTCTAAGGTTTCTATGGCAGTGGTCTGTTGACCACAGGTTGAATTTCCTAAGATGTCCACACATCCAGTGTAAGTTTTTAAGGGCCCACAAATGAAAAAAGGTTGAAAAGCGCTGTTCTAGAAGCTGCCAGAATCTAGACAGAGCAGTGGTGTGTAAGAAGACAGGCATTGTGCATTCTCAGGAAATAGCTATTTCAGATCCAACGCCATCTATGTAATGCAGTTTCATCGTATTGTTATTGTTGTCAAATGCCATAATGGCACTTAAGCACACACATAACTTTAAGCAAATGTGTAGCCCCAATAAAGTTAATAGAATTTCCTCAAGAGTTTGAAGTTATACGTGTGTTTAAGTATTTCAAACACTGTAAAAAAAAAAGTAAACTCAAGATTTTTAAAAGACTACCTAATTACTATATTTAGAAAAAAATTACTCCAGGGGAAAAGATTACTTAGACCAGGGGTCTCAAACTCAAATCACCATCAGGGCCGCATGAGGACGAGTATGTTAGCCCAAGGGCCTCACTGCTAAAAGCTTTTCATACAACAATATTGCAAATATTGATAACAATAGTTTTGCTGTAGGCCACAGGAAATAGCTTTAGGGGCCGCATGTGGCCCACGGGCCACATGTTTGAGACCCCTGACCTAAACAGAATGCATTCTTACAGTTTTTAAATGCAGATTTAGTTTTTCATAATTGTTGCAGGAGCCCTGGGAAGATACAATTACTAAAAATAAACCTACAGTAAAATATGTAGAAATAAATTTGACTTTCAACAGTAGCTTCATTTCCATAAAGACAGCACTATTGAAGGAATATTCCTAAAATTGCACGATTTATTTAGGGATCCTTTAAGCTTCATTTGCATACTACTTAACATGAACAAACTCTGCTCCTGTTAGTCATAGCTATAAGACATAACTCTCCAATTTAGATGCCTGAAACTAGGCACTTAAACACATATTTAGGCACCCAAATAAAACTGAACTGATTCTCACAGATTCTGAGCACCCTCAACTTTCAGTTGTCAGTGGAAGCTAATTACTTTTATTAGATGTTCAGGATAGATTTTGATGTTCAACTTTATGCACCCAAACACGAAGATTTTGGCTACAGATTTTGTTTTTACTTATTTTGTGACAAATAATTGAAAGACATGAAATTACCTGATAAGGATGAGACAGTATGATGTTTAAGGAATATTAACGTCTAAACAGGGATTTAAACCATAAACACCTTGAAATTATCAGAGACTTTGACTCTGAAGTTGAACATGATAACTAGCCTTACACTTATAGGATGTGTCTACGCTGGCAAGTTAGTTCAAATTAGGAAGCCTTAATTTGAACTAACTTACTCCTCGTCCACCATGGACTTTCACTAGTTTTAATTAAGGAATTCCTTAATCTGAACTAATGAAAGTTTAGTTTTGATTAATAACACCAGCATTTAGTTCAAACTAAGTGTTTATTTCGAGTTTTAGTTCAAACTAAGTGCCGTGTAGAGCAGGATTAAGCCTTAATTCGAACTAAATAAAGTTCGAATTAGGGCCTTTATTTTGAATTAACAAAGTCAATTAATTTGACAATGTTTAAGTAGACTTAGTGCACTTTGTTAATTCGACTTACTAAGGTCAGGTTTAGTTCAAATTACAGTCAAACTTATTAGTTCGACTTTGTTAATTTAAACTAACTTTTGTAGTATAGACATAGGTCATGGGGCATAGGATGGGGAGGTGGATCTAAATGTGGCTGAACTTTGGAGAAATGCTGACCCAAATCTCAGCATTACCTCTCAGCTCCATATCTGCTAATTACTGTGAAAAAAAATAGTGTGGGTTTTCTGTGGAGGAGGGAGGATGGATAACACGATTTAATTCAAAAAACAAATGGCAACAGCTGTAGAACTTTGTAAAGTTTCCAGGCATTACAGCTTCAATAAAATTATCACAAGAGGCTTCTCTTTTTCTTTGTGTCTAATCTTCATTGACTGGTTACAAAGAAGAAACAATATATTCCCAACTGTCTATGTTTGATTAGAAATAGCAGTTACTTAATGTGCAGTCCTATGCATCTCAAACTTGTTTGACAGTCCCACAATAAAAACTGATTGCTGTTTATCTGCATGATAAATTAAAATGTATTCTAAGGTACACAGGAGCGTAGAATTTGACACCCTAGGTGAAATTCTGGCCCAGTTACAGTAAATGGTAAGGCTCTCAGACTGCACACACTGCATCAGACTGCTGTTCCTCCAAACCAAGTATTCAGCCTCTAGTTGTGACCAATGACTGTTACTTCAGAAGAGCAGGGGGCAAACTATCCATTTTCCTAGTCATTTGTGCAGTGGGATCATATCCTTTCTAACACTTGCACCTTACTAACAATACCTTGAAAATTGCAGGCTGTAACAAATATGATAATAATATCTATAGCAGTCATTGAAAATACAGGGGAGGCAGTAATGTCTAGTAGGTAGAATGCTGTACTGGTACTTGGGAGATCTGAATTCGGTTGCTGGCTCTGCCAGTAACAGGCTCGGTGACCTTGGGCAAGTCATTTTCCCTTTCAGCATTTCAGTTTCCCTATCTGTAAAATGGGGACAAGGATTCTGACCTCTTTGTAAAGCACTTTGAGACCTAGTGATGAAAGTCCTGTATTAGAACTAAATTTAAAATAATTATTTGGCCTGAACTGATTTTTCAGCCACATGCAGTCTTAGAAAATTGGATTTTACAATTTCAACACAACACTAAAATTTTTATTGATGTTATGGGCTAGAACTTACCATGTGCAGCAGTGTGTCTGGGTGTTTGTGTGTAGGAAGGAAGAACACATTAGTAGATCTTTCTTCTATTCCCCAATGCAAATAGCATTTTGAGATGGTTCCAGGCCAGCCACCGGAACCGCGATATCTACAGCGACATCGCGGATGCAATGTCGCAAAAAGGGCACCCCCGCACAACCGAGCAGGTGCAGAGTAAGGTGAAGTCACTCCGCCAGGAGTACGCCCGCACCCGGGATGCCCGGGCACTGCAGGGGCCTGGCAGCCAGGCCACATGCCCCTATTATGAGGCCCTGGACACATTCCTGGGCACACAGCCCAGCAGTCTCCCCGCTGCAGCTGTGGACAGCTCAGGGGGGCATCAGAGCGCCTCGTCAGGCCCGGAGGCAGCCGGGTCCGACGTCTCCGTCTGGGGGCCTCCAGCTGCACCACCACCAGCGGGCAGAGGCCAGCCCCACCACCCCGGAGCTGTTCATGGCCATAGAGGCAGGGAGCAGCACAGAGGAGCAGGGGCTCACCACCGCCACAGGCTCCGACTCGGACCCCAGGACATCTCGGCGGACCTCCAGAGCCCCCGTGGGTAAGTATGCGCCCCCCCCCCCCCACGGAGGCACACAGGGCTGGGCCTGTCCAGCAGGTCCCGGGACAGGAAGAGGCCAGGGCCGGGCACCGGGGCAGGTAGGGCCCAGGGTTCATGGGCACAGAGGGGCCCCCCTGGCCACGGGTCCCACAGACACAGGTGGCACCGGGGTCACAGGCCCTTGTGTGCCGGGGGGTGGTGACCAGGGACTGGCTGGGAAAGATGCAGCAGCATCTTGGGTGGGGTGGAGAGCAGGCAGGGCACACCACTGGCAAGTGGCCTCGGGAGACCCCCAAGTGCAAGGCATGGCTGGGTCCAGTTCACCCTCGTGGGCACCACGAGCATGTGTGCCTCCAGGGTACGGTTCCCAGATGTCTGGCAAAAGGAGAACATGGTCTCCTTTCCTCTGCTCTGTTCTTCTTTTTATCCTCACATTCTCTGTCTGGCAGGCAGTTCAAAATACAGGGGTTTGTCAGGCTTTTTCCTAGAGGGGTTGAAGGATCCTGGAATGCCAGAGGATACTGATTTATATGGGAAAGTGTTCCAGGGCGCCTTAAACCCTGATGACTACCCCGGCCAGACAACCGTCTTGCCCAGGGACCTCCAATGTCCTCCGTCGGGTACTGTCCCGGCCTCCTTCCGAGGCTTTGGGGGCTAGGAGCCCTGCCCCAGGGTAATGTCCCACGGGATCCTGGGCCCTGCTGACAGTCAGGGCAGAGGTGTGTGCTGCAGACAGGTGCACACAGACAGGACCAGCAGGCAGCAGGGACCAACTGTGTTTTTTGCTCCCCTGCAGCACGTCACAGAGCTCCTCCCCGGGGGCCACCACCCACACCTGGACCCCAACACCCAAGCCCCAGGACACCCCAGCGACAGCGGAGGGCCCCCCCCGGACCCGCAGCGAGCTCCTGGAGAGCCTGGAGGAGCTCGGCCAGGATATGCACGCCGCCACCCGGGCCTGGCGGCGGGAGCAGGTGCAGTGGCAGGCGGCTGGGCTCCATGCCCTGGAGTGCCTCATGGGCACCGAGGACAGGGCTGCGAGGGCGCTGGAGCTCCTGGCAGCAGAGCTGCCAGCCGCCATTGTGGAGCAGGCCACAGCCATCCGGCAGCTGGCTGGGAGCCTGGCGCCCCGATGCCGCCGGGAGGCATCACTGCCGGGACCGCCCCAGTGAGGATGGCGGGTGGAGGGCGGCCGTGGGCGCAGGCGGGGCATGCCTCCCCCCTCGGACCCTCCCACAGGCCAGGCCTAACCTCCCCCCTGCCCCCTGGACGTCTTCACCCCTGTCCCCTCCCAAGTTGCTGCTCCCTCCCCCAAGTCCCCTCCCAAGTTGCCGCTCCCTCCTCCAAGTCCCCTCCCAAGTTGCTGCTCCCTTCCCCGGACCCCCCCACATTGCCCCATTGCGTATCGCCCCCCATCCCTTCCCTGATTGTTAATAAACCCCTTGAAAGTTATTCGTGGCTGTCTGTGTTTTTATGGGGGGGGTGGCAGTGCGGGTGGATGGCTGCGGGCTGGCTGTGGGGGGACGGGGGAGATGGTGGTGTGGTGCAGGGCAGGCCTGGCCCTCAGTGTTCCTCTGCAGCGAAGGCGAGCCAGAGGGCGTCGTGGAGGGCGAGGGCTTGCGGAGATGGCTGCTCCTGAGTCGGCCGGGATCTTGGCTGTTCATAGTCCCTGGCAAGTCCTTGCGCCTCAGCCTCCCATGCGAGTGGGATGGGTTCCCCCTGCTGCTTGCAGAAATTGTGTATCACTGCACACGCCGCGATGACTTGTGGCAGGCTCCGCTCTGCGAGGTGGAGGCGGGTTAGGAGGCACCTCCACCGGGCCTTGACGCATCTGAATGCCCACTCGACCACCTGTCGACAGCGGGCAAGGCAGCGGTTGAACAGCTGCCGGCTGGGGTCGAGTGGCCCAGTGTACAGGTGCATTAGCCAGGGCCGCAGGGGGTAGGCCGTGTCCGCCACTATGAGGACGGGCACCTCTACTCCCCCAAGGTGGATGGTGTGAGGGGGGAAGTGGGTGCCCGCCTCAATGCCCCAGTACAGGGCGGAGTTGTGGAGGACCCTGGAGTCATGGGCCCTCCCTGGCCAGCCCACGTAGCAGTCTTGGAACAGGCCCCGGTGGTCCACAAGGGCCTGCATGATCACCGAATGATAGCCCTTTCGGTTCCGGTACACTGCAGCCCTGTCCTCCGGGGCGCGCACAGGGATGTGTGTGCTGTCCAAGATCCCAGCACAGTTCAGAAAGCCAAGGGTGGCCATCCCAGGCATGGTGTCCTGCAGGTCCCCACATCTCACCAGGTGCCATAGGAGGACACGATTGATGGCCCTGGTGACCTTGAGGAGGATGGTGCAGGTGGTGGACCTCCCGACTCCAAACAGATGCACCACTGCCCTGTGGGACTCCGGAGTGGCCATCTTCCACAGGGCGATGGCCACTCGTTTGTCCACTGGAATGGCGGGCCTCATGGGGGTGTCCCTGTGCTGCAGGTGCAGGGCGAGTTCGCCCACCAGGTGGGTGAAGCTGGTCCTGCTCATTCTAGAGTTCTGCCGCCAGAGGTCGTCGCCCCAGGTGCACAGAATGACCCTCTCCCACCTGTCGGCGCTGGTCTCCCGTGCCCAGATGCGGCAAGGCATGGGGAGGGGCAGGGGCAGTAGCTCAGCCCTGTGGATGAGCTGCACGTATTCCTCAGGCAGAGGCCAGTCATCCTCGGGGTCTGCAAACAGAGTCTCCCACAAGTGCCGGAGACCCTGCGTGCACGCCGAGGGGCTGGGTACTGCACGGCGCTGTCTAGGCAGCTGAGCAGAGTCCATGGCTTGCAGCGTGCTGCTAGCATGGGTGGACAGGGAAGTGAGGTCAGGGCCAGCTTTTATGCGATTGGCTAGCAACATGGCCGCCGACGTGGCCCAGGGAGACGGCCATGTTGCCACACCTCCCATGCTGCACTGCCCCTGGATCGAAATAGCAAGTCCGCACTTTGGAAACGCTATTTCGATTCCCGTTTTTTGCTTATTTCGAGGACACAGTTTTGTTATTTTGAAACAAGTTATTTCGAACTAACATGTTATTTCAAAACAAGTTATTTCAAAATAGCTTGTTTCGAAACAAACCCTCCCTGTGTGAACATAGCCATAGAGGCAGTGTACAACACTACAGAGAGGGTATAACAAATCGACTGCTACTCAGGGTCCTTAGGTCCCTCTTACTCTCCTTGGTGATCCCAGATGATCACTCCACTTTCTCATCAGTGTGGTCCCTCATGATCCTTCTTCTGAATGCAATTGCTTGTGGTTCTTTCTCCTCCTCTGCATAATCGGTCATTGACTCTATCCCTCATCTCCCTTGTCACATCTATCTCCACTGTCCCGTTTTAAAAACACAGTATATCTGGCCCTGTGATAGCAATGAATTTCCTGAACGAACTTATGCCGGCTTTCTCCAGGCTTACATGCCTCTGTTGCTGAGGTCAGAATATTAGGATGCTACCAGGCAGCAACTGGGCAAGAGACACTGACATCACAGCTTTGTTGACATATCTCCTGCAATGAAGGACGTCAGAGGAAGATCTCAGCTGGTTTTGAACATGTACAGTTTTTTAACTTGTTCCAAAGGGGCAGCTGTGTTAGTCTAGTTTAGTAAAACAAACAAGGAGGCCTGTGGCACTTAAAGACAAAAAAAAAAAATTATTTATTGTACAAGATTGACAGTGCTCCGGAGAGTTTCAGAAACGGGAACAGAATCAAATTCTCCTCAGTCCCAGAACACACAAATTCTATCTTTTTAATTTCTTGCTCCACAACGTACAGGTGGAAAAAGGAAGTTTGTGAACAAAGTACAGTGAGATTCTCTCAGTCCATTATATTTTCTCACATGCTTCAGAACAAAAACCAACCAACTACCTGTGGAATATTTATTTGCCTTCCTAATATTTTCTTGTCCAAGAGAATTCCAAAAATCTTCCCTGAAATTCTGGTATAGTGTGTGATCAAATCTCACCTGGTTTCTCTTAGGTGCTCATTCATTTCTGAGATTGCAAGGGTTACACATCGTATAGAACATGTAGTTGGCAAGCTGCAAAGGACATCTACAGAAAATTGAGCAAGATGTGCTTGAGTACATTAAAAGCCACCTGAATAGCAACCCTAAATATAGTAATATAATTAGAGCTGTGTGAATAATTGATTTTTTGGTTCCCTGGCAGTTTGAGAGAGGGGGAGAACAGATTTGCATCAAATCAAAAGCAACATTTTTCAGAATATTTAGCAAATAGAAAAGTAGAAAAAAAAATTATTCAGATGTTTCTGATTTTTTTTTTTCCCTTTTTCTGGTTTCAGTCGAAACAATTTTCTGAAACTGACACAAATTTATGGAATGTTTTGGTTGACTTGCATTTACATTTTCAGCATTTTTTTTTTGCCCCATCTACCTATAATAGGCATTGTTTACTTTTTGGGGTGTCCATTTACTCCAGTCTGTCCATCCATTCCTCTTTCCTCTCTCTTTCCCATTTTTATTTCCATGATGGCCACCCTGCCCCACACATAGCCCCCTGGATTATGCTGCTCTTAAGGAGAAATGTTAAGTATCGATTTCCCTGATGGGCCTCCATTTCCGGGCCATCCAGCACAAGGGGGAAGAACGTTAAGTATCAATCTCCCCTGATGGCTCTCAATCTCCTGTGTGTTTTTTTTTTTCTCCCTAGTTTCTGTCAACAACAAAGGGGATGAGTTTCTATCCCCCCCCAACAGTTTCTCAGCACCCCCATCACCACAAAGGAGGGGTCATTGTCTGGGGTCCCAGTTTTATCATTGGTCCTGACCAGGATCCCACTCCTAACTGGCTATTTTTACTCTGGCTGGGCAAAATTCTATTAAAACCCCCTGTCTCAGCTAGCTTGGTGTTCTCCCACCCTGGGATGCTAAAGGGCATGTCGCGACCTGGTCGGATTGATCTCCCGACTGAGACAGGGAGCACCCACCCACGAGATCTTTTTTTGGGGTGTACACGGATTGCCGGCTGAACGATTAAGTGCTGAGATGCTGCAGCTGGTCTGCCTCCTCACCTTGGGTTCCACCGCGGTCCTGGGACAGGTATTATAAATCGACATAGGCCTCCTACCTTCTCTTAATCATGCTACTTGGTACCATTTATATATAGTCTGTGATTGTAGTTTCTTCACCTGAGTTTTGTATAGTTTGTGTAGTTATTATTTTCTCTGTACTCTGCATAATCTTTTCGTGATATAGTTGTTTATGGTCTAGCATAGCTTTGTGTTGTTAATTTGCCAGGTGTTTTGTTAGTCATTTGTATTTTGCATCCTTCTTACTGTATAATTGTTCATTACTCTGCTTCTGCTCTAAACTGCTGGCCCCAAACTTCCCCAGTGTACACGGGGGGAGTGTGGGGGTTTATTTTTCTCTCATCTGACTTTTTTCACTCTGCCGCCCACCCTTCTTGGCTAACAAGGAGGAATGGCTTCCAGCCATTGGTAAATATTCATCGGGTGGGCTGGTCAGTGCCTATACCGATGTTGAGGCAGTAAAAGGCCAGAAAAGTCCTTGACTTATTATGGCCACCCTCTTGTAGGTCATTACCCCATACTGTTATTTAACCATAAGTACTCTTGTAGGTTGTAAGTGTTTTGCATAGACTCTCATACTTTATCCTGTTGTTTGGCTGGAGGTGTTTTACAGGTGCTTTATATAGACTTTCTTGCTCCACACTGTTACTTGGTTATAAGTGCTTTGCATAGGTTTTTAGCTTTATATTGTCATTTAGTTATAAGTGTTCATTTAGATTTTGCTTTATGCTGTTAGTTGGTTATAAGTGTCCTATATAGATTTTTGCTTCATACTGTTAGTTGATTACAAGTGTTTTTGCATAGATTTCCTTGTTTACACTGTTAAGTGGTTAAAGGTGTTTAAGGTGTCACTATAAAAGTAGCCTTTTTGTTTACTTGAACTGGTGTCCGTCTCATTGGTGGGTGTCGCTGGTCCATCCCAGTCACATCACGAACCCGGGGTTCAACAGAACTAACCTCATCCTTCCAACAAATGAATAACCAAAACCCAAACCAGAAGATTGCATGTTTGTTGACAGATGATAGTCTGCAGAAGAGAAGATTGAGGCAGGATTTGATAGCAACCTTCAACTACTTGAAGGGATGCTCTAAGGAAGAGGGAGCTTGACTGTTCTCGGTAATAACAGAGGACAGAACGAGGAGCAATGGTCTCAAGTTGCAGTTAGGGAGGTCGAGGCTGGATATTAGAAAAAACTTTTTTACTAGGCTAGTGGTGAAGCCTTGGAATGAGCTGCTGAGGGAGGTGGTGAAATCTCCATCTTTGGAGGTGTTTAAGGCCCGGCTGGACAAAACCATGACTGGGATGGTTTAGTGGGAGTGGTCTTGCTTCTGGCAGGGGGTTGGACTAGATGACCTATGAGGTCCCTTCCAACCCTATGATTCTATGATTTAGCTAGTATACATTATCATTACTCTTTTGAGTTTGTTAATTTGCAGCATTTAAGAATCTGGCCCTAAAATGTTAAATAAGCCACTGTCCCTAAATTCCATTGAATTGACTTAGAAAGCTGGTAACTAACAACACATAAATACAATCTCCACCATGTTCTTCTCAGAATGATAAAGGCCCTAAAAGCAACACCCATCTGAGAGACAGACAGGAAGAAGTTCATGTTCTAATCCTCTTGTTCTATCCGTAACATTACACAATTGTGCTAGCTTCAGCAATGAAAACCCCTGAGAGAATTCACCTAGGTTTCCCACTGTTACGTGCTTGCTTTCCCCAGTGTGAAAAAAGGTTGACGTGCCAGCTGTTTAGACAAAAGTAATAATTATAGTGTTTCCTGCTAGTAGCACTCCAAATTAGAGAAAGATGGAGAGCAGCAGAAGTCACACAATTCCACACTGTTTTTTGAATTATTATTATTATTAATTTCCTTCCTATTCTCTTGCAGTATCCTTAGTCAGGGAATAGGCTTTTAAGCTTTTAGACCCATTGAAATATCTACTGTGTGGGTATTCCTATGCACTAGAAAGGAAGCAGCCTAGGAGAACAAGAATATTCTGCTTGAGGTAAAATCATTACATTTTGCTAAGGATTATGGTTCCAATAAGCAAGTGTCTAGAAGCCAGATTCATTGTCATTTTAATTTATGTTTTTTTAGTCCCTTCCCTTGATCGATGTGCAAATTATTTTAGGATTAAATCTAATATACACCTTCTAAATATGTAGGTGATGTGTCTGACAAAGGGGTATTGAGAAATGTCTTGTTACAGAAGATTACAGATTACAAAAGCAATAACTGTAATTTGTGTTGCCATTGTTCACAGCTTGCTCGCTGTTTACAGTTAATTGCATAGAAACAGACCATTATTATTCACTGCCTATGCCGGTGTAAATTTTACTCATATGCAGCAATGTCACTTCCTTTCCCCATATGCTGCTTGTCTGTCATGGCTAGTGTAACGGCTGGGCATCCTTGTGGATTGTTGGTCTGCTGTTCAATCAGAATTCAGAACTGTCTGTAATTTACCAGCTCTGAACTAGTGGGTTTGTGGATTGGGTTTACTATGGGTTGAAACCAACCAAGTTAACAAACCAGAAAAAAAAATTGTTTTCTATTATCTCTCCAAAACCTGCTTATTGCAATGATGCATTTGAGACAATTTATTTCCATGTTTGCTGCATTTCATTTTGTAAAATGTTGGCTTTTAGTGTGAAAATAGAATTAAATAATGGCACCAAAACACAATCCGACATACCTTAGTAAAGAAGACAGGACAGGCACACTTAATCCACTATTTGTTCAATATCAGTGTGCTGGTTTTAGGCTATGCACATTCCTAGTCCCCGAATGAAGAAAAGACAACATACATATCATTAAAATTATGGCCAGGGGCAAGTTCCTATTACAATAAATGTTGAAAAGCTCTGAACAGCGACATCGTGTCACTGTAGGCAGGGGTTCACTGTAACTGAGGTTTTCAGTGAGCACAGTTTGAGAATTTCATTCTCTTTACATAGAGGTTGAGTTGCACAGTATACAAAATTAACTGTGAAATACTCATTTTAAAACACCTGACCAGGTGTGAAAACACTGAAGCTTAGCATTTTTATGAAGCATTTCATCCTAACATCCCTTATGAACACTAACTAACTATTCCTAACAAATCCTCTCGGATCTATGTATTATTATCCTAGTTTCAGTCATGAAGAAACAGGCTGAAATTAAGTGATTAATCCAACTTCTCTTGAATCAAATGAAAGAAATCTCAAGGCATCAGTGGGATGTGGGTCAGTGCTTAAGTGATTTGTCGAATGCCACTGACAAGTCAGCATTAGAGCAAGCTACATGCATCTGGCACTATTCTGTTACATTAGTTCTGTGCCTAAATAACTTGAGGGCTATCGTGGTATGATTCTGTTTATTTCAGTAACTACCCAAGGGGCAGGTGTGTTAGTCTAGTAAAGCAAAAAAAGCAAGGAGACTTGTGGCACTTAAAGACTAACAAACTTATTTATCGCATGAGCTTTCATTGGAGAATATCCCACTTCGCCAGAGAATTAGGGGGCACACAGCATGCTTTGTTCATATGTGTTGCAGTGTTCTGCAGTTAGTTCTGCAGGATTTAACTGCAACCCTCTCTTAGCAAAAACAAAAAAGCAGATGACAAGTTGGCTTTTTCACTGTGACAGGACAGCAGGTCATGTGGCATACCTCAGTGGACAGCCCCAGTGTGACAAGCCTTTCACTTCACTGAGAATATCACAGGTCAAAATTGCTGCATCTTTCCAAACAAACCCTGCTCTGCGGTATTCTTAGTCATGACAGTTGAATAAAATGAATATTTCCAAGGTATTGTAGTGACTTCCAGGGAAGTATACTTGGGAGATGAATTTAACAACATTACCATGTATGTCTGTCATGAAAAAAGCCAGACCAACCTTAACTCTATGGATGACTGTAAACCATTTGCTGTTTTATAGACCCACAGTCCTTCAGAGTGCTACAAAACCTCACATAATGACTCTGACAGCTAGATTTTACACTGAGATTTTGTATTAGTTAAAAGATATGTAAAATAATAAGAAGGTGGAATATTCTCTAGTGACTAAATCATCTGAAGAAGGACCGAGGAGGTGTTTATTCCAACAAGCACATGAAATAACTTCTGCTCACGAAATACGGAATGGGGTATCTGTACTTTTTTAAACTGATTTAACCCTCACACTTTGATGGATACTGTGCCACTATTTATGGCTGTTAAAACACAAGCATGTTGGACAAGTCCAGTTGTCTCAACACATCTTTGGAAGCTCTGGAATAGCCCAGATCAGTTTCCATGTTGAATGGAGTTTGCAGCTTACCCTGATGATGCCAAGGGTGTCCATCAATTTGGCTAAACAAATGTAGATTTTAGTTCAGAATCAAGCCCTACAAGTCTCACTGAAACTAAGTGAAGCAATTCAGAAATGCTGAATTAAAGTTGCCAACCTCTACTTTTCTAATCTCCCTGACACACCTTTCTAAATTATTTCTCATATAAATACTTTGTAGTCTACAGGCACTGTCTGGGACTTCACCTAGGGCCCCCGATTGCCTAAGGCCAACTCTCTCTGGAGTTCCTGAATATTGCAAAGCCTGAGAACAATAAGATCACGAGCTTTCAGCTGTTTCTTTTGGATGTCCACAGCGCCATAGTGACTCATGTCTTTGTCACCAGAAGATCATATCATATGCTGTGGATGAAGACACACTTTCAGACCACTCACAAAGTGCAGCAGGTGAAGAATGTGAACAGTGCTTCTCACAAGATAAAAAATGCACACATATTCCATGATTCACATATTTCATGACTGTCTCCCACTCGTAATTTAAGGTGCTATTTTTAACTAACATAAAACCAAATCACTTTCCTCAAAAAATCAAACAGACATCCCCTCACAACTTTTCACCTTGGGCAGAAAAGTGGAGGAGAAACCACCTGTAAGTGACAGATGCTAGTCATGGTCACGTAGTTACCATAGTGATGGGCATGATATAAAATGGAAGGTTTGGACCTCGGATGGGTAAGAACTCATTTCTCTCCTTGTGGAATTGTTAGTGCTAACTAGCCCCAACAATAAGCCCTAGTCCTCTGAATTCAGGCATCCAAAATCTCAAGCAACAAAGATTAGAGGTCACTTTAAAAATCAGAGATTCAGTCTCTTTCAACCTCAGTTTACCAAAATGTAAAATAGGTTTAATGTGATTTTGGTGCCACAGAGGGCTGCTGTGAGCCTTAATTTGTAGTTTATAAAGAAAGATTCTCAAGAGAGAGGTGATATGGAAGATCAACATATTAATAAATGCAAATTATGGGCCAGTCCTGTACTTTCAGAGGGTCCAAATCAACTCTCATTGACGTCAATGGAATGATTTCAGTGAAAGCAGGATTAGGACCTAAATCCTGACAAAACTCCAACTGTTTTCAGTGTGTGTCTTTCTGAGGTGAGGCCTATGAACTGTACAATTTGGAAGAGATGTTGAAATTTGTTCAACAGAAAAGCAAAAGCTGATTTGCCAGGATTTCCTACACTTTGGGTAAAATATATCGCAGGTCACAGATAGTTAGTATCATATATGCAAAGAAATAAATGAAAATATCATTGATTCTATCTTAGGTACTTACATGGCCTCCATTATCATCTGAGCATCTCCCAATCTTTTTGTAATGTGTTTATTTTGACAGCACCCCTGCAAGTGCTATTAACCCATTTTCCAATTGGGGAACTGAGGCTCAGCAAGGCTAAATAACTTGTCCATAGTCAACCAAGAAGTCTGTGGCAGGACAGGAAATCCTAAACCCCAAGTTAGTGCCCAGAATACTGGAATATCCTTCCTCCCCTGGTATAAGTAATAAAGGAGGCAGAAAAATGTTTACTTTTAACCATATATATTTTTCTTTTGAAATATTGCACAATATATAAATGACCTTAGATTTCAGTAGCCCAACACAGCAGTGCTAACAGCAATGTGCAGCAGCATATTTCTATGTACTTTTCCATTGAACAGTACCATTTTTTCCCCTTGCAGCAGGCTAAATTTACATCTCTATCATGTCTTGCAAAGAAAAACTTAAAAAATATTAAATTGTGAAAACTAAATTATGTATGCAATTTCATTTGTTACATGGTTTTGGTACGATTGAGCCTTTCTTCTTCTTCTTAATAGCATAAGACTATTAGGAACTGTAATACTCTTCAGGGGAAGTAAGATTTATCAACCCTTGCAGAATGGGATGGAAGCCAAGGCAGGAGATTAAAGGATACTAGTTAAATTAATCAACCTTTTCTCTATATATTGTCCAGGAGAATGCAGCGGGTTGTTATTCATATATTTTACACAGTGGGAGTGCAATTTGACCACAGCCATATGTTGAATTTAATACTAAATGTTAGGTCTTTCCAAAAGCAGCCCCATTAAAATGTCAGTACCTTTTCTCAGATGAATGACTCTATTTGTTAAAAAAAATAAAAATAAAAATAAAAACGAAGTGTTGACATGCAACAAAGTGAAAAAGTGCTTTTATTCACTAGCTTCCAAAGAGAAAATATTTCATTTTAATCCTGGTTCAGAAGCCAGCCATGCTTGTTTACAAGCTTTAGTCCAAAGCAGATGTTGATGAAGAAGGTGTAAATGAGCCATAAATATATCATTTTTAAAAAATATATTTATATAACTGGATCAGGCAGACAGTCCTGTTGATCTGTGTACAGGTCCCAGTCACAATCTGAAGTGTGATCTTTTTCCTTATGCATAAAGCTGAAGTTTAAGTTTGCTGAAATGAACACAGGCCATTATTTCTATGCTAGTACAAAATGAAAGTGCCATTATGTGAGCAATTTTTAGAATTTATTAAGTCCATAAAAGTTACATTTTCAACATACTGAAATTGGTTAAAGAATTATAACATCAAAACCTGGGAAACCATCAAATTAGGTCATCCCTTATTCTGAGCAAGAGACACCCATATATAGGATCTTTGGGCCAAATATTATGCTACACCATAAAGGAATGAATGAAACAAACAAATAGATTATAGAATTGTCAGAACTATAGAATTGCAGGACGGGAAGGCCCTCAAGAGTTTGTCTAGTCCGGCTCCCTGTACTCAAGGCAGGAGTAAGTATTATCTACACCAGAGATCTCAAACACATGGTCCATGGCCCATATGCAGCCCCTAAAGGTATTTCCTGCAGCCCACAATGACACTATTATTACTGATATTTGCAATATTGTTGTATGAAAAGGTTTTGATGGTGTGGTGCTTGGGCTAACATACTAGTCCTCATGAGGCCCTCATGGTATTTGAGTTTGAGATCCCTGACCTCAATCATCCCTAACAGGTTTTCATCTCACCTGCTCTTAAAAATCTGCAGTGACAGAGATTCCACAACTCCATAGGCGATGTATTCCAGTGTTTTACTTGCTTGACAGATAGGAAATTTATCTTAATGTCCAACCTAAACCACTCTTTTTGGCTTGTTACTGGGGGCTGCCCTCAGCGGCCCTGCCTCAGCTTCTTCTCGACTTGTTGGGGGCAAGGTGAAGCTTGAGAGTGGCACCCCGGCAATTCCCCCAGCATGAGAAGGCAAACACACAGTCTCAATAGTTTGGGGCCTTCAACCCCAGCAAGGGGTAAGGCAAGCGCCCGGTAGCCCGGACGGCAGCAGGGGAGGGAAGGGGAACGCAGGCCGCCTGCTCCATTATTTTCCAGCCCAGGGCCCTACTATTGGCAAGCCCAGGGTGCCACTAGGTCAGCAGGGCTCCTGCCAAAACACGCTGACTCACCAAATTGCCCCTGGGCTACTTCCTTCCCACTTCCTCCCACGAAACCTGGGGTACCTAGTCCTCATTGTCCTCCAGGTAGGCTCCACAGGGCATTCCAGTCAAGCCCTCGCTATCTTCAGGTGGCAACACAGGTAATTCGGCCTCATCAGCCAGTGGCAGTTCCTACAGATCGCACGGGTCCAGGGTGGCTGGCTCACTGTCTTCGCCAGCAGAGGGAAGCTCATCAAGGTCCTCATAGGCATCGGGCTGATTCCCTGGCCCCAGGCTCTCCACTAAGGAAAGCTCATCCAGGTCTCCCCCGGGGGAGTTTTCTCCGGGGGCGCAGCCGGCCAGGGCTCTTTGCCTTGGCTCTCACAGGGTGTGAGATCTCGCTGTCAGTCAGGCCTCTCTGGCTCCCGGGGAGTGAGGTCTGCTAGTGGCAGCAGCCATCTCCCTCTCCGCTTCCCCCATGGCTGCCTGGTCTGGCCCCTTAAATAGTCCTCCCTCTCCCTCTGGCTGTCACTTTGGCTCTGGCCGGGGCTCTTATGCAACCTCTTCAGGCCAGTAGGGGGAGTGCTGGTGCCCAGCTACCTCTTGGCCAGTGGGTAACTGTCCCCCTCTACTAGAGGGTTGTTCCTTCCTTCCTTAGTGGAGTACTTTGCTCTTGTTCTTGTTGAATTTCACAGTTTACTTCAGACCATTTCTTTGGTTTGTCCAGACCATTTTGAATTTTAATTTTATCCTCCAAAGTACTTGCAACTCTTACAACTTGACATTCTTCACAAACTTTTTAAGTGTACTCACTAAGCCATTATCTAAATCACTGATGAAAATACTGCACAGAAACAGCCCCAGAACTGAGCCCTGTGGGACCCCACTGGATATGACCTTCCAACTGACTGTGCATGACTGATAACTACCCTCTTGTGAATGGTCTTCCAACCAGTTATACACCTACTTTATAGAAGCTCCAACTAGGTTGTGTTTCCCTGGTTTGTAATTAGGACTGTAATTTCCTGCATTGTCCTTATTCCCCTTTTATAGATTGGCATTATATTTGCCCTTTTCTAGTTGAGAATCTCTCCTCTCTTCTATGTCTTTTTGAAGATAATCTCTAATGGCTTAGATATGTCCTTGGTCAGCGGCATGAGTATTCTAGAATGTGTTTCATCAGGCTCTGGTGACTTGAAGATAGCTAACTTATCTAAGTAATTTTAACTTGTTCTTTCCCTATTTTAACCTCATATCATACCTCATTTTCACAGTCAGGCACTGTGCTAGATGTTCAATCACAACTAACCCTCTTGGAGAAAACTGAAATAAAAATATCACTTCTGCCATGTCCACATTTTCTGTTACTGTTTTGCCATCCTCATTGAGTAAAGGGCATGCCCTATCCTTGGTTTTCCTCTTGCTTCCAATATGTTTGTAGAATGATTTCTTGTCACCCTGCATGTCTCTAGCTAATTTAATCTCATCTTGTACTTTGGCCTTTCTAATTTTGTCTCTACATACTAGTGTTTATTGTTTATATTCATCCTTTGTAATTTGACCTAGTTTCCACTTTTTGTAGGACTCTTTTTGGAGTTTCAGGTCATTGAAGACCTTCTGGTAAAGTCAGGGTGGTCTCTTGCCATACTTCCTATTTTTCCTGTGCAATAGAATAGTTGTAATGTCTCTTTGAAACACTGCCAACTGTTTTTCCCTTAGACTTGCTTCCTGCAGGATCTTACCTACCAACTCCCTGAGTTTGCTAAAGTCTGTCTTCTTGAAATCCATTGTTTATTGTGCTGTTTTCCCTCCTACCATTCCTAGAATCATGAAGTCTTCCATTTCATAATCACTCTTACCCCAGCTCCCATCCACTTACCTAGTGCCTCCCTATTTGTCAAAATCAAATCTGGAACAGTTAGGGCAAGATTAAGTCAGGGGCTTTAGGAGTTTCAGCCCCAAACTAAGGGAGGCCCTACTGGCCTGCAAAAATCTGGCCCTGGACAGCCTGAGTGCTGCCCCTGCCCAGTGTCAGACTGTCTGCCCTTCCCCGAGCTGACTGGTCTGCTGAAGTGCCATGTGCCGTACATCCATCTTCCCCTCCCCCTACCCCCATGGCTTGCTGGTCTGTGGGTCCCAGAGTCCTCTCACAGCACTGGCAGGGACCCAGTCCCCACCCTCATCACTAGTTGGCTTGTGGGCCTCTGGCCACTCCCCCAACAGCTGGCTGGGCCCCAGACCACCACCCCCTGAGCACTGGCCAGGCTGAAGGCCCCAAACCCTCCCCTCATGCTGGCCAGGCTGTGGTCCCTGGACACATCCTCCCAGCAATGGCCAGGCCACCCCACCCCACCCCCATAATGAGTGTCACCATGTTGCGGGGGGGCATTAAGACTTGGCAGCATGGGGTCCCCAACGGTATGTCTACACTGGAAGCTCTGTGACGTCTGCCTAACGAGGGTGACTTTAGGTTGACTTAAAGTCAACCTTGTGAAGTCGACTTAGAGGGTCCACGCTGAAAACTCCTGTTGACTGCCTGCATCCACTCTGGCAGGTGCTAGGTCAACAGAAGAGTGGTGTAGGGAGGAAACCTGGAAACCAATTAGGTCAACATAAGGGCTTTCCCCGTCTACATTGGCTTAAGTTGACTTAATAAGGTCAATTTAAGTGTTAACTTGACCATAAGAGGTGGTGTTATTAAGTCGACTTAAGGAAATTCTTAAGTCAACTTAATAAAGCTCAGTTTGGCTGCAGGAGTCCGTAGGTCAACTTAACCTTCCTTAAGTTAACCTAGGGCTCCATTGTAGATGTACCCTAAGCAGTCTCTCCCCTTGAAACTTTTTCCATTTTCTGGAATAAAAAAATATGTCTCTAATACATTCCAAGTACTTGCTGGAGAATCTGTGTCCTGCCATTTTATTTTCCCAACAGATGTCTGAGTAGCTGAGGTCCCATCACTACCAAGTCCTGTGCTTTAGATATCTTGTTAGTTGTTAAAAAAAATGCACATAATGAATAGTTAAGTAGCTAGGACATCCACTGAAAGTATATGATTAATTGTTTGGTGGCATCTGGTCCATGACTCCCACTATAAATATATTTCTAATATATATTAGAGCAGGGATCTCAAACTCAAATCACCATGATGGCCTCATGAGGACTAGTATGTTAGCCCAAGGGCCACACCATTGAAACCTTTTCATGCAATAATATTGCAAATAACAATAGTGTTGTTGTGCAGGGGCATCACTGGCACCAGGCTTACAGGGCTCGAGACCCAAATGTCAGTGCCAGAGCACTGGGTCTACTGTGGCGGTGGCTGCAGCTGTGGTGTGCTTAAAGCGTGAGAGCCAAGAATGTCCACGCCTGAGCCCCGGATTTTTTTCTGGGCCAGGGGTTCTCCTGTCGTTGCGGGCCTGAGGAAATAACTTTAGGTCCCACATGCAGCCCATGGGCTGCAAATTTGCGACCCCTGTCCTAGAGCATAGGAATATTGTTAGATGGGGTTCGACGTCTGATGATCCCTAAAGTAGAGGGTGTATGACTAAATAAAAGAGGACATCCTTGTGCCTTGGCTATCTCTGAATGCCAGAATGGTCCCACAAGACCATGAGCAGTCCGCCATTTGTCAGACTAGCCTATGAGTCAAGTTCACAGATACAGCCATGTACCCACACTCTCACGTGTACTTTGAGTCAACAACTGGGTGTAAACGACAATGCTGGGTGGCAGAAAGTTACAGATCAGTAAGGGTAATACACTTTATTTATTCTGTAGGTAAAGGGACCTTCAGGGCTGGATTCAGAAAAGCACTAAGGCATGGACTTAATGTTTAAAATGTGCCTACATGCCTTCCCTGAGTGTGAATGATTTACTGAAGCAGAGCTAAACACAGCAGAGAAACAATGTTTCCTACCCACTTTATCAGAGCATTGGCACAGTGACACTTAATAGATTCATAGGCCATGCCCACAGTGCAGAGGGAGGCAATCTATTTTAAATTGATTTTCACCCACCGAATTCTGGAAGTCGAAGGACTGCGATCATCACACCACGTCCCTTGCATCAGACTCTTGCATATCTACTAGTCACAGTTGGGTCAATAGTCAAAGCAGTGCACCATGGGTAGTTATTCCACAGTGCAATTAGATGCAGCTGATGGAAAGGCTTGTGGGAAGATTGTCATCCTCCATAATGCGGTGTGCTCCCTTCCCCTCCCTTCTTGTCACAAATAAACAGGAGATGTTTTTTTTACTCCTTTCTTCTCTGTCACACACCTGGAGAGGCAAAGAGCTCACTCAACTCTGCACTATTACTGTGAGTGTTAAAAATACCTCACACCTTATCCTGCAGTACTTTAAACTGTGAAACAAGAGCCATAAAGCAGGAAATTACAATGCTACTGAGGTCACCCTGCCACTAGTGATAGAGCAAAATCATTCCTCTTGCTTCAAGGTGTGATGCATCATTTTCAGTAAGTGAACTGATGGTTCTTGGACCAGGAAACAAGCAGAAACTGATGAGACCACATTGTGATGACCATGTGGGATGATGAGCAGTGGCTACAGAACTTTTGGATGCAGTAGACCACTTTCCTTGACCTTTGCACGGAGCTCTCCCTGGCACTGATGTGCACGAATACTCATTTGAGAACAGCTCTGACGATGCAGAAACACGTGGCCATCGTTCTGTGGAAGCTAGCAACTCCAGACTGTTACCGGTCAGTTAGAAATTGATTTGGAATGAGGAAATCCACCACTGGAACTGCTGTGATGCAAGTGTGCAGGGCCATCAACCGATTTCTTCTGTGAAGGGTAGTGACTTTGCCTACATCTACATCACAAAGCTTAGTTCGTACTTCCTTAGTCTGAACTAACCGTGGGTTAGTTCAAACTAACCGCAGCTTTTTAGTTCGAACTAGCTGCATGTTCTAGTTAGAACTAACTTTTTAGTTTGAATGAGTAAACGCAACTAGTTCAAACTAATGACTTAATTTGAACTTTTTTAGTTCCAACTAAGCCTTAGTCCATGTCTACATCGTGCCTAGTTTGAACTTAAAGTTTGAACTAAGCGCTTAGTCCGAACTAATAATTGAACTTATTAGTTCAGACAAAGCCTAGTGTAGACATGGACTAAGCTTAGTGCAGACTAATTGGCTAGTGTAGACATAGCCTTTGGGAAATGCGTAGAACATAGTGAATGGATTTGCCACATTGGGGTTCAAAACTGGGAGAGAACCATAGATGAAACACATATGTCTATTTTAGCTCTGCATCACCTTGCCACATAGTACATAAGCCTTAAAGGAAACTTCTCTATGGTCTTGCAGGCCCTTGTTGATCACAAGGGACATTTCACCAACTTCAGCATGAGGTGGCTTGGAAAGGTGCAGGACGTGTATCTTTAGAAACTCTGGTCTGTTAAAAAAGATGCCTGCAGGTACATTCTTCCCTGACCAAAAAATAAATATTGGGAATGTTGAATTGCCAATAGTGATGCAGGGGGATCCTGCCTACCCCTTGCTCCCCCGTGAAAAAAACATGCCAACAATTATTGCTGCTTCTTGTGTGCTCCATAATTTGTAAAGTGCCTGGTGAAAAGTTCCCTTGGGTTGAATCCTGGAGGCTGATAGGCTGGCCTCAAATTTGAAGCAGCCAAATGCCAACGTTATGGTGTGAGAGAACCACAGAGCACTTAGTGTCATGGAAGCACTGAAAATCTGGTTTTGAAATGAGCAGCAGTAAAGTATGTGCCTCTCAGTACAGCGTGCTTAATTCCTATCCCCCACCCACGCACCCACCCATCCACTTATCCACCCACCACCTTTCATTTCCAGTTTTTTCCACACAGACAGCACTCAGGCTATGAATGAATAAAAACAGATTTTTTTATAAACTAGTTAAGTTCTATTTTTGACCCTTTCTGAGGAAGAGGAAAGGAAACAGTAAAGGAATGGTTCATTTCTGAAAGGAGCTGTTGCCTCTTTCTGCTCACCTCTACTGGCAATGGACTGCAGCACATATTGCACCGCTCAACCTCTGCCTTGAGTGCATGAGAGTGAGCGGTTGGGATCAGAGTTTGCCATTCATTCTGTATGGACTGCAGGGGACTCTGTCCAGCCACTGCTGTTCCTGGAGCCCTACTAGGTGCCTCAGCATGTTGGACTGATCCCTCATTATACACATCTGTTGCATTTCACGTTCCTTTTATTCATAGATTCATAGACTCTAAGGTAAAAATGGACCAATATGATCATCTAGCCTGACCTCCTGCACAATGCATACCACCAAACCTATCCCTGCACTGCTCTTCTCTCCTCTATGTTCATGCTCAGTTTGTCAGACAAGGGCATCCAACAGGATCTGAGCTCTATATCAACTGCCACAGACGTGTTCATCAGCTCTCCAAACATGTCACCCCTGAAGTTTTTTTTCTTCTTTCCTAATCTCACAGAGGTGCTTTGCAGGAGTTGGGTGGCACAAGGTTCAAGAGTCTATTGTCAGACAAGCAAAGGATACAGTTGCCATTATTAGAAGAGCCCATGTAATCTAAAATATGATATCCTATTACAAGAATTCCCTTAACTGTACTGAATGGGAGGGTAGAACCACATTCCAATCTGCACATACTGCAGGGGTCAGACTGCCATTTAGACATGGTAAACAAGGAGCCCTCACATCCATTAAAGAGATTTCTATCACACAATAAAGCTCACCAGTAAACAATTAACCAAGGACAGGGACCATTGGGCTCTCCATTATATCCTCCATTGTACTCTGGGTGGAGGCTGAGCAAAACATTCACTGATGGAGAACACACCACAGTTCTTGGTAAATTGCTCTAATGCTTAATTACCCTCATAGGTAAAAAAAAAATCACAGCATTTTTCTAGCCTGAATTCCATCAACTTCCAGCCTCTGGGTCTTGTTACGTCTTTGTCTACTAAACTGAAGAACTATTTATTATCAATTAAACAAGTCACACGAGGATCAGACCACATTTTTAGTAGGAAGGATCATAGATGATCAATATCTTAGTGTAAGTGCGACAAGAGAAAATTAAACTTAAACTTTATGCCCACTCCAAAAAAATCTTACAATTGTCTAATTTCTGTGATGTGTGTGTTGTGAAATAACTGTTGTGTTTTACTCCAGAGGTGGCATGTTGATAGACTAATTCCTATACAAAAGTAGTTCCATTTCTGAAAACAATGAGAGGAACACTGCTTAACATGCAGAAGGTCCTGGGCTCAATTCCCAGGGGGTTGGACTCGATGATCTCATGAGGTCCCTTCCAGCCCTATGATTTGATTTGATTTGATTTGATTTGAACACCTGTGAAACTAAGGACAGAATAGGTCACTCCCTACCTGCATATTATTATGTGTGCTGTCTATATGCAAGGTGCTGGCAATATGATAGTACAAACAAATATTTTTTAAAACCTCCATAATAGCAGAACTTCCATTGACAACATAAAAGCTCCTTCAGACAAAGAAAAAAAAATAGAAAAATAAAATCTTAGACTGAAGAGATAATCGTGTCTGCAATAGAAAAATAAATCAATTGATAGTGCAATGCCTTCAGCACAATATCAACAAAAATGTTTAGGTTCAAGCATCATATAATGCATAAGCCATTCAGTTGACATTACATCCAATTGCCAGTACGTTTTTTGTGAATAAGGTCTTGTAAAAATTCATTTTGCACTCCATTGTATCATGAAAAGTGCTTGTTATAAGTGAAACCTCTTGTCACGTCCGTTTGTCGTAACCAAAAGAAGACCATAATAAGGTTGTTAAACCAAGAAACATTATTCTTTCATACAGTGTACACTCTATCTCTATCTGCAGCTTCACAGCCCATCCAGTCTGAAAGTGGATTATGTAATCTTCACTGCTGGAGGTACAACTCTGTCTGAAGTGGACTGTGTAGCTCACAAATCCAGAGTCACTACATTAAACCTGTCGCTGGATGAAGACTACAAAAAGCTATTCACAAATGTTCCTTTCAATTAGATCTGCAAATTCACTTTAACAAGGAAAATAGATTTCAAGACCAGAAGGAAACATTGGAACCTAGAGCATGTCTACACTGCAGATGGTAATGAGCCTGCCAGTCTGGGTCTGCACACTTGTACTCACTCTAGTGAGCTTAAAATAACTGGGTAGACATTGCTTTGACATTCCTCTTGAGCCCCTGCCATCTCCTCCCATTGAGTCCAAGCCACAGCCCAAATCACAGCATCAAAGCAACATCTAGACGGTATTTAGAGTGCAAGCATGAGTCCCACTACCACAAGTATGCGGCCTGGGTTGTGAGGCTCACTCCCAGGGGCAGTATGGACATACTTAAAGATTGTATAAGGCAGAGCATAGAATTTCACTCAGTTATGCCCACACTGAATTCAATGGCCCCTTTGAAAGTTTCCATAAACTTTTATGAAAGAGAAATCTCATTGGTGAGAAATCATTGTGGAAAGAAAAATGTGTCCCAAATATATGTTTACACAAGTATTCCCAATGGTCATTTTCAGAGGGCAGTCTAGAAAGAAGTTTGTAGATTCTGGAGTCATCCACTCAGGGCCAGTAGTAATATTACATAATTTAGGTGACCAATCACTGCAGGAAAGTGAATTACCACAAACAGAGCAATAAATACCATTGTAACAGTGCACAGATTGCAAGAAATCCACAGGCTGCACTACATTTGGATAAGCTAGTCATCAAATGCCTGATCTGGCTTTCCTCATTCAACAGTGAGTACAAATTTAACTCAGTCCCAGGTTCATAGAAATTGAAGCTTGTTCACAAATGATTTACCAAGAAAACAGGGGCTACATTTGTTGAATAAATTGCTTGCCAAGAATAATTCATTCAACTCTACTTGCACCTGTATGTTATGTAATTAAAAATGAATGCCCTCAATGATATAAAAACATTTGAGTGTATCAAATAGAGAAGTGAATTATTGATAAGGCCAGACCAATTGCACCCACTCAGAGTTTCAAAGATATGCTTGTGCATGTAATCACATACAGCTAATTTATGTGCTCAGATGACCACTTAGTGCCTAATCAGCTAGACGCATCTGCAAAATACCCAAATGTATGCATACACGTTAGATATTTGTGAGCTAAATTAGGTGCATTCAACTGTGTGTGCACATCTTTGAAAATGTGACTTCCAATTGTAGTGTAAATCAATGTGACCTTCTCCTTTCCTACAATGTGCTATTTAGTAGCAGGACCTATGCAAACACAAAAACACTGACAAGAAGAAAACATTCTCATGAATGCAATTTATCTGTAACTATCCTACATCACAGAACAGTGACAATCTGAAAGTTTTGAAGCAGCAGATGCTCAAGTGCACTGTTCAACAAAATTTCAGCTGAAGCGTAGAAGAAAATTGTCTAGGAATGAAATATAGACCATGTCAGAGAAGAGCAATAATCTCTCCTTCCACGTATTCTTAGGACCTCATTTATTCCAAAGTTCATTTTGCCCTCTTTATTAATCATGTGGTGCTGCATCTCATTTCCATGGACATTTTTATGACCTTTTATATTTACAGGATGGTTTCCCTTTGTGAACCATCAAAATTCACAGTATTTATATTTGCCAACTCATTTCTCTCTCTTACAGACCTGTCAAGTCCAAGTAGTGACTGGGGCTGGGAGATAACAGTGCTGTTCAAATGTAGATATGGCATCATGGAGTGGTTTCGTTCAGTGACCCATTGTCCCTCCTCCAGGAACTAAGCAACATTCAGGAGGTGAGGTTCTCTAGTAAGCCTTTAAGACTCTCTAGCGTAGTTAGGCTCCTATTCTGCTTATCCGCTTTTATAGATCTCACTTGGCAAGTTCTCACTTCTTCAGACACCTGACTATCTTTGTAAATCTGGCCCTGCTCTATCTCTGTCACTTCAGTCCCTAACAATTATTTGTGTTACAGTAACACCTAGTGGCCCTGATATATAAACACAGCCTTTGCCCTGAACTTGCAAACTAAACAGAACAGAAAGGCAAAATGACTTGCCTAAGGCTGTATACACCAGCCATGAGTCCCAGGTCTGTGCTCCATTTACTGGACCATATTATCAATACAACACTGTTCTTAGCCTTCATTGCATGATAATGAGCACAATAAACATCCTATCTCTCTTATCTGGTACCAATGCCTAGCTAGCACTTGTGTTTCTCAGGTATCTCTGTGTCAGCAGGGCTCCAAAAGATTCAGGCACTTCTAAACATGAGTTTATTTTGTTTGCATACAAAATAAGTTTCTCACTGCCAAGATAATGACAATTCCACAAGTGTTGCGTCGCTCATGGGACTGGGCCCTTCCCAGTAGAAGTCCTCTGCTAGGGATGTCCATTAACTGGTGTTGTGCTGTGATGTTGTCCTCAACTTGTAATCCTGATGTGACCCTCACCTATCTTACAAGACTGCTGTGACTGTCAGTCTATGTTGGCAACGTGATATGAAACCATGAATGCACAACAAGGTGAAAAGTATTGTTATAGCTTTGTTGGGTTATTTCTGGAAGTCCTGCAGATGATGGAATAAAGTGCTAGCTATGGAGACTGGCACATGTGTAAGTGTCCATGGATCTGTGGTATAATTAGTAGGGATAAGAAGACTATATCATGGAGTCTGTGACTTCCTGTGGCCTCCATGACATTATCTGCTTCAGCTGGGAGTGGAGGAGACCCAGTTAGCTCCTTGTTGTTGGTACAGGAAAGGGAGACTCAGAGCTCCAAGCCACAGCCAACAGTAGGGGAGCCGGGGGGGGGGGATTCCTAAAGCTTCCTATCACCGCAGATGGCAGGAGGGTCCCCAGAACTCCTGACTGCCGTTGGCGGCCTCCGCAGTTCCCAGCTGCCACAGATAGCAAGGGCCCTCGAACTCCTATCTGCAATGGGCCTGACCGAGTGGAGGGGCATTGCAATCCCAGAGGTCTGCAGTCCACGTCCCAGCCTTTGCAGATAGCCAGGGCAGTTGGGACCTTGCCCTGACCTATCCTTGCCCTGCTATCTCATCTCCCCCACCACAGTCAACTCCATTTTGTTATTTTTAGGAAAAGTCCACCTATAGTTATTTTTAGTAACAGTCATGGAGTGCTTACAGCTTCTGTGATTTTTTATTTTCCATCAGCGCTCCCTGACTGTTACTAAAAATAACTGACAAAATCTTAACCATAAATGTGTGAGTAACATGTGGAGTGGAGTTTCCTTTCAATTCTGTACCACTTCTGCTCACACTTTAGAAACATTTGGGTTATCAATTCTGATTGCTTCCCTTTAAATACCAAGAAATTTGGTGTAGAGGAACATACAAAATAAAATGCACCAAAAATTAGCATCTCTAGTCAGATGAGAAATGTGATTGTCAGCTCTCTCTCCTGCCCCCTCATTTGCACTTATTTCCACACACATCAATGTTCTTTGATAGCCCAACTGACTGATTTAAAACCATATCAAAACAACAGGATCTAATTCACTGCTCTTGAAAATTTCTGATATCCCATTTTAAAAAACCTCTGAAAAGCATGAAATTTCTCTAAAAATTAACTCAGAGATCAGGAGATACTTCCATTTTTGGAAGAATCTACAGTATGTTCTGCCAAACTATTTGGCATTTATTTAGGTCAAGGCAACCGTGGGTTTCACTGCCGTTCCCAAGCTTTACTGTAGAGTGGTTAAAGTTGCTACCCTGACATTTCCAGTTAGAAGTACAGTCTGTGCTGGCTGGTAAGGGATATGCCAGAGGGCCTTTGACACTTCTCTGCAGTCAGTTCTACATGGAAAATTTCACTAACTATGAAAGCATGTTCTACCATGCTGTACAATAATATATTTTCTGTGGGTAGTCATGAGGTGTAGTTGGGATTTTTCCCTAGAGTCATGTAGGGTTTTCTCTCTCTTCTATTCATTGATTCACCTGCACTCCTCTATTTGAACAAATTTCTTTTGATGTTTTAAAAGCTTCTTTCCATATGTTGGTGGGAGCCAGAGTAGAGGTTATATTGCCTATATTGAGATCCTATTACTTCCCTTTTGTTTTTTCTCCAGGAGGGGTGTCAGTTAACTGGTCCTAGTGGATTCTTCATGTTGGGCAGCCCACATGTTTTATGTGTTAGGCATCCTATGTGTTTTACAAATATAAGTGAAAGTTTAAAAATGTATGTATGGACTTCCAGCAAACGTGGGAGAAGGGGACAGTTGATACCTGATGCTAATCTAGATTCTGCACTCAAGCAACAAAATAACAAAGTAAAACTTCACTAGATTTCTGATTCTTGAAATGATACTTTCTTGCACTTCATAAGAACCTTGCGAGTTTCCTTACTTTACTGCCCAGAACCACATATGTAAGAGGGCATTTGTGGGTATGTGGGGCCATTGCCAAGGCTGTTGGTAGTTATGTATTCCAGTTTTATGCTTGCTGCACTGGCCATAAATCACTACAGCAAAGGTGGACACCAGAGACTTGGGCCCTGGTGCTAGATTGTAATAGACTTCACAAAGATGTACAGGTGAAGTGAGAATGCAGCGAGCCTTCCCTTGTTTCCTTCCAATTCCTCTGCATAAAGGACAGCACAAATGCAGTCTCTGCACATAGAAGAGAGCCTGCATTCAACCACATAGCATCCCTGCTTGAAGCACTTACACCCATGACAGATAAAATCATGGACCTCATACTTACCAAATGAGCTAATGAGGCCCATTTAAAAGATAATACAGTGTGAGCATTCTCCCTTGGTGACAGAAAATGCAGGTAAAATTCTGCCTGCTGAGTCTGTGTATCTGCCAGGCACAAACTGGCCCCTGGAGCAAACTTTCATTTTATCAATTTTTGTATCCAACTCAATGTTAAACATCAAATACAAATATTTCTATTCAGTAAAATATAAAGCATCACTTTTCTCTGGCTACTTTGTTTTTGCTCTGCCTTCACACCATACTTACTGTCCAGTTTTTCTAATGATCAATCCTTTACAAAATGTTCCACTTTATTATTTTTCTCCAAAGTGTCATCCTTCTTCTACCCCACCTTCCTCTTAACCCTGTTTTCCTCCTTGATGCAATGCTGCTTATTACCCTCTTCTTCTTGGCTCTCTCCCTAACTCCATGTTCTGAAGCAGGAATCCAGCTCCAGAAGGATGGTAAGGACAATGCACATCTACAGGTTCCCTAGTACTCCTTCATCATTTTACGCTTCAGAGACTGGCTTCATTTTGAGTACTTCTTTTGATCAATGTTCTCAGGCCACTACTCCTCTAGAGTAATCAACCCCAACAGTTCAGGCAGTCTCAGCTGAGCATTTCTTCACCAAAGCTACAACACTTACTACTTTGGCATCCACTGGGTCATAGATAGTCTAGTTGGGTAACTCCTCCAAATGCAGGTGGATGCCAGGAAACTAGAATGAAATGGCTTCTTCTCTTATTCTCACAGGTTCAAGGAATTTGTCATATGAGGCCCTAGTAGCCTCAACAAAAGTCTAGAAGACTCTCAGCAGTGCACACTGCAGATGTACAATGGGCAGGAGGACAGTTATAGACTGTGCCACAGTCTCTTATCTCACCAAACTAAGGGAATCAGGTCAGAATTAATGATCAATTTGATCGCAAATAAAAAGAAATTGGCCAGATTCTATCTTACTTTCCAGCAAGGCTTTCACCTCTCAGTCCTACAGTTCCTGCAGGGCCAGCTCAAGGGGATGTGGTGCCCCAAGCCAGCTTTTGGTTTTGCACCTCTCCCTTCTCTGCGGGTGGGGGGCAAACCCAGCCTCTGCTCCAGCCAGCTGACCCCTCCCCAGGGCAGGGAACAGCTGGCTCCCGGGCAGAGCGGGCCAGCCGAGAGGTGGGGCTCTGTTCTCCTGCTCCTCCCCTGGGCTGGCTGTTCCTCCCTAGGGGTTGAGTGGGCCAGCCCAGAAGCGGGGTCAGAAAGCGTAGCCCACCCCATGGGCTAACTTGTTCTGCCCCCAGGGGGCAGAATGGCCAACTCGGGGAAGGGTGAGAACACGGATCCAGCTTCTGAGCCGGCCCATCCTACCACCCCAAGGCACTGGTGCCCAAAGCCACTGCCTTATTTGCTTATTGGTTGAGCTAGCCCTGAGTTCCTGATAGGAAGCCTGAACTTCTGGGACAGTGATCTAAATACAGAGAAGCAGAGGCACAACTCTGCAGTGAAAGACTTTCTGATAATCTGATCCAGACTTATGAAATGAAGAATTTCAGATATAAAGTGCTTTCCAGCTGGAAAAAATTGCAACCAATAAATCCTACAATACAGTTTATAGTCACTTTATTTTGTGGCCAAAATCAAAGTTAGGAGATAAAATTTGCTTCAGGGATTTAGCCTCTAAATCTTGCCTCTCATTTGGCCAATAAAGCACCTGACGGAAAGTATATGTCTCTATCAAATCCTGTCCCTCAGCACTCGCTTCTCCATTCTCTGGAATCAACAGAATCAAGAAATTTCAGATTCTGGTTAGAACTGTCTAACTGCAGAAATCTCTGAGCCTGACATATGACTTTTAAAATATAGTATTTTGCAAATACATCTCCTAAACCTGTTAATCTTCATATAGCTCAAAAACTAATGTCTCAGAATTTGGTCCAATAAAAGATATTACCTCGCTTACCTTGTCTTTCTAAAAAAACAAGGAGTTCTGTGGAACTTTTATAGATAACCAAATTTATTCATTGCATGACTTTTCATGGAGAAAATCCCACTTCATCAGACTCTCCATCTTCAAGGCTATGTCTACACCTAAAATCTTAGTTTGGACATGGTTAATCCAAACTAAGTAGTTCAAAAGTTAGTTCTAACTAAGCATCCTTTTTTAGTCAAGCTAACTTGTAGTTAAAACTAGCCACGCTTTTTTAGTTCAAACTAACTTTTTAGTTCGAACTAAAAAAGCATGGTTAGTTCAAATTAAAAGTCAGTTTGAACTAAAAAAATTCTTAGTTCAAACTAATCACTAATTCAAACTCATTTAGTTCCAACTAGCATGTCTACATTGTGCTAGTTCAAACTAAATATGCAAATTAGTTTGAACTAAACAGTTTGCTCGAACTAACCAGCTGAACTAACTAGTCTGAACTAAGTTTTGCTTAGGTCAAACTAAAAATTTTTTTTACTTTAAACTAGGCAAAGCCTAGTGTAGACAGGATTCAAATTAGTTTGAATTAGGGCTCCTTAGTTCAAACTAATTTGCTAGTGTAGACATAGCCCAAATGTCTGACAAAGTGGGATTTTCTTCCGGAAAGCTCATGCAATAAATAAATTTGTTGGTCTTTATAAGTGCCACCAGGCTCCTTGCTTGTTTTGCTGAACTAGACTAAGACAGCTACCCTTTGGTCTTGTCTTTCTAACATCCTGGGACCTGTTCACATACAACACCGCTTGATTTTTTGCAAAATACTGTAATTTACTGGGATTACTGCTGGAGTACTGTGTCCAATTCTGGCATCCACAATTTAACAAGAATTTTCATAGATGTGAAAAGGTTCAGAGAAGAGCCATGAGAACAATAAAAGGATTAGAAAACACAGTTTATAATGATACACTCAAGGAGCTCAGTCTATTTAGTTTAACAAAAAGATTAAGTAGTGACTTGATTACAGTCGATAAATACCTTCATAGAAAACGAATATTTAATAATAAGTTCTTCAATCTAAGAGAGAAAAGTATAATGTGATTCAATTTTTGGAAGTTGAAACTAGACGAATTTCAGACTGTAAATAAAGCATAATTTTTGATGGTCATAATAATTAATCATTTCAATAATTTACTCTGATTGGTGATGGATTCTCTATCACCGACCATTTTGAAATCCAGATTGGATGTTTTTTCTAAAAGGTATGCTCTAGGGATTATTCTGAGGAAGGTCTATGACATGTGCTATATAGAACCTCAGACAAAATGATCACAATGCTCTTTCAGACCTTAAAGTGTATGAATTGTTTGTTTGAAGAGGGAGTCATGCAGGAACTCAGGCTAATTCATTGGAATGATCTTTCTGGCCTTACCTATGCCTCTGTAATTGACTCTCCGTAAAAATACCAGTGAATACTCATTAAAGAATGGATACAAAATTTAGCTGGTAGGGGAACACAAAAGCTATGTCTACACTAGGGACTTTAGTCGACTTATGCCCCCGTAAGTCAACTTAAGCAAACTCCAGGCTATATTTAATATTTATTAATTTAATTTAAGCATTAGTTTCAGTCGACTTAATAACACTCACTTGTTAAGTCAACTGAGTTTTTAAGTTGACTTTATTAAGTCAAATTAAACCAATGTAGTGTGGCATTAGGCTTAAGTCAATTTAACTGGCCTCCTGGCCATCTGAAACCTTCCTGGCAACCAGAAAGTGCCTTCTCTGACCAACCCCAGGGCAGGATAAAGCCCAGCCCACCTTGCTCCACAGCCAGAGCTAGCCAGGATTCCAACTGTGTTGCAGGCATGGCCAAGGGCAGATCCAGGCAGGCCAGAAAGCTGGACACCTGCTGGACCCACCAGGAGATCCTAGATCTCCTGGCTGTGTGGGGGGATGAGTCCATGAAATCCTGGCTCCAGAGCAGCAAGAGGAACCAGGAGGTGTATAGGACCATCTCCAAAAGCAGCGAGGATCCTGTGGTACCTTATAGACTAACAGATTTCTTCAAGCATAAGCTTTTGTGGACTACAACCCACTTCATCAGATGCATGCAGTGGAAACTACAGTTGAGAGGTATATATACACATGCCAGAATGGAGGAGGAGAAGTGTTAGCAAAATCAGTTGAGAGAGCAGACGGGGCCCATTCACAGCAGTAGATCAAAGGGAGAGACTGTGTGAACAGATTAATCACTTTTTATAATATGCTAACCACTCTAAGTCTCTTTTCAGACCCAGCCTGATAGTGTCAGACTTGCAGATTAGCTCCAACTTTGCAGTTTCACCCTGAAGTCTGTTTTTGAAGTTTCTTTTTTGAAGTATGGCAACTTTCAAGTCTGCCACTTGCTGTCCATGGAAGTTGAAGTGTTCTCCTATTGGTTTATGGATGTTTCCATTTTTGATATCAGTTTTGTGTCCATTTATCCTTTTACGCAAGGACTGTCCGGTTTGCCCAATATACATAGCAGGGGGGCACTGCTGGCACATGATAGCATATACCACATTCGTGGATGTGCAGGTGAATGAGCCCCTGATGGTGTGGCTGATGTGGCTGGGGCCCATGATGGTATCCCTGGAGTCAATGGCTATGACCACATGCAGCTCTTTGTTTCAAAATAAGTTGTTTCGAAATGAGTTGTTTAGAAATAAAGCCTTTATTTCAAAACACGTTAAATCGAAATAAGAAAATCTGCAAGCGAAATAAGGGAAAAGCCCCAATCAAAATAGCGTGTCCAAACACAGGACTTGCTATTTTGATTTAGGAAGGTGGGAGACAGATGGGAAGGCCCGTCTTCCCCCCTGCCCTTCTGTCCCACCACCTTAAGTGGGGCCATGAGTTGCCTAGCCCCTGCTACCCCCTTTCCCAGCCACATTGGGCTCCCAGCCCCCTGCCCCTGCCTTGAGGCTGGCGTGGAGAAAGGGGATAGCAGGGGGCAAGGCGACCCATGACCCTGCAGTGGGGAGCCTGCTTTGCCCCTGCCCGTGCTGGTTGTCTGCCCCCCAGCTGGGGCAGGGGCAGGGACATGGGCAGGGGCTGCTGCAGCCCAACCTGCCCCCTGTCCTCCACTGCCTCCGGGGCTGAGGCAGGGAAAGGGGCTCCCGCAGCCGGCCCCGCGCCAGCTGTGGGCATCCACTCTGCCCCCTGCCCGGGCTCGGCCTCAGGAGAGACCCTTGGGGAAAGACTGCCTGAGGCTCACCACCCTGGGCACTGCATCCAACCCATGCAGCAGAGCATGGTGGTGTGTACTAAGGGGTCCCTATCCCAAAGGACCGGGGTAGTGGGAAACAGGGAGATGGGCATAGGACAACAGGTGCTGTCAGCCTGCACTTTGCACTACCTAACGGGAGGAACTCTTGTTCTTTGCTTCTCTCCTGCAGACCCTGTGCCTGTGGGAATGGTCACTCCGAAGGGTGCCCATCCCTGGCCAGGAGGAGGCGGGAGCATCACTCGAGGGACCAGATACTAAAGATCACCTGCACCTACCAGAGCATGCTGAGGCAGCACTCCAAGCTTGGTGGGTGTGTGAGGAAGCCCACCACAGGGTCGAGCTGGCCCAGACAGACCGCCAGCTCAACCTGATGGAGCACCAGACCTGTGCTCTGGAGACCCTGGAGACATGGGCCTGGGGCTTTTTGAGGGCCAAGGATCCCTCTATGTAGGACCTCAACAGCAGTCCCCATCACTGCATGCCCAGGACTTTGTGTGGCCAGCTGCAGGCCTGGGACTGGCTGGCCCAATGCCGCTAGGCACCTGCCCCCCACCCCCACCCCCTCCATTTCCCCCAACCCCCTCATTCACCCCAAATCTGCTCACTCCCCCAATTCCCCTCACTCCTCCCAGACCCGCAAACCTCCGCAGCTCCCACCCCTGTGCCCCCTTAGCTCCCCTGCACATCCCCCTTGTAAATAAAACCCATGCACTCTGTCATTCAGTATCATGTGATTTCTTTTATTGTGTTGGGGATGGTGGGAGATGGGTGGAAGGGTGGGGAGCAGGTGTGCAGGTGGGCGTGGTGATGGTGCTTAAGAGTCTCAACCCCAGGATCTCCCCCATAGTGGCCTTACCAATCCTGAACTGGTGGGTAAAAGAGTGGTAGAGGTCCAGGGTTGCCATCTTCCAGCAGGCAATGACCACATGCTTGTCCACAGGCAGGGTGGGACAGGGCTGGGTGTTGGTGCACTTCAGATCCAGGGTAAGCTTGGTGACCAGCTCAAGGCACGTGCTCTTCCTCATCTGCAGGCTCAGCAGCCAGTGGTTATTATCCCAGGTGGTGAGAATGATCCGGTGCCACCAGTCACAGCTGGTTTCCTGTGCCCAGATGTGCAAGTGCACAGAGGGCATCCTGTCTGCGCCAGCTCCCAAGGAGGGTGAGGGTGGGGCCTGCTGTGACCTGCCCTGAGCTGGCTGTTGTCTTGTGCTACCTGGTCCTGAGCTGGAGGAGCCTGGCCAATGCAGGAAGGGTGTGGAGTGCTGTGCTGGCACATTGCTGGGGCACATTGTAATTGAATGGCCAAGAGAGAGGGGCACTTCTTTCTGTGGTGCATTGTGGGGCAACTCTTGGCATTTTGACTGTGGACTCTCTGAGCTGGCTTAACAAGGTCTACTTTAAATCAGCTTAAAGTAGACATTATTAAGTTGACTTAACTGAGCCCTCTAGTGCAGACATAGCCAATGTTATTTAGGGTGAAATCACTCTATGAAAATGGCTGGCGCAAATCTTATACTCCATCCTAACAAAGCTTGTTGGCTTTTCAAAAGTCCCTTGGTTTAATTTTAGTTATTGTGCCTAGTACAAAATCAGCTGAGACCATTATGTCAGACCTATTTCTAAAGGAGGTGAATCATGACTGCTTGGTACAAAAGGCTTATGTTGACTCTGACTTGATGAGGGGATAATCCAAATATAGATAAATGATGTATCAATATTCCTGCTAAAAAATAAGCCATCTGCTTGAAAATTCAAAATGGTATTTCCTAGGGGGCCAGAATCAGACCTATTTGTATACAGTAGTATTCAATGTGATATTAGAATCAGGACAGTTATACATAACTTTGTCTCTTCCCTTAGTAAATAACTAGGTTGGAATTTTCCAGAAAATCACCAAAGGCATTAGGAACTCAAATGTCATTGAATTTCCGTGGGACGTAAACATGTCTGTTCCTCAGGCTCTTTTGAAAATCTCTTCTCAAATGAAAAAACATAGTTTTCTCAGCATCCTGGAAAAAAAGCACAAGTGGATCAAGGATTCGAAGGAAACTTTAGCGAATCTCTCACCCTCAAAACTTTTACACATATGCGTGGTAATATCCAACTCTTGGCATAAAACTGACTGACAAGGTAAATTTTGATGACCTAGTGATAAAGGAATTTGTAACAAATGCAACCTAATAGCTTCAATTTGGGAAAGAAGGCTTTGATCTGAAGTAACTTGGAAAGTTGGAGAATCAGGATATACAGTAGATGATCTGGGTTTACTTGCACTAGAATTCAAAATAGGCTTGATGGCCTGTTTGTGCTGGAATTGATGTGAAAACACTGAGGAGCTATCTTCACTGATGGTTGCAAATTCGCTGCCATCAGATTGGTCGTCCCTATCTACAGATCGGGTCTGTGAAGACCCTCTCAGTCAATCAGAAAACTGATCTCTGATGACCTGATAAGTAGAAAAAAACCAACGAGTCGTGTGACACACGACTCCTTGGATTTTTTTGCTGGACTAGACTAACATGGCTACCCCTTTGTAAACTGATAAGTAGAGTAGCACAAAGTTGAAGTGACAGCATTTCCCTTTGACTCAGCAGATTGAAGCCTGCAGTAAGCAGTTGAACAATGATACATTAGGTATTTTAAGTACTTTGTGTATCTCTCTTCAGCTGCCACTGAAATACTACCACCATGTCTACCCGCACTGAGTGACATGTCAGACATTCCCCTCCCACTATCTGGTCTGGTGTGTTGGCGTGCCTCCCCAGTCACCAACTCCTGGACTCTGACTTACCCCACTACACTAGGTGGACACCCACATAGGAGTCAGTCGACACTGGCCTCCTGCATGTAATCAGTCCCAGGCAGTGGATGTGTGTTCTCTAGCCATTCAGGGGATGGTCCCCCAGTAAGCACCCCCAGGCCCCAGATCCCACACTGGGAACTTCTGTCCTGCAGGTATCAGGACCCTTCCCAGATCATTGCAGGCTCATGTACTCTGGCCTGACAGTTTTACAAAGAAGCTGCAAATTCAACCAGCTTTTGCTCCTTCGTGCTCTCTAGAATCCCTACAGCTTTGGATAAAATGAATACTGGTTTATTGATTAAAACATTATTTTAAGTGAGTATATAGCAAATCAGTGCACAATCAATTAATTAACTTGTCAGGAGTTAACCACTTCCAAATAAAAGATAAGGCACATTCTAACCTAAAGTTTACTGTAGTAGTCCATTTTCTATCTTATTCACATGGATGGCTGATGATGGTTTTACAGTCAGTCACTTCCTTTCCCCAGGCAGGACACAGTCCTTGGTTATAGATAGAGATGTTTCAAGATGTCTATTCTCTGGCAGAAAGTCTCTAACAATTCAAAGCAGGACTATTTCTCCTTTTCTTGAGACCAGGTGATTCTCTTTCTTCAGAAGGGGATGGATATCTTTCCCTCTCTCTGGTCAAGGTGCTACAGACATTTAGCTAGGCCAGTGTCATTTGCAATCTCTCTGGATGTATGCTTGTAGCTCTGACTGTTTACATGCTGCCGGGAGTCTGCTCTGACTGCCTCCCCCTCAGGCATGTTAAATACACAGGGACATATTTCCCATAAGTACACACATATGATGCTGCAGGAAACATGATGCAATAACAATTATGCAGAACAGGGTATGAGCATTTCTAAAGGAAACCCCTTGCATAGCATATTTGGCATCAAACCATACAATTACATTGCAAAGGCCTACTGAAAAGTTACAGAGATCATACCTGGGGGGGAAGGGGTGCATCTTGTGACAGCATGATCCTCTGGCACTCTGAAAGGCCTTTTGATATTGACATCTTAAGATAATAAAAGGACCAAAAGGTGTTCCAGGCTTGTCTGCCAGCTACCATCTTGCTTCCTGAGTTACAAGTGTTAGTAATGTACTAACAGTTCATCTATTCCCAGGAACAGCACTCGGGTTTGTGCCACCCGCCCTCCCCCACAGCACAGCCACACCAGCACAGATGAGTGACATCATCAGGGGAGCACAATGGCGCTGTCCCCTTTTGGTACGCCCTCAAACATTGGCGCCCTCCTGCAACGCTTACCCGCCTTACTGGGAAGCACCAGCCCTCTCTAGCCCACATAGAAATGACAGGTTAAACTGGCTGCCTACTATATGTTGCAGCACTGCTGCCCTTGCTAGTAAAGTTACCCATTTCACCAGTGATAACCAGCTGTACCACTCAGTGCTCTTTAACAGGAATATACTAGGGAGGAGTCCACAACGTACGAGGAATAAGACTGTATTCTAATGTACACAGTCATTTACAATAACTCTATCAGAAAACATAAGGCACAATGTAAACACTTCAACATAGTGGAATGAAAATGAATAAAGGAAGCTTTCCCTTATTCAGCCTGCACTTTCCTAACAGGTCCTCAAAGATCTGACCAAAAAGACCACTGTGAAATACTTGTCAATTTCCAAAGGGATAGCCATGTTAGTCTAGTCCAGCAAAAAAAAAAAAAAAAAAAAAGAAGTCGTGTGGCACTTAAAGACTAAGAGATTTATTTTTCGCATGAGCTTTCATGGGAGAAAATCCCACTTCATCAGATGCACCCCTCTTCGAAGCATCTGATGAAGTAGGATTTTCTCCTACGAAAGCTCATGCGAAAAATAAATCTCTTAGTCTTTAAGTACCACGCGACTCCTTGGTTTTTTTCACTGTGAAATAGTCTGCCAAAGAAGTGGTGGAAACCCCTTCACCTGTGGGATTTGTGGTATGCCACTTCCCATACTCCTTGGCTGTGTTCACACACAGATGGTTGTTTCGAGACAAGTTGTATCATTGTATCGAAACAACTGTGTGTTGTGTGAACATGCTTTTTTTTTGTTTCGAAACAACCTCGTTGTTTCGAAACAAAAATGCTGTGCGAATGCAGCCCTTCTCTTTATTGATGGAGTGTGTACTCTGGATCTTTCCCATGATGTGAAGTTAATGTCTCTTTCCTTTAAACACATTCCTCTCATTCTTTTTATTTTTCCTTTCCTTCTAAGAACAGGCTGCTGCATTTATTTTCCATTTTGATCATTGCCTGTACTCAGCAACAGGAAATATACAGTACATGTTGTGCTTTCACTTGGGTGGATAGGGAAGTATACACAAAACTAAGTTAACAAGAATATGACTAATGCATATATATGCTGTTCCATAGCTTTCCTGGACCAAAGGGCAACTTACGCAACTCGAGCTCCCTCACACTGTTTTTGTTAGCTGCAGTTCTTTATTTACTGTCACCGAAGCTCAGAAAAACAGCTTATTTTCTTAGTGTCATTCATAGGAATTTGTGCTATAGCTGGCTCTATCCCTATTTTTATCCAATTTCTTGCATACTTTTAGTCTTTTTTTCATTTTATAGTACTTTGTCCTTTATTCTCTGATATAAAGTTGATCAACTATTGTGTGAATTAGCTACTCAAAATATTATGATATACTTCTAAGGAAGCATAAACAATTGCATGTGAACATTTAATTTCTCACCAATACACTACAGCAGTGGTTCCCAACCTGTGGTCTGGGGACCGCCGGGGGTCTGTGGACATGTTGCAGGGGGTCTGCGGAGCTTCTCCCTACTGGGGCTGGAATCCAGCTTCTGCCCTGATGCTCCCCGTCATGACTGCCTCTCCCCATCCATGGCCAGCTCCCAGTAGGGGGATGTGGCTCTGATGGCTACCTGGCAGGGGCAAGGGCAGGGCAGCAAGGTGGCCACGGTGCCGTTCGCCAACTATCCCAATGGTGCTATCAGAGTGCCATGGGCCAGAGTCTGCCTGCCCAGGCCAGATTACAAAATCATCCAGGGGGGCTGCAAAGATTTTTTTTTTTTGTTAATAAGGGGTCCCTGGCCTGAAAAAGGTTGGGAACCACTGCACTAGAGATCCTCTAAAGCTGTGTTCACGCACACGGGGTTATTTTGATACGGTTGTTTCAAAACAACTTGTATCGAAATAACACCTTATTTTGAAATTACTTAATTCAAATTAACAGTTTGTTAATTCGAATTAAGGAAAAAAGCTCAAAGCGAAATAGCAGGTTCAGGCAACAGTTATTTCGAAACAAGTCACTGTTGTTTCGAAACAACACGTTCTCACGGCGTTGTTTCGAAACAACCATTGCGAAACAACGTGGTTTTGCCCACAGACTAGGTTTAACTTGACTGACAAACAGCAAAGAAGTGCCACAAGCAGTTGACATCAGCGGATGGTGGGAGCCGTGAGTGGTTGATGCTAGTGGATGGTGGAAGTCATGAAGCAAAGGACCCCATGAAAGGCAACTGTACCACATCCATACTCTTTTAAGTGTTTACTTCCTTCCATCTTCATGACTGCTTGCCTACCACTGGGTCAACTGATCTACAACAGAAACTCTGAAACAAAGGAGTAGGACCCATCCACGCAGTGGATGCACACCAGGGGGACTATACAAGCCTGAAAACCCCAGAGTTCTACAGAGAACTTGATATAGATGGATATTTGAATCATTTGTATGTACCTGATTGATTTAATCCTTTAACGTTTCTTTTATAAATTATGTCTCTCCTTGTATAATAAACCTTTAATTTTAGTAACTGAAGAATTGGCTGGCAGCATAATATTTCATGTAAGATCCAAACTTATATTGAGCTGGCAATGTGGCTGACCCTTTGAGCTCACAAGTGCTTTTTGGTAAAGAGCACAGAGTTATAACTTATCTCTTTACTGGACTGGTTGGGAGCCAGAGACTGTGATCAAGTAAAGAAAGCTGTGTATATTTTGTAGGATCTTCTTGCTAATCAGTGTGGGAAACCAAAAGCACGGTTCATGGCTGGTTGTAAAGTCTGACTTCAGTGTCAACCACCAATGCTGGGAGAAACCAATAATCTTATGCAACCTGCCCTGACCTTAGCTTTTTCAGGGTAGCAGTTTCTATACTTTAGGCACAGAGGCTGTATTCACACAGCTGCGGGCTCAGGTGCCCCCAACCCGCCCGCCCTTTCTGGGGCTGCAGGGTGAGCCAGCAGCACCTAACGAAATAGCATGTTCACACTGTGAACATGCTATTTCATTTCCCGCTTTTTTCCCTATTTCAAACTGACTTTTTGCTAATTCGCATTGTCATTTCAAAATAAGGCGTTATTTCGAAACAAGTTGTTTTGACACAACTTGTTTCGAAATAACCATGTGTGTGTGAATACAGCCAGACAGGTCACACTTCTATAAAGAATATGGTCAATTTTCTCATGAGTTATATAGGCTATGTCCACACATACATCATTATTTTGAAATAAGCCTGCTTTCGAAATAGCCCTTGTTTCGAAATGGTTATTTCAAAACAAGGCCATTCGGCTATTTCGATTAGATGCGAGGTTTAACGGTCTCGAAATAATGGTGCATCGTGTGGACATGCCGCTTCTTATTTCGAAACAACCTCTGTTGTTTCGAAATAAGAAGCCTGTGTGGACATACCCATAATTTACATAAGATGCAAAGTTTACATTTTTTTTTAAAATTGGCATCTATTTAAAGCCTCACATCATGCATTTGGATACTCAAATTAACCAAGATGCAAAAAAACCCCATACTAGCTGCACCTAGACCCTAGTCCTGCAATCAGTTCCATTGCAGTATTGAGATCCTAAATGTTGATCTGATTGCCAACTGGGGATTTGTTATCCTATCTAACATGGTCCTTAGGTAAAATCTGACTCCCTGTAACTTAAGCATGGCACTTCAAGGCCAATTTTTTTTCAGCAAAAGTGAAATATTTACCTGATGGGTATTTATGGCAGTTGTCATAATAGGATCCTGAGTGCCTTGTGCTGTTAGAGCTGGGAGGAGATGATAAAAAATTATATGGGAATATACTGAGCATAATTTTTAAACAACTTAATTTCTACTGTGTCTCTACACCTTCCATATTTAATTTTCATGTCTGTTCTGGCAACCAAATTGGTAGCACGAATGAGACAGTGAATTTTAAGTGAATATTGCAGAATATTAATGAAAGTAAATTGTAACTTCATATTCATAAGAAATACACACTGCCAACCTGGTTTTAAGAAACATGGCCATCAAGTCAAGTAACAGACAAACACAGTTACATTTGTAAGTCCAAGCAAAAACCTCAAGTACCAAATTATGGCTATTCACACTATGCTCATGCTGGCAGATTCACAGAGAATCTTTGATCTTTCCAGGTGTTTCATTACATACAAGATATGTTTATTGCCTTTTATTGGTCCACTTAGAAAATATTAGCTAACTCCTAATTTCTATGCAAAGGAAAATAACTTATAATGAAAACAATTTAGACTACAATAAGAGAAGCAGTTAGAGAAAGAAAAAATTATGAAGACAATGCAACACCTGAGGATGATAGATTCTCACTTCAATATTTCTTTAAATGATTAAGCCAACCCTTGTTCAAAGGTTAAATATTTAAAGTAAGAATTCAATATTATTCTTGGAAAGATTGTTATTTACATAAAGGAGTGAACATTTTTTAAAAAGCCAATTCTCAGGAAGGCTGTGAGTGCTGAAAACATAATAGGTTTTCTGCATCTCTGACTCACACAGATAAATAAGCTTCATGTGACTTTTTGGCTCAGTGAAACCTTTCCATTTCTCATTTGTTTCTTTACCAAAGTGTTATGAAATTCTTGTGAAGTTATGGTTGCTTTGTGTTAGAGGTGATTGAGGGCTGACCCCCCCTCATCTTTACAAGTGCCATAAAAATAAGTTATATACTTCACAGATCAAATAAAGAAACAGTCACCTAGTCCTTATCCCATGCTTTCCTGTTGTTTGTTCCTTTCAGATGATTCATCAAATGACAGTAGGCTAGAAAAGGAAAGTACGCAAAGAAAGCATTATAAAGGGCTATAGAAAATGTTATAGAAAATAACAGATCGACAAGGGTTACTGTAATAAGATCAGAGGGTCACTTATGTTTAAGTATTTAATAGGATAACATGCTTTTTAGGTGACCAGAAGATAAATCAATGGGAACATCATTTGAATATATACTGAACAAGGGCTTGTTTAGTAACTGTTATAAACATTAACGCTTACCTTGCTGCTTGGGATGCTGACATTATTTTTATCCAATGTCTTTTACTAAAATAAGTTATTTACAGCTTTCAGGTGATCTCCCTTCTTAGATTTTTTTTTGTGAGGCGTTTTTTAGACCTATTTGTTTCACCTTTATTTTTTAGTCCTCTACCCAATAAAATTCTCCACTTGAAATTGTGACAGGTTGCTAAGCAACAGAATTACCTTCCAGGTCTCTCTTCCTAACTCTACTTTTCAGTTGCAGGAGATCAACTTTTCCTCAATTGGAACTAGCTGAATTATTCATTAGGAATAATTTAGACGCAAATGTTATACATTTTTGTCAAATGAATTATCTGTGATTTAAAAAAATTATTATTCAGTTATGATTTTGCAAACAGATTAGACACAAAGGGCAAAAAATTTCAAAAGTGATTAGTGATTTTGGGTGCCCACCTTACAGGGGCTTGATTTTAGAGAGTACTAAGCATCCACCTTATCTCAGTTACACTCGTGCAAATCAGGAATAATTCCACTAACTTTAATGGAACTGCACTGGTATAAAACTCACGAGTGGGAGAAGGATTAGCTCTAGTAGTCTCTGGCTGTTTTGCCATAATGTAGACAGAGGTTCAGATAGACATCGGCTCAGTACTCATGCATTTGGTAAAAAGTGCTCTGCCTTCTCCCTGAACAAACCTGACTTCCAAATGCATATTAAAAAAAAAATCAGTTTAAGTGTGAGTCCTGAAACAAATGAGCAGCTGGTTGCATTTTGGAACAGTTTTATTTCTCAGTAATTTTTATATCTATGTTATAGGGCTATCTTTTGTCTGAACATTTTCTGTACCCTGTAATCATAGAATTTTAAACTGTTCTATGTAATCTGTCCCATGTTGTGTGCCTGATACTCTAAATACTCCTGCGCCTGACAATGGAAGCAAGTACAGACAAATTTTTAAAAGGTATTCGGGCACCTAAAGATGCAAATGGAATGAGTTCAATGGCAATTAGGAACCTGGTGCTTTTGAAGCCTCCACTAGGTGGTTTTGGTGCCTAAATACCTTCTAAAATTCCAAGTTTTGTTCTCTGTAGCTGGGGCTACAGAGAAAGGCTTTGAAATTGGAAGGGAAGCAATAAACTAAAAGTTTTATATTGATAAAATAGAAAAGAAGCAACTTTTCCTTAAAATGCAGGAAAAATTCTTTCCTCTGTTTGAGGCCAGTGAATAACTTCAGTAATAACAGTCAATTCATCCTATACATGTGTATAAACACAATTCACAAAGAAACCCAAGGTTTTTGTTTTGTTTTGTTTTGATTTGATTTTAATGGCCTATTTTAATAAAACAAAGAAATAGTCTTGTGGTGCTTTTAAAGACTCACAGATTTATCACATGAACTTTCAAGGAAGAAAATCCCAACTTTGTCAGATGCTTGAAGATGGACAACTTACAGAATGGGAGGAAAATAAACGCAGGGAAGTGTAACTCATAAGATCAGGTCTGACTGTTTCAGCAAATCAAAGCAGTTGTTAAGATTCAAACAGTGTGGAACACTATATTAGAAGGAGGAGAGTTCAGTTATGTGTCCATAAATAGTTCCACCTCCTATTTTTGTTCATACAGTTCAATATTAGACATTCTGCTACTTTTCTACATCAGAAAATGTGGAAATTAGACAGTGGACCTGCAAAAATGCACATCAATAATTTGCAGGCAAGGAAGTGCATCCACAAAACAAAAGGCCTTGAGAACATCTGGTTGAAAATTAAATCGTAATTTTAAAATAATTCAAAAGAGGCCGCATAAAAGTGTATTAATAGAATAACATGTGATCACGACCCAGGATCAACATAGCTTTATATCAAGAAGGAGTGGTGGTTGATAAATTTCTGAAGGAATGATGCTATAGCATCTGTCACTTAGCATATTGCCTAAAATGTGGTGGTAATAGTGATAGGAAGTAGCGTTTTGATATTTTTAATGCAAAAAATATTCAAATTAAAAAGGAATTGGGAGGAATGTAATGAATAGCAGGATCTTAGTAAAGAGATTTTTCAGTGAGATATAGATGTTTTCAAAATATTACCCATGGAGCTATTCACTGCTAGATTATACATTCATTTAGGTTGTACATCCTTTATGTGGTCCACATCACTATCTCATAGTTGTTGGGTGGTCAATGTAAAACTACCACCATTGTAAACGGCAGTGATTAGTATTCTTGTGTGACCATGCCTCAGTGGGTCATAGCTGAGACTGCCGAATTCAGGACAAACTGGTGAGAAATAGGAAAGACTCACCCTGAATTCATGGTTACTCTATCATTAGATTGTTGCAGCCCAGAAACAAAACTCAACTTCTGTCCCACCAGACTGGTTAACAAGAAATAAAGAATGCAATTTCCTTGGGCATTGCAGATCTTATTTTACCAGCCAGACACTAGACTTTATAATGAGTAGTTATTGAAAATCAATTTAATCAAACAATGCATTCTTTCAGATCAGCCATTTAGCCAGCTCTATGTGTAACTCAGATCTTACCCAATAATCACACAAATGTGAATCCTTTAGGAATTAAAATCTAAAGGTTTATTAATAAAGGAAAAGAAGACAAGAGTGAAAATGGTTAATAGATCATATGCATACAATAATGACAATGTTCTTATGTCAAGTTTGTAGCAGCAATGTTATAAACTGCTGGCTTTTAAAGACTCTGATAACTTCCAAAAGATTGGAGGGTCCTCAGTCCGTAGTTCAAATACTCCTTTTAATTCTAAATCCACTGTTAGGAGAATAAGATCTGGGAAAAGAGAACACGGAGAAGTTTAAAGGTCTTTTATATCCTCTGCCATGTGCTTGGAATTTTACTATCCCAAAAAGCCCACAGCCTCAGTTTATGGAAAGATACAGGCATGAGATGGAGTCCAGAGTCATATGAGCATGTCACATGTCCTCACATGCTTTGATGACTCACAGGAGCAACCACTGCGCATAGCCTTTCTAAAGTATCCAAAGGAATGGCTTGTTGAGTAGAATGAATTTCCTTGTTAGTGCATTGTTAGAATGAAATATCCATCAACCCATAGCTCAGCAGTTTTGAAACTTTTTTTCTTGGGAGCCAGTTGAAAAAAATAATTTATGTCCACAACGCAATAACTGCATCTTTCTACAATGCATTGCAATCTTTTGGCAGCAGCAGCTGCAACCTAGTACTTGAGGGTCTGTGACCCAGTACTGGGTCCTGACCCATGCTTTGAAAACCACTGCCACAGCTGTCTGGGTCAAATGTAAATATTATCTGGTGAGTGTCACCCAGGTACAAACACATTTGGGATCAAATTCATAGCTAAGATCATAACTTCAGATATAAAGATTGTACAGGCATATAAACAGGATAATCATATTCGCTAGATTTTAACTTTTCCATTGACACTACATGACTTACTTTGTAGAAAAATTTTTGCAATTGTATAACAGTGGTAGTAATGATACACATGGTTAAATGTCAGTCATACAGAATGACACCTTCTAAGCAATCTTAGCAGAGAGTCAAAATAACATATAGGCCTGGAACTGAACTACTCTTCAAGCTGATTATCACAGTTATGCAGAGAACAGCGCTACTGACCTCTCCAGTCTTTCTGAGAACACCACCTTTAGATCTTACGTCTCAGGCTGTCATCTGTCTCTAGGGGTGGAATCACATGATTCTCCCAGTTTAGTCCAGGCCTGTATTGCTGTTCCCTGTGTATCAAATGCAATTTACCCAAGCAAATCTGACTTATGTCCAGACCCTGCCATTATGTTCCTTCCAGGGCAATGACAGTGCTAATCAGTAACCAAACATCCTCCACAAAGCAAAGCCTTATTTATTTAGAACAAACACATTTCAGAGAAAACATATTTTAAAAACAATAAAATGGACTAGACATGTGTCTAGATTTTCCCTAAGACTGACCATTACAGGGGTCAAGGAAGACCATACTGTTTATAATCTGTGCAGATTCTCTTTCTTATTCAACATGTCTCCATAGACAGCTTCTGACAGTTGACTTCCCATTGTCCTCTTGAGTAAGGTTTTTAACTCTTTAGTGTTCTATTGATCTCTAGCCTTTCAACTTTGAAAAATATAAGGATTTCAACATACTAGAAGCCAGAGACAGCAGTCTTTAGGCTAACAGCATGACCCATTGTCTCTCATGTATGTTTTAGGGTGTCTTTATCTAGATCTGTTGGGGAACTGTCTTCCATGCTTCTCCTATAGCCCCCATTGATTTAAATCCATATGTTCATTGACTCCCTCACCTCGTGAAGAGGGTATAAACTAGGTTCAAAGAGGGCAGAAGCCAAAAACCCACAAGTAGGTATAAAAAACGTGATCTTAACAGAGGGCTAAATGTTACAGTGAGATTGGGAGAAAAAGCTTGATGATCTCATGAGGTCCCTTCCAACTTTATGATTCTATTCTATTCTATTCTATTCTATTCTAAGCATTAGGAGCAACAGGAAATATAACAGTGAGGTAATTTGCTAAACAGTTTAGATATTTATACATAATAGCAAGGAGTAAGTAGAATAAACAGGAAGATCTGGAAGTACTAGTACATAAACTAAAGGATGACTTAATAGGCATCAGAGTACTTGGCAGGATAAATCTCATTACTAGAATATTGGTATAAGGAAGAGTAGTTTGTTCAGGAAAGACAGGCAGGGAAAAAGGGAGGAAGTGTTGCATTATACATCAAGAATATGTACAAGTGTTCAGAGGTCCATAAGGAGGTGACCAGCTGAAAGTCTCTGGGTGAAGATGAAAGGGGAAAAAAACCAGAAATAGTGTCATAGCAGGGGTCTACTGTAGACATTCACATCAGGAGGAGGAGGTGGATGAGGCATTTCTAAAGCAAATAGCAGAAAATCGAAAGCCTGTAAATAACAAACTGTAAGGAGACTTTAGCTACTCAGACATCTACTGGAAAATTAATAAAAGAAAAGTCAATAAGTTCTTGGAATATAATACAGAAAACTTCTAGTTTACAAAGGTAAAGGAAGTAACCAGGAGGAAAGCCATTTTAGCCTTGATTCTAACAACCAGGGAAGAATTCATTGCAAATCTGATGGCTGAAGGCAATTGGCGTGAAAATGGTCATGAAATGATAGATTTCATAATTCTAAGGAAAGAAAGAGTGAGAGAAGCAGAATAAGCAGACTTTAACAAACTCAAAACTGGTAAGGTAAAATCCCATGACAAGAAAATCTAAGAGAAAAAGACCTTCAGGAGAACTAGCAGTTTCTCAGAGACAGTGTTAACATCACAAGACCAAACTGTCTTGATGCATACAAAAGATAGAAAGAACAGTCAGAGGCCAATATGGCTTCATTGGGACCTCTCTGATGACCTCAAAAATCTAAAAAGAATCCTATAGAAAGTAGAGATGATAATAAATCATAAAGAAAAAGAATAAAATCATAGCACAAGCATCCAGAAAGGCTAAGGGACAAAATAAGTTACACACATCAAATGATATAAAAGGCAACAAAGAGAGGGACTTTATTAAGGCACTAAATGAAGCAAGCTCAGAACCATTACCTAGTCTTTTCAAGAGGTCATGGAGGACAGGTGATATCCCAATGGACTAGAGAAGGGCAAACTTAATATCTATCTTTAAAAAATGGACCAAAGAGGACCTAAGTAATTTCAAACCAGTCAACCTAATTTAGATAGCTGGAAAGATACTGGAACAAATTATTAAACAATCAATTTGTAAGCACATAAACAATAATAGGGTTATAATAAGTTATAGCAAACAAGGATTAGTTAAGAAAAAATCATTCCCAATTAATTTCCTTCTTTGATTGTGTCATTGGACTAGTTAGATGATGGGGGAAGGCTGTAGCTGTGCTATATCTTCATTTTATTAAGGATTTTGATACAATCCCACCTGATATTCTCAAAGATAAATGAAGGAAAATATGGTGTAGATGAGATCATTATAAATCTGAGTGCAAAACTAGGAGAAAGGTCATACTCAAAGCATAGTTATCAATTAATAGTTCACTATCAAACTGGGGGGCTGACATTCTTATAGGCAAATTGAGAGTACCTCAGGGGTCTGTCCTCGGCTTAGGACTATTCAATATTTTTATTCAGGATTTGGATAATATAGAAGAGAGAATGCTTATAAAATCTGTGAATAATATCAAGCTGGGACCAGTTTTCAAGCACTTTGGAAGACAAGAATAGAATTCAAAATGACCTTAAGAAATTAGAGAATTTGAAATCAACAAGATGAAACTCTATAAAGATGAGTGCAAAGTACCATTACTAGGGAAGGAAAAATCAATTGTACAATGTGGAATAACTGACTGCAGAGTGGTAATGCTGAAAAAGATAGGGTGATTATTCTGGATCTCAAATTAAATATGTCAACAATGTGCTGCAGTTGAAAAAAAGGCTAATAATCTTAGGTGTGTTAACAGGAATGTCGTCTATAAAACAAAGGAGGTAATTGTCCCATGCTACTCAGCACCGGGTAGGACATAACCTGATCATAATGGCAAAAAAAGTATGATCTACCATTCACAAGCTGTAAAAAATCCTGTTGAGCAACAAGAAAAGCGTATCTCCACAATCTCCCCCCCCCCACAAACAGTCACACACCAGCTCATCCTAAAGGGTAAAACAGTCCACAAAGCACTGTGATAGTGAACTTCACTCACACTTCAGAAACTACAAATTTCATAATGAGCAGCTCAGAACTGTAGAGCAGACAACAGTCATGAAAATACTGAAATGTGGAAATGCAGCTGGATTTGATGGTATATCTAGTGGTCTATTACTACAGTTATGACAAGAGCACAGTCTTTCTGCTTGACTTCTTTAATTCTTGCATGGAAGCAATGCTGATGCCCACGTTTCAGGAACAGGCCAAAGTGATTTTATTCTTTGAACAACATAAAGATCCTAATTCTGTGAAGAGTTACCCCCCATGTAATTAAGTGTAAAAGGCTGGAATACCTTGCTGTTCAGGCTGCTCAGTCCTTCTGTTCTTGGAGCACCAGTGTTATCAGCACTAGCAGATACTGCAGCCTGTTAATTCAGCAACTTCTATGTTACTCATAAAAAAAGATCACGGGACCAGTTTGGTGATAAAGTCACTGGCCAGGTTTATTGTCCTCAAGGCAGAGTCCAAGTATCCTGGCTCCATGGTTAAGGTACACTAAAAATGACTGCCCAGTGGCAATGAGTGGCTCAGTTAGCAGCAGGAATCTATACCATCCTCTTGGGCACATAAAGGTTTAAGGCTAAGAACCCAGACATTTAGTCTATGTCTACAGCTAAAAGCTTAGTTCAGACTTGCCTAGTTCAAACTAAGCAGAGCCTGGTTAGTTTGAACTGTGGCTTTTTAGTTCGAACTAACTTTTTAGTTTGAACTAACCGCTTAGTTCAAATTTATTTAGTTTGAACTAGCATGGATACATTGTGCTAGTTCAAACTAAAGTTCAATGTAAGTTCAAACTAAGCATGAAGTTCAAACTAATCATTCGAATTTACTAGTTCAGACTATATTTCTTAGTTTGAACTAGGCAAAGCTTATTGTAGACAAGGACCAAATTAGTCTGAATTAAGTCTCCTTAATCCAGACTAATTTCCTAGTGTAGACATAGCCTTATAGGCTATGTCTACACACAGTTTTGTTATTTCGAAAGAAGCTATTTCAAAATAACTTATTTCGAAAGAACCTGTTATTTCGAAATAACTTGTTTCGAAATAACAAAACTGTGTCCTCGAAATAAGGGAGCGAAATAGCAGGTCCACAGTGTGGACCTGCTATTTCGCTTCCTCTGGGGGCTGCAGGCACCCACAGGGTGCAGTGCAGAGGCGCACTGCACCCCGTGGGTGCCTGCAAAGGGCTGCAGGCACCGCGCCTCAGCTGGCGGGTGCCCGCAGCCCCCTGCAGGCACCCGCCAGGAGCGGGCAGTGGGGCACTGCGCCCCAGGGGCTTTAACGCCCCTGCTGCCCCCCAAGCTGGCGGAGCGGCTCCGGCGCGCGGCTGCAGCCACGGGGAGCCGGGTCCCGCCAGCCCCTCCGGCCCCGGGCTCACCCCGCGCCCTGCAGCCACCTCCCCTGGGGCTGCAGGACCCCCGAGCTGGTGGCGGGGGAGCCGCGGGGCTCGCACCCTGGGAGGAAGCTCAGCCAGTTATTTCGAAATGGCATGTCCACTTGGCGTTGTTTCGAAACAACCATTTCGAAACAACGCCCTTTCGAAATAAAACGAGGTTTAGCTTATTTCGAAAAGCGCACGGCTATTTCGAAAGAAGCGGTTTGCTTCTTTCGAAATGGCCGTGCGTCGTGTGGCCATGCCATTCCTTATTTCGAAACAACCTCTGTTGTTTCGAAATAAGGAGTGTGTGTGGACATACCCATAGAGTGATACAAACAGCTGGAATAAACAACTTATGTAGCACCTTACAGGCTTTATGGCATCTGTTTATTACCTCCCCTTGCTCTTGAAAGTTTGGACAAAGCACCCTATTCATTATTCTGTTAAACCATCTTATTGTACTAGATTGGCTTTTTGAAATTTATTTAGATAAATATTTAGTTTGTTACTATGTTGCCAAGGCCATACCTACTCTGGTTCACAGCCTTTTGTTTAGGCTTCAGGTCTTGCACCAGGCCCAGTGCTCTAGGTTTTCTCACTTTACTGCATCCAATATCCTTACGTTCCTAAATTTACAAGCTATATAAGTAGATAGAAGAGCATCAGTATTGAAAGGACAGATGACTGATGAGCAAGATGGTTTCTGCCCACAACATTCATACTGTGTCCAAGTTGTAAATCTAACTCAACACATTGAAGATGGCTTCAAAACTAGCAAAATGGCATAAGTGTGCTCGGTCATGTCTCAGTGCAAGGGCTGGACTGGATGGCCTCTTGACCAGTCTTGTATCTCTAGGATTCTATGATCCCTCCAGGAAATTTTGATAATCCACCTAATTGCAGAGCAGTTCTATCTTACTGCACAAAATTCATACAAATATTACATTTCCCTATTCATGGATTACTACATAGCAGCTGCATGATTTTCACAGTGGCTTCTCCAGGTTAGTGTTGAAGTACCCAGACTCTGCAGTGTGAAGAAGTCTGCTGTCCCTCTGCCCATGGTTGTACCTAGTAAGTAGAGAGACATAGATTTCAATCTATACTTCTGCCATGACAGGACATTTCACAAGCACTAAATTTGCTTTATAAAAGTATTTTAAAAGGATAGGATCCTATGCTGATATCCACTAGTCTGAAGGTACATTGAATAGGCAAAATACTATAGCTATTCATCTACCCGGCATTTATTTAGTTCCAGAGGGGCAGCCATGTTAGTCTAGTTTTGTAAAACAAAAATGGAGTCCGGTGGCACTTAAAGATTAACAAATGTATTTATTGCATGAGTTTTTGTGGGAGAAAATCCCACTTTCTCAGACGCTTTGAAGATGGGGGATCTTACAGAAAGGGAGAAAATAAATGCAGGAAAGTGTTAGTCATGGGAATAGGTCACACTGTAACAGCAAACGAAAGTAGTGGTAAAGATTTTACCTCATCTTCCTTTATATGCTGTTCCCCAGTGTTTGAATCTTTACAATTGCTTTGATTTGCTGTTACAGTGCGACCTATTCCCATGACTTATACTTACCTGCATTTATTTCCTCCCATTCTGTAAGTTCCCCAGTCTTCAAAGCATCTGATGCAGTGGGATTTTTCTCCCATGCAAGCTCATGCAATAAATAAATTTGTTAGTCTTTAAGTGCCACAGGACTCCTTGTTTGTTTTACTTCATTTATTTGCATTTGTTTAAATCACATGCAAGAGTACCAATCCATTTGTTCCATTCTTTTTAAAAAAACAGAACTCACTACATGGACACCCAGATATTAGTAAAGTACAGCAGCTGGATGCAATATAAAACCTTCCCAGAAAATGGGAAATTCAAAAACTTAAATCAACCTCTGCTTCCAATGATTCCCTAAGTTTGCATTTCCCCTCTGTTTTGAAATGCCTGGGAAAAGTCCATGAGCCATGCAGTATGTCCTACATGACTCCAGTTTGGATTATTATTGACAAGAAAAAGGAGCAATTTCTAAAAATCAGAGAACTCTTCACAATGGGCCAGATCTATTCATTCCACCTTCAGATAAAAACCTCTTTAATATCATAAAATTATGAGATCCACAGGGAAATAAAAGACTGTATTTCACGTTTTCATAGAGACAGCTATAATTGAAGCTATAGAATACTGATTATAGTATTGAACTATGAGAATACTGAAGGAGAATCAGCAAAATAAGAACCTTGATTAAGTAGGGGTTTGATGGGGATAGTTCAGAGAAGGTAGTGAAGCATAAACTGAAATGGAATTTTTGAAGTCCCAGATTGCCTTAAAGACAGGAGAGATAATGTTTAACTAATTTGCAGGTAACGTGTTGGTTTTCCACTACCCTGTATTCCCATTTGATATTATTCATAGAACGTGCTTGATGATAAGCAGAGAGTTTTGAAAGTCACAAATCTTACAATAGTTAATGGATGAATCTGAAACAGTTTTGAGGGTCAACTTTGTCCAGATTAGCAAGGGTCCCAATGACTCTTAAAGGAGCCCACAATTTTGGCTCTTCCAAATTCAGCTGAACATTTCAGGGAACAGGCTTTCCTGATCCTGGCTGGATTGGGAATAATGTGAAGAGAGGCTATACTGAACTAATTTGCCATCATCATTTCTGGTCCCAGACAGAAGAAGGAAAGACTGAAGTTCATAGAAATGAAATGAACAAGGAGTCCTGTGGCATGTTTAAAGACTAACAAAGTTATTTATCATGTGAGCTTTTGTGGGAGAAAATTGCACTTTGCCAGATACTTTGAAGAACTTTGAAGAAATGAAATGCAAAGGGTGGTTTGAACACAGGATCTTCAGAGCTAGAAGTACAAACCACTATTTAATTCTATTTAATTCTACCTTTAGCTGTTAGCAGAAGTTGTCTGTTCTCTGGAGTAGCCAATAGAGAGGAACAATGATATGGCTAGTTCAGGTTACAGAAAAATAATAACGTAAATTTTTCAGACCCACACAGTTAGTTTGCTTTAGGCTCAGTTTGAATGTATCATACTATTGTCAGTACTGCTTACCCAGATAGGTTTCCTCATCCCCAGCTCAAAATAGGATGTCATGAATGAGTGAGCTGATAGCAACACTATAATTGGACTACTCCTTAAGCAACATCTGAATGAAAAAGAATGGATTTCAGCAGAAACCTCTTAAGCCCCAGCTAAAAATAAAGTACCCACTAAAATCGTACAGCTACGGGAATGGCATACCCTGAATGCAGCAGAGATTCAGCCACTTGTTTTTAAAGGTATACCTCTATTGCAAGGATGTTTGGGAAGAACATATTAACGGGATTTTTCCAGTGGTTGCATGGAAACATATTGTCAAAGTAAAATGTTTAAAGAAATGAAAATTAACCCAGAGGATGAAATGCAATATGCAAGTAGTTAATGCCATGGTCTCACTGTATGTTTTCTTGTAAGCTTCTTAGTTATAGGCAGACTGGCCTACTGACTAGGCACAATGGTTTGTAACTTAGAAAATCAGGGTTACTTCTGGCTTAGCCACTGACTTCACTGACTTGTTGGGTAGACTTGGGAAAATAACTTTCCTATTCTATGCCTCAGTTTCCCCATCTGTAAAATGGGGATAATGATACTGTGCTCCTTTGTAAAGCATTTCATGATCTCTCTAGGAAAAGAGCTGTATACCACTATTAACTTTGAATTGTCAACAGTAATAACAGTTTTTTTTTCTTTTAAGGAAACATAATGAAGGACAGGTGTCAGATAGTATGGCAGGCTAGTGGCCACATTTGTACTAATGAATAAGAGATGTGACATCAGATTGTAGATTTTCATTCCAAGCCAGCTATGCTGGAGATATGGTATGAGACCATGGATGTAGAAAATACTTCTTACTGTTCTATACCCTCTGTTCACCGATATCCAGCGTAGTATCCGGCGCAGACTCAGGAAGGCTCATGTGACCTTTTTGGCCAGGCTGCAGTTACCATGACAAGAGGCATAATTGTACTGCAAGAGCAACGTAAATAAGAACGGGGAGTCCCAGAAAACTCCCTGAGAAAAAGGAAGTCACTGAAACAAACAACAAATTCCACTGGGGTTTCAATGCATCACTTTAATTTTCAGGGCATAAAAATAAGATCACTAACTGTGCGGCAAACTGGGCATTCTTTTCTCAGCATGTATTCTGAATAATTACAAATTTATATGGGGACTGGCAAGGCATGACTCCAAATATCAACATTAAAGCCAGAAGCTCCAACATACCCAGATCTTCAATGAGTGCAATAGGTGAAAACTCACCCAGAGAAGAATATTTAATTTTCCCACTCTAAATTGTTTACTGTCCTGAAGCCTTTGTCTACACTACATAATTTCTTCAGTATAACTGTGTAGCTCAGGAATCTGAATAATCCACACCCTAAGCAATACAGTTATACTGACTTAAGTGCTAGTGTAGACAAGCACGTTGCCCGCGGCATAGCTTCTCACACCAACATAGCTACTACCTCTTGTAGAGGTGGACCAACTATCCAGATGGGAGAGCTCGCTCCCTTTGGCATGGAACATCTTCATTAAAATAGTACTTTGCACTTGTCTTTATTTAATTTCATCTTGTTGATTTCAGACTAGTTCTCTGAATTTGTCAAGGTCATTTTGAATTTTCCCAGAACACAAGTGACACTGAAATCAGATTTGCCAACCAGTCACAAACAAGACTTATGATTCCCCCCATCCCCCCACCACTGGTTATCAAGAAACTAAAACAAAATATACACAGACCCCTTTACTCTCTTTCAGTGTCTGGCTCCAAATCAGCGACTAGGAAAGTTGTTATCCACCAGGAAAGAGATGTTATTTAAAACTCTGTGCTCTTGAACAAAAAGTTCTCCTAATCCCAAAGGGCCAACCACATTTCCAGATCAATATAAGTTTACCACATTGCCAGCCAACCCTTTAACAACTAAACCTAAAGCAATCAGATATATAAAACTGAGCTGAAAATCCATATATATCAGAGTTTCATTAGAATTGAGGAGTTTTCAGGCTTATATAGTCCCCCTCATGTACATCGATACCTGAATGAATGTCAGTCCTTGGTTTCACAGCTTCAGTTGTAAATGAGTTAATCCAGAGGCACGTGAAGGCTGAAGACTAAAGACTGACTGAAAACTGATGATTGAAGACAAAACTGATATGGTGTAGCCAGACCCGTAACTACAGTGGGGCGAGCAGGCCTTTGCCCCAGGCACACCAGAGCAGCTCCATTGAGCTGCTCCATTAAAGGGCGCGTTCCCCACTGATTGCTCCAGCCGCTGGCCATTGTAAGTGGCAAGTTCTGATTGGAAGGTGCCCCGAGTGCCGGATTCTTTAGTTATGGATCTGGGTGCAGCTGTCTTTTCTGTTACTTGGTCTTTGCCATGCTGCATGTGGAATTTTACAGAAGGATCACACGAGTAAGTTCTAATGACTCATCTAGGGTAGTCTTCTCTCCCTGGGCCCATTATATCTGTGAGTTTCCTTGAGGGGCTGTAAAGCAGCTAGTACTGCTGACATCCTGTCTGAGGAGGTGCCCAGAAACATAGTACAAGCTGAAATACAGATAAATCAAATATAGCCATAACTTACAGAACAAATACAGATACAGATAACAAATACAGATGCATAAAACATATCCATATCTTTGAATGCAAATATGAAGCACATGCAGAAGCATTATCATCATCCTTAGCAAATTACAGCCTTTCTAACTATACCTAATATGGCATATTATCGTAAATTTGAAATATTGGTGTTAAATAATATCATACATAAGTTGTCCCCCAATTCAGCCAGTGTCACAACAGACACATAAGGAATTGTGCAATTGTCATATATTTAGATTTTTTGCATACGTTATTTACCTATATCTTTATTTATTTATTTCTATTGTGATCTCACTCAAAGGCCCTTTTTTTTCTGGTATTGTACAGAGAAATACAAAGACAGGGTACCTATCCTCAAGGGCAAATAGTGGTTCTATTTATATTTATATTTATTTATATTGGTTATATTTAATTTACTGTCCACTTATTAGTTCTGGTCTTCTGCCTTGCTGCCATTCTGTTTGGTCAAACTCTTTACGAGTTTAGATGAACAGTTGAAACAGAAGCTAAAGTCCCTAGGATGACAAACTACATGGAACCTGGATGAAAAGTATAAACAAATGACTTTAATAGTCAATCAAACAAAAATAAGAATAATCTCATTAAGAATCTAAGTCCACTAAAAAAACAACAGGATATAAGAATCTAAAGCCAAAACAGGAAACATCATGGGAACTATTGAAATAAAAATCCATTTAAACACCAGCAGGGAGCAGGCATGCATGTCAAAAATTTGCATGTCAACCGAAGTGTCATTTTAAACTATAGATTCTTTCACTTGATACCCAGCAGGAGTGAAATTTTTGTATGTTTGTGGAGATATTGATATTTAAACAGTTGTCAGCAGCTTCTTAGGTACAAATGGAAATTGAATTACAGATCATAATGGCTTAGGGATTTGAGTTGTATAATATTGAAACTACATCTGAAACAATATATCATGTTAAAAATAAGGATATTCAAATTGTACTACATGGAAGCTTTCAAGTTACAATTTATACAGTTTATTTTCTGCTTGTTCCTACTACTATCAAAACTATTAAAATGGAAAGAATTTTAAATATCTAATCTACTTTTCACCATTGTTGCTGGATGTGCATTTTTTCCTGCCATTTTCAGCTTCTGTGTATGTCATTTTATTTTCTTTTAGTTTACATAACCCTTCCACAAAACTAGAAAGTCTAGCTAGAGAATATCCATGCCATAGAAACCAAAAAATTAACCAATCTGACAAGCAGCTATGAAGTGAAAATCTCAGCCTCCCTAAAAGCCCCAGCTACCCCATGCTCCTTAACTGCCCCTAAAGCTAGTGAAAACAAATAAGTCTGGGAGTCAATGCATCTTTCGAGCTGGGAGCATGGGGGCAAATTTCTAAATCAAGGGCACTTCATGCTAATAAAGGTGGGAAAAATTGCACAGTGGAACAGAAGAGAGGAGTGTGGGGTTTATATTATAGAGTAAGAGAGTTTAAGAGTTTAAGGCCAGAAGGGAGCATTATATAGTCTAGTTCAGTAGTTTTCATACTTAGGGTTGGGACCCACTACTAAGTTGCAGACCCTTAGGCACTGGGTCGCAGCACGCCCTGCTGCCACTGCCAAAAGACTGGAATGCATTGCTCAAAGATATAATTGTTGGGTTGTGGACATACATGAGTTTTTTTTCAACTGGGTCCTGAGGGAAAAAGTTTGAAAACCGCTGGTCTAGTCTGACCTCCTGTATATCATGGGTCACTAACACCAACCAGCACACCCGTGCTAAATCCAATTACATGAAATAGGACCAAAGTAAATAAAGTAAATAAGACTCGCAGACTTAAATGCATCACAGGCAGAGAATAAGAGGGATTGAGGTGTGCCAGAGCTTGAGGCCCTAAGGCAGGAAAGTGGTTATATGAGGTATAGCCAGATTATCCCAGCAAGTAAACCACACATAATTGTTTCAGAGGAAGGTGAAGAAAACCCGTCACAATTATAATTTGAAATGTGTCATATCTTTGTTACTGAGGGATATGAACATGGAAATATTCTGAAAGCCAAAAGATTTCTAGTCCAAATACCTGAGAAAATGGCTACGGTCTCATTCCTTCAGTCAGGCTCCTGTTCCTACACAGAAATCCCTGCAGGACTGAGGCCTTAAGTACTTCATAAAACACTTCAGACACTTCATACAGCAACAGTCTAGGCTGCCTTTATATCCTTTTTCTTGGACTGTAGGAATTCTACACCAGGGCATCCACTGAGAGAAAGAGGAGTTGGCTTTTTTACACACAAACATGGGTAACCATATATCAAGAAAACCATAAGGTTTAGGTTCTTTGTTCTTGGCTGTGTCACCAACTCATCAGTGCACAACTAACATCAATATGAAATAGTGTTTTCTTTCATGTTGGTTGTCTTAGCTGAATGGACCTAGTTCAGTAATGCACTGTAAATAATAAACCACCCTTTTATATGCAAGATACTGTGTCCAACTTCTTAAGTGTGATGTGGTGCTGAAATGCTGTAAGATGGAGAAGACAGTGAGAAATGAGGGTGCTCCTCATCTCATGGCACGCACTGTCATCACTTCTCTGAGGACTTTAGTGGAGTTGGATCGGTGGTATGTCCTCTATATATGCAGAACATACATTTCATGGCCCAGGAGTGGCTGTGCCAGTTGGACAATTCTATCCAGTTCCCAGATGAACATGTAGAATAAAATGGCATCCTCCACACAAAGCGACTCGTAGCCACCATATGTGTGAGTTCCAAAGGGGTAGCTGTGTTAGTCTAATTCCGCAAAATAAGCAAGGGAGTCCTATGGCACTTAAAGACTAACAAATAAATAAATAAATGTTAGTCTTTAAGTGCCACAGGACTCCTTGCTTGTTTTGCATATGTGTGAGCTCACTACTTGCAGCAAGTGGAGAATTGCATGCTTTATCAAAAAATGTCACGCTGTGCCAGTAGTTTTCAATTAGTGTGCCAGGGCACAATGGAGTAGCATGAGAACTGTCCAAGTGTGCCATGAAACTTTGTACAAAGGGTCATACAAATCAATGTAAAACAAACATTGTTTCATCTTAAACAATAATCTATCCAACCAAAATTACAACTCATAAAACTTGTGAAAATTAATCATCAGATTAAAAGCGAGGCATCAGTCTTTTGATTCTAAAATGTGAACATTGTAAACATAGGTGGCCAAAGGGCAAAAGTGGGAGGACATGTATTTTTTCCATAGATTTTAAACATTAATGCACTTGATCCTTCTTTAGTTTGTTGTATGCATTATGTTGCAAACCTCTCTAGTAAGACCATAACAATAGTAAATGTAAGTATATGTGACATTTATGAACAATCCATTCAGCTGAAAAAAGTAGGTGTGCCACGGAATTGTCTCACTGAAGTGTGCCGTGTTACTGACAATGTTGGGAACCACTGTGTTATGCCATTGAGTTGGCCCTTCCTACACCAGTAGTGAATTCAATTCTATGGCCAGGAATGTCTAGTCCTCCCAAAATGCACTCAGGACAGGACCAGAAGAGACTAGCAAAGATAGTATATCACCTTGGGAGCTTCTGGGTCCATTGAGTGGTCACAGACGAGTTAAGACTGCTCTAATATATTGTAGCATCTTTTAGTCCCAAGGAAAGACTGAACACAGTGGTATATTGGCCAGGCTCCCTTCCACTGGAATACTTCCACTGAGAGAGCCCAGTTTTGCAAGTCCTTTGCCCTCACAGTATAATACAAAGGGCCAACAGCAGGGCTGAAAGTCTGCTACTCTATCTGTGGTTACATCTACGCTATAAGGTTTGGGTGTGATCCCCTGTGTTGGGCAAGGATTGACCCATGTCTGGGCACCAATACCCATACCACTGAAGATAAGTATTCAATTTCTTCAGTGCAGAAGTGTTTATTTGAAAGCAGGTGATCACAAGCAAACAGAAAAGACCAATGCCTCTCTTTATTAAGAGACAATGCCTCTCTTTATTAAGCCTCAATTTCCCAAGCACAAACACTCAGTAACTATGCTGGCCCCTTACAGTATCCTGATTAGCAAGCAAAGCAAGTATAGCTACTACTTCTAGGTGAAGACTGTTTCTTGCTTCTTTCTTCTGATACTTGCTCTATTTTCTGGGTCCCTCAAAGCAGGGCTTTAGCTATTCCAGAGCCCTCTGGTCCCACAGACCATCTTCAGTCCAGCAATATGATGAGACTTTTTTAATAAATGAGGGTATATAGATATTTAACATGTAATATTCCCAATACCTATACCCTCTTTCCAAAGAAGTTATGTGTCCCCAAGATGTGCAAAATATACTTTGTTAGCATACCACCTAACATATCAAAATTAATTCATAATTTTGGCGGCAGCTACAGAGATCAGCTGATATTCACTTTTTCATTATTTACTCCCTGGGCACCTGATGTCACATTATTCTATAGGGTCAGTTGATCCAGGTCAGTTAGTCCCAGACTCATCATTACACTATCATATGTACACACTAAGTAAACTGGCCATTAGCTGACCATGACTACAGCTGCTTTATAGGCCTGGACAAATATTCATGGCTCATGCCAGTGCCAAGTGCACATCAGACCTTTTCAGTGATTTGCCAGTGTCTAGTGCTAAAAGGCCCATCTCCCAGAAACTTCTAGCCCTCAGGCTCACCAGATATGTCCATTGCAATACTATATAATGATTCAGCAGCATCCCAACACCTGCTTAACTCCCCATACTTGCACTAGCTCATAGTCATGTAGCCCTGGTCAGAGGGCGAGTGGTGCCAGACACATGGCTCAGTCATGCTGAATACATACCAGTGGTTTCAGGTGGGCTTTACTTGGAACGGCTTAGCTGTACTGCCACTACCGTGGTGATGCTGTACTAATCCAATAAGAGCTAGCACAAGGATGTGTACATGAGTAGGGAATCACACTCCTAGCCTGCAGTCAAGTTCCAAAGGGGCAGCCGTGTTAGTCTAGTTCAGTAAAACAAGCAAGGAGTTCTGTGGCACTTAAAAGACTAACAAATTTATTTATTGCACGAGCTTTCGTGGGAGATTTTCTCCCATGAAAATTTTCTCCCATGAAAGCTCATGCAATAAATAAATTTGTTAGTCTTTAAGCACCACAGGACTCCTTGTTTGTTCTAGCCTGTAGAGTAGATGTAACCTCTATCACCCTCGCTTCAAAGTGCTTTGTACTGAGAACACTAGGCCATACCGTCCATTGTTAGAGTCATTTTAGGCAGGTGCAATTCCACTGTAAATAACACACCAGCCTAAAATTAACACAATAGAGCAGAGAATCAGGCCCACTCTGCATGTAGCACAAATAAATTGCATTGCAATGTACTAAGAACATACCTTGTAAACTGAATAGTTATCAGATAAGCTGTTCCTGCTCATGTTTTAATATATTTGTTGGTATTATTGAATGTTTTTATAGTGCTCTGAAACTAAAGCTATACAAACCTAAAGCATTATTATTATGCTTTGAAATAAATCTGTGACGTGCCCATACGAGATTTCCAGTTCACTTCACTGTCCATGTAGCCCTAAAGCAGATCAGTGTCACTGTGGTTTGAATTCAAGGACCACACCTACAGTCCTCACATTTTCCAATCCTCTCCTTGACTACTCTCAAAACAAACAGAGCATGTCATTCAAGCCATAGCAAAAGACAATATGAATCACAGCCTGTCTTTGCCACACACCAGATTACTGCTTTGCCTACCAACAGGAAAGACCAAAGAGAGCAAGTCTTTATAAGTTGCCCTAATTACAGACTCAAATCAAGCAAATACATCATAAAATAACCATGGTATTTATGTGTATAAAGAGGGAAAAGTCTTGAAGTGGGTTGTGTGAGACAAAATAAAGAATAGTGGGGATGTTGCGGATGGAATCCTGCCTTCTTGCTGGTTGCTTTACTAGTCTTTAGCTGCTAGGGCCCACATTTCATGGAGTCTCAGCAGGGATGAATTTGGCCCTTGCACTCCTGAGACACAGTAGACATAGCACTGAGGAGTTCAACTTTCAGCTATTCAACAAGTTGAAAGAAAAGATATTTCACCAAATTCTGCTCTCAGTCCCATTCATGCATTTTTGTTGATTTTATGGAGCAAAGAATAGAATTCAGTCCAATTAATTTATCAATTTTTTCCCCAGTGTTTTCATAGTCCACACTAGCAATAGAGACTTCCAAGTTGATCATCTTCCTGAAATTAATGACTTTCAGGAGTAAGAAATCATGAGGGTATGTCCACATAGCAATTCAACACTCATGGCTGTCCAGTGTCAGCTGACTCAGGCTCACAGGACTTGGACTGCAAGGCTGTTTCACTGCCATATGGCCCACTGGGCTCTGGCTGGAGTCCTGATTCTAGGGTCCCAAAGCTTGGTTCCAGCCCAAGCCTGGAAGTCTGTACAGCTATGAAACAGCCCCAAACCTGAGTGTTACAAGCCTGAGTCAGCTGGCATGGGCCGGCTGTGGGTTTTTCTTTTCTGTGTAGACATACCGTCTGGACATAAAGCAGGGCTCAGGCTGTGGGGCTATAAAATTGCAGTGCAGATGTTCAGGCTCACATCAAAGGCAAGGACCCCATAAGGGGGAGGGTCCCTGAGTGCAGGCTCCAGCCGAAACCCAACTGTCTACCCAGAAATTTTATAGCCTTGCAGCCTGAGCCCATACCCAATTCAGCTGACATGGGTCAGCCATGAGTATTTTATTGTAATGCAGACGTACCCTGGGGTACACCTCAGGAAAGCCAATTTTACTAATCATTAATATTGAAATAGTTTCTAAATAAGAACCACCCTTTGAGAGGAAGACTGGTCTTGTGGTTAAATACTGATCTAGTATTCAGGAGGTCTGGGTTTATTTCCCAACTCTGTCTCTGGGATTTTGGATGAGTCACATAATCTTTCTGTATGTACCTCTGTTCCCCATAGGTATGATGAGAACAGTAATACTGCCATCCCCTGCTCCCCTTTGCTTGCTGTGTCTATTTAGACTGCAAGCCTTTTGAGGCAGGGCTCGTCTCTTAATGTGTTCTCACAGCGACCAGAACAATAGAGCACTGATCTTGCTTTGGCACTCAAGGAGCTTTTGTCATCCAAATAATACTAATAAGAGAAAGACAAATGCTCAGGCAAGAAGTAAGAATTCCTTAAGAATTTAGTCTGAAAGGAATTTAAACTCGTAAACATAGGGCAAGAGTTAAACTGAGACAAGCTTAATGAATAGTGTCATTGATAGAAAATAGAGCACATTGCCTAATGGAACAAGTCAATTTTAAAAGAAAGAGAGGAAACAATTTTTGTAATAAAGAACAGCGTCTATTAGGACGTATTCATGTTGCACTGTAACAGTAAATAAAAAAGCCCCATAAGCGTATGATCCTCATTTTCAGTTAGTAATAACAAGAACAAAGAAAAATGCTTGTAACCCTGGGAGGGGAATACACTAGAATGTTTCATGCCACCTGTTATGTTATTCTCTGAATTCATATAACTTTGTCTCTGTGACAGAAAGTAGAAACTGACTAGCCCTGGAAAGAACCACCCCACCCAATTCTTATGTCTATGTCCACACTTAGGCAGTTAAATCAATTTAAGTTAAATCGATTTAATAAAGTCACTATAAAAATCATTAAATCGATTTAAGTTAAATCGATTTAACACATCTCCACTAGGAACTCCAATCAAATTAACAGGTCCATGGACAGGACTTGCTAGTTTGATTTAGGAGAGGCACACAATGGGAGGTGTGGCAAGATGGCCCCCTAGAAGGGCCATGCCCCCACCCAATATATAGAAATTGGACAGCACCCTGGGAAGGAGAAGGGCAAAAGTATTAAATCGAAATAACAGTTAAATCAAAATAACACATCCACACAGTGTTATTTCAAAATAACAGTTTTCATTTAACCGTCATTTCAATATAATACTAGGTTTTATTATATCAAAATTACTTTCCTTATTGTGAGATAAGGGAGCTCTTTATCCCAATATAAGGAAATGTAGTTTGGACCTGCAATATTTTAAATCAAAGTAATCTGCATTATTTCGATCTAAAGACTGTGTGTGGACATACCCTATGTGTCTGAACATAACTTTGGGAAACATGAGACAGAGAGAAACTCTGGTTAATCCCTCAGGCAATGTCTACACTTAGAATTGAATTCGAATTGATGACAATTAATTCTAATTCAGTTAAGTGCATGGCCGCACTTGCTTTCCTCAGTTTGAATTGATGAAAGCTGACTTCGAATTGGTCAAATGCTGTTTGACTTCGAAGTCCGGGTCAATTCAAACATGGTAGTTCGCATTGACCCAGTGTAGCCATGTCAATTCAAACTCATTATGAGTTCAATTGACATGGGTTGATCTTCCTCCCAGGGTGCATGGCATCATGGAAGGAAGGCCAGCCCTTCAGCACCTGGAGCCAGCAGCCCGAAAGGTGCCTCCACCCCCTGCAGCCAGAACAGGCTGGGGGCACAAAACGGGGTTCCTGTCCCCTTGCTGGGGACAGGAACCCCAGCCCTCACTCCAGCCCCGCTTGCAGGCTGGGGGAGGGATCCCCTCCCCAGGCTGGAGCCCCTCTCCCAGGGCTGGGGAAGGAATCACCATACACTGCTCCATCCCTGCTGGTCACGTGAGAGGAAGGAACCCCTGTGCATGGCTGCTGCCCCAATGGCCACAGGCAGGGGAGAGACCCCCAAACATTGCTGCTCCCCTACTGGCAACCGTGCATGGGGTCCCTTGCCCCACGCACGGCCATTGGGGCAGCAGCCACAAGTGGGGGGTCCCTACCCCACGCGCGGCCAGTGGGAGATGCAGCTGTGCTTGGGTGTCCTTCCCCACACTGGCAAGCTGGGCTCCAGCCCTTCAGGGGGGTCCTTTCCCCTGTTGGGGGCAGCCCTGCTGGAGCCAGGCAGGGGAAATCCCTTTCCCCCCCCAACCTTGCCAGGGGAAAACTTCCCCTGCCAGGCTTTAGCCTTGTGAGTCTGGCATCGGGAAAAGCATCTCCTGCCCAGCTCTAGCTGCACCACGGCTAGAGCTGGGCAGGGGATGTTTTCCCTCCGCCAGGCTCAGAGGGCTGGAGCCTAGCAGGGGATTGGCTGTAGCAATATTCCTTTTCGGTGGCCATCTTGCCACACTTCCCATGTGCTCCCCCTCCAATTCGAATTGACAAGTCCAGTCCATGGACAGGCCAGGTCAAATTGGATTTTCTAGTGTGGCTATGTCAATTCGAATTGACTGAATTTGAACTGATAATTATTAGGTCGAACTGATTAATTCAAATTCAGCCATTCGAATTCACGTTCTAATTGTAGATATAGCCTCACAGAAGTTCAATCTGTGAGAGCTCTTTGGGTGTATTACTTAGAAATGTATAGAGACCCAGCCACAGTCAGAGTGTGATAAAGCTGATCATCGCCACACTAGCATTGAGTCAACAGCATTAAGATTTTATTTCTGACTTGCATCCATGTGGTGCCTCTGTGCCAATTTCTGTTTCCTTACCAAATCTCTGATCAAGAACAATGCAATCACATCAACATAAAACTGGTGGAGAATCAGAGTCATTGATTTTATTTAAGTTGTTTGGATGCAGTGTAAGATGATACAGAATTTGACTCTTGCTGCTGCCACAGCCCTTTAACACCATGTAAAAGAGCTGGAAGATCATCAACAGGCATTAGAAGACATATAGGTACCCAGGAGAGGATTCCCCTAAGCAGGCACTATGCAGACAGATGTAAATAAAAAACTGAATGTCCACACAACATTTTCTTATTTTGAAATGACAGGCTCTGTCATTTTGAAATAAGAACCATCTTTTTGAAACAGCTTAAACACCATTCATTTCAAAATGGCTGTTATTTCAAAATGGTTATTTCAAAATAATGCTGTTTGGACATGTTGTTTTGAAACAACACCATCGTTTCGAAACAACTGTTTTGAAACAACATGTCCAAACGACCTTATTTCAAAATACCCATTTTGAAATAACAGCTGTTTCGAAAGCAGGCTTTCCATTAATTCGAATTAACATGTGTGGACATAGCCTATGTTCTCTTTTGTGCCATCCATCGTTTCGGGGTCCGATAAGCAGAAAATTATGTTTGTTTTAATGCATCATTGGTATTTGGGAAGGGCAGCATGAGTAGCTACAGTGCTTCAACTTGGAACTACAGACCATCTTTAGAAGCACCAGTAAAAGGGTCTGGACTGCAAAATTTGGAACTGGTTGGGCTTTAGTTCAGCCACTTGTTAAAATGGAGGCTCTCCACAAAATTCACGGCGAGATTCTCTGACCTCTTAGAAAGTCTGGTGTGTTCAGAATTTGGGTTTTGGTTTAGACCTAGCTCAAGTAGGTAGGAGGGCCTATTCAGTCCTTGGCCTCTACTGACACTTCAAAACCAGGGTGATATACAGCAGCAACTGTTGTGTAGAAATATGGAAATAGGAATTGAAACAGGACCACCAAATTTATTTCAGGAAGGTCAGTGAACAGCCCTTTCACCTAGAAGCAAACTAGCACCCTACACTCAATAACCAGAGTCACCCACTCCTATATTATTATTATTATTATTATTATTATTATTATTATTATTGAATGCCATTAGTTTTGAGTCTTTATTGTGTTTTTATCAGAAACTATGCCTTGCAGCTCTGCCAAAGACTCAAGAAGATTCTGGGCTGCTAGATAGTAGGCAAGACAGAAGGTTCATAATTAAAAAAAAGCACCACCAACAACACCTTGGCAAAATGCCATATTGAATGAACTGTTCCGCCTGGATCTACAGATTTGCCAAGTAACCTGGCAAGCAACCAGACCGAATGGTTATAATTGGTATTAGTGTATCTTAAAGAAAATAGCACAGATGAAGATTCTGAACCATTCTCTGGGCCTGATGAAGAAACATTCAGGATTTACAATTGATTTCCAAAGGGAAGTGAAGAAGATTTCATGAAGGTAAATAAAATCAGCAAAGCAACTCTGGAACAATGCTGGGTTTATTTAGTCCTGTCTCTTTACACCACAGACTTTGCACATTTATCATTGTTAAATTAGATGTGCCTCTAACAGCTGGGGAATATTTCTCACCCTGGAGACTAAAGGTTTTACTGTTTTCTCATTTACACAGGTGTCAGTTAGGACCTATGCTGATGATTTACACCGGTGTAAGTCTACTGATTAAATTCAGTGAAGTTACACCTGTGTAAATCTAGTGTAAGTGATGTAAGAATAGGTCTTGGGTTCTTCAGCTCTCTCAAGATTACTCATGCCTTACATTGAGTCTTTTTTCTTAAATGAAAAATCTGAAAGTGACTATTTACAACAAAGAATTAACTGAAAACAAGTGCTGAAATGACAATCTCTTTGAAGATCGATTTTATGGGTAGAATCATAGTATATCTGACACAAAGAGAAAGGCTTCTGAGAACACAAAACCAAATGAGCATTTCTACCACAAATGCTTAGTTTGCTTGATATTTTTCTGCTAATTTTGATTAAGCTCACATACCCTACCCTAGCATGCATTTTCCAAACCTGGAGAGGATATTTATTGTTTTAAAAACATGTACACATATACTTCCGTATTATTTTTAGCTGGTATTCAGTATCATGTACTGCCGGGCCTGCTTTCTGCTATAAAGGACATGAATAAAATAAAGTCCAGTCCCAGATCCCTGTGAACCCAGAATTAATGCACAAAGGATGAGATTCTGACACAGCTCATGAAGCGAGGTATGGTTTTAAGTAGAATGAATTGGAAATTTCCTGATGGCAAAACATTCCACTGGAAAATGCTGATTTGTCAAAATCGAAACATTTCCCAATAACATGCCAATTTGGTTTAATCTACTGATGGGAACAAGACAGGATTTTGGTGAAAACCCCCTTATTTCCTTTCACCTAACCCATTTTGAGAGCTGCTGCAATACTGGGACTTTAGAAGCCCTAAGAGTTCTGGCTCAAGCCAGGTTTCTGGATTCTAAGCAGTTCACACTGGGCATTGAGGCACTGAACAGTTTGGGGACCCTCAACAATTTCATTTTTAAAAGGCAAAACAGAACTTTTTTTCCCCCCCAAAATGAAAAAAATTGGCTTCTACCCTAGGAAATCTCACAGATTTTGGAATGTTCATGGAATGGGGATTCCAGGTTTTGACTAGAACTAGTTTTAAGCCATGTTTGCACCTTCATGAGCCAGGAACTAGAGAAGTCCTGAGCATATTTTAAACCAACCTGTGTGTGTGCAGGTTTAAGGTACAATAGCTCTCCAGTGTCGTCTATGGGTGCTGTGCTGCCCAGAATTTCAGCTTCCCTGATACCTGCTCTATGTCTGGGACTTTTGGGAAGGTATCCTTACATCTTGTTTTGAAATAAAAGACTCGTGTGGACATACCTATAGAAAACAAACACTGGAACAGCTGAGGGAAACCTATGGCGGCTGTTTGGAGAAATAGTGATTCCTTCCCACGTGGAATGGTCAGTGCTGCCTACTGCAGGATGGTTCATCGGTTTCATGTATCATTCCTGGAGACTGGCCTGTCATTGGTGCTAAGAACCATAGGCAAATGAGCGACAGGAAAGGGCTATGAAATCTCTCGATCTCACACAATACACAGGGTGCTCCATTGGCAACCTGCTTCTTCAGATCCCAAGAAGAAGCTGTGAAGTAGCTGAGCTAACATCCTCTCCCCATTCCCTGGCAGTGATGCCCTCAGCAGTGGCCACGTACTTACAGCAGTTTATCCAGAACTCATTTTTTTTTTTTTTTACTTTCTTATGGGAACATTCCAAAAAAAGCAATATATTCCTGATTTCTCACAAGTCAGCCATGTCCCAACTGCCAAACACTTCCCCTCTTGCTAGGCATTATTGGTGTAAGGGGACTCCAGCTGGCTAAGCCACAGGGGGTAGGGAAGAATGCTATCACTTAGCAACCTTTCCCTTCTGTATGGCTCTTATTACTTCATTTACAGGTGATATCCACTGTGATGCTGTTTGGGTCTAGGGGACCGTTTATGATTATTTTTCATATTGATATTTCATATTTGCAATAATCCATATGCAATCTGCCATGTTTGGTATCAATAGAAAGGTTGTAACACGCTAGGAAGGATTAAATGATTTATATGTAGGTATCATATTTGTAATAGAATGTAGGAATCTTATTTGTCTTATGTATGTTCCAAGTTGTTTGAGCTGAGGCAATCCCAGACTGGGCCTCTGAAAACTATTGTCTTGTTAATGGCCCATCAGGAGGGGCTCCCAGCTACCGAGGGCCCAAGAGGAAACCTGTTTGATCAGTTACCCAGACTGACCATGTGGTCCACCTTCATTTTGATCTGGCAAGGACTCTGAGATAAAAGGCCATCGCCCATTCTCCATTTTGTCTTTAGTCTTTAGTCTCTGGTCTATCTGCAACCAACACCTGCCTCTGGAACTATTCTTCTGGGACTGAACACAGGACTGAGACCCACCCAGCTGCAGCTGCTGCTGGGTGCACACTGGAGGTGTGGGACTAATCTGCAAACTGCAGGATCTTCAAGGATTTGTTTTCTATGGACTCTAAATCAGTTGTATGTATGTGATTCACTTTGACCCTTTAACATCTCTTATATGTAGCTTGTTTTCTTTTTATATTAAACCTTTAGTTGTAGTTACTAAAGGATTGGCTGGCAGCGTGGTATTTTGGGTAAGATCCAAACCTACATTGTTTTGGGTGATGTGGCTGGCCCTTTGGGGTCAAGAGAACCTATTTTGTAAAGAGACCCAGTGGCTAGGGGGGACCTTAGGACCTGATGTGTAGTAAGGGAGCTGCTTCTATTTTGTTATGCTCGGTGATGACCAGAGTGAGGGAATCAGGAGCATGTTTTGTTACTGTCTGGGAGACTGGTTTAAGTACCACCTGTCAGTGGTTTGGGGATTTGGCCCCTGGTTTGGCAGCTTGCCCTGATTTTGGCACATTCAGAAGGTTATCCCAGGAGGCCCGGGTCACATCCACTACTTAGCTTCCCTCTATACAGGACAATGGAAGGGAACCCATGACCGCAGTCACATCTTGGTTTGTGTATTATTCTTTCCCATCTTTCTCAACTGGAGATTATGTAATATGCACTAACAAACCATAATCTTACACAGTATTAGCACCACATGTACATCCCTGTCACAAACTGGCCACCACCCATGGTATTATTTCATTATATCTTCTTAACCTCTTAAACCATCCTTGACAAGTGCTTAGCTAACCGATTCCATCACTTCGAGTTTTTAAGTGCAGGTTAGACAAGCTCCTGTCAGAGATGATTTAAGAGGGTATTTGGTCCTGCTAGGGGACTGGACTCAATGACCTCTCATGATCCCTTCCAGTTTCTACGATTCTGTAATTCTGTGATATGTGGTGCCAATGACTTTCCTTAAACAAAAGAAATTGGCAAATTCTCTTGATTAAAAATGAGGTTTTCTAATACAGGAAAACAAGTTCATTGATCTGTGGCCAACAAATTACAAGACACCAATTCCTGCCAGCTCTGTTCAAATACATAGTTCTTATTTCAGGCTTTGAGATCTTCAAGTCAGTAGGACTAATCACTTGGATATGGCAAGCAGGATTTGGCCCAAATATAGGAACATGGTTGGATTTTTTCCTTTTGATGAGTTACAATATATGATGTATTTACCAGCAAAGTACAGACAGATGGTCTTGCAGTTATGGTGTTAATTTGACCCAAAGCGATGTGGGTTTAAATCCTCCTACTGTCATAAACTCCCTCTGTGATGGCTTGTAAGTCACCTAATCTTTTTCTATGGCCTTGATTCAGCAAGTGCTTAGCTGGATTGGACTTTTTGTCTCTTAGTTTCTGTGTAGAGATAATACTTCCCAACCTCAGAGGTGATGGGAAGTTTAAATCATTGGATGTTTGTGAGGCGCAACATATATTCTGTGGTGAGAGTCACGGAAATAGATAGATAGAATCCTCACTGTGATGTACAATTTACAGGGTTGTCCTAATATTTCCATGCATTCATCCATCCCACACAGTGTCTTTTTCTCTCTCACACATGCACTCTCTGTCTCACTTCATATATTCACTGTGATATCCAGCCATCAGGTATCACACCAATTGGAGAATGCAGCAACTGACATGACAGCTGGTTAAGACCATGAATAAAAGCTTCTAAATAAGCAATCTTCCAGTGAAGATACTTGTGGCAATGAAGAAACTGTCAGTAACAATAATTGGCAATAACAAACCTACATAAGGAAACTACTAATCATCTAACCTACTAGCAGGCAGGTAATGACCTAAATAAATGTTGTAATGAACACCTTTCCTTAATGAGAATAGTGGAGCAGAGAAAGAGAAAATACGTGCACATCTCAAAATGCTCATTCAGTAAAAAGCAAGGGTATGTCCACACTGGTTGTGTTGAAATAAAAAACTGAATGTCCACATGCATTTTCTTATTTTGAAATGAAAGGCTCTGTCATTTCGAAATAAGAACCGTCATTTCGAAACAGCTTAAACCCCATTCATTTCAAAATGACTGTTATTTCAAAATGGTTATTTCAAAATTATGCCGTTTGGACATGTTGTTTTGAAACAACACCATTGTTTCAAAACAACTGTTCCGAAACAACATGTCCAAATGGCCTTATTTCGAAATAACCATTTTGAAATAACAGCTGTTTCGAAAGCAGGCTTTCCCTTAATCCAAATTAACATTTTCTTAATTCGAATTAACTTATTTCGAAATAATGATGTATGTGGGGACATAGCCCAAATGAGGCCCTGTCCCTAATGACTGATATTAATTAGCTGTTAAGAAAGCCTTTTGTTAAATGATGAAGGGACACATACAGAGATTTGTTTGTAGTCACAATCCTTTTCATTGTAGCATTAGAAAGCTGGATCCTGCCAAAGTTTTCTCGTTTGAGCTGTGTAGCTGATATCAGCAGGCCTACTTTCCTGAGTATAGGTTGCATGATCTGGCTTGGATGCTGTTATAAAACTGTACTAGTAAGCAATACAATAACAATGTAAGAGAAGATTTTTATCTGGTGGGAAGAAAGATTTTTTACAACACCAGTAAGAGGGTCTGCACAGTAAGAGCAGGAAGACTTGCTGTACATGCAGAAGTTGTACTTACTTAACTCTAACAAAGCAGTAAACCCTCCAGGGCAGCTCTACTCTTGGAAGGCTTTTCTTTTATAACCATGCAAGGATCCTATGCCAGCAAAATGCTCCTAGTGTGGATGCAATTTATACTGACAAAACTGCACTCTAGCTGTTATAGCTTATTCCAGGCCCCACAAATAGAGTAAGTCATGAAAGCAAAAATGTAGCTTTACTGGGAGAACCGCATCTACCAGATACCAAAGCGTGGAAAGGAGGAAAGGGAAGTACAAAAAGGAGGACATTGGAAGACACATGGGGTATGTCCACGCGAGTCTTTTATTTCGAAACAACACTAGTTGTTTCAAAAGAAAAAACTGAATATCCACACAATGTTTTCTTATTTTGAAATGACAGGGGCTGTCATTTCAAAATAAGAACCATCATTTCGAAACAGCTTAAACTCCATTCATTTCAAAACGGCTGTTATTTCAAAATGGTTATTTTGAAATAATGCCGTTTGGACATGTTGTTTTGAAACACCACCATTGTTTCAAAACAACTGTTTCGAAACAACATGTCCAAATGGCCATATTTCAAAATAACCATTTCGAAATAACAGCTGTTTCGAAATCAGGCTTTCCCTCAATTAGAATTAACTTATTTCGAAATAAGGACTTTCTTTCGAAATAACTCATTTTGAAATAACTTATTTCAAAATAATGATGTATGTGTGGACATAGCCATGGAGAAAACATAGTATTAAGGTAACATTCTTTTGTTTTTAGGGGTCCCTGGAATGCTTTCCCCTAAAAATACGGTATTCTGTGGCATATTTTAACCCCTAAAAGTAAAAAGCCAGACAAATCACATATTTTAAAATGCCTGCCAGACGGAGGATATGAAGGTAAAATAGAGGACATGCCCTCCTTTTGCCTGACATCTGGTAACCCTGTCTATGATAGATTTTTCTGCCATGCGATGTCATTCACAAATCACACCTCTTCACACCTCTGACCAACATAGCTATACCAAGCAGCAAAACTTTGTAGCATAGACCTGGCACTGTGTGGACACAGTTATACCAATACAAAAGTATTTCATACCAGTATAGCTATTACTATGTAGAAAGGGAGCTAAACTACACCAGTATTACAATCCTTTATGAGAGCTTACCAATGTCCACACCAGGAGCTGTATTGCTATAACAATTTCAGTAAAAAATCATATCTGTAACTAAATGGCACATTTAGAGGTAGCGGACAATTTTCTGCATCATGCAATCCACTGGTGTCACATAGGACATTTTTTTTTTTTTTAGAGTCACTGAGGAAATGGTTTACCTTGATATAAACTCTCAGGCTGTATAGTGTTTAAGTAGGTGTGGAGCAATAAAGAAGAAAGGCTCTTGTACGCTATCATCACATGGTGCCACAATTGTAGCAGAGTAGAAGGAGGGGTGCTTGCAGGAACTTACATTTTCAGGCCCTGATCTTGTATCATTAAAGGGGCTTTTCACCATTAATGGGAGCTTCGCTGTAGATCTCAATAAGCATAAGATGAAGAGCAGTGAAGTTAGCAGGTATCTCCCATAATCCAAAAGTATTCAATTACTTATTATTATATACATATGTTTATAGCATCCATCATTGTTGTATCTGGGTTCAATATAATGAAAAAGCTGTGGTAAGACGCAAATTGCTTTTATATTGATGAAAATCTATATCAAGTTTTGTTTCTATGGATCTCTGTTTCCTTATGAGCAAGGACAGCTTTGGTATATAAAAGGAGCTCTCTGTGGAAGAACACATTGGTAGTACTGGCGCAGAAAAGGAACTATGATATAATTGGAATAACAGAGACGTGGTGGCATAGCTTGCATGACTGGAGCTCTGCCATGGATGGGTATAATTGTTCAGCAAGGACAGGCAGGGAAGAAGAGGGGGAGGAGTAGCACTATATGTAAAAGAGCTCTATGACTGCTCAGAGCTCCATTAAGGAAGTGGAAACGAGCCAGTTGAAAGTCTGTGGGTTAAGTTTAGAGGGGAGGGCAACAAGGGGGATGTCGTGATGGGTGTCTACTATAGACCGCCAGACCAGAAGGAGGAGGTGGATGAAGCATTCTATGGACAACTGGCAGAAGTTTCCAGAGCACAGGCCCTGGTTCTCATGGGGGACTTCAATTACCCTGACATCTGCTGGGAGGCCAATACAGCAGTTCATAGACAATCCAGGAAGTTTTTAGAGAGCGTCGAGGACAACTTCCTCATACAAATGCTGGAAGAACCAACTAGGGGCCTTGTACCTCTCAACTTGCTGCTCACAAACAGAAGAATTGATTGGGGAAGCAGAAGTGAATGGCAACCTGGGCAGCAGTGGCCATGAGATGGTAGAGTTCAAGATTCTGGTTAATTGAAAAAAGGAAAGATGCAAAATGCAGACCCTGGACTTCAGAAAAGCAGATTTTGGCTCCCTCAGGGAACTGATAGGTAGGATCCGTTGGGAGGCTGATCTGAAGGGGCAAGGCATTCAAGAGAGCTGGCTGAATTTTAAAGAAACCCTGCTAAGGGCACATGAAGATACCATTCCAATGAGCAAAAAAAACCAGCAAATGTGGAATGCACCCAGAGTGGCTTAACAGAGAACTCTGCACTGAGCTAAAGCACAGAAAGGAAGCTTACTGGAAGTGAACGCTTGGACAGATGACTAAGGAGTCAGATAAAGAAAATCAGAAAAGTCAAAGGACAATTGGAGTTGCGGCTAGCAAGGGATGTGAAAGATAACAGGAAGGGGTTCTACAAGTATGTCAATAACGAGAAGAGGATCAAGGGTGGTGTAGGTCCCTTACTGAACATGGCAGGTAGCCTCATGATGGAGGATGAGGAAAAAGCTGAAGTGCTCAATGCTTTTTTTATTTCAGTTTTCACAGGCAGGGCCAGCTCCCAGCCCACTACACTGGGTATGGCAGATTGGACAGAAGAAGAGAGGCCCTTGGTGATGAAAGGTCAGGTTAGTGACTACCTAAAGAAGCTAGATGTGCACAAGTCCATGGGGCTGGGCGACCTGCATCCAAGGGTGCTAAGGAAGTTGGCCAATGAGATAGCAGTACTGCTGGCCATTACCTTTGAAAACTCATGGTGAACAGAGGAGGTGCTGGAGGACTGGCAAAAAGCAAATATAGTGTCTATCTTCAAGAAAGGCAAAAAGGAGGATCCGGGGAACTACAGACTTGTCAGCCTCACCTCAGTCCCTGGAAAAATCATAGAGCAGGTCCTCAAAGAATCCATCCTGAAACACTTGGAGGAAAATAGAATGATCAGGAGCAGTCAGCATGGATTTACCAAGGGTAAATCATGCCTGACCAACCTCATTGACTTCTATGATGAGATGACTAGATTTGTGGATGTGGGAAGAGCTGTTGACATGATATACCTTGATGTTAGCAAGGCTTTTGATACAGTTTCCCACAGGATTCTCGTCGGCAAGTTAAGGAAGTATGGGTTGGATATGTCAACTATGAGGTGGATAGAGAACTGGCTAGATCAACGGTTTCAGCAAGTAGGAATCAATGGCTCCATGTCTAGTTGACAACCAGTAACGAGTGGTGTGCCCCAGGAGTCGGTCCTGGGACCAGTTCTGTTCAACATCTTCATTAATGATCTGGATGATGGGATAGATTGCACACTCAGTAAGTGTGTGGATGACACCAAGCTGGGAAGAACAGTAGACACGCTGGAGGGCAGGGACAGGATTCAGGGAGACCTTGACAAATTGGAACAGCGGGCCAATAGAAATCTCATAAGGTTCAACAAGGGCAAATGTGAAGTCCTGCACTTGGGACGGAAAAAGCCCATGCACTGCTACAGGCTGGGGAGTGACCAGCTAAATAGCAGCACTGTAGAAAAGGACCGGGGGGTCATGGTAGATGGGAAGCTGGATATGAACCAGCAGTGTGCTCTTCCTGACAAAAAGGCCAATGGCATACTGGGCTGCATCAGAAGAAGTGCTGCCAGCAGAGCGAGGGATGTGATCATTCCCCTCTATTTGGTATTGATGAGGCCACAACTGGAATACTGTGTCCAGTTTTGGGCTCCCCACTACAAAAAGGACGTGGACAAATTAGAAAGAGTCCAGCAGAGGGCAACAAAAATGATCAAGAGGCTGGAGCACAAGACCAATGAAGAGAGACTGAAGGAACTAGGCTTATTTAGCCTTCAGAAGAGAAGACTGAGGAGGGATTTGATAGCAACCTTTGGCTGCTTGAAGGGATGCTCCAAGGAGCATGGAGCTCGACTGTTTTCAATAGTAACAAAGGACAGAACAAGGAGCAATGGTTTCAAGTTGCAGCTGGGGAGGTCGAGGTTGGATATCAGGAAATACGTTCTTACAAGGAGAGTGATGAAGCATTGAAATGGGCTACCTAGGGAAGTGGGGAATCTCCATCTTTGGAAATATTTAAAGCTCGGTTAGACAAAACCCTGGCCGGGATAATTTAGTGGGAGTGGTCCTCCTCTTTTGGCAGGGGGGTTGGACTAGATGACCTCATGAGGTCCCTTCCAACCCTATGGTTCTATGATTCTATGACTTTGTGAAATCAGCCAAACTGTGGAAAAGAATCGATCATGTGATTTTCTCAGAGACAGTATAGATCAGGGGCATAGCCATGGGTGGAGATGAGGCCCACACACCACACATTTGGAGATGAGGCTCACACACCATATCACACAGTCGCATTGTAAACTTTGCCACTGTAGCCACCGACCAGCCACCAGCTGCAGCAGTGAAATTCACATCACTACCAGGAACTGAACTGGTGGGCCTCATTGAGCTGTCTCTCTTATTCCCTCCTCCTCCCACAGCTCCATTTGCTAATTAACACGTGGAGCCGTCTCTGGATCCACTTGTAACCTAGCAACTGGAGCATCTCAGGGCAGCTTCTAGTCACATGACTGGAAGCTACCCTTGGCCAGGCTGACCCTGCAGATTCAGGGGCCTGCCCCACACAGGGCACTGGCTATGCCCCTGGTATAGATTATGTTTTAATATCTCATGGAAATTCTTCTCTTTGTGTGTGTCTCTTTCTCCCTCTCTTATTTTTATCTTTCAGGATCCAGTTCACCAATGGCTACTGCTACAACTATTAGAGAACAGAGACTGGAGAGCCTGTAAACCCATTGAGAGAGATTTAACTGTACAGGAAGACTGGAGATAGGACTGTGGATCACATCCTGTGCTAATGTAAATCACCATAGCTCAACTGAAGGCAATGCCTTCTATTGTTTTTAATTAAAGCTATGCTGATTTGTACCAGTTGATGTGGTCTCATCTTTCCAGGAATTAACAAACTGTGGATCAAGCTAAACTGGTGCTCTTATGCTGTAATTCTGTTCTTTTTTCTCAAGGAGAAGGTAATGGTGTAACACACAGTATGTTCATTGAGATACGGTTATCATTAATTGTTGTTTTGCACATGATGCTTCTCCTATTAATATAAGTACTTCCAAGCTGTAAGGATCAAAATAATTGATTGACCAGATGGGACTCTGGGGATGTAGTATTTCTGCAAAGATGTCCAACTGCAGGGTTTTCCCTTGTTTTAACCAGTATTGATAATCACCTTGTGTAAAAATGGAGCAGACGCCTGATCAAATGTGGTTAATTCTTCTCTACACACACAAAAAATAAAAAGCTTTCCCTTCTCTGTTTAATCTGTTATTTGTGGATATTTCTTTTTAGTCACACAAAGAGAGAGAGAGAGAGACTATGCATCTTCCGTTTACTTTCAAATATTTCATAAAAAAAAAAATACTTCATCTGAAACTGTAACAGCCAGACTGCCATCTGCTGGTTGATGCTCTGCAGAATAATCTCATTAGCCAAGAAAACTGCATTAATGTGAGAGAAATGTGTTCTATATTTACACTATCAGAGAGTTCAGTAGTTAGTATTACAAATCAAAGTACATGTGGAAAATCAAAATGACCAAAACCTGGTCTGGACATCATCCATTCACAGTATGATTTGTTGCCAAGCTTATAGAATTCTTAATGATCCTGATCATAATAGACTTAGGTTTATATACTTAAAAGCAGTGTGTTTCTGATGCAGTGTGCCCGGAGCAGTTGTACTTTGCAAACCTAATTGTCTGTCTTTTATTTAGGAGAAGGGGAATGGAGAAGGGGGAAGGGGAGAGGTTGAATTTCTGAGATTCTTTCTTTGTGAATCAGCAGACAGTGCTTAGCTGGAGATGGGAGAAGGGAATGTTTCCTCTTGGACCCACTCCATCTCCTTTTTTGGTCTGCAGACCCCTGAGGTTAAGACTGAAGTTGAAGATCTTGGAACACATGCCAGTGCTTTGAATATGAAAAGCGAAATTTGTACAATATGGGCACATTAGTCATTTGCAGTTCACTAATCATCTGTTTTATTTTAATGCTAATATTTCATTTAAGTAGAGTAATTGACATCTTAATATAAGGGAAGAAATTCATGGCATATATAGCATTTGTAGCCATAATATATCTAATTTCATTCTGCACACATAGCAATAGTCTACTTACAGCTCTAAAGTAAATTAGGAGCTTGCTGAGACCTTGCTGCTCTAAGTAACACCAAGGACAGGCTAACATGACATAATATTGTTACCATAGTAACAGGGATGTGCACCAGCAGAATCATGACTATATATCATCAATTTAGGGCACTACTAAATGCAAAATTATACCTCTCCTAATTATTCTGTGGCTTTGATTCTTAAGAATGTGGTGCCACTGTGTCTGACAAAGTGAGATTTTCTCCCATGAAAGCTCATGCAGTAAATAAATTGGTTAGTCTTTAAAAGTGCCACAGGACTCCTTGTTTGTTTTGCTGAACTAGACTAACACGGCTACCCCCTTTGGAACTGTTATCTAGAGAGTCGACCACGTGAAATTTTGGGAGAAATGGGTCGGGGCACATTTAGCTTTCTGCACCTACTGAGATGGACAAATGGCTCCTCCACAAAGTCTCCCATCATTGTCCTAAATATGGTACTGAGGGAAGTTAATTGGATGTGTGCCATTTGGCAGTCTCTTTCTGCAAAACCTTTCTGAGGCTCTGTGATATAAGCCACTTGTGAGATCCAGGAGACTCAAGCTTGACTCAAAGTCACATTTGGTGCTTTTGGGAATCATATTCAACAATTTCACTGCACACACACAACTTCCACAATAGTTCACGCACACCCAGAATCATAATCTTTGGAGAGAAATAATGTGATGAATAGAATAATACGATACAGTAAAATATGATACAATACAGTACAATATGATACAATAATATGATATAATACAATATGATACAATACAAAATGGTAGAAACCAGCTTCATGAGAATTTACTCTACAGGCAAAAAAAAAAAAAAAAAAAGCAAAGAAAAGGCTATTTTCATTTGACTGGGCTTTTGAGATTCCAGATTCTCTGCATGTAGAGCTTCCAGGTGCTAAAAGCTCAAGATATATGCACACTAGTCTCCAGGTGATCTCAGACAGGACACTCTTAGTACTGTGAAACGTGACATTTGTTGCCAACCCCGATTCAGGAAGGTATTTACGCATGTATATGACTTTAAAAGAATGGGAGCAGTCCCACTGAAATCAAAGGCACTACTTATGTCTTTAAAATGAATGTGTGTAAGTATCTGGCTTATCTGGAGTTGGAATGCTTCATTTTGTTCCACGCTGTCCTTCAAACACATCATTCCTTCTAAACAAGTTGGCACTTTCAGCTTATTCATTTTGAATTGATGTTCCCCTTTGGATTTGCAACAAATTTCAACATTATTAGATATTTATGCTTTTTTTCAGTTGGTAGACTGTTAGTCACACACCATATGTTTGTTTGTGGAAAACCTCTGACATCCTGGAATTGTCCATCATCCTTTCCCAGACCACATATCTGGTTGACCCATTTTTTAGCACAAGAACTGAAGATAGCTCCCTGTGGAACCATCTTTTACTCAGTGATGCATTTTTATTTTCACTTGGCTTTGGTTTTCTTTTTCCTCTGTTCTCTCTATTGGGCTTATATACATAATTGATCATATTACCCTTTTAAAAATCTAGAAGAATCATGTTTTCTTTAAATATTCTTTTCTTATCTGAATTCAGGTCTTATCCGTAGTTAATGTCATACAAAGCCCAGCACATTCACTATATGAATGAAAATTTTATGATTAGTGCATTTTAGAATCACAGGGTTTTTTCTCTCTCCTAAAAAGACAATATAATTTGTATGCAGTTTTCCTTGCTGTTATTTCCAGGAGACATTTTTCTTTATATGATCATTATACTACTAACAAGGTTCAATGCAAACCATCATTTACAGGATATGGCACCAATTCTGAGGAGCACACTGACACCTGGTGGAACATATTTGTATAAAGATTTACAGAATAAATGAAATGAATTGTATAGTCCACTTACTGCCTGTGTTAATAGAATGCTTCGGTCATTTTCGTATAGCCAGCAAAATATAGAATAAATATCTCTAAATTTTCTAGATGATTCTATTCATATGATTATTGTGCAATACTAAAATCACCATCTATGTACACTGTTTAGTGGGGGTGGATGTTCTCCAGATAAGCATATGAAATCCCAAAACTAAAATGAGAGTTTTGTGAATGCCCAGATGGGAGAATATTACTAAAACTTGGAACAAAGATCCACTGCTGATGTATACTATATAAAGTTTAACATGATAAAATACTAAATATTTGTACTTTCCATACATTTTTCAGTTGCATATGTGACAATAACAGCATAGACAAGTGATGTAACATCTTTTGCTTTAATTCTATATTATATTAGATTACATTAACTTTTACTTTTATTAAATACAGTGGGTACCTGATTCATAATCTGATGTTAAAAGGGAAGATACTCCTACCAGTAATTCTGAGTAGACTTACTTTTAGCATCTGCTTCTTACATACAGTACTTTCTGACAGATCTAGGATTACAAGATGTATTTGCCTGAAATAAATTCAGCTTTAATAAATCCTTAGCAAGGATAAGACTACCGGACTATGGACAAATCCTTAAAAATGGACATATCTCCACTGAATTCAATGGAATTATTCTGTTATACACTAACTGAAGATCTGCCTTAATGTATCTTGGGTCTTATTCTCAATTATTTACGGTGGAGACTAGCTGGGGAGACGGGGGAGGTTTAAGTCCCATTTTTGTTCCTCATATTCTGGGACCTTTCAAAGATTAACCAAAAGAACTCAATAGCATACAATTGAGGAAATCACTTGAAAAAATTCTGCAAATATGAAAATAAGCAAAATTAGTTCAATAATTTGTTCATTACAATTGCTTTCCTCTGAACTAATCAAGACCATACTGCTAAGTATGTAATATAGTCACCTGCAGTTAAAGTTTGGCTTTAACCCTGGCATCTGAGAGTAGCAGTTTGCAGACAGTTCTACTTCATCTAAGAATATGAATTAGGCATTCACCACCTCAGACTGACTCACAGCAACAAATTCAGTTAGAAAATCAGCAAACAGTAGGCAGTTAAGTCACAAGCTCACATTAGATATCATTATATATGAAAACAAAATGTGAGAGTAGTTCTTGGTCATGACATAGTTTAGTTCATTTTATTTTACTCCATTATGTCTTTACCCTTTCTACACAGGTCATTAAAATCTGTATGTCATTTAATGCGATTAATTGTATGTGTGTATCTCTGCTCTCTGGTGAAACATGACGGAGCTGTTTTTGAAATAACCATTCCCTCTAACAGCTGCTTCCCTAAGATACTCCTTTAATGTCTGATTCAACTCCTGCTGAAGGCAATGGGGCAACGTCTACACTGGCCAATTAGTCCAGACTAAGCAAGCTTAGTTTGGACTAATTTGGACAAGGTCTACATTAGGCTTTGCCATGTTCGAACTAAGCAATTGCTTAGCTGGAACTAGACAAAGCTTAGTTTGAACTGAACTAGGCACTTAGTTCTAACTAAAGTTAGTTGTGCTAGTTCAAACTTAAAAGGTTAGAACTAAGGGGTTAGTCTGAACTAGCTGCACTGACTAGTTCAAACTAACTTTTTAGTTCAAACTAAGCCACGTGGCTAATTTGAACTAAAAAGCCACAATTGGTCCAAACTAGCCCAAGGTTAGTTTGGACTAAACACAGACTTATTTAGTTCGGACTTGCAAGTTCGAACTAATTTTTAGATGCAGACATAGCCTGGGAGTCTATACTTTGAATTCAGTTGAGTTAGATCAGAACCTTAATTTATGAGATAAGGAAGCAGCTGGGCTGGAAGCCTGCAGGTAAGCCATCTAAATCTATAGGTCATGTAGATGGAAGAGATCATTAATTAATTAATTAATGGTTATTTTTTAAATACTAATTAGGGCAATTATCATTTTAGCACATCTGCTATCATTTGCATATTGCATGTCAATGACCAGAATCAACATTGCTATTGCAAAACGACTAAGCAAAAGCATAGTTTCTACTGTAATGATGTATGATTTGCACTTGAACATTCCATCGATGACTTTCTGGACTGAATGGCATGAACAAGAAGGATGATTCTTATCATATTAAAAATGTGAACTTCCTACAGATTCATGTCGTACTAGTAAAGTCAACACCTGCCTAGTAATTTCTGGGTCTGGAAAAACAGGGTGATATCCTTCCACTGAGAGGCCCTGTGAACAGCAATGCCACAATTTTGACTATGATGATGTTATGTGGGAAAGTGTCTCATGACAGGAAACATGTTAACTGACACCTTGTAATTAACACTCTGTTCAATATGTCTTACCACCTTGTGAAGAAAGGAACCAGTTGAATTTTAAAATACGTTAACTGTTTTTCATTTACGATACAGCTCCATGTAGGATTAACCATGACCAGTTATGACTGTCTATGGTCAACATAATAACGGCAAAATCATATTTAATGCCATGTTAGTTAAAGCCTGTTAATGTGGTACTTTTAAAACATGGTATATTTTCCCACTGTTGACCAGGCCTTTGATGTACCATTAAATTCCAGTTCACAGACTCATAGACCTTAAGGACAGAAGGGTCCAATATGATTCATGTAGCATTGAATTTTGGTTTTAAAACTTCCTGCATCAATCATGTTACTGATGCTATGGGAAAAGAAATCATGCCACAGAATATTTCAAGCAAGGACTCAGCAACCATATAAACATTTTTATCCAGCTGATGTTATTTTATTTTTATAAACATTGTCAATCTCTTTTATGTGCTTTAGTGACAAGAATTTCAGTTTCATTGGTAGCTTCACACTTGCTGTAATGCTACAAGGACTTGCTGCATTGTCAGTGGTTTGATTTGATTTGTAGGAGGCATGCTGTTGAGTTTGAGGTTTTTAAGGACACATGCTGAAGCAGAATGACCTTAATGTCTTTGGGCCAAATCTTCGGCTGGTATATATTGCCATTGCTGCATTGAAGTTAATGGAACAATGCCAAATAACAGTAGGTAAAGCTCTGAGTCCAGGTTAATTGATGGAATTAATGGAAGATTTTTAGCTAAATCTCCTGAACTGATTTGAAAATCTCAACCAGGACTTCTACAGTTGCCCACTTGTCCTTTTTCTTACAGTCAGCAAACATATCCTGAACAGGGATGACCATAAACTCTCAGGCTATGTCTACACTTAACATTTCAGTTCGAATTACTGAATTTGAATTAGTCAGTTTGAATTAAAAATTATTAATTCGAATTCAGTAAAGTTGAATTGACATGGCCACACCAGAAACTCCAAATCAAATTGGCATGTCCATGTACTGGACTTGGAGAGGGTCACCATATTAGGTGTGGCAAGATGGCCGTGTAAAACGGCCACTGCCACAGCCAATCCCCTGCCAGGCTCTGGCACTCTGAGCCCTGCACAGGGAAAAGCATCCCCTGCCCAGCAGCGTGGCTAGAGCTGGAGAGGGGATGATTTACCCCATGTCAGATTCAGAGTGCTAGAGCCTGGCATGGGAAGTTTCCCCTGCAAGGGGGGAAGCTTCTCCCCAGGAAGCCACGTGCCAGCAAGACACCCCGGCGAGCGGCTTCTGCCGCTCTGGCCGCCTGCTGTGAAGGCACCCCAACAGGTGGCTCCATCCACCCTGCATGGCACCCTGGGAGGAAGGTCATCCCTTGTCAGTTCAAACTCAGTGGGTTTGAATTGACCCTGACTTCGATGTTAAACGAGGTTTGAATAATTCGAAGTGAGCTTTCATCAATTCGAACTGAGGAGCAAATTATGATACCTCCTTCAGTGTCTTAGCTGAGCTGCCATGCATTTAGGGGTAGAGTCAAGGCTCAACCCATCGCTAACCACTCCTTACCTAGCTGCTTGGCACAGGAGAAAACAGGTGCACTCAAGACTCATGTAGCCAGTTCAGCAATCCAAGGAGAATTCTTACTTCCTCTTACAGCATTGCCCAGGCATGTAGTCCGAGTCCCATTCTAACCCAGGGAACACAACAAAAACCAAATTTTGTGTTTCTAGCACCATTTGTTTCTGAGATAGCTTAAGACAAAATCTCTAACTACAGCACTAGGAGAAAAGTGCATTTTTTCCATAGCAACATAGGAATTGCCGTCCTGCTTTGGACTTGTACTCCAGCTAATCCAGAATCCTATCTCCAGCTGCTTCAGAAGATGGTATAAGGAGTTTCCCAATCCCTGCTAATTAGCATTTGTTTTAAGCCCTGAAGCATCAGGTTTAATATCTCTTCCAAAATTTATTACAGCATTAATTAGTATAACTTTGGAAAGTCTTGTTATCCATATAAATGCCTGGTCCTTTTATTATTCACTAAATTTTCAGTCTCAACAGCCTCCTGTGATGATGAATTCCACAGTCTAATTACCTGTCTTCTTAAAAAGTATTTCCTCTTATCAGTTTTGAAGTTTTCACCTTTTTTCTTTTTTAGTGTCCCCTTGTTCTTAGTGTTATGCGATTGGGAGAAGTACTCAATCTATCATATCTATATCATCCATTATTTTATGTATTTGTATTATGTCTTCTCATTTGTTTTCTTTCTCATGTAAACAATCTCAGCCTTTTCAATCTCTCTTCATATGAAAGTTTTTTTTCCCCTTACCTTAATGATCCTATGAAAATGAAGATGAAAACTTAAAAACTGATCCAATAAAAGACATTGCCTCATGCACCCTGTCTCACTCCTGAAAAATGAAATCATTTTAAAAATGGCTGAATCAGATAAAATAGCTGGAGCTTACAAAAATATTGCATTTACTCTGAGGCCATGCATGAAACCTTTTATTAGAAAAACAGCTTGTCTGAGAAAGCTATAAATAACTGAAATAGGTAGTGACTATCAGAGGGGTAGCCATGTTAGTCTATTTCAGCAAAACAAATAAGAGGTCCTGTGGCACTTATAGTATTCAAATTAAGGAGGCTTAATTCGAACTAATTTACCACCTGTCTGTACTAGGCTTTCATTAATTCAAACTAAGGAATTCCTTAATTCAAACTAATGAAAGCTTAGTTTGAACTAGTAAGACCTGCTGGTTGCTTTAAACTAAGCCGTTGGTTTGATCATTAGTTCTAACTAAGGACGACATAGGCAACAATTAACCTTTAGTTCAAACTTAATAAAAACTAAGGGCAGTTAGTTCGAATTAACAAAGTGGACTAATTCGAACTGACGTTAGTTCAAATTGGTCCACATTGTCAATTCAAACTAATAGGTTCGAGTTTAATTTGAACTAAACTCGAACTCATTAGTTCGAATTAACAAATTCGAACTGTTCCTAGTGTAGACATAACCATAAAGACTAACACATTACTGAAGCATGAGCTTTAAAACAGAAACTGCAACTCAGGCTTTAATATAATGTCCGCAACTGCTTTAACATAAAAAGTACTCATACACACACATACCCTCACATATGTGTATGTGGTAGATCAGACTTATGTAAGTGTTTACTGTGCTCTATGTCCATAGGTCAATGAAACATCAATTCAAATGAATGAAACATTAAGCTACATCTATTACTGGAAGTATTTTAATTACACTGATTTGATAATACATACTGGTATCTCAGCTTTTCTTGAACGTAAAATTAAATTATTGCACTATTTTAATGAAATATGTATTAATGTGATATAAAACTGCATTAATCAAGTCATCACAGACACACAGGATTGAAGGAGACATTGAGAGGTCATCTAGTCCAGCCCCCTGCCCTGAGGCAGGACCAATTACCCTATATGCATATTTGTCTATCCTGGTTTTGAAAACCTCTGATTATGATGATTCCACATCCACCCCTGGAAGCCTATGCCAGTGATTAATTATCCTTACAATTAGAAAGTTTTCCCTAATACCTAAACTACTCTCCCTTGCTGCAAATTATCTTCAGTATACATGGAGAACAACTGATTACTATCCTCTTTATAATAGCCAATAATATATTTTGTGCACTCCTATGGTCTTCTTTTCTCAAGACTAAACAAGCTTTTTCAACCTTTCTGACGGGTCAGATTTTACAGACCTTTAGCCATTTTTTGTTGATCTCCTCTGGACACTCTCTGATCTGTCCACAACTTTCTTAAAGTATTCCAGCTGAAGCCTCATTAGTAACAAGTATAGAGGGACAATTAGCTATTAACGCAGCCCAGAATGATGTTGGCCTTTTTCACAACTGCAACATATTGTTGACTCACATTCAGCTTGTGACCTTGTGACCTTGCATATCCTAATCAACATTACCACTCTTAACTTATTAAATAAATAAATAAATGTGTTAGTCTTTACAAGTCCCACAATACTCTTTGTTTGTTTCTCTACCCAGTTATTCCCAGTTTTAAATTTTGGCATTTGATTTTTCTTCCTCATATTTTATATTTGTCTTTACTGAATTGCATCTTGTTGATTTCAGACAAATTCTCCAATTTGTCAAGATTCCTTTGAATTCTAATCCTGTCCTCCAAAGTGTTTGAAACCCCACTAACTGGTGTCATCTGCAAATTTTATAAGCATACTCTACATCCCATTCTTTGAATCATCATTGAAAATATTGACTAGTACCAGACCCAGAACCAAAACCTGTCGGACCCCACTACATACATTGTTTTCTGTTGCACCTCTAATATTATCCCTGTGAGAAACTGCCACCTCTCCTGAACTCCTTTTTCCCTTACATTTTCTTCCTATGGAAGTCTTAAGCAGATTTACCAGTCAGCCTGCTTTTCTGAAGTATTGTCCTTATTGGGTTGCTCTCAGTCTGTTATTTCCTTAGAATTGTGAAGGCTATCATTTAAAGAACACTTTCAGCTAAACTGCCTTCAACCTTCACATTTGCAACCAATTTCTCTCTGTAAATCAGAAGCAAGACTAAAATGGCTGTGGCGCAGGTTACTTCCTCCACCTTCTGAAACAAAATGTTGCCCCAATACATTAAAAGAAGATATTGGTATATGTGGTTTAATTATGTAATATTAAAATGCTGTCAGTGTAGTACCATAAACCAGTCCAGTTACCAATGAAATCCAGGTAAGTCCTCATAGCAGACTTTGGACTCAATCATGCAAAGACTTACACGTGTAAGTAACTTTACTAACTGTGAGAAGATTTGGTCTTTTGTCTTCTCAGTTCTTTCACCAATTCTTCCTTTATCTTGCACATTATAGTAATTTTCTTCTTAAGCAAGAGGTTAATGAAAAAAAATTTTGTGACATGATAAATGGATAAATATTTTCGTTTCCCGTAAGTGATGCCATTTTATCTTCTTTCATCTTATTTTACTTTATTTTAAATGTCCTTTTATATTATGAATGACAATACATGCAATGTAACTGGATAGTAAAACTGTAATTCAATCTGGAGTCTCAGCATCCATATAAAAGTGTGAGTTATACGGCTCACAATGAAAGCAAAATGCTTGACCGAATTATAGCCTTAATCTAATCATGAGCAGATCCCAGACTCTATATACTTTATCAATGTAAACAGTAAGCGATAGGCAGAATATAATAGGTGGCTGTATTTGCTGCTGCTTTTTAATAACGTGTCCTTTATATTTTACACTTGGAACAGATGGAAGCAGAGCCAGAAGGCATAATAGCCATACTCCTATGTGAGTTAATCTCAGCTTCAATTACCATTCGGCAGCATCAGAAAATCTACTGAATTCTACCAAAAATCTTGTCCGTGAAGCAGAAATTTACTCAGGAACTAAAGTCTTTAAGAAGGGTGTAAAACACGTGCAGTACACAGGCTAGATGATGGTGTTTTGCCACCCCTCTTGGGAGGCACAATCATTTTCCACCGTGTCCTAATACATGGAATGAAAGTGCAGGCTGCATTTGAAACCTGACCCCTCACTGCATAAGGATGGCTCTTGCAGCCTATGCAGAGAGTAGCTATGTCCATGCTTACACAGTTAAATTGATTTAACTTACATCAATTTAATAAAATTGATATAAAAATCATTAAATTGATGTAAGTTAAATCGATTTAACAGGTCCCCACTAGAAACTCAAATCAAAATAGCATGTCTGTGCACAGGACTTGCTATTTCGATTTAGGAGAGAGGCACCATGGGAGGTGTGGTAATATGGGCCCCTAAAAGGGCCATGTCCCCACCCAATATACAGAAAAAGGAAAGCCCCTGGGAAGCAGAAGGGCAAAAGTGTTAAATCAAAATGACAGTTAGATCAAAATAACACATCCACACAGTGTTATTTTGAAATAACAATTTTGATTTACCCATCATATGGGTATAACACCAGGTTTTATTATATCAATATGACTTCCCTTATATCGAAATGAGGGAGCTCCTCATTTCAAAATAAGGGAATATCATGTGGACCTATCTTTTTTTAAATCTAAATAACCAGCGTTATTTCAATTTAAACAATGTGTGTGGACATACCCAGTGAGCCCCTGGCCCTAATCTCCTGTCAACCCTTTCTGGGGCAATTTGAGCCCCTCGGATGCCCATGGGGAAATAATCACTTCACTTTGCTCAGCTCAGAGACTTCATTTGTCCTTTGCCGAGGAATGTGGAAGGAAGGGTTTTTTATCCTCCACTCCATGTACTGTGCTAGGTCCAGGAACAATCTGGCCACATATTAATATCAATCAAACACACTCACACAGATTGATGGGCAATATCTTGGCACTATATCTTTGGTCAGGAAAACATAAACAAGATTTATTTATGACTAATGCTAGTAGGGCTAAGCCAATTTCTTAAATTTACTGGGAAAGGAAAAAGCAGAAGTGGCATCTTTCTCCCCAAATTAGAGTGGATCATTTCCACAACATATCATTGTCTCTCTAATGCCTGGTGTCATGCACTACATCAAATTCTTGCCCACCACTACACAAGATGTACAAACAGAAGTGCTTCATCTTTTCACATATAAGTTAACTATGGGGAAACATTGACTCACAGTGCAATGTGTTCGATCTTTCACATGTCTCTTGCAACATTAGTCAGTTTGACTGGTGTGCATTCAGAATTTAAATGTTTTAATCTAGCCAGTGATGGCATACCACTCTTGTGTGAGGCCAAACACTGGCTCCTGTATGAAAATCCAAGTGCAAGAATTATGTTTAGGGAAGACACGTGCATGGAACCAGGCTGAAGCCAGCACCCTGAGCAGTAGATCAGATGCAGATGTGACACACTGCTTTCTCCTAGGCAGATTTGGGGCCAATGGACTCAAATTATGTGGAGACCATCTGGTCTGGCCCTTGCCAGTTTGGGAAACTGGAGACCAATTGGGCTGATAAATGACATATAACTACTGTACTACTAAAAAATGGAGTTTGCCCATCATGCTTCCAGGTGCTTTTGCATTTTTCTTAGGATGACAGACTGCAATGGGCACCACAACCTAGTCCCCAGTACATAAGGGAATAAATCTGAGTTCCATTTTCCTCTTCCTTTCCACAGATGCTCAGCAAAGAGACTGTATGAATCCCTTCTGGCAGCACAGGGTCTGATCCAAAGCCCAAAGAAATCCCTGGATCAGGCCTTCATATCAGCATAGACTATCTTGCATCACATTCACATCAGGAATTTGTTACATTGTCATCATTTAATCAAGATGCATAACCAAATATTTACCACCCTTCTTCATTCCACTCAGTCTGGATACCTGGTTTAATAATATGCCTGGCCTGTCTGAAGGAAATGTTTAAGCTTGAGACATTACTCAAATGCAGGTTTCATCTACACCAGGTTTGTCCAACATGCAACCTGGGGGCCAGAAACTGCCCTACCAAGGGCTTGTATCCGGCCTGCTGAGTGCTGCCACAAGAGCTTGGGAGCTGGGGCTGAACAGGGCTGTCTGAAATACTCCATGCTGCTACATCAAATGTGCAGGCAGACATTGACAATTTGTGCAAGCAAAAGTAATGCCAAATATCACACTAATCATTATTTTATTAAAGTTTATTAATAAAGATCAATTTGTATGTCTTATCTATCAAAAAAATTCTTATCGGCCCCCTGACTGAGAAAAGAATTGCAAGGTGGCCCCTGACCCAAAAAGGCTGGGGACCCCTGCTCTACACCTTTCATATTCTGAGCTAAAAATGTTAGTATTGGTGTTACAATAAAAACTGACAAGATGTCATTCTGACTGCACTACAGAAAAAAAAAAGTTGTGGTTTTATAGACCTAGGAACTAAGAAAACTAATGTTGTAAGCATACATTTAACAGGTTTCAACACAGGCTGACTTGGTAATTAAAAGCTATGCCTGAATTGAACAAGTGATATCACCATTAACATAAGCGTCTGATTTTCAAAGTTTCAGAGGGGTATTTTTAACAGAGAATATTTTTTAAATTGCAAGCTTGACTTGCCCCGTGACTGAAGTAAAAGTACAGCATGGGCTGCAGGAGTGCTTGCTTTCCAAAATGACCCACCTGTGTTCCTCTCTTCTGACAGGGCAGACAGAGGACTACTGAAACCAAGGGCCTCCATGCCTACTCCATTCTTGATCTCACTTTCTGCTGACATTGCCAAAGACAAAGTGTCATTTTCAGACACAGAGACAACAAGGCATCAGAAATGCATAAACATGTCAAAATAGATTGTTTAAAACCCTGTTTTATTACACTGGAGCTTACAGCAGTGATCTGGAACGAAAGCTAAGTCTGGGTTTCAGTTTCAGGGTTACCAACCTTTCATTAATTTATATCACTTTTTGGCCTCAGCCATTCACAGCTATGTTTTGAACTTCTCTCTGGCACAGCCTCTTTGGTCTCTTTCCAGCTGACCATCTCACAATATGTTTAGCTCCTTCTTTTCAAGTAATATTTTATTGGCATCATCTAGCAGCAGAGAACTAAAGTAAAAATTTAGCTCCAAACCAGAGGATGCAATTTCTCTAGACACACACACACACACACACACACACACACACACACAAAGTTGTAGAGAGCCAGTAAAACTAGAAGGAAGAAAAATAAGAAATTAATAATAACAAGAAAACTAAAGGTGTCAGAAAATGTTTTAAAATAATAGGGACCAAAATCAATGAAAATTGTTACAAGATGATTGGAAATAACAAATGAGATGCAGAGATTTTCAATTTTAAATTACTGAACTGAAAATAAAGAAGGGTAATTATAATTGAAAGACATTCCATAATCTTGTCTTTCCTCCCATTACCTATCCCATAATTTTTCATTTTCAGTTGTTGTGTCTTGCCTTTATTTAGGTGATAAGCTTTTGCAGCCTGGGTCTCACTCTATGTCCTATAAGAAGGACAAGAACTTTTTTAAAATGACAGACAATTAATGGGGTGAGGTCCTGTGATGGCTGATCTATGTTCATGGTCCTGTGAGTTTATATGGCCTCAGTTCAATTCCCAGCAAAGGTGTCCTTACCACAAAATCACCCACCACATTTGGTACATTCGTTGTCAGTATTAGACCTCATCCACTGGGAAAATTATCAGCCATTGCTGGAATGTCACCAGAGCAAATTTTTAGTGTGGGTAAGGTGAGCCAAGATTTGAAGCAATACAGCTCAATCCATTCTCAGCTTTAGTACATATCATACCTTTCTGTGCTACTGTTACCCTTGAAATTATATTAAGCTGTTAGCTGGTCTTTTATCACTATCAAGGATAAACTCTCAATGTGGTTGATTTGCAAAATTTTATCCAGGGAAATTTCTAATTTATCCCTCTGAGATACGAATACAGCCCTTCAATCAAGGACTGACACTTAATTCAATGATTCCTTCAAAAATAAATATTTTCTTTATTAAACCTTATCGCTAATACAATGAAATTCTAAAAAAAAAAATCCCTGAAAGCCTTAACTTAATGTAATTCTGACACTAACACACATCATTAAGAGCATATTTAACTATAGTACTTATTATTCTATGCATTACAAAAGTAATTTATACAATTAAATACTTAATATTCAATGACTCTCAACACCAAGCCTTAATTACCTAAGCATCCAGCAAGTGTGGATCAGACAGTTGCTGAATGGGTAGAGAAAGAGAGCTTCTCACTCGAACTGCAGGCATTCAGTTTTATTCCGAGGCATATGCAAATATCCTTATATTTACCACCTTTTACAGAAAAATCCCTCTGTTTTTTCTAAGAAAGGTCCTTCAGATCTATCTAAATATACAAATTACATTTTGGTTCTGAGCATACAGCAGGGACTGACCTAGCTTGGTTGCTCAGACCTAGGGTGAACTCCTAGCTTTTCAGTGATGTTTATCGTGGGTTTCCCAGATCTTTTCTTCCAATGTTCAGCTGACATCTGGGAAAGTATATGTTACTCTCTCCTTTTTCACCTGCTGCATCTTTTCACTTGTTGCTCATCTCTCTCTTTCTCCACAATGCTCTTTCTCTCCCCCTGAAGCCCTTGTCCTCTCCATTCTTTACTGAATTCCACCGGCTAACAGCTGGCTATTTATAGTCTGGCAAGGGGGGAAGTAGCACTTACGGGAGTGAACATCAGGTGAGAGTGGCTAGGAGGGCATAGTACATAGAACATGAGTTAGAGGAGGAGCCAGGTGAGGGTGCCACAATAAGAAGTGAAAAATAAAATTGGCTGATGGGCTGGGAACAGGGAAGAAGGACAGAATGTGAGGATGGTTGGGGGACAGGAGATATACAGGAGTGATCTGTACATAGGGTGCCATTAGGGGGAGAACAGAGAGAAAATTCTCCATGGCCTATGTAAGAGTCATGTAGGGGAACGCTGGGAAGTGGGAAGGTGAGGGGAGATATCCTAAGGTCTGCGTAATGGACTGGGAATCCTGTACTCAGAGGTTAGGAATGTCAGGTGGGTGGACGGAAGGGAGGAAAATGGATTCCTATGCCAGATTTTACCTTATTGTTTCCTATCTTGTACATTTTTATTAAAAACACCACAGAATGTTTAACTCCTGATCATACCCCTTTACTTGACATAATAAATTACCTAAGAATCTTTTAGTTTTTTAAACACCATTTGAGGCTTTTCCTTTCCTTAAATTCGACTAATAGGTTTACACAGCTTTTTTGGACAAAAATCTTGGGCTATACTGCACGTTTACGCTGTTGCAACTATATTAGTGGCTGATTTGTAATGCCTGAAATCAGAGCAAATCTATAAGATCTTGGTGGAATGACCTAGAAAGTCATTATTATTGTTATTATTTTTCTAGAGCACCTAGGAACACTAATCATGGACCAGGACCACACCATGTTACACACTGAATAAAAACAGAATTAAAAAGAGTCCAATCAACCTGGTGAGGGAATGTTTTTCTTTCTACTGGCATATTCTGTCTGGGAGTATTAGGTTTCCATTTGTTAACATGAAATATATCTTTCAAGATGGGGTAGTGCTTTATGGGAGTTATAGTGCATGTCCCTCATCCCCTCATTCTTCCCTGGATTCCATCTCCCATGATACAGCACAGCTTCTCTTATGATTGTGCCATATGCTATCTCATGGAAGTAGGTGGATTATGGGACATGAAGTGCTTCCTAGAAGCTACATCCTAAAGGAAGAATGGTGTCAAACAGCACTCAAACTAAAACTACCTTGAGGCACCATAGCCAGCTGCAGTTTTGTGTCAAACTAACCCCAAACCAAACATTTTGATTTTGCTCAGCAAACATAAGTGAAAGTTTTTGATTCAGAAATGTCAGCTCTTCCAAGTAAACATTTTTAAATTTCTCATTCCCCGACAAACTTCAATATTTCAACTTTTTGTCCCATCTGAGAACAAAACAAATGCTGAAATATTACAGGATGCACTGAGTGAAATTTCCAATTTCCCGGCAGCTACAGTTAAAAAAATTCACAATATAATCTCCAACACTGGGCAGCAGTGTTGTTGTAAAGACACAATACAGTGTCAAACATATTGTTTTTGTTATTTGTTTTATGTAGTACCATAGCAGAAAACTTTTGACACACAAATTTGAATAGATCCACAATTCAGGAAAGTATTTAAGCACATTCTTAAGCCTATTTGGGGTATGTCTAGACCAAGGGTGGCCAAAATTATGGAACTCAGGAGCCACACAAGTTGATTATAAAACCTTGAAGAGCCGAACTGAGGCATATAGCCATATACTTCTACCTACTAAATTCATTTGCTGATGTTCTTCCATGAGCCACACTTTTTCATTCAAGAGCCACATGCAGCTCCCGAGCCACAGTTTGGCCACGCCTGGTGTAGACTGACAACGGCAAAATCATCACCATCAGTGTGATCTTCCAGGTGAGATTTACAATGAGTGTGAACTCACTGCTGCACTTCAGAAGTCATCATAGCAACTCCTGTCCCCTAACAGGAGTTGCTGAAAGCCAACCGCAATCCATTTGTGGTCGGCTTCCCCTGGTGTGTCCCGGCAGCTTAGAAAGTCACTGGCAGATATTCAAAGTACTTTACATGCCTTGCATATCTGCATTGACTGCCACCAAAAATCAAGGTAAGTGTAGACTAGGGCTATGTCTTTTCAAGATGGCACTAAAGCACATATTTAACTTGTATACGGAGGTGGCCAGAGTTATGCTCTCACCTCCTTCGTGCTCCTTTTATGGCATTACGTGCTGCTGGAGAAACCAGGAAGGATGTTCCCAGTGCTTGCTGAGCTCCTTCCATCATTTTGTCCTGCCTAACATTAAATATAAATTTGATGGCACTTCACATGAACTGTAAGTTAAGTATGTGCTTAAATGCTTCCTTGAACAGTGAGATTTTCCCTATATTAGAGTGGTTATGAAAAAATAGGAAATGATTCATTTTTTAATTACAAGTTAAAAGTATTACATTTCAAATTACACTGACAATTGGAGACCAGTGAGTAATAAAACTATATTGTGAGAAATACCTGTTAGGGAAAAAATACTTTGAATTTGTATATAAACATAACAGATTCCTCTGCACTGGATTGTTTCAAGTGATCTAATTTAATTATGAATTTTATCTCAGTTATGCTTCCTTTTCTGGTACTGTTATTTCAACTAATTGCTGATTGATAAAACTAATAATCATGGACATGCAGAGCAGCTGAATAATTAATTTCTACCATCTCTCTGAAAGTTAAAGTGGTTTTCCCTCTTTCTAAAATTCTTTTGGGTATCCACTAGAACCACTTGTTACCTGGGAGAAGGGCAGGGGAGTCTCTGGCATTGGGCTTATGAGGCTCGAGCCCCGAGTCCCAGCACCAGAGCCCTGGGTCCACCACGGCTGCAGCGGCAGCATTTGAGCCCCAAGTTCCAGCGCACTGAGCCTTAGGTCTTTTCCAGGGCCAGCAGCATTCCTGGGGAAGAGGAAGAATAGGTAAACTCATGAGAAATTTTGGACGTGGGAAAATTAAACCTGAGAAAGTCTATATAAGATTATTTTCTTCTTTTCACAGGGTTACTCCTAAGGAGGCTTCACTTTCTTGCCTTTTATTTGCCAGTCAACTTTTTCCCCCATCCAAGTGCTGATTTTTAAAAGGCGCATTTTAAGTGTGTGCACTGTACTACATGAGGAATAGGCTCTATCCCAGGCAGAATATAAACTAAAATGCTATTACTTGCAAAGCTCAGGTTATAATTTTTGGCAATGTCTTTCTCCCAGGTTTTCTTTAATGTGTAGTTGGGGAACGTTGACATATAATCCCAGTTAAAATTGCTGGCCTTGTGGGCAGTTCTCAGGCCTAGAAAGAAAGCTGTTGGCATTCTGAGTTGCAAACTGTCTCCTAGAGTTCACAGACATTCAGGAGCTGTGTGCATGCTGTTATTTTCCCTTATATGAGATTCAGCTCACTGTCTCCAGATAGCCAGTGGCTGGTGTATAAAGGTGGACAGTGCTATGGTTTCACTTCCTTTCTTCTCTCTTTGCAACATTATATAGCCCTGAATCTAATGCTTCTATCATTGTAATTTAAACTGAGAGCTCTTAGTTCAATTCGCGGGTCAGCCACAGATTTCTGTATGACCTTGGGTAATCATTTACTCTTCCTTGTGGCTCAGTTCCTCACCTGTAAGATGAGACTAAAACATCCATCACAGCTGTGTTGTGGGGGAAAATGAATTAATAACTGAGCGGCTCAGTTACTATGGCGATACAAACAGAAAGATAGTAATGAAACTTCGACAGGCAGAGTTTAAACTGTAGTAAAATAGACTGACCAGTTCTCAAAGGGTGAGAGTGGGGTATTTCCAAAAAGCAAAATATTTAACTGAAAACATGGCAACTCTAACAGCAGATGAATGAACCACAGCTGAGTGGATCAGTTGAGTGTAGTTTAGAGCTGTTACTTAAAGGCCATATTAGGAAAAAACACAGTCTTTACGTAGGAATGCCTACCCAGAAAAACAGAAATATGACGTTGTGCAGTTCTCATCTCTCTGCTAAGACTACAGAATATGTTAATGAATGCCTCCTACTTCCACTTTTGTTAAAATAAAATAAAATAAAATAAAATAACTAAAAGTAAATTTACCTTAAATATAAATTGATTATTTTACACTGAACACAGTTTGGATGGATGGGCACTTGCATGATTTAGCCGGTCAGTAGTAGTACACAGAACCTTTCAATCTAGATTACAGATTCAAACCCAATTTGTTACCCCCTGATTGTGAAATTAATAAATGGCCTCAGTCTAGTTCCTGGGAGGAGCGATGCTGCTCCCGAAAAAGACCCGAGGTCTGGCCCCGGCCCCGCCCACCCCAACCCCTGGACTCCATTCAGGGCCCAAGCCCGATTCAGTCCCAGGCACTCAAGGAGGTCCTGGATTGGGCTTCTGGCACCACCAGCCAGCAGCCTAGTTCCAGATCCCCACCACCGCTGGCAGCCTGGCTCCAGATCCCTGGATGGGGACGAGGCTGGTTAAGGCAGCCATCGCCGTGGGCAGCTCAGCTCAGGATCCCCAGACAGGAATGGAGCCTGTTAAGGTGGCCGCCACCATAGAAGGCCAAGATCCAGATCCCCAGTGCAAGCTAGGGCCGGATTGGGCTGCCGCCACTCGGGGCACTGGTACTGGGACTCAGGGCTCATGCCCCCTGAGCCCAGCACCAGTGATGCCACTGGTTCCTGGTGGAAAGGAAATCCACTGTTATAACTGGCACTCATTGGCAGAGTTGTTGGCAGTCTCAACAGAGAGATCCAGGACTGAATAGGTGTAGCTCTCACACCCTAGCAGATGATCACTCTAGGTCAATGGGTTTCAAACTATGGGTTGGGACCCAATACTGGGTCACAGAGCCTCAGGTACAGGGTTGCAGAGTCGCTGAAAGACTGGAATGCATTGATGAAAGATGTAATTGTTAGGTGGTGAGCATAAATGATTTTTTTCAACTGGGTCCCAGGAAAAAAAGTTTGAAAACTACTGTTCTAGGCTGAAGTTGGGGAAACTGACAGAGAAGGGGTTGGGGGGTTGAGGGGGAGGAAGGCAACTTGCACCAATACTACCGCTTTTGTGGATGACAGGTCTGATCCAAAGGTGGCTGAAATCAGCAGGAGTCTTTTCACTGTTTCCAATGAGCTTAAGTTCATACGTGAAAGGGGCACTTTAACTTTCCTAAGCAGACAGCCAATCTAGTGCTTTTCACAACTATAACATTATTTTTTAATTATTATACTTAGTAGCTGATGTGCAGTAGTGATAGTCAACGTACAAGCATATAGCAAAGAACTGTCCTTTTCCTGAAGAGTATGCAATTAAGACCTGGCAAAAATATATTGGGTGCTATTGTTAATAAAACTGTAGTTGCTCCAGTTCCAACAGCATTTACCAGGCTACTGTAGAGCATATACCAAGTTACTGTATCACCTGATATACTTCCATTTCTCCTTACAGTCAGGATGGGTGAGAGGGGGACCCTTGGTGACTCTGTAGTAACATTTGGCTACCATTGAAACTGGGGCTTCTCTCACTGAAATGAATAAAGCTGCGTTTGACTGCAAGCATACGCATCACAGAGGAGGAGGTCATTCCACTAGCTACCTCTCTTTTTTCTTGTTTAAGAAAAAAGAGAAATAAAATGTAAAATTATTACAATTACCTGCTATAAAAATTCTGGAAAAAATCAGGAAATACGAAGTTATAATTCCCTTAGAAATCATACTCTGGCAACATTGCACATAGTAATTGTGGCATAAAAGCTATCAGGCCTGGTTCTTTTCTCACTGGTGCTAATGATAAACAGCTTCCTAGAAATCAGTCGAGTTACACTAGTGTGAAAGCAGTACACGTGAAAGTAGAGTCACTGCCATCATATCCAGTAAGACACGATGCTGTCATTGCATGAGAAGGCTATAATTTGATTGCTATGGAAACCAGAACTTTGACTTTCCTGATTTTGTCCTTTAAAAAGCACCTAAGCCAGTGCTTAATTTTTGATGAAAGAGGTGCCATGGCTCAAATTGGCGGCTGCTGGCTGGGCACCTACCTCTGAAGGCTGCATTGTCACCAGCAGCAATACAGAAGTACTGTAGATATTGCTACCCTTACTTCTGTGCTGCTGGTGTCAGTGATGTTGCTTTCAAAACACAGCAGCCAAAAAGCAGCAGCAGCTGGACTGGAGCCCAGGGGTACAAAGGCTATGAACTGCCTAGTCTTGTGATGCTGAGACTCAGCACTGGCACAAGTTAAGTATCGCCCTAATTCTGTGCTGCATTAATCTAGTTTTATGTTGGTGCAAAGCCATTGAAATCTGCAGAGATCTATTGACATAAAATTCAAGTAGCACAGTAGGGATTCAGGCTCAGTATATTAGCCATAATATTGTATTAATGTAGGTGTTTGTGCTTACGTTACAGTATTATTCTGCAGAAAGCCTTGGAAGATGCAACAATAAATGATAGGCAAGGTTTATCAAAACAGCAACTGGTTAGATATTAAGAATGCCTCAGTTTACCAAGTACTGATTAGAGTACTCATTTCAATTTTCAAAAGGTTGAAAATCTCAATTTGGGACTCACAGCATCTTCTTCGTTAATGCACATGAGACATAGATTAAACAGAAAGGCCCACAGATGAACAGAAGGGAAAGTCATCACTTCTTCCCTGGCCTGTCTTTCCAATTTCCAAAGGGGTAGCCGTGTTAGTCTAGTCCAGAAAAAAAAAAGGAGGAGTCATGTGGCACTTAAAGACTAACATTGTGAAAAGGAAATCTGTTAGTCTTTAAGTGCCACAGGACTCCTTGTTGGTGGGTTTTTTTTTCCTGTCTTTCCAAGCAGCAGCTCTAATAAGGGGCAATACTTCAATAGTCTGCTTCAAAGAAGACACAGCACGTATGATTCTCATTTATGCTGACAATTTATATGGACAGTAAAGTGGAAAAACATTATAGCTGAACTCATTTTAAGGCCCTGTAAAGGTAAGTATAAAGGTCATATGTATGCTAATCCACAGACCACTGAGGTCAGTAGAAAGATTTTTATTGACATCAAAGGGGTTTGGATCCGGCTCACAAGAGACCTTACTTTTGTTCACTTGTTTTGTTCTCCTGATATGAAATAAAATAATTCTGACTAAAAGTATATGGTTGCATTATGTGTATGGAAAAATGCAACACTTAATACCTTGTAGCACAGGTTCCTCTGAGCCAGATTTTTCCAAGGAGACAGTGTTGTCTTGTAAGATTAGGAATAGAGAAATAGTAATAAAATATCCACTGTAGAAACAGTAGAAAATTCACTTTACATCATGAAGCAAAAACTGCAGAAAACTGCCCATCTTTTTAGAGCCTTCCTTAGATTACTCTCCATAAATGCTGGGCAGAATGGCTTTTATTTTTGTCCTTGAATTGTCTTATGCATCCATGGAAGGTTAGTTAAATTGGATCTATACAAATTCTCATTTAGGATTGTTTAATGCAATTTCCTTTAATCAGTATAATAAGAGGAAAATTGCACACCTTACTGAGACCAACTTGTATGTTTTCCCTGAACACACAGGTCTTTCCTATTGATTATTTTCAAGCATCTTAAAAAACACTATCAAACAAACTACTGGAGTGTAGTAGTCTTGGTTTTGACTTCATGCCTTTATTTCATACATGACATATTTTCAAACATAATTCTTGTGGTCTGGACCACATGATTTTTCTATTTCAAAAAAAATTGTGGAATATTTGTTCACAGTCAGCCATCACGAAGTTATTCCCCGACTGTATATTTTTACGTTGTGGTTTCTTTTCCCATCTTGTAAGCAAAAATAAAAGAACCTAATTATTCCACAATTAAACTTCTTTATGTGACAGACATTTCTCTGTGATTTTGAACACTGGCAGTACAAATATAACATTTCTCATTTACAACACAGAGGTTAGGAAAATGCAAAGGGATTTACAACGGGATTTTCTCACATGAAAGCTCATGCAATAAATAAATGTGTTAGTCTTTAACTGCCGCATGACTCCTTGCTTCTTTTGCTGAACTAGACTAACACAGATGCCCCTTTGGAACTTGGCAGTAAATATATTGTCTCCCAAAAAAATAAAAGGACTGTTACATAAAGTGGTAATTAACTTTTGCATTGTGAGCAAAAGTTGTTTAACCATTGTAGAATTATAAAGAGAGAAAACAGATTTTGAAAATTAAAAAAAAAATAATTTCATGAGCCTTTTTTTCCTCACATGTCATAAAACAGCTTAACTTATACGTGAAACTTGGCATGTAAGTAATGTTGTTTTGTAACAGATTTGATTATTAAATAACAGGGTAAGGAATATCCATGAATCCATAGTCATAAATATTTGAAAACGTCCTGCTAAACAGACACAATAAAATAACAGAGCTTGTAAAAATATGTCATTAAAAAGGTTTTTGGACAAAAATGTCTTTTGATGAAATTTTCTAAGGTTCATAAAAAACTCATTTTTTGGGACCTGGATAATAAAACCCCAAGAATTTGAAATTTATCTATAATTTGACAAAAACTAGAATTCTCATGAAATTTCCAATTTTGTCAAAAAATGGTCTATCAAAAGTAAATTCATTGTACATTCTTCATTTTTGCCAGCATTTTTGGGGTGGAATAAAACATTTGTTCCACCCAGCTATAAGGAAAATCCCTCTCTTCTTTTGGGCCTGATCCACATTACCAGCTCCCACTGAGTATAAATGCATGCTGAAGACTTTCAGAACCTTGCACAGCCTTTACAACCAATGGAACCATCCTTGACTGTATTCCAACTTCAAACATTTCAAGGTTTAAGCTTCCCTAGCACAAGTTTACATTAGTGCAAAGCATCTATACTAGGGTTTTGCATCCATGCCTAAGTACTCCAGAGTAGCTAAGCTCTAAGTATTCACTAACAACCAGATCATGCTTATTTCACAGGTAGCTGTATTAAGATAAGGGTACAAATGGAGTAGTAAGAAACTATCCAATGTGAATAAGTAATAGATAGGTATCACAATCTACCACATTTGAGGTAGCAGAATTAATTTTCTTCCTCCTGGCATGTGATCATCAAGACCAGTGGTCCCCAACCATTTTGGCTTGAGGCCCTCAAATATCATGTTTATAACTCTGAGGGGCCACCAGTCTAGCAATTCATAAAATAAATGTATCAATGTATCCACTTTAAGGAGTGCAAATCACTATATATTTAAAGTAAACATTTTGATACTACTGTGCTCATTTTTACATTCGCTATTTTATGCCTACAAATTAAAGTGTCACACACTCAGACAAAGCACTAGTGTAGACAAGTGACTGTTAACATGCTAAAGCATATGGTCTGGAAAATTATGGTGGGCGGCAAATGATAAGACACTGATTTTTAGTCATGCTGCTCCCCAAGCATGGTAGGTCCTGGCTGCTTTGCAAGCACACAGACTCCTCCCCAGTTCCCACAACTGCAGTAAGATGGAAGGAGTTCAGTGAAGAGGCTGCTTCCTTGCTGATCTCTGTCCCCCGGGTGCAGCAAGGAAACCGCATGCATCCATTAACTAGTGCGCTCCACCTGGGTCCCTAAGCGGTGGTTCCCTTCTGCAGCCTCAGGGATAGAAGATCAGTGCTCCCCTCTCTTTGGCTCTAGCAGGGACCCCAGCTCCTCAGGACCCAAGCACAATACTTTACTCTCTGCTAGAGCCTGGTGATGGGAGGTCTGATCTCCTCTGCCTCTGGCTCCAGTGGGGACCACAGAGCCCATGGATCCAGATTGGAGCACTTTGCTGAACTCTCCGCTACAGCCAAGGAGGGGGGCACTGATTTTTGACTGCAATAAGAAGCCTGCACTGGTCTCCATGGCAATACGCTTCAACTGGGTCCTTAATGAGAAACTCCCTTCTGCAGCCAGTAGGAGGTGAATGGTGGGCCACTTTTGGCCCCCAAGTCACAGGTTGGGAACCACAGATCTGAGCTATAGAGTTTGTTCTAGTATCCAGATATATGCAAATATACTGCAGCTTTGACATAGCAGATCTCATCCTCTGCAGTAACTCAGGCATGAGGCTGGCACACAATGGGCCCCGATCTATCACAGCATTACTCCAGTTTCATGCTAATACAGTGATGAATCGCACCCTACATGCATCTCTGATATATGTATTTCTGGTTTACATGGAAAGTAATGTGTAGACACATACATTTTGCCTCACATTTCTGGTATGTGTGCCTATCTCACTCTCTGACACATTCTTCATAGCACAAATGCAAGATTTTAGCTTTTATAGTAACCTTTGCCAATATCTCCCTCTTGATCCAAAGTAAAGGCTGCTTCTTAAGGGAAGACCAAGCATCTCAATCCCTTATAAATTACCATTTTCCTCTGCAATGGCTAAGGTGGGGAGGGACAGTGAGACTTCTAGGGGAAAGGGTTGGGGAGCTATTTTTGTAGATTCCTGTCAATTCAGTGCCAGCACTTTGCCAGGAATGGGAAATCTGAGCTGCAGTTCATCTAGAATTTTTTAACATGAATCACCTTGTTCAATCCCCTAAATCTTTGATTCTGCAGTTGCCTGTGAGTATTTGGATGCATGGAAGTATCTTTTCCTTACAATCCTTTCAAGATCAAAGAGTAACTGGTTGTCACATTCTACCTCAAACCCTTCTGAAAAAAAAATTAATAAGCCTAATGCAGTACGTGCTTACATTCTGAGTCTCATATTCGCAACGTTAGACAGAAAGTAGGTCATTGCCACATAGCAAATGCAGGAGCATAGCAGTAAAAGAAATCTATAATATTCTCTTGAGGGTTCAACAAGAGGGCGGAGAAAGACCAAAAAAAGAGAGATTGGATTAATTCCATTGAAGCACTGTAGTTGGTCATTATTCTGTATGTGGATCAATATGAACTGAATCTAGGCTATTCTAAAATATACTGTTACTTTCCAGAAGGCAATGAGCTATTTTGGTGGTGCTGTTCAAACCATAATAGTTACAGTTGTCAGGATATCCATTATTGATCACATCTCTGTAAGAATTCTCATCACTCAGCTATGCTATTAAAATCATTTTGGTATTTTTAGGGAGTGTTGGGATAAAATTCTTGGGCCAGTTTGAGGGGGTTTTTGTGTTGCTGTTTTTTGTTCTTTTTTGTTTGTTTGTTTGTTTGTTTTTTGGTTTTTGTCTAATGCTTATTATTCTTGAGGACAATTTCTTCATAATCATTCCTAGACACATTGTTTATTTTTAAAATTCATTTACAGTCTAATCTTGGAGTCAAATTCCCTTTAACTGTAATGGGAATGGTAATCACTCAGCATATGGCAGAATCAGATCAGACCTTTAAATATTAAATGATATGGTATGACTATTACTAATCCAATTATTGCATATCCCGGTCCCTCCTTTAGAATGGTGTGACTTTTTTTATTAGCATCATAATTCTTATCTAACACACAGAACCCTAAGTATATACTAGTGTATATATACTACAATGCTGTCAACACCCCTAGGAGCTGCTCCTGCAAGGTGCTGAGCAGCTCATGGAGGTACTGAGTACCTTCAAGTCCTAGGGTAGATCCTTAGCTCCTGTGAATTGTCATAACTCCACCGAAGTAAATGGACTGAATTCAAGGGCACTAGAACAATTACATCAGCTAAGGATATCTCTCCCCTCCATGCCCTGCATTGACTTCAGTAGGAGTTGAGGCAACTCAGCATTTGCAGGATTGAGTCCTTAGCAATAAAAGATAAAAAGTCTGTTTCAGCATATAAGAATACGTGCTCAGAATTTAGATTCAAAACCTGTTCATAGCTTCATAATGAATGCTGCATAAAGCCCTTCTTTCTGACACAATCTGTGCATACACTGTTATGACATTGACCCAATTTGTCTCAACCCTCCATAGAGTTTGTCATGCTTATGCTAACTCCTTTTCAGTCTATTTATCTTCGCAGCATCCAACTATGTCAGGAGGCAACATGCATGTATCTTGCACCATGCTGTGCATCTACTGCATTCTTCTAACATCCTCAGGGAATGGTATCACGGACTGAACAGAGATGTCTAGAAATAAAGCAGAAAAGACTTCAATAAAATTATTGGGTCCACTAAAAGAACTGTATAAAAATAAGCTGCATAAGATACTTGTGCTTTTTTTTCCCCACTTGAATGTGAAAAGACAGGATGAAAGGTTTCTCTTTAATCATAAAAAGGCAAGCAATAAAAGGGGGGGAAGGGAATTATATTGGTTTTCTGCTTTAGAAATATCAGAAAGGTCAGCTCTATCTGTTTTTCCTTGGATTTTTTGACAGTTAACTGAAGTGCTAGGGGAGACAGAATTTTGATAAATGTATCATTTCTATCAAGTGTTCAGTAGAGTCTGGACTTTAACAGATGTCAACAAAAACTAGCAAAAAAAAAAGGAGTTGAAAACATTAACTAAAAATCCCTTCCCATGTTTTTTTTCTCTTTCAACAATATAATATTATTATTGGTCCAGTCACTGTAGAGACTTCCAAGGTGGACTAGTCCTAAATTTCAGGCATTAAAAAGAAAAGGCATAAGTCTTACTGTTTTCTCTTTTCCTTTTCAAGGCTGATTCTGGTATTTTTATTGATTCCTATTAAGAATCCTTGAGTGAATACATGCCGTTAATAATGTTAAAGTAATATTGTGATTGCGATATGCAATTCCAAGTTAGGGAATTTCTATTCATAAAATCGTAGAATATTAGACCTGGATGAGACCTCATAGTCCAACCCACTAAATCATCCCAGTCAGGGTTTTATCCCACGGGGTCTTAAAAGTTTCCAAAGACGGAGATTCCACCACCTCCCTAGGCAACCTATTCCAGTGTTTCATGACCCTCCTAGTAAGAAAATTTTTCCTTATATCCAGCCTAGATCTCTGCAGCTGCATCTTGAAACCGTCATTCCTTGTTCTGTCCTCTGTCACCACTGAATAGAATAGCTCCCTCCCCTTTGGAGCACCCCTTCAAGTAGTTGACGGTTGCTATCAAATCCCACCTTCTGCAGACTAAATAAGCCAAATTCCTTCAGTCTGTCCTCCTAAGTCATGTGCCCCAGCCCCCTAATCATTGTCATTACCCTTCTTTGGACTCTTTCTAATTTGTCCTCATCCTTTCTGTAGCAGGGATCCCAAAACTGGATACAATATTCCAGATGCAGCCTCATCAGTGCCAAAAATGAGGGGAATAATCACATCTCTCAATCTACTGGCAGCACTCCTACTGATACAATACAATATGCCGTTGGCCATTTTGGCAACAAGGGCATACTATTGACTCATATCCAGCTTACTGTCCACCATAACCCCTAGGTCCATTTCTACAGAGCTGCTGCTTAGTTGGTCGGTCCCCAGCCTGTAAAAGTACATGGGATTTTTCCATCCTAAATGCAAGACTTTGCACTTGGCCTTGTTGAATCTTCTGAGATTTTGTTTGGCCCAATGCTCTAATCTGTCTAGGTCTCCCTGAATCCTATCCTTTCCCTCCTATGTATCTGCCATTCCCCTCAGCTTGGTGTCATCTGCAAATGTCCTGAGTGTGCAATCTATCCCATCATCCAAATCATTAATGAAGTTGTTGAACAAAATCAGCCCCAGGACCCACCCAATATACATTTGGTATATCTCAGTAGGTCATAGAAGTTTGAAAAACATGTATGATCTTTTTATCAGAGTATTCTAGACCCTGCAAATATGCACTTTCAAGCATATAAGAGGTCCCAACAGCTATCATGGAACTACTCACATGGTGCATAAACTTTTTGAAGATGGAAAATAGGCATAACAGCTGACTCAACATACACAGAGAACTTTAATGTGGATTTTAAAAAATATATTGCATGTAGGTCTTTCTATAAAAGCCTTAACTTTATTATAGTACCTGATGTATTATTATACACAGCAAACTACATTAAAGAATTATATTAAGACTGAAAAGTCAAAAGTTAAGAAATTCCACAATTAAGGTTGCCCACAGTTAGCTTTTCAAATATGCTCACATTGCTTCTGGTGTCAGCGGGAGCTGCAGGTAACCACTTGCTTAGATAACAAAAGATATATTGGAACTGGGATTGTGAAGTAAATCTAAAAGAGGTAGGCATCCTAGTAATGTTTTCATACATATCTAAGTGACTTAATCCCATTGGGTATGTCTACACTTAGAAGCTATTTTGAAATAAGGAGGCTTATTTCAAATTAACTTTTTTTCCTGTCCATGCATACAGTTTGTTATTTTGAATTAAGTGTTTCTTTATTTCAAACTAATGAAGTGCTATTTTGAAATAACAAAACCTGCTTTTCTTTCAAAATAGTGCTTAAATCTAAGCCATGGAAAGGCTTATTTTGAAATAATGGTCCCATTCTTCTGCCTGCCTTCCCCTATTTTGAATTAGAGAGTCCAGTGAAGATTCTCTACTTTGAAATAATAACTCCTACCTTATTTTGAATTAGAGTGTCTTCCCTGGACTCCGAATTCGAAATAATAAATTTGAAATAGTGCTAACTTGAAATAATTACTTTGAATTAAAATCAAAGTAGTAATTTTGAAAGAACTATTTCAAATTAATCTTGTAAGCATAGACATAGCTATTGTCCCTCCCCCCTTTTAACACTTACCCCTTTGAAAATTCATGGCAGTGAAGTCTTGGCTCAACTGAAATCAATGGCAAACCCCCCATTTGATTCAATGAGACCAAAATTTCACCCTTGATGTCTACTTGTAGTACTCAGGTATGAAAATTGTCTAGGTAAGGGACTTTCTCTTGTTCCCACTAATGACTTCAACTGGAACAAGGGCAGATCTGAGGAGATAAGCATTTGACTTCAGTCCATTTAAGATAAACCACTCCTAGGTAAGCCTTTGACAATAAAAGTTGGACTATGGAGACCACTGTAAAAATTGCAGAGCTGTTTTATGCCTTGAGTTTCACTGACATATTATTATCCCTTTCCTGGGCAGCAAGCAGTCTTGTTGATCTCTGCTGCCACCGTGTGTCATTCAGCTATCTGACTGCCTCCTAATTTGTACTGTTTACAAATGGCATATTTTCTGTGACTGTTCAGGACCACTTAATTCACTGTTCCATTAACAAAGATCATTCGTATGGGAAATTGTCAATGTAAAAGTGGGTGTTTCCTACCTGACATCCATTCAAATAAACTGAACATATATGACAGCACTGGAGGAATCTGGTTTTCAGATGGTGGTATGTGTCTCAGCATAGAAATCGTTAACACCCCTCATCAAATAAAACACAAATGAATGTTCACTTCCCACATCTGTGAGGCACAATCACAAGATACTTTGTCAAATAGATACTTTCTGGAAGATTACAATATGATTTTATTGTAAATTCCCAAACAGGAATGATAGGTAAATGCAGCACTACTGTTTATTCCCATTTGCAATATAGACTGTTAATATTTTAATGGGATTTTCATTAGACTGTAAACTTTTGAGGGACAAGGACTGTCTTTTCATTACGTGTATGTACAATGTCTGGCACAACAGGACTCCGATCCTCAACTATGCCATCTGAGTACTACTGCAATAACAATTTCTTCTTATGCATGATAATATTTAGTTTTGTATATTGTGCTGACTTACTCTCTATTTCTTTACTCCATAAAGCTGGATTTCTGCCTTTTTTTTCAAGGCCAAGGGACCCCTTATGCCAAAAGTTCATTCCATTCAACCCTACCACTCCACTTGGCCCAAAATGAATTTTTAAACAATAGATGATAGTTCTCTCATGGACATAAGTTAACATCCCTACCACACTGATGCCTTTCCACATTGGAATGGATTTTGTGAGTGTAATCTAGGTTTGATTTTTTTTGTTGTAATTGACCAGGGAACCCAAATTTTGGTTTTCTGCATGTGAAGCTGTCACCAAAGCTTTCAAATTCTTCCAGATTTGTGGCTTTCCTCATATTTGTACTGAACATAGCAAGCAGCTTTTCAATGCCCTTGGGATCTCAGGCAGTTATCTCTAACTCCAGTCAGATTTCTCCGAGGTTAGAGGTTTGGCTTCTTCCTTCCAGAATGTCCTGGAGTGCTTGGTCAATCCCCAGTGCCAAACTGTGTTAAATAAAACACAGTTTAAGATACAAAAATAAGCAAAAAAAAAAAAAAGCAATTATAAATTAATAGAATAAAACATAACTAGACTGATGTCTATGCAAAGATCAGCTAATCAAGGTTAATCATGTAGCTATTTTCTTGCTTAAATGGGATCCTGGTTCTTAGATCTTCATTACTGGAAGAAGAGGTTCATATAGCTCAAATACTTGTCTTTTCTCCAACAGAAGTTGGTGTAGTAAAAACTAGTTCTTTATCGACTTTATCCCACTTTATCTCTTTTATATCTTCATTGTCATTAGTCCCTTTCCCAGACCTCAGAATGGCATTATTCTTACGCCCTGTCTATATTAGAAAAACATGCACTGGTGTAACTACTTTGATGTATATGTGACACACCAGCATACAATCCACATTAATGAGTAGTTGATTCAACCCTATCTCTAAGATGGGGTACCCTTTGCAATACTTATCTGTGGTAGCCTCCAACCTGAACTACTCACAAACAACTTCCAGCCATCCATGTCTCTCCCGGACATGTGCCTGTCTGTGCATCAGTCAGCTAAAGACACCTCAGCTCTTACCAGCCTCGTTTTTACTACAGGGTATCCAAAACACACTCCCAGTCTTGGACTTCCCCTGGAAATGTATCTTCTTAAATGCCTAGCATTCTCCTGGACAATATTCATAGACTTTACGGTCAGAAGGGAACAGCATGATCATTTAATTTGACCTCCTGCATAATCCAGGCCACAAAACCTCACCCACCCCCTCTTGCAATAAACCACTAACCTATAGCTAAGTTATTAGAGTCCTCAAATTAAGGTACAGAGAACCCACCAACAATTGAGTTATGTCCCCTGCTACAGAGGAAGACAAGAAAACCCTGAAGCTTTTGCCAATCTGCCCATTACAATTTAACATAAATTCCATTATTGCTCTATTCCAAATAAGATGCAAAATAACTTGTCATCTCAAATAGATAATTTCCAGAGGGTTAGCCATGTTAGTCTGTGTACAGTAGAAATTACATGAGTCCTTTGGCATCTTAGGCTGTGTTCACACAGCACTTTTGTTTCGAAACAACCTTGTTGTTTCGAAACAAAAAAAAACATGTTCACACGACGCACAGTTGTTTCAAAACAAGGGGAAGCCCTTGTTTCGAAACAACTGTGTTGTTTCGAAACAAGTTAAACCCCATTTGGGGACGAAACAAGGCGTGTGAACATGTT